>OZ005757.1:4239916-5439916 GCA_963930825.1 Silvanus unidentatus | reverse complement strand
GACACTAGTTAAATGAAGAAGGTGGCGTATGTTCTTCAAGCTAATAAATAGATAATAATAATATTCGAAATGAAAACGACGCCCTTTGCGCTTCGGCACAGGTTTATAAACGTGCTATTCTGGTCTATAAACGGGAACATAACATGGAGCGGCGCACACTGAAATGGCGTCCAAAACCGGTCCCTTGTGGTGTTCGCCTCTCTGTTTCGCTATACCCTTTCGATTTCTCTTTTGCCCTTTTACGCCATACGATGATCCCATTTCCAAGCACGTATTTCCCTATTTTCTTGTATTTTATATACTATTTTATATTGTAACGGCGTTACTTTATCATGAATATATGCAATAAAAAACTAGATTGTTGCGTCGCAGGAAATGCGTTCGCCTTCAATTATTCTTTTGTGGTCGAACAAGAGTTTTTAGACTGTAGTAATTAATGCGCATTTACGTATTCAATATGTGTAATTTATAAAGAATACCGTGCGAAATTGAACAGCTTTTTATATGAAATTCTCTTTTTGTTTTGCAGAATTATCTCTTTGGGATTTTCGCACAGAGAATAGAAATAGAGTGAGTATATACATTAATACCTTAATACCTAATATTCTATACACATCCATTTTAATTTAGTTATTGATTTTGATCTCTCTACTTAACTCACATCTTAATTACTGGAGTAAGCATTTGAAATTAATTTTCCTTTAAAACACATTAGACTGATCCGTTTAATACCTATATTTATCACCTAATAAGTAAACATTTTGTGTTGTTTATGGGCTATTAATTTCAGGTTGTAATCCACTGTCGTAATCCTTCTAATGTTCAAAAATTTACTGGGATTAATTTATCCCAAAACTAAGAGGAGCACTTGAATAAAGAATTAATGCTACACTAATCCCTTTTTTGTCATGTTTCTAGTTTAATCTGAAACTAATAATTAGCCTTTTGGATACAATCGTGTTATAAATAGACAAACTTTGTTATTAACTGATCATATCTTCATTACCTTACTTTATAAACGTTATCTAAATTATTTATTTATGCAATTTGCGCACCTAATTAGGTTCGAGAAGAGACGCTCCTTTTAGAAAATAAAACTCTTTCGGGAATTACTTTGTCCGTGACCCTAAATGGAATGATAATTTTCCTTAAATATCTGTAATTTTACAGTATGGGAAAACCAGTTTTATACATGTAATATAAAAAAGTCTTTCGTTATTTCCACTTAATCATACTCGAAGCCATCAATTGCTATTAAATTTATCGCTTTTTGTGTCCAAGCTGCTGCATAGTCGTAAAATATTCAAATTTAACGAAATAAATTTATGAAAAAGAGCCTGTTTTGGTATTAATAGACTAGTTTATTTACTAATAAGAAATGTTTTAAACAAAATATGTTTTTTTTGTGAAAAATATCTTGTTGAGAAAGTTCGTTTTCTAATGTTTGTTCATGCACGCTTCGCCATATTTGTGGCGTCCAATTTTGATACACAATACAAGTTCTACAGCATCCACACACCACAAACCTACAAAATCACTTCTTTTATATCATTCTACATGTAAAATAAAAAGTATCTAACTTACCAATTGAAAAAACAATCAAAATAAAATCGATAAATATTTGCAAACTGAAAAAAAAAACTTTCGAAACTGAAAAACAAATCGAGATTTATCCTAAACACAGGCAGGATTCTGTGTCTAGAGATGAGGTTTGGAAGTAGGGGAATAGCATTCAAGATGGCTGCCAGTCCTTTGTTGTAACTCAACACTCTTCCATCATGGTCCTGCTGTGCCCTTGAATGCGTGCGTCGCGTATCCTTTGAAACAATTACGCCACATATACATAATGAAAAGAATTTAATTCAATTGGGATGCAAGAGTTGTGGGAGAATTGTGTAAAAGTGCTTTAAAGTTAATTACGTAAAAAACTTTTGTCTATTAAAAAATTCACTTTAGTTTGAAATCTGAAAAGTTGGTACGCCACGCCTACTTGACGTATTTTTAGTCCTACAAAAGACACGCGGCAGCCATTAAACTTATTCCAATGCATTCTGGGATATAAAGGATAGATTGTAATAAAAAGTGAAAAAGAGCGATTCCGATCCACACTGTACGACTTCTATGGTAATTAGATTAATTTTTTTATTTACTTTGACTACGCCGAAAAATACGCAAATCCTGCAACGGTTTAGAGCATAAGAGCATCACGGTAGCAGGAAAAATATGGTACGGTTTTACTGCTTTATGATGAGCTACTTGAATTTAATTATTTCGATACTTGTCAGATTTTATCTGTTTTATGGATCTCTATATTTTTTTTATGGGTTAATTGGAACGGGAGTGGTTCTTACATATCAATCAGCTTTATTTTTTACAAAAACAGGTTGCGGTGAGGTGCATTTTGAGGTATAAAGGCGCTCGTTTCGTGGTGCTAATGAATTTTTATCAAAGCGTGAATAATCCGATTGTTACTTACGATTTGCATGTTAAATATGGAATAGCAGACGATAATATCAGTTACAAACGCTTTAAAATTAATTTATTCCTAGTAGGAAGGACTCGAAATTGGACTAGAAAGAGAGAGACGCAATTATTCTCTTCAAGATAAATATCGTAAAAAGAGGACTTGTTAATTATTTATAAATTGCTCACGCTTTGCGAATCAATTTATCTAATTATAGAGAGCAAAAAGTTTAATTGGTACAGTTTATGTCGAATGATATCAAAAAAAGAGAACTTATTCTATGCGAATCTCACCAAGTCTGCAAAGAAAACACTTGCTGTCTAAATCGCACTTAAGTATGCATTGAAATTGGTCCCAATTCTGAATTATTCATAAACAAATTGTAATTATAACAATATGCAAGACCCATTTAATACAATAATGATTATTTTATTGCAAAAATTGAATTAAAGTGTAAAGTGCGCTTTTATTGGCTGTAAGGAAAATTTCATTTCCAGTTATAATCAATTTCTAATCGCATTTGTATGAATTTGTCGTCGTTGTGAAGAGGTTGCGTTTTGTTTACATTATAAAAGTTGGCCATAAAAAGCATGAATATTATATAATAAAAAAGGGAACGATGCAATTATTGTTTACGTGCCGCAACACCAAATCAGACATCTACACGAGCCAAACAGTCCTTACTAGTCAAGCATTTTATATAAGAACCTCTCAACCTTACAGGATCTTTACGGCTAATAAAAAGCCGCTTTACGACATTTTAACGCGCCGTTACCACTTTTACTAACTACTAACAAGCCTCATTACGATACTGCAATGGGTACTTTACGTACTGGATATTATACCAACACCCCTTATAGATAGATATTTTACAATTTTGTACGCTTACCCGGAAAAGCGTCAGGAAGGGAAAAGTGAGCGCCGATAAGGAGTTATGGGAAATTTTCAATTTTGCACGTTTCGCAGCTAGATTCTTTTCTATTAAGGTTTTTACACTAAAGCCAAGTGAAATGTCAGTTATGCTTACTTCTTAATTAGTGGCTTGCTCTTATGCACTAATGAATAATAAGATAAATATTCATGCTACGGGTTATGACCTCTTCTACTTGGTTATTAAACTTGATTTATTTTATTAAAAGACTTTTAAATAACATTCTTTTTATAATACTTATCATTTTTGCAAATAAAATCTATTCCAAGAAAATTGTTATTATAGCAATAAAAACTTATTGTTATTATTTCATCTCATACAGAAAATTATTGCTTATTTTTCATTTTTAATCGTTTTATTAATAAAGAATTGTTCATTATAATCCAATTAAAAACAAATTTGTTTTCAGTGTTGACTAAATGAGAACAATAAATAATTATACTATTGTTTATATTTAGTTTATTATTTATGAGTTTCGATTTCCTGTTGTAAAATGTGTGAGCTTTTTCCAAAAGCTCCCTTTTCCAGAACAGTATAATAATTTGTGTAATTTTATAACCAAATAAACAACAATAACTGTATAGTTTATTGTGAAACCTTATCGTAAGTAGAAACATTTGTGCCTCGTTTTACAAGCCATTCTATGGCAACCCAACGACTTCTTATTGACCATAAAACTACCATTGTATTGATTGTAAATGTACAAACTGGGGATATGGTAACTGCATTATGGGCTTCTCGTTCGGCTACTCGTCGCCAGATGGAAACGAATCGTCTGTGCAGGAGCTTTCAATGAGCTTTACTAATACCCAACTTATATACTAAAGGAAGGATCAAAATTGTCGAAAACGACATAAGGGGACGTTTTTGCCCAAAAAAATTGCCACATTAAGTCACATAGGAACAAAAGCACCGAATTCTGTGCAAAGCTGAAAATAAAGATGTTTCAGGTAATAGAAGTGTTACGCAACCCATCTTTTGCTATTATTCACACAGAAAAAACTCCTTCCTCAAAATCGTAAATTTTATGTGTGCGATTTTTTTATAAAACACTTTTATGATTTGTTATGACAGTGAACATAATCCACAATGTACGTAAAAAACAAACAATAAAACAACTTATGAATAATGAAAATCATGAAATAAAGTACTTAACACATGTTTCTACAATAAAATTAATAGATTACATTCAAAAAAAGTTTATATCTACATAAAATAGGAGTTAACAAACCATCAACGAAAACATATCCACTTAAATGTCATTATGGTAACCATTATACGGTCATAAAAGTACAATAAAATTGTGTATACATTCATAAGCAAATCTAGTCCTTATGTATAATAGTGTGTAGATTAGTTTTGGAAATAAATTTTCGTCCGACAAAGAACAGTTCGGCACATCTATGCATATTCTGTTTAGACAAGACAGATATTAGGTAGATAAATAGGTGCATGGTATTAAATGTGGTAAAATGGCTTGTAAAAGTTGATTTTATTTGAATTTGAGTGATCGTAAACGTCACCTACTACCAAAGTATAAACTTATAGACTTAGCACGTCATAAAATTCAACAAGTCAACGTTTCTCTCCTTCAAAAACTATACAATCTCCTTCTATTATGTTTGGGATAGTATTGAAGCGAAGAGAGGAGCGTGCCAGAGCTATAAAAATTTTATGACCAAAATATAAACATTTGAAACTACTACTGCCAATATAAAAATGAGTACCATTACCAAGTCAAATGATTTGTTTATTTACATTTTGGGTGGGTACTTATAAACTTATATAAAATCTTTTATATGACTATAATTTTTTTATTTGCTCATTATTACTTTTAAATTGCTTTATGGTACTTTAAAATGATTCAATTAAAATGTGAAATTTTTTTATATTTATAGACAGTTCATAAAACATGTTGATAGCATAATTAATTTTATTTCCATTTAATTGGGCTATAAAGATTTTTTTATATCTTTATAATTTGATATTATTATTTAAATTGTAATCGTATGAACAGATTCTTTAATAAAACTCTATTCCTATACAGAATACTAATTTTGGTTTAATTGATTTTTTAAACCTTTTATGATACAACAATGGTTCGTTAACATAATCATAGCGGAATCCTTAAGGAAAACCAGCACAATGCAACAGGAAAAGAATGGACTTTTAGGTGAAATCTTCATGGAATGATTCTATTAGAAAAACAACCCTCCAATTTCATGTTTGTTTAATAGAAAATGTACAAGAAAAAATCTGGTTCAATTACGTTAACTATTTGCTACTCTATCGCAGATACAATTCTGTGGAAACTTGCAAAAGAACTTTATGACCATTAAGAGTGACTGTAAGTATTTATTTTGAATGAATTTTATCTTTTTACGAGTACTTCAAGTAGCAATATACATTGATGTTGCTCGTTTGAGCGCCGAAAAGTATCTGTTTCTTTAAAAGTTGGCAGGTTTAACGAAAGGGGGCGCCAATATGCCAGCGTTATTCTATTTATTCGTCGTCCGCAAGTGAGAGAGAGACGATGAGCCCATCAAGTGGGGGGGAATAGTTTGTGGACTTGGGGCCGTTAGGGGCTACATTTACTTGCGCAAGGATACAATGTGGGCGCCAGTACTGTGACGAATTCTATTGCTATTGGTCCATTTATGATCCCCCTTCCATTATATCAAATAATTTTATCCTTTTTTCCACACAATTCTGCGATACCTCTCACTCTTTCTTATAGGGTCTTATTCAGACTCCTGAAGGTTTCAGGAATAAAGTTTTTCAAACAAGTAACATTCAAAAATTGTTTATAAAATCTTTATTTTTTTCAAAATAATAAAGCTTGGTAAAAGAGTTAATTTTGCTTCAAGCTTGAATGGAACCCCTCTAAGTGATTCTTTAGAGAAAAGTGCAATTAGAAGAGGTCCTGGTGGTTTAGGATGCGTAAAAAGTTCCTGCTATTAGTAAGGTGTTTATAATTGAGCATAACCCTGTCTAATCGGGTCCTTGCGGCACATAATACAGGTAGCTCTACTAGGAGGCAATAATGAGCTGACTATTATTGCCGCGTGCTACATTTTGGAGGGGAATAACAAGTATAGTAGAAAGAGTGTGTGAGAGAGCAAGAAGTATGGAATAGTGAAGCGAAAGCGCGAATGGGCCGGGATCTGTGGGCCGGAGTCTGCTCCGGAGCTCTAGTGGGTTCCGATCCGCGATCAAACAAGTAAGTGTGTGCATTCCGGACTTGACATCCGCGCAGTGTGCTAGCCCTCGTGCTCGGAAAAGTCGTCGTCGTAATAATACACCGGTTTTTATAGCCCATTTTTATTATTATTATTACATCGTAACAATAATCATTCTATTTAAGTATTAAAACTGTCGTTTTACCCCATCCACAATATCAGTGACGTCTTCTCTTTTCACTTTTACTTTTCAAAATAACCATCAACATGTTTATTGTATTTTTATGTGACTTTAGTGGAATGTAAAAAGTAAAGAGAACAAATCGTAGGAGAATAACATATAGGAAAAGGGAGAACAGATTTAAAAGCTTTCAGAACTGAGAAAGAAAGCCAGTGTTGTTGGTTCCAGAAAGAAAAAACAAATTTGTTGTGACATTTTTTTGTTGTTTTTGTGTAAAATATTTTCTTCGTTTAATTCGGAAGTATCCCTCATTTTTTGAGGGATCAATATAAAATCTAGCCAAAATTAACGCGACAATTATGAACTCATATTTTGAACAGAGTGGCTTCTATGGAGGCCACCATCACCAGAGCACGGGCTCGGTGACTGGGGCACATCATCACGACCAAAGTGCGGCCGCGGCAGCGGCCTACAGATCCTTCCCCCTAAGTCTGGGTATGTCACCGTATGCCTCCAGTCAACACCATCACCATCACTCCTTACACCAAGCCAGGCCGCCACAAGATTCACCATATGACGCTTCCGTTGCTGCCGCCTGCAAATTGTACTCATCTTCATCCGATAGTCAACAAAACTCAGTTAATTACAGTACATCAAATTCGAAGCCAGATTGCTCGAAAGGCAATTCAGACCAGAATGGTTATGCATCGGTAGTGGCGGCAGCGGCTGTTAAAGACGTTTGGCAGAGTGCAACCTCCGGTGGTGGCGCAAATTTGTCTAACAGTTTGACCGGTCCCGTGCGTCCAGCCGCGTGTACACCAGACTCTAGGGTGGGTTACGGTTCGTCTGTGGGTCTCGTTGGTAGCGATCCATCTTCAAGTCCTGGCGCCGCAACAGGCGGACGAACATCAAACTCCTTATCATCGTGGAACAATCCATGCTCACTAAATTCGTCCTCATCACAGCCAGTTGGAACGCAAATCCATCAGCAAGGCAGTCACACATTCTATCCGTGGATGGCAATAGCAGGTCAGTCACTTGATTTCTTTATTTGAACCGGAACCCAAAATACGATTAATCTTCATTTTTCATCGACGCTTTTATTTACTCAAAATGAAATTGTCAAAGAGTTATTTTTATGTAAATGCTTTTGGGGTGCAAAACGCATGGAGTCAAGTGCGTGTAAAATCAGGGTTGAATGTTTCCCAATTGTCTCTATCGCACCTTCAGATTGTGTACCATACCACCATCTCTGTTAGTTCTATTGTATTTTCGGTAAACGGGTCCTTGTCGGTCCACGAGGGACGATCAGCTGTTCGAGTAGCCTATTTCCAACTCGCTTGTTGTCTAGACGAAACCCGAACTAAATTAGTGTGTTTTGTGGGACACAACGCGCAAAATTTATTAAATGGCCCCCACAAATATGTAACTAGCACAATAAGGAAACAAATATTATTTGCCATACGCAAGATTTGTTATTTACTTCAAAGTACACTGCAAACGCGTTGCCAGAATAGATCTTGATTATGTTATAAACGCATTCCCATATGAAATGTACATAAATACCAGCTAAATTTAATACTTGAAATATACACTTAAATGCGTATATAGCCGTTTTATGCCTAATTTGTTTCCTTGTTCGATATATGTATAGCATAAGTGTAATTAAATATTTATTATAATAAATAATGTGTACAAAATATTGCGAATCAGCACATTCTATTTTTGTCCAGCTATATGTGTTGGTTTTTGAAATTCGAGCTTATTTAAATAATTTCCATTCACTTTATTCGATAGGTATGTTCTCGAGTATGTTCTGTTCCGATTTGGAATCATTGAAATTGAATGTTAAATTACAGTGTAGACTGTAATAAAAGCAATTTTCTCATTCACAGTGGCGTAAAACCGCATTTTACATATTTCGAATCTGTCTTTATCTGATTTTCAGATTCATTTATAACAAAATAATTGCTTACGTCTTAATAATAATCCAAATCCATAGATTTTTCCAAAAACTCTTCTATTCCACCTAGTGGTCTTTGATCAAACTAAAAGACCAAAAATAATTCTCAAAGTTGCTACTAAGGGGTGCTGAATGACACTTTCACACCATCCCCATCCCCTTAGCCCAGTGAAAAGAGCGACCAGCAAGAAACTTCATAAAGAACAATCGTTACCTTTTTGCACAATTTCCTGTACCATTTTTCAACGTCAAACACTTTTTGGTCTTCTACAATGAATTTGATAATTTACTCCTTTCTCTAAATTCCTGAATCTAGAACTTATTATTAATAACATTTGGAAGACACAATGCATTCAAATTCAAATTCCTCATTTTGTACAATACACCAGAGAAGAAGGCAAAATGCAAAGCTGCATTAAAGTAGTACAGTGTATAATATACGTTTTGGTGAAGTAGTCCGGAGTTCGCCTTTCGGCTTATGCCTGCCGGACTTAACTCCGGATGAGCGATGACGTATTACTCGTGCCCCGATGTGCACCCCCTTTGTGTTTTACACACAAGCACACAACGCGACTTGGTTGAAATTGTATAAACCGCAGCGAAAACGTTTTTCTCTAGATTCCAATTTTTTTTTCTAAATCACACAAACACACACGCACTGGCCGATCCGATCAGGTGGTACAATTCCGAAAAGAATAGAAGTAAAGAAATAAGAGAGCTAAAGAAAACAGTACGTTCAGTTGACAAATTAATGTAAACATAAATTTTAGAAAAAAAAAGAATTACGAAGCAATAAATATCCCAACAGTAAATAGAGCCATTAAAATCAAATTGATGGTAGCTGGTGTTTTGAATGATGGAAAATATGTTTGCATCGTTTGTGTGTTGATGTTTAGTGGTGATTTGATAATTGCAGGTAAATATGCAGACATTTACCTCTAAATAAACATATTATACACACATACACAACGTGACTTTAAATCGTACAATCTTATTGAACAAACTCAAGCATTATAGCAATAAAGGCGGAGTAATAGCTCTGTTATGATACCTGGCTCTATTACGAGCTGTTAGGTATTTTATTATTCAACTTTCAATTCATTGAAAACATTAAAGCGATGCTTAATTTTATTATGTGCCACTTGTTATATAATAATTATAAAAACACATTGTTGATTGTTTATTTGTTGTAAGTTCTTTTAATAAATAACTTTTGATTAAGTCTAATGTTTAAAAGCGGTTTGATACAAAACAAACAACAGCCAAAGCACATTTAATTTATTAATTGGTCGATGTGTTTTGATATTCAATCAGAGATACAAATTTTCGAGGCCTGATCTATTAGATGTCGAAATGAGACAATTATATTATTAGGGTATCTCTGGCATTAAAGAGGAGGACTGTTTAATTTTAAGGGCCAAAAAAGCCAGTGGCTATGCCACACTTAATTATGCTGTAACCTTCAAAAAAATAATAGAGATATTTCCATAACGGTATAACTGAACCATTGTCATAAATTTTATTTGGAAATTTTACCTGGTTTAGTGATAAAATAACATTAAAAAATTACCTATATTTCCAATGTCGACTTGGAACATGTAAAAACATTTTTTATAATTACCGTGAGTATCTATATAGTTTAAAAGTTTATTATCATACTTTAGAATACTCACGCGGGCGCACGCAAATAAAAAATTTATTCATACAACTAAATAATTATTACCTGAAATGACCATCAAGTCCATTAACCTTCTCTCGTGGTAGAAAATAAGCCGCCCAAAAAACATAGACTAGTAGTTATAATAATGATTTTATATGAGGAAAGAGCCGAATAAGCGAAACGACTGAGCAACTGGTAGTAGGTATACCTACAACAAGCAGTAGTAGTGAGTATACACGTATACTTAAACATAAAATCGTGAATAGCTCTTTGTGGGTTAGAGAGAAGGTTCCATAATAATAGGTTCCACATAGCCGGGCTATGTGTTGTTGAGTCCCTTGATTTTACAAAGCCTGTTTTTAATGGCGACCCTGACTGGAGAGAAAAAACGGTCCATATTTACTTTTTGGGGAGAGTAAGGGACTGGATTTGTGCGAAGCGTCCCATACTTGCTAACATTCATTGTAGTTTCGTTTTGATGGTCAAATTGTGTGCACATGTAGTGACGGCTTTTTGCCTTTCCCGAAATAAAGTGCTTGGAATTGAGTGATTTTTGTTAAAAAAGTTCTCGTGTTACGACATCGTTTCTTGAGCGAAACCAATTGTGGAAAATAAGCCAAATTAAATAGCGACTGTGTACTGTAATACTGTAAAAGTGCATTCTAACTACATTAATTTGGTATAATTATTATATCCAGCTTGTCTGAAACGGGTTGTGCATATTAAATGGACTCGCAATAATACAACATTGATCATTCATTCAGTAAACGTTTTGCAAAACCATATTTGTCTATATGAAATAACACACATATATGACATTATTTCAGATTACATTTAATAAATAGCAATAATGTAATTCTATCACAAATTGGTTAATTAACGACAAAATATACTAAAGTAAATAAATTGATAGCGGCGTGGAAACGAATGACGTCAATTGATTTGTTTGAAAAACTGGGATAGAAGAAAATATTAACATGTAATTCATTCAAATTTTCGTGTTCACAATGTAATAAAATCACCTTGTAGAAGAATGTTTATCCCAGCATTATCCAAAATAAGTTATCATTTTTTCTCGCTGACAACTAGAAAATATAAATCATAGAAGACTTAAAGGAAATGTCGTCTCTATAAGATCTATTACCATTTTCTTTTTCGACCTTCTCGTTTTTTTAAGTTCACTGGCACTCTCCTTTAATCTTCTTCGAGTTTTAGTTTTTCGAATGTAAAAAATTATCACAGAGAATCCTTTCTCTATTGACTTGTGGAATTGAAAAGAGTTGCGCGATTTTGTCCATATTATACGTCCTTTATCATAACTCAAAAAAGTACTAGTTTTATCAACAAAATTAAACAGTCTACGTGCCTAACTTGCATTCAGGAACATTGCTAATAGTCGTTATAAATGAAGTATGGCGCCATTTCATTTATATAAACACCGTACGCTTAGATATCAGAGCCCTATCTTCAGTGTTGATTCTTCTTGTATTTATTACAGTTGAGTAAAAAAATTACCCCGTGTAAATTACATGGGAAGGTGTTTGGTTGGGTGTATCAATTTTTTTCTCATTAAGTTTCATGACTGTTTATCAGTGTCCTACAAAAAACGGAAAAATACTCTTCTCCTTTTCATGCGAAATAATGCGAATATACGCAAACACAGAGATGTGTCCAGCTGAAAATGTCGGCCAAATGGAAAAGGGGGTGTACAAGGAAGGGGCTCCATTACAACGGCCGGCGACAGGCCATGAATCAACCCACTCAGCCCAACATGCTCTAGGATGCATCCGTTAAAGGTTGCTCCTTTCAGACTCTATACATTTAGATTTTTTCTATTTTCCACTAGGTGCATGCCTTATAGATTTTATTTTGTGTACTTTTATTATCCCGGTCGCGTAACAATTATACGAAAGTCATGTTCAAACACGTTTATTCACAAGCGAGTAAATTATTAGTATGGTGTTTTATCGGAACAGTCCCCATTTTCAAAACATTTATGTGAAAAAATTGATTTATGTACACGTTCACACTTTATGGGTATTGTTCCAATTTTATGAAAATCACGTACACACTAAAACTTAAATAGGTTTTTATCTCAAATACGCAACTAATCATCGATTAAGTTAACAATTCATTGATTGTGTGCATTGTGTGTTTGTTGTTATTGCACAGTTCTTTCACATAAAAATCACATCGAAAATTGTGTGTACGTTTTCATTTCGTCAATGCATTGTTTTTTTATTTATTTCTGTATGTGTTTCGATAAGAGCAAGTCGAAATGCTCGTGTTTCGAGGAACTGCTTTCGGAATTACTTTAAATAATACCAACTGATAAGGTTCCCACATTTAGTAGAAAAAAGTCCAATTAACTTTACTATTAGCGCGTTTATATAATTACAGTAAAACATCTCTTCTGGCACTCGAGGATATATCGATTTTAAATAATTTTATATAAGACTAAACAGGTATATCCAGTTTACATTTAAACTAATTTTTCCATTTAATATTAACAACAAGCGAATGTGATTTATATGCGTTCATAATACTCGTAAATTAGATGGTGCATAAGAGTGAAATTGTAATTCAATTGATAAATAAGCTAAGATAGCACTAGTTATAAGGTGCTACGATTTCAATTAAATCACTTGAGAAAAATAACTGATGTGCAATTGGATATTATTATAGGTTTTGCATTCTGCTGTAGAGAAGATCCGTGCAAACACACACACATTATAAACCAGCCAAGTAATAAGCATCCACCTACCGTTTTAAATCAATAAATAAACCACCTAATGCATTTTTAATAAGGCAAAGTGTTATTAATATAATAGGCATATATGTATGTGTTTAGTTTTGTTGTTGTGTGCAAGAAACGACCACCAACGACGTCCAAGATTATATACTCCCGGCCGGTACCCCTTCGTTTCCTATTAGGTTGATTTTTTTTTTGCTTCTATACTTATATTGGCGATAACATCGTCATCGGCAACACACGATCTATGTGTATCTAGAAGGAAAAATCTAAACCTTACAGCACAATTGTTTTGCATCTCATTCTGTGCTTGTTTTTCACGTTTGCTTTCAAGCAAATTGCCCGTTTACAATTTGAAATTTGAAATTATCCGGTATACAGGTTTGAAAAACACTGTTGGAATAGGCAGTGTGGCGGCGGGGTGACAAAATACCCCTTAACTTTATCTTTTTCAATTTTACGTCGTGTATTTCAGTTCAATTACAGTGTTTACATGGGACCAGAGTGCAGTAATTTCACTTTATGCAGCATGAACTCTCTATACTATATGAACGATAGGTACTGTAATTTGAAACAGGCTTTAATGATGTTTTGTTGAAATTTTCAGTTGAATATTAGCCTCTTTCCAAACACTCCTCAATTTTATAAAGTATAATTTCAGACTGATTAAATATTCATTTAGTGGAAAATAATCAAGTGAGTCTTTAATTAACTCTAAAAGCCTAATTAAAACTGTATGTAAGTGTAAAAAATATTCCCATCCTTTGTATTTAAAATAATTTACTATTTATGTAGGAACTTTCAATATTATTAGACTTATAGAGAGTCTCGGGCCTCTCAAATTGGCCTAATCTATATGGTTAGTTTGTACACACACACATTTCTACGGACAAGGATAGTATTAATTACCAAAGGATTAATGTTATATTGATCGTGGTGAAAATCTACTAAAGGAGATTTACGTTAAAATTAAATTGTTTAAATTCTATAACCGCACCAACTTTGCCATTAATCACGAAATTTATACTTAAAGAGCCACAGAACAAACGAAATTTCAATGGAAACTGAAAAATGCGTATAATGAAGTGACCTTTAGTAAAAATTTTTCGCTTTTTCTTCAATGAATGTACAACAAAACGGTGAAAATATAAAGCAAGGTCAGAACGGCAGTTAAGTGTAGTAAAAAAAAACGAAAAAGCTCTATACAATAACGTCGTTAAAATTGCAACTTTTTTTACAAGTTCGGTCAGTGACATACAGGTAACAAAAATCATAAAAATAAGATCTTACTTTCCCAGTTTCAAAAAAGCAACTAGTAAATTAACGTCCTTTTTTGCCATTTTACCTACATACAATATTTAATTTTATATAAATATTACCCAATATATAAATATTTTGATTTGACTTTTATAATCGCATATTATATAAACAGTTTGTAAGCGGATTTGATCAAAGAAAAATCGGAAATTTACTTGAAAAATAATATAAACTCATAAGTTACGTGCTATAAATTTACATTTTAATGTTCTCATAAAGAGCGTATTTTATTAGACAAATTTAATAAGCGTTTGTTGAAATTGATAATGTACATGATGGTGTCTTTTATTTCAATGTGGAAGCTTTATAGGTGACTGATTTCAACCCTATTATATTAGTCCATTCATAATGGAAGTGAAAAAACATCAATACGCTCTGGCAAGCGCTTTCCATTTGCCTTGTGCACAAAAAATAATCCAAGAACCGATAAATTCTCTCTTCACACTAATAATAAGAAACGGTGCAAGCGCGCTTCTGTATGTGTGTACGTCGAGAGAAGCCCGAAATTAACAAAAATAAATTTGCCAATTAAATTTGCATTTTCAATATGTATATTGGATGTTAGTGTATCTCAATTTGGAATTCCTATACTTTTATCAAACAGATTTTCTACTGTCGTATACAATCACAATGCATCAGGTTTTATTGTCTAACAGCCATTTACCACTGAGAAAACGTAAGAAAGTGTCGATTGAATGAGCAATAAAACTTTTGCGACGATTGTTTCTACTGGCTATATATTTAAGAGGCCTCAAGAAGAGTTACTTCAATACATTTCTAACCAAAGCACAAAACACTAATTGATTTTTTCAATTAATTCGACCACATCTGGGGACTCCTTCAAACAAATACTATTTCATATGAAATATTTTCTCGTGGAAACTTGTTTGTATTTAGACATTTAACTAATCGTTTTTACGTTAAATGGTTTATAAAATTACTTAAGACAGTTAAAATTTAAATCGAGGCATGTTTAAAAGATAAAATAACCTGTTCATTTTCACCGTTTTAGAAAATTAATTTGTCATTAGTAATAATTCTAGTTTTATTCATAATGGAAACAATTAAAATTTCATCAATTAAATAATTTTTAAAACAGTGATTTTTAAATTAATGCCCATAAAATTATATGTTCGTAAAAAAATTTTAATTGTAAGATTCTTATATAATACTGTGAAATTAGTGTAGAAAAAATTTGTACACGTGTGTAGGTTCCACTGTGGTAATTTATTTGAATATGCTTGTTCGGATTTATTAATATAAAATTTAACTGGATTTTATTCTAATTTAATTATTATAGTGGTTTTGAAGAGAAACATGTAAAAAGCGCTAGGTATTCACTATTTTGTTGTTTTTCCTTTAAATTCTAAGTGGGTCATTCATAATAAAAACAATTACAAAACTTTGCGCATTTATTATAATAAGCACATTGTGAGCGTTTTCCACCTACTATTAGTTAGTGGCAAATACTATACTGACGAGAATAAGTGAAAATGTGCCTGATTCCAGAAAGAGAAAAACAAAGCAGAAAAAGGGGTGAAAGAGGAGAGAATGCGGGGGTTCCGAATCGCTATATAGTCGGCAATAGATCACCGAATAGCAAGACTTGCTTTCCGTTTGTGACCCTGTTTTTGAGTTCCCATTTTCGTAATATTCCAAAACACAAACGAAAGCGCCTTCCACATAAACACACTTCGACTAACAAACAAGAATCTTTTGCGTTCAGTCAAATAACTTGACCAATTATTTGGAAAATCTACATAAACAACCGGTTCTAATGAGGATATATAAATTAATCATTTTGTAACTGAGATGATATAACCATAACCGAAATGAATATATCGTTTTTATATCAATAACCATTATACGAAATCAACGTTTTTAAATCACATTCGTTCGTAATCGAATCGCTATGTGTAGGTAATTTGCCTTCATCCACAACTAACTCTATATTATTACCGAAAAGTATAATTAGATAGATTATTTTTTTCGTGTATTCAATTGTAATGTTATTGTGGCACGAAATTTCAATGTGTTTTTTTCTATTCGTTGTAGAATGTTACAGTGTTTATATAAAATATTGGTAGTGAGGGTGAAAGTGTTTCTCTCTCAACAAACGACGGCAGGCAGCATCCCTGTGTGTTATTTTCAGTTTCACTCTGTCATATCTTCGTAGAACACGCACATAGAATGTTTTATGTTTACTGTTGACATTTATGCCTTTTTTATTAACCGTTAAGAGTGGCTATAGATAGCCTATAGCGAAAATCCGATATATCTAAACTAATTTCATATCTGATTAGGTTTATTTACCGAACTATCACCGGATTTGTTTAAAAAAAAAGAGACAGAGAGGCAGCAATTTTTCACCTGAAACTGAAACACATTGTCACATCGTATTCTAATTCGGACGGCAATTAATAATTGCAATGACAGGTGACAATGTCGAGTACTGCCATAGGTATTCATTTAAAATATATACGTGTGTATGTCCATTCGGTGTACACATCGAGCGAGAGACTTCAGCAGTCGGAACCCACCTCCAGTAAATGTTTCTGATGGCTATAATTCATGTCATTACCCAAACACCCGCCACACCGGGGTAATCCTGGACCTTTTTATAACTATACTGTAGCTTTCAACTGAAAACCCCAAACCGAACATAACGAACTAATATTACATGAGTTTTTCATTTATGCCTGGTGGCACACCTTAAACACCGCCAACATTTATACAAAAAAAGAGTTTGTAAACAATTTTTATCTATCCATTTCTCACCTAGATTTCGTACACTTTAAACCCATCAAATTAAGCCATTGTAGTTGATGTTTAATTCATTAATTATATATACATTTTGGACAGCATAAATGTTAATTTCGTTAAATTAATAAATGTATTTTTTATTTATACTAATTAGTTGATTCTATTGTATTTTAACTGTTTACTATACAAACATGAAGATTGTTTATTTATTAAATTCGGAATACTGAACAAAATACATCCGGAGACGAGTTCAATTTTCTATAAGACTTTAAGATAGGTGAAAAAAAACTTTTAGTTATCATATATGCATTTATTTTAATTTTTCTGTTGGTACACTTTTAATATACACTAGTAATTTATAGTAGCATAAATCAAAGATGCAGTGTTTCATTTGTCAGGTGTTTTTGGCGAGTGATGTATTTTTATTGTTTGGTTCTAGTAATACCATCATCATGATGAACATGGATGGCATGCTAGGTGGCAGTTCTCTCACCGCCGTTTTATATTTATATATATATATAAACGGCTACAGCATATACTATACTTTGGTTTTTTCAGACTAAACACAAACACACATTTAAATTATTATCCTTCTCTCCTCTATTAAATAGCCGATCGATCACATCCTGTACTGGGTACCGTTGGTTGGTTTCGGTTTTAATTAAAATACCAAATACCGATTTTTAATGCGTTTCCGAGACTATTTTTCCCTCTGTATATTGATGTCCGGAAGTGTGGCCCTTTTCTGTTATACTGAGTGATGTGCAGAAAAATTGTTTAAAATTAAATTAAAATTCATTATAAAACTGTTTAGCGGAGTACTTTATGGCTGTATATTTTCAGTAAATGCAATGTAACAGGAAAAGAGATAATAAACACAAGAAATAAATTTATTACGTTTCAAGAAAACTTTAAAACCTCATTTCTTACTTACAATGCATATACGATAGGAGTAAAAAAATTCTTCGAAATGTACATATATAGTGCAATAAGAATTAATGATATTTGAAAATATTTACATGAAAGAAGCGGAGAAAAAAATACAAGTACATTTTTATGTATATTAGAATTGTGTTGAGGAATATATTGTTTCGTCATGAAATGTAGAATTATTTTAAAAATTTTTCTAGATGCTAATCTGTCAACATATGCATAAAGCCGCAATTGTCTGCGATTTGTTCGTAATGAACCCTTTTTTATTTGTAAATGCAGACAAGGCGAAAAGCGCTTGTGTTTATATATTATTAAATATTTATACAAAACAGTCGTGTAAAAAGAACCGTTCGTATTGTGAAATTAACAAATTTTTCTTTTGCCCACAACACATCATCGGATAAAATACCGTACCCATTGAAACAGTAAATTAACAGGAGGAACGAGTAAGGTTTCTAAGAAAAATTCTCTCTTATGAATACAGGCTTTACTCACATATAGAAATGTGTGCAAACGTGAAATGATTAATAGCACTTTTCGCGGTTTCCAATGTCATTGATTATGTAAATCACCAAGCAATATTTCAAATTAATTCTTATATTCAAATGTGTTTGACTTTAAAAAGGCTAGTTCAGATTATACAATAAGCATTAGTATTTACATGAGAAGTATTTAAAATAAAATTAATAAACGTGTAGTATGTGTGTGTTAATATGATAGATGTTACATCCACAGCCAATATCCTAATACTATAGGCTGGGTGGTCGTATCAATTGACTCTAGAGAATTTTCAAGACCCCTATAGTGAGATACATTCACCGTAATTAATTGCATCAGTCCAAAAATCTGGATATATCACAATGTGTTTTTTTATCATCATCCCTTTTGGTTGTGCACTGTTGTGAAATAATTTTAAATTAAATATACCTACATACACCTAACAGACACGCATGTTGTTAAAACTTACTCTAGTTTAGTTGTTATATTTAATAGTGTGAAAATTTCATTTGCATTGTAAAATATAGAATGTATGAACAGCATGTAATTTGTGTACATTTAAGGTTGAGATTAATTGCATTTTAAAAAGAGCTTTAACACTGATTACGACAATTAATTTTATAATTTTGCCACCTAGTAAGATGATGTCTTATCATCATGTAATGCAGTTTAACATGGGAGATAGTAAATAATTTACAATATAATTATTACCTGATTAAAATATGTGTGCTTATCATGCTTATATCCTGTTAATAATTAATTTTAAAAACGTAACAACAATTTTATATTTTTATACACATATAGGTACTCGTAAGATTTTTAAATCAATAAAAAAGCACTTAAAATTTGTTTTTTATTTCTATGTAAATAGCACCTAAAATGTTTTTTTCCAAACCGCAAACCCCTTAATTGTGTGTGTAGTAAACGTAGTTCATTCATCCTCTTGTTCATAATTTAGCGCTTTGTATTCGACTCTTGCTTTTGGCTCCATCAGCGGCAAAAGCTCAAAGTTCAAAGCTTTCGCTTTTTTACTCGCCCGCGCCATCTAAACAGACTCAAGGCAACTTGTTTAAATGGCCTTTTGGAGTGGGAGGATCATGTGCTTTTCCTGCCACATGGTGGGGAAAGCTCGACAGGGGAGTCACAGATATGAGTGAGATGGAAGATGGGATCCTCTGATTATGGGGCTTGAGTACCTGTTTTATGGAAATGGGATACCTTATTTGAGCATAAAGGGCTTTATTGCTGGAATTAGGCATAACACTTTCTTTTATTATTTATTCATTCCTGCTGCTTTGTAAAATGCTTTCAATAAACAAGTGATTAAAATGGAATTATCGGTGCGCTTAATCGAAATGTTTAATCTAGCCAATGTCGTAAATCAATCGTTGATGTCATATCTAACGTTGTTCTCTTCAGGTAGGTTGTTTAGCAATAAAGTCGAGTGAAAAAATGGACAAAAACGAGATGAGAAACAACAGCCCTTGGCACAACTGACAATAGAGTTCATTTTTACTTGCAATCTTTTGCAATAACCCATCGCCTGGGACTATTTTCTGGGTGTTGTTCATGGTAGACTTCTTACGCGCGCAACACCCTCTCGCTATTGTCGAGATAAATAACTTTGCAAGGGCAACCCTCGGTGCAATATGTCAATGGTAGACACCTGGGGTGATACAAAGTGGGTGGTAATATGGCGATATCTATCTCTACTTCGAAAACGCCAAATAAAAGCACATGAAAAGCTTCGGTATTGGTGGAAATGTTTATTTAGTCCAACCACTTAATATTAAGGATGGCATTTAAAATTCATAATTGCATTCTGATATATTTATGGCCGATGCAAAATTCTCTTATAAAAAAACATTAAATCTCTTTATAATAGAAGAGGAAAAAAAGAAGTTAAAGAAGTTTGTTTTCAATATATATTAAGCCATTTGCATATTGATTAATATTCAAAGCTCGATATTTATTATTGTACGTATATTTTTCACTATAAACAAGAATTTTTTCTTTAATACAATATATTTTTGTATTCATCATTTGATATTTTATGAATGTTAACGTTTTGACCGTTGATCTAATATCATTGTGTTTTAATAAAATTCCTTAAAGGTTATCAATCAGCTACTTAAATTTGTTTATTCAATTAGAATTTAATTATTATTACTATACTGTCGTAATAATTATTATGTAGAAGAATGAATGTGGGCAGTTTTGATGGATTTAGTGTTTAAATCCTGTTTAAAGGAAATGCCCATCGATGAAACCTGCTGATCGTGCTTGGGTTAAGTTTTCTAATCAAATTTATAATCGCATCATTCCAACTCAACACTAATGATGGAACCTTGTTAAGCAACTTTCTATTAGTCTTAAGTATATTGTCTGATCTAGTTTATTATGTTCAAAATTCGAAACAGGTTGTTTAGAAAAAAAGCGCCTCTATTAAATGTATTGTGATACCAAATAAAGTATGGAATCATGTCATCAATTAACACTTTTAAAAATCAAATTATCCAACACGTATAAGAGACTTCGATAAGCGATCGAAATAAATTCACAATATTAAATTGATACCCACATAGATTTCCGTTGGGTATTGTACGTTTGTGTATATTTATTGTGTATGGTTTTCATATGATTGCAAGTGTGTGTATATATGCAAATGTATTTTAAAATCATCATTTAGATTGGCCTTAGGGTAAATGGCGTTTTACTAAACCAAACTGCATTAATGAACTCCTCTTCTAGAACCAGACAGACATGTTTATGCCCACACGGAGTTGCACGCGCTCCGGACCATATCGCTTATTTATTATTACAAGTACTTGTACCAAACGTGACCTAGACGATGTGGAAGAAATCATTAAATTATTACATTTCACTTTTTCACAAATGCGAATTTATTTAATAAAGAAGAGGTAGATTATAGAAATTTATACGGAGCACCCAAAGAACCAAGGTGGAAATGTTCATAATTTTTCCAGCGTGCTTGTAAATTTTAATCGCTGTTACATGATGGGTCAGTCAGCCGTTTCCAAATAAACACAAAAAGCGCAAACATTTATTATTATTCTAAAAACATTACGGATTTATCTTGTTGTCTGCAATAAAGGCAGCAAAATTTTATGCAAATTTACCTCTATCCGCTGTTATTTTTTTGTTTGTTGTCATAATTTAGGGACGCTACATTTGAATTTTGAAATATGTATATTCTTTTAACAATTGTTAAAATATATATACATCTAAGTGAAACAGTTCTTCTTAAAAATGAAGTCGACATTATAAAACTTAAAATAACAGGTTGAACAAGTCTGACGCCATTATTCATCTCTTTTATTTTGATTTTTAGTTCAGCTCACAAAATTCTCTGTTCTTTTTCTGCGAACGAAGAAATTTTTAACTTTCTTATTAAAGAAGTGAATTTCTGTGCGCCGATGGTATAAGAAATAAATAAAAAATAATTATATGGAAAATGTTTGTATTTATAGAAAATAATAAAATAACAAGGCATGCACTATAAATGTGGACGACTTGTTGTTAATAATTTATAACTTTTTTATTACAATTTTTGTCGTTTGTTGGCGTGCAAATATTCCTCACTGATTCATTCCACCGTATATTATTTTTCAACGTGGGAATAAATCTTTGGTAGCTGAAGAATCCTAGTTAATTAGAGGATATTTTCAATTATCGAAGAGCTGTTGTTGAATTTATCAATACATTACACTGTTTTCCTTTTATTTTTGTTTGAAGCTTCTCTCGTTTCGCATTTTTTTCTTCGCTCCTACCTTTCTCTGCACAGTACACAGAGATTATATGACCGACAATTTTCTGCGATTTTCTTTCACGATAATTTACTTACTGGTTAATTACTGTTTAAAAAAGCAAAAAGTGCTAACGAATTTACTGATGGGAGGTGAAGAGACGGCTGTTTGAATAATAGTTTTTTCATCATATGCATACGAAATTTAATAAAGACATAATCACATATTGAAATTATTCGCGCATGCCACTCTTTAATTTATTTACATCAAGCGAATAAGTATTTAATAAACATGCATATATAAAATAGAAAAAGAGCAAAAAAATGATCTACGATCAAAAATTTAACATGGACATACCTCTTTCTATAGATCCAGTATACATGTATAATAAGAAGGATTAAATTATAACAAATGTCGGCTTGTATATCGTGTAAAATGTAAAATAAATAAATTTATTGCCATTTTATATACATAGCAAATTCAATGTTCAAGTATACGGCTTTATTAATTCAGATTTATGTTTCACTGTCATTTTGTTAATCAAATAGGAAACCTGTAGTACGCGAGGTATGTTTGCTAGTATGCATACAATATTGCATTCCACCAAGATTATATTGATGTACAATCCACAATCTTATGTGAAACTTTACAGTTAGTTACTGAAAATTTTTACAAGGAAAACAAACCTATCTCCTCCGTCCTCTCAATGTTTTATTACACAACAATCTCAACACAAACAATGCCCAGCAATACACATACATATACACACAGTTACTTTGATCAAGTCCTGCTGGCTGCATTTAATTAACTTGTCAATTTGTAGAGACATTCGCATCTATTCCGCATATAAAGAGAACGATTTGAAAATTACTTTTCGTTATTTATTTGCAATATGCACGCGTTTCTCCCTTAACCAATAAATAATGTGTATTTGAAATGAAACCGAATAGTAGGTAACCTACACAGAATACCTATACCTACTTATTACAGTGTACCTCCTACATTTCGAATTGTTTGAGTGAAATTTTTGGAAGAATCGCTAAAATCGCTCCCCATCCATTTCCCATATAAATATAAAAACTAATATTATATGAAAACTGGAAAGTTTTCGAGAAAACTTTTAAAACGAACCCAATAAATCGTCCACATGCATAGTTCACTAAAATTCATGCAAAATAATTTACGACCAGTTTAAATTTCAAATTAGTGTCAAAGATCTCCTCCTTCACCACCAACACAACCCCTATCTAACTTCTAATTCACCATTTCCAAGTTCTTACTTTACACTTAGAGGCGCGAGGAGTCTTTGTCGAGCGAAGACTCTGATGATGATGGGGCGGGCACCTCCTACATATTCCACTTTGCAAGAGGGTCAAAATTTCTAATTACCATTCATTTGAATTTACTTTGTCAAAATATTTTATTATATCAAGGCAATTTATTACACATGAACGCATTTAATTAGAAATTTACGTCAAAATTACACCCAAGGATTTTTCTAGGTACATTAAAGGAAAACCACTTTTTTTCCTATATAGAAACGAAACGGTTAAAGAATTTATAGCAGTAATACATTAATTTGTAATTATGTATTGTTTGTTTGGTATAATTTAATGGAAAAATGTGAAAAATCATTTGTGTTAATTATTATTAGCTTCGGTTAATGAATATTCCTTGAAGGTATTGCATAAAAAGAGACTGCGGACAATTGGCAAGGAATTTTAGAAATAATTAAAAATTTAACATAATAAAGTCCTTTACACTAATATAAAATAAATGAAAAAAGGCAAAAGGATGCCATTAAGAGCGGCTAATTAGTAGCTAAGTGATTGGCGTATATAAGGAGATGGGAGTCCTTATTAGTCGCAAAAATCCAGAACAAGAATCCTGTCCATTTAATATAAGAACAACTAATACGAAAATATTATGAAAAAAGGCTCGCCGACAACAACATATGGATTTGAAAAGATGGTTGGATGAGCGAGCGGCAAATAATACACAACGACCGCACAGGGAGTGCATAAGAATAACTGAAATGGTTCAGATTTCAGTTGAAAGAACCATTGCTCATAATAATGATGTGTAAAACAATGTCAACATTACCTTTTTCGTATTTCTAGGTACGAATAGTTTTATTCTTTGTTTACTTTTAGTTCAGAGTATTATGCCCGCGTGCCTTACCGTTACCAGCGACAATTGTAATCAACTTGAATCTTAATTAGTGACCACCCAGGAGGATTACTTTTGTCCTGTGGTGCCTCATATGTTATGTATAGAGAAAGAGAGTACAGAAATCAGTCTTAGTACAACACCTTTGCCATTAGCGCGAGCTAATGGTTTACTATTTTTAGCGAAACTTAAATGAAGCAACATTCAAGAAAAAAATCGCTTCTGACTACAGCTTCTTCCACTTTGCCGGATACCTAAGCACACACACACATTTTACAAAAAAGAATGCGTGTTTGTTTTTCTGTTTGCTATTATGCTATGTGTGCTTTTGAACGAAATTTTTCTATACCCGCTTTTTTCAATTAAAAATCACCATACAAATCAACTTCCCCCCACAGAAGTCAATAAATCAACAAATGGTCCACTTTCATAAACAATAAAAATTATCCCACAACACACAAGTGCACGCAATTCAATAATTGTTTCGGAAACAACATCCAAGCACACACGTGCATCAATGGGACGTTATTCACAGTTTTATTTATAAAATCCATAATATTCAAATACAAAAAGTGCCGGTGTGTCCGCCAGCCGTGTTATAGGTATATGGATAGTACGTTTTATATGTGAGAGGGGCAATCTATTTTCACGAACCATGTTATATTTTAGATTAAATAAACACAATGTTCATTACCCATAATTCACAAGGGTTGTGATATACTTGCAGCTTGTGCCGAGTTATGTTGCGGCCTGGTACAATTTCTCATTTGTACCTACAACTGTGCTTATTAAGCTCCGGGTATAACGTGATTATGAATATGAGAACTATGAGAGAGATGTGTGTGCTTTCTCTCATGTTTTTGCTTAAATTATCCCATTTTGTAACCACTTTTCTGGAAGTAAAAAAAGCACCATATGCAAACAATAACTGCACGTACTACTTGAACAATAAGTGAACATAAAATGCACAACAAAACCCCGAGAACCTTTTTGTTTGTAGAGCTTTATAGTTCAACATGCACATATCCACACATACATCCATGCAGTCTGAGAAGACTGCTGTGCCTTCTTAATATTATTGGCTGTTTGGCAATGCATTAGCAGCATCGAAAATGACGACGGAATTAAAGAAAGTACCGAAATTTATCAAAGAGGGAAAAATAAATAATGCAATAAGTTGCGGAATAGCAAACAAAATATATTTCTGTGGAAAACGATAAAACAGCACTGCAGACATGGCTTAATAATAGTTTTAAGTTATGTGTGCGTTGTGATTCTTTAGGATTTTCTTCTATTTTATTTATGTTTCCTTTTGTATGTATGTGTGTGTATTTTCAGCTTGGTTTGTTATCAGAAGAGATATATACGGCACACCACACAATCGACTTGATTAAATAAGCTCATTGAATTCAATCTCTTTCCAGGCCAATCTATCCAATTTTCCTAGTAGTCTTATCTTTTTCAAACAACCCACCCCTGACATGTTTCCCAATCAAGGGGTTTATGTTTAAGTCACGTGAATGACCCTTTACGTTAACGTTAAGATTTATTCAAATAGACATAAATTAAGTTGAGAACACACATACAGTTTTCCTCAGCCCTCACCCTTAGAGTGCATAACTGAAAAAAAAACTAAAGAAATCCATTTGCTTGTAAATGGTGCTTTCTTGTACGCTGTTCTTCTCATAATGAATGATGAAAATTATAAATAATTCTACTTTAGATTGCTATTATGGTGCGCGTCAATCGAGCGTGGTGATTATAATGAAACTCAATAATTTGCATAATTAATTTCATTACATTAATCACAATATATTATAAGTGCTTGAATTTATTTTCATAAATTAATATTAATTTAATTATAGACGTATAATACTTAATGCAATACACTACGAAGTTTGATTTTTTTTCTTGAGTTATAAATATGAACGATATATCGCCTGTAATTAGTAATTAAATGACTATTTAATTGGTGTCTTTGCAAGAATCTTTTAAGTATGTAGAAACGATATTAATATTATACAATATTAATAATGATTAATATTGTATAAAATTATTGATGAAAAGTAAGTAAAGTGAATGATTTATAATTTTATCTCTTTATATAAATGAATGTACTGGAACTAAACTAATTAAATTTCCCCATTTTCAAATATAGAATTTTTCGAATTACACACTTCTCCAACAGAAAGGGCATGCAGTTTGCAGTTTAAGACTAAATGTCATACATTCTGTTGTCATTTAGGGCTGCAGTGAACTGGGACGGAACATTAGAGTTGTTTGTATTTGTACAATTTAATAATAAACGTGCATTTAAGACAAGGAAATTATTGGACATATTCGAAAACATTAATAAAAGGCTCGTACATATATGCAATATGTTTACGTTACGGGCCGGACTGTTTATTGGCTGTTCATTTATGCTGGTGTTTAATCTCTTTTCCACCCAACCGCACTGAGCCACCCCCTATAGTCTGTGGTGGCGGCGGTGGTAGCGGCCGTATTATATAAACGGGATAATACTACCCAATTTCCAACTCGTGCTCTATCATCCATTTCTGTCTAGTGAAGTGAACCGACCGTCCAGCCAACATTGTACATTAGACAGAGAGAATACAATATGTCGTTTTAGAAATTGGTTGGGACTTTCGATAATTTAAGTGTATGCATGTTCTATCGCTCCGGGGCAACCTACCACCAAACACAGTAACACACACAGTGAGAGAAACGCTAAATGCAAACCAAACTGTCTCTCGGTGGGGAATTAAATCGGCCAAACTAAAACCCTCATGTTAAATAGGAATAGTATAGGAGAGTGCAATCTCGCGACCGAAAACACTTGATGGAGATGTTCTCGTTTTTTAGTTGACAATTTCCGCCCTTTATTAAAGCCGGCAACAGCAGTAAAAGTTGGTAGAGTATTGCCATTGTATTTTATATAGTATACTATACTGATATAGTAAGTTTTGTTGGAAAGTATCAAAGAAAATTGCATAAAACTATTTAATAATATCAAATTCAATTCAGAGCACATTCTTGAATTTCTTGGCATTTTGAAAATTTATAAGTAAGGCAATAATCTACAAACTATTCACTTATATGCTTCATATTACACATACATATATAACAAACTCTGGTATGTGCATTTTATTAGTTTTTTCCTTCACTTTATTATATAAAATGAATGTCTTTGTGTGTACTTGAAAATCATTCGTCATTTTAATGGCCCCAACATTTTTTATTTCTTTTTATAAACATTTTATAATCATGGGATATTGCAAAAGATGCAATAATATTTTTTTCCATGTGAGAATTGCATTATTCGCGTGATTCTATAATGATTGTATGTTTTCATACTATTATTATAGAATGACCGTCGTCGTCGTTGTCGTCATCATCGTGTCCGTGTCTGAATGTGTTTTATGTGTTCAAAGCATGTGGGTAATACGACTAATACGAGGAGTAAAGGATGGAATGAGGCAGAGGAAAACTCGTCGAAGGGAAAACACACAAGCATTTCATACTTAATAAACTTAAATGATATTATGGAAATGTGCTTGTTTATGAATTCAATTTTTCTATGCAAAACACCCTCGTATTTAGGGGCGTTCCTGTCACGATAATGTACTTAATTGTTAACGCACTTTAATGATAGACACTGGGAATTATTTATGATTTATTGCACCTGATTAGTGTTGCGATAATGCAATTTTGCACGTTTCATGTTATACAATACGTAATGCAAACACGGATTGGATATAGGAAAAAGCTCACTCCAATTTACGGCGTAAATTCAATTTGGTTCACTCCCTGATCAATCCATTCAAATAAGCGCATCGATCAGGTATACCTGAAGAGATTAACAAATAAATCATTGGTGTTGGTGCCGCAAATAAACTTTGACTGACTTTTCATTCCCTCTCCCATATTATATAAAATGGATGTGCGGATCGTAATTTTGTGGACCGCAGGTCAATAATCGGCTGATTATAGTTTTTTTTTGCAATCGAGAAAATGAAGTGTTCGCTCGCCAAGAGAGAGGTGAATGCATAGTATTAATTTAAAGCCACAGCTTCTCAGTTTGTATCCCCATGGTAACCGCATTTGCATGCGTTTTTCATTGCACGTATATAGTGTAAAGTGTGTCTAAAGCACCATATATTCGTGTATGTGAGAAGTAAAAGCCTAGCAAAGCTGAGCGAAGAGCTCCCGCGGTTTTCTTAAACGGCGTTCCGCATATTTAGGCTCCTGTGTTATCTCCTAACCATCTTATATACATATAAGCCCGCAGAGTACATAAGCACACACATAGACGTATAACACACACTACAAAAACATTCCTTTTAACATTTATGTGGTGCACTTACAAATTACTTTCGGTAATTTCATCAAGCCAAAACACATTTCACCCTACTCTAAATAGCTAATTCGCACCCGTTTTTCTTTTATTGTTTGAGAACTAAACGCACGGACTTTCCGCTCTCCTTCAAATGCTATATAGGTATGTGTGTGCTTGTTCAACTTTTCCAAGAAGGATATAATTTTTCTTTTGCTTCTTAACTCAGTAGCTGAAATGTTTTCTTAATGAAATGCCGATCAGAAAACACCCACTTCAAAACATCAATTGCATGTACACCTAAACTTACTTAACATTCATACATTCTTTATTTCGATCTTCAATCAGACTAGTAACAACACTGAAACAAACCAGAGTATACAGTCTGAATTTTTATTAGTTTAATGATAGATTGGGTTGTTAAAAAATGTTTCAGTGTTAAATGTAGTCATCGCAAGATGCTCTCTTAGAAGTTGGTGTGTGTATGAATGGCGAAATAAATAAAATAAATCACTGCCAGTAAATTATTCAGTGTTCGTCTTGGTTTTACTTTCAGAATCTGAAGCGAAAGATTTAAACCACGCACTGTAGGGAAAAAGGTATATAACATTGGTCAAGGCCCACGACACAGTAAACGTCTTTATTCTCGGCAGGCAGCTAAAATGCAAAAAGCGTTTTGTGCAAAGCCAAAAGTATCCCAGACTTAAACCCGTTTTCTCGCTGCTGAGACCCCGTCGTTCTTCGTCGAATGATCAATGCATTTATGCAGGCAACCACTTCTTATTTCTTCTTCTTATCCGCGACTGGATTTTACGGCAAAGTCACATATAAAATGAACTATAGTGGAATACTGGCTGAGAGCAAGAAAGAGATGGATGAGTGTGTACTAAGTAACGACGTACAGTTTAAGCTACTTTTTGTGTGTCTTTTTATACTCTTCAGCTTCCCACCTGGGCTATGGTCACATTTTTATTTGGCAGTGTACAGTTTTGAGTTGTTTGCGAAGCTCTTTTGGTATTCCAGAAACAATTCGCCAGAGATACATCTTAATGCCGAAACAATTATATACATATTTAACTCTAGTCAATTTCGGGTTTGATGCGCAAAAAATTACTAACGGTTTCATTTGGCTCAAGATGCATTCGAAAGAGTTAATTGGAAATTGATGTGGGGCAACTTTTTGGCAATCAATGTTGCTAATTAGATATCAAAGAGTGGGTACTTATCAGTAATCTGTATCAGAAAGGTATTTCATGATTTCATTCACCTTATGCGGTGCTCGTAATTGGATACAGTAATCCGATAGCACAAACGATAAGTTTACATACATATACACACAGTATCAACTGTGGGAAATTGGCTTGGTTCTTGAAAAAAATACAGTACTCCTTCGATCAGCGAGACAAACTTCTTACCCGCGGGAGAGTTCTACTGGACATGTAAATGGCGAATATTCTCCTCTTTTCTCGTCTTTACTTCATTTTCCAAACAACAACTTTGTTGTTGTTTATTTATACGTTATATACGCAGAGTCTTCGATTGAAATTGAATAACAGATTGACTATCAATCTTGCTACTAGTTATGCTTTCATTCGAACTGCCTTCCACTGAATGTTCATTCGTTGCGTTTAAATCACGCGACCTTAATAAATCTCCCAAATATTAGAAAATTCTTGAAAGATTTAATGTCTTGTTGTCCTAAGCGACATGCAATCGAACTTAAAAATTTCTTCTATACACTGTACACATATAGAATATACATTTGTAATGCATTAAAGGTCTCCAAAAAAGCTGCAAGACAAAGAAACTTTCCAATGAAATATTTTTCTTTTCAAGCACGTTGACTGGGCCCATTCATCTCCGTTTTATCTCTAACTTGGCACTATACGACATATCGCCGCGAGCGCACAAGGGCACAAAAACTCTCCCTTTATATATAAGCGCGCAAAGAAAAGACAAAAGATCTGACACTCCAATTTCCATTTTAGATCGAAATTCTACCACCACCACCACCCCGACGCCCATCCCTCTCTTGGAACTTTATCAGAACGGTTTTCATTACCCTGAAGCGGGCGTTTTGGCGGCAATGGAGGCAACAACATCACACATACAAGTTTATACGTCCATATACAAACTTGTAATTTAATTGCTAAAATATTGGCCTAATAGTCACAATCCAAATCCGACAAACACGCGTTTAACATGGGCCATTCGGTTGCCTCATTTATGGTGTAATAACAATATTTCGATGGTTAAATTTATGAAAATTGCTATGTCCGTTTTGTGGCTTGGTGGTATTTTTTCTTCGAAGAAATTGTATTAGATGCTTGAAGGGGTGTGTTGGGCGTATAGTAGTGTGCTGGTGCTCAAGAGAAATTATGTACGAGGCATTGGGAGCAATATATCTTTAGCGGGACGTGCCAGACAGAGTAGACGGGGTATTATAGGAAGGAAGGAACCTGAGGCTGCCTGGGTCTCCACCACGTCCCTAGGCGCTCGTCCCTGAGAATGAGACACTTGCTTCCACCATATCGTCCAACCGCCCTTAAATTGTCATCTGAAGAAAGAAACTTCATTACCGACTCCGCCTTCACCCTCTTTTCAAACAAGCGACCATTGAACCCCTGAAAATTAACACCCAACAACATATGCGAACAGCCACTTTTCTCTTGCCACTTTTTTTTGTCTTTTTTCTACAATATAATTTAAAGCCCGCTGCCGCAATGTAGACAAAAATTATAAGCATGGAAAAGTAGCTAAGCCCGGTGCGCAAAAAAAATCAATAAACAACAAATAATTTATGAGCCGTAAAACATTTTGAAAATTGTTTAATATTTAAACGCTTTTGATAGCTTAATGAGGTAGTAATGTGTTAGCCTGTAATATTGTTGCTATTCATTACGTACATTTTCGGATTGCACTAATCTGACGGCATTACACACGCCGTAATTTGAAGCTGGCTGTTTTAAGCCCCTCTTTTAATTCAGCCCATTGTCTAGAAATGTGTGTGCTCGGAACCGCTGTTATTATCGACCATTCCATCATAAATATATGGAGTTAGTTACGTAGACCATCACGTTAGGTGAAAAAATACTTTACTAGCATTTTATCACAATTTGTTAATCATTATAATAAATATCGCGCAGAAAATTCAACTATATAATGAATATATATTTAATATTTTTTCCAAGCTTAGAAAATCTCGCCTCACGGGTGTCAATTATTGTAATTTGGTTGGTATTTTTTTTATTTTACTTATTTCTAAATCCGAACATTTTTTAACAGACACAAACAATCTTCTGATAAGATCTATAGCTTGAATCAAAAGCCCGTTACATTCTTGAATCTATTTAAATAGGATTTCAGGAAAACTTAATGAACAATAGAAAATGATTAATATGCAATTAAATATGGATATATATAATTTATTTAGAAACTTTTATGATTTTTCCAGTTTACACCTGTAAATTATTAAAATTTATTGCTTTAATAAATTGCCTTAAAAGTTTAACCATTGAAATTTATTGTACACTCACACAAATTATTTCACATTCTGATTTTTATTGGTGGAAAAAGTATGAATAAACAATTCCGGTAATTAATAAAATAATTATAGAAATAACTCGTTTCCGAATGAACATGTACTTGATGTTATTAATCAGTTTTTTACACATTCGGATTCTTAAATATGTCTATAGTATAATTTATGGCATACATTTATAATATTTCTAAGCCAATTGTAAACAGAATTAATAAATATTTTTGTATATGTATACGTATGTTTTTTTAAATATGAACTCATTGTTATTCTGTGAGCAGGTATGAAGGCAAAAGTGAAAAAAAATAAATAGGTTTTTTTTGCTTTATATACCGTATTCGAAAGTTTTTACTATAAAGCAATTCGTAAAGGAGAAACGTCCTCGTATATTTTCACAGAACGTAGCAAGTTTCGCTTGAAAGTCGCGAATTCTAGCCAATAAATTACCTTGAGAATGGTTGCATTTTCTTCTTATGCAGTTAAAGATAGAAAAGCTAGTATGGGTATCAAGAAAATGGTAAACGTAGAAAAAGGGTGTCTCATCCCTTCCTTCTGCTTTGAAGACGATTTTTTGCCTTGTTTCGTTTAATGCATATACTTTACTGGGGATGTATATATATATATATCTAAGTATATATAAAACGAAATAGTCTTTCATCTTCACGTGTACTTTTATATATTGTGTAAATTGTATTCTAGTCGTTTCTCTTTCTTTTTCGATCTAGATTAAAATGCTACTGATTCCGCATTAACATACCTCTATAGACTACCACGCGCGTATCTCTTTCGTAAAATTTATGCACGACTTTATTTACCTGGTAAAAACTGTGCAAACGATTTTGTGCACTCTAAAATTTACTACACTGACGAAAATAAACTAAAACACAACAAGGTTATATCGAATGCAAATTAATTAAAATTACTTTCCTAACAACTTACTGTCCGCATATTTTTACCAGCCTAAATAATAGAAATACAACTAATTACACGCGGCTGTGAAGGTATTTTAAAAGTTCCTCTAGTACAACTTTTATATGAAATTTAATAGATTTCGATGGGGGGAATGTTAATCTTTGTGCGGTCAGCCAAAGGCCAACAAAACCAGATATCCATTCAAACAAGGCAGCCCTATCTCTAATTTCGTGCCACTGTTGTAAATGTATATGTGGAAACGAAGCATTAAATATAGGATATATAAACCAAGTATCTAATAAAGTTGTGGTAGGTACACTTTAATTGTGCATCACTGCATGTCTTGTCCTCTTTCCAACTCTCTTTGGGAGGGCAATAATTTTTGAAATTTCCATTAAAAATATGAAGCGCAAATAAAATCCATCAGTTTCCGGAGAAAACATGCCGGTGCACATAGTTTTCCAAGAGATTTCCATGTGCAATAAGTAGAAGGGTAGTTTGAAAAGTCGTTAGATGCAACTGTGGTATGTTACTTGTCTGCGGACGTTAACTTTAACATTGAACCGACGAGATTTTCTTGCTGATCCTTGGCCATATATCAAACAGAAATTTGAATTAAATTGTTCTACACCAGAAACTGCTTAAAATGTGTATACATATGCGCCTGTTTGCGTAAAGCTCGCCGGTCTCTTCTCTAAAAAACTGGAAAGAATCTTTTTTCACGTTCGGTTTCGTGGAAATAAGTAATGACTCTTATTCAAATTTGAACAATATTCATTTTTTATTTATGTCAACACAATGAGGCACGTTCAAGTGTTGTACTAGGTCTTATAAATAAATTTAGAGTTGTTCGGTTCAAGTTTTTCGCTTGACACGGTTTGTTGGGAACGCACCTGAAAATATTCAAATTTATATTTTATTTTGAGGCACGCACTAGTGTTCTGCCTGTTTTTAGTTACACTTTCTTGGCTGCTTCATTTCAAGATTATACACAACACTTAAGTTGCCTAGATGCATGTATATCGGGATATGGTAGACAAAACATAAAACAAACTGCATGATGGTGTCAACTTCTAAGAGAGTACATTTTGAATTTATATTTTCCCTACATAGAAATCTCATTTCAAAATTGACTACACACTCTCTCCGTTCATTTTATAACAGGGGACTTTGGAGCACATAAAAATCCACTTCATATAATACTGTCAAGATCAAATTGATTGTGTTAAAAATGGGTAGTGTATGAAACATTTATTTATTGCATTTGCACATCAACATAAATTTTATGAAATTTTTATTTTTCTTTTTATGGCGACAAGTTGTGATCTGTTTAATTATAAAGTTCATCGAATGTTATGATAAACCATTTGTTTATGGCAAAGTGCTGGATAACATTAAATAATTTATCAACTCTTGTACTTTATTAATCATAAAAAGTACATTAACTAATTAATAATGAGAATGAAATGAAGAGAATGGAATAACGATTTCACCGCAAAGGGTTGGAAATGATATTTTTCTTTCATACAGAAAATGAGAGAATTTAACCTTAGCGTTAGTCGCAAATGGCCGTTGGCCTTGTAATTATTTTCTTTACTGCAAGTGATTAACTCGTTTGTTGATTTATATTTCTAGCGGTGTTATTTATGGCTAAGCCAATCTGACATGTTGCATGCACGTAGGTAGAATGCATGCTTTGCCTTTGCATGTTAATTTGGACTAGAACTACTAAAGCGAAAAAATTTATAAGTAATACTCTTCGATTTATTGTGAGGGAAAACTTGAAAGTGCTTCCACACTCTTTACATTTTCATTTAATTAATTCATCCATTGGGAAAAACATTGCAAAAGACGACATACATCGTTATAGGTATTTTGTATATTGTATAAGTAAGCATCAGAAAACAATTTCATTATCTAACATATAGAATTAATGATACGTTTAGATAATCGTTTTATCACCTATTTTCTTTTTCAGATCATTACAAAGGTGAATCATTTAAATATAAAATTGCATTCTCTAATGTAATATTTATATTTAAAAATTAATTTATTAACGAAGATTAGCACGAGTGAGTCAGTTTATTTTTATTAATATAATTTGGGTTACTACAAGATAATTTTAGATAACTTTAGAAAGTGTTAACTTTATGAATTACTTAATTTTGAACTTGATTTTTCTAAATAAATTCATACTTGAATAATTTAATATCAAAACATCCAATGTTTCAAACGGTTCATTTTCATAGGAATAAAAATGTTGAAATAATCAATGTCAAGGCGATTAGGTAATTTGTTTAAAACACACAATTTGTTACAATTGAACATAAAAAGTTTTCAATCGAATGGGTGAATTTATTGCTGTATTCATAAAATTAATAGTTTTCGGAAAAGAGCGCCCGGTTTTTATATGGGGCTAGCAGGATTGCAGGACCATGAAATGCACTAATACGACGATGACGACAACATGCAATAAAATAAATTTTTCAATTGATTAAATAAAAATGATTTTGAATGTTTTTATGTGAGGCAAATAGCATATAAAACGGCATATAAAACGCCAATGAAATGAAGTGTAAATGGTGTAGTATCCATAAAGGTGAAATGGCCGTCGGTAAACGGCGCAAATGCCGACAGGGACCGGTTTATACGGTCCCATCGAGAGAGAGGAGAGGCTTGAACAAACCCGTACCGTATGGGTCCCGGCAAATATTCTCTATGCTCCTGTACTATAGAGAATATAAAGAGATGATGATGAGAATAATACATAAATGATATGTACTAAATATTGGACAAACACTTGCTAACAATTTAACGATGCCTGATGAGCGATTTTAAGATCTATCTTTTAAAGCTCACCTATTTTATTGAAAACTCTATTACTGTTATTAAACGTGAATAGCTTTTCGCAAATTATGTGTAATTTCGTGCATTTATACTCGTAATGTGTACAATAAGCAGCAAAAAGTGAATTCATTTTAATAATCGATCGTAAAACTGATTATTATTATGTATTTAATGTAAGTTTAACGACAATGAATAATAATAATGTTTATCGTATAAATTGTTCGCTTTGGACAGTTTTTTACATGCATATACACAATATGCAATTACAGAGCACAGAGAGATTATTAATTATTTTTATTTTAATTGAATTTAAATTACAGCTTTTCAAGCACGCACTGCTTAGGGAAAGCATTTTCCTGTGAAATTTATTATTAAAACTCAACTTCAATTACCTATGGTGTAGAGAACGTGAGAAACGAATGCTTTTTAACACTTTAAACACATAGAATTGCTTGCAGTTTAAAAACCGTTCTTACTTCATCTAAATTTCAAACTCAACTGACCACCATCAGCTTTCTAATTTTCAACCCCTACAGTGTTAAAAAAAACTTTCTAATTTTACCTAGCTTAAAAAAAGGGTATTGAAAAAATGCACTTTCCAATTTTTATTGCCGAAAAAAATGACCTGGCCCTGGCCCTAATTCGGTCAAAACAAAAACGGATTTTTCTATCGCTTCATAAATGCGTGTGTGTCTAGAACAAAGACGAATGAGAATGATTCGATCTTTGCCTATATTAACTTGAGATTTTATACATGCAAATATACAATATTACCTTCCCATGATAACTCGTAATATATTGCCCGGTAAAGTTATAAACAATTATGACAAGTCTATTTGAAATTCAAGGAATACTTATATATATATGGTGTGGCATTCGAAAAAAATTAAAAACACATACACGTTTATTTAATAATACATTTATCAAATACGTTATATATACAGCGAAAAGTGAGTGTTTATTTTTTTCCTTTTCATATGTGCACAAAGCCGCAAGATTGTAATTAATTAAAATCGGAAGTAAGTTTAAAGGAAAATTAGATGTAAATAAATAATTTGGCAAGAATCATAAACATATACGCAACAAATTCAAAAATAAAACATTTTCGAACAAGTTTGAAAACATATTTTTGGTAGCTTTAAGTGTCGGTTTTTAAAAACATGAATGTTTATTTGGAATTTACTACTATACAACTATCAAAGAGAATTTAATGAAAGATTTAAAGTTTTCGGTGAGCGAGAGAGGAGAGAGTGATTTATGAATTTCGGCTTGTATTCCGCTTTTATTTTTCATTATTTTAAATATCTAATTAAATTATTTATTATTTTATTTGGCGATGATTTACAAGGCCCATTTTCTGCAAGTCATAAATTTGCCAATTGTTTTTTGGCAAATAACGCGCACCACTGAAAACGCGGGAAATTAGCCAGATCACAATCTCAATTACTTTTCTTTTGCAATTTCAGTACTCAATTTACGTATTAAACACACCCCTCAAAAATAATAATAGAAAAAATGCGTTTGTAGAATGCAGATTCTGATCGTCCTTTTCAGTCAGTTTCAAGCCATGTAAGCCATGTTTTTGTTGTGACAGCCATTACGCAATCCGTTTATTGAAATTTTAAGTGGAAAACCGTCGAATAAAATCATAATAAACACATTAAACCAACACTTAATCACTGCAATTCATTAATATTGAATAAATTACACTAAATTTGTTATTGTTTTACTGAAAATTTAAACGAAATAATCTTAATGGAATACACGGTGGGACAGCAGAGAGCAGCACTATCGACAATTCAATATGGCCGTCATTCGATCCTCCGCTAACATTGCGTCGGAGGCGCGATGCAATGAAGCAATCCGGATTCCGGTGAGTGACTCTTGGGTGGGGGTGATGCGCAAATGCGTTTCACAGAACAACAGCTTTCGGCATCTGCACTGAAAGGAGCTTATTTTAAATGTTTTGTTTTGTCTAAATATTTGTTTAACGACTTAAAAAAATTCATAATTTTTTCCCATCTAATATTTGGGGCTGATCATTTATTATCCGAGTAATCCGCATCCGCACTTTGCGCTGAAGGCAGGAACAAGAGAGCTTTCCATTGCCCGCGAAAATTTTTCTTGGCGCGCGATTAGTTTATTTAGCAGGAAATTCTACCTTATGTAAATTGTCATTTTGTGAATGAATTATGCTTGCATGCAGCAATGATTTTATCTGTATAAATGTTCTTATAATATACTTGAATTTCGCCAGCGGCTATCAAGCGACTGCAAAATTATTTGCATAAACATAATAATTCACTTAGTCCGTATGCATAATTTCTTTTTTCTTCGCACACTTCGAATGCACTTCTTCCAAACTATCAATTGCTGCACATTACCAAGCAAATCGTTTTTTCCTAAATACCAAACTTACAAAACCTATTCATTTTCATCAGTGGAACGTGTGTGAATGCTTTTGACTTAACATTTTTGGAATGGTTAGTAAGAGAAAAGGATGGATTTACAAAGGTTATTCGTGGGTCCAACTAAACATGATCAAGTTTTGTACCTAAGCTCAAGTCAGGATTGGAAATTAATCTTGCGGTGGCAATTTGGACGATGATGTTCTTCTGGGGAAGATTAAAATAAAATTTTCACCAATTTGGCAGAGCTTATTATGCCCAAGTACATAAATAGCTGTTTAAATTTTATAATTTGCTACCTACTTGGTTTTTATTGTATTGAACGCGGCGGCTAGTATTGATTTAGTTGGAAAAAATAAGTCCATGCGCGCCATAAAGCTTTTGAACAGTGTGGTGTGAAAACAAACTTGCATAAAACTATGTTCTTCCGGATGTAAAAGTGTGTGTGGAAAATAAAACTTACCCTCTGTCGCCCCCGCTATTTATACACCAGTCTGATCTATCTCAACTAGTTTCAGGTTTATTTTTTTTAATGTCGCTAATAAAACATTTCGCATAGCAAATGCAATTTATTCCAACATTCGAATCTATGTAGAAAAACGTTCTTTATGGAACAATGTGTTTGTTTGGTAAATTAAAGTAGAAAAAAATGGGCAACTTATTAAGACCCTATGTACACATGTCGAGAACAAAAACATAATTGAGTTTCATTAGTTCGGTTGAAATAAGAGGAAAAAAATAAATAATGCATCTCTCTGGCTAGAAAGTCAGAGTAAATAGATGGACTAGGATCGCATATATCTCAAAACAGGGGGATACCGCAACTATAATGTAAGCATTATATTAGTTTGATTTAGATCAGCGACATTTTAAAGATATATATTGTACATTATAAATTACATTTTCGAAATAAAATCCATTCTTCTATTGAAGTTGCCATTTTGAAATTGAAACGAGTTCAAGACTGCAATATGCCCAGTTTTTCTCATATTATATACAATTTTTTCCTATCATATAAGGCGGAGTCTCTTGTTCACCATGTCTGGTCATGATATAAACCATATATACCGTGGAATGATGCCAAGTTAATAACGCTAAATTATATCAAAAACTTAAATATACACATATATCAAGGAATTGAATAAGGATACTTATTTACACACAATATTTTCGCCATTTATTGTAAAACAGTCAAAGGGACTCGTGTAATGCAATTTCATGTAATTCAAATCTATAAAATTAATAGTAATATTATTTGCGTCCTTTGCCAATTTCCTTCATCATACAAATTTTTCCGCAACACGTCAATAGTTTCCCCCCTGGGACCAGCTGATACATTCACACGACACATGGATTGGTTTTTCACGTAAAAAATATTACAGACAGACAAAAAACGGCAGTTGGTATTATATAGAAAGTCCCTTCTTTGTTACACATGATGATAACTATGAAGAAGTTGCTCGTTGTCGTCTCTAACATATGTTGTTTGGAATGCACACACGAAGATATCTTTATGTCGAAGAGAAGGAACTCTTCGACCAGATGCCTATATGGAGATATCATACTCACTATAGCATTGACAACTGCCTGATATTGTGTCTACCACTAAATCAAATCTGTTCGTCAACTTGTCAATATCGGTTTGGGGGACAAGCGCCGACCATCTTTCGGTAGTTGTTTTTTCCATCTACCTTTTAATATAATATGCCCTCAAGTTATAATAACATTATACATCTATCTCCATATCGTGTAATTAAATTCAGTTCTACAACCATTCTCCTTGTATTACAAACCATTGTAACCTTTCAAGAGAACGGTGCAAGGTTTTTTTTCCTTCTTTATATGTATAGGTATATCGTAGCACGATCATGCATCCACTATCCACTTGTCGATTTAGTTACACAAGAAGTATACGTACGATTACAAAATTCTCTTGGGTGCTCATTATTTTAAATTCTTAAATAAGTAGAATGTTTAGAGCGTTAGTCACTTATTGAGGGAGAAGGCAGTTTAGTTAAGCTTGCAACTTTTGGATGATGTTGAGAGAAGAGCGGAGGAGAGAAAACATGAAATAAACTAGACTTTTGAATTTCGTTTTAAATATCGATATTATTCTTTGACGGGCATATAGGACCATAAAAACACATCATGCGAATGAGTATAAAGCCTTTTTAGGCTTCTTTATGACTTTCTAAAGTATGGGATTTCCAGAAATATTGCCCTTATAGACAAAGCTTTATTGCAATGTCGTAGCTATATCAGTGCTTCCAAATGGTGACAAACTACTTCCATACGTTCTTATATATGTATAGTATAGGTATATCGGTCACGATGACGGTATGTGTGGGTTTCATCCTCAATATCCGTAACTTGTTCGTTGCTTTTCGTTACCAAGCAGGCTGCTCTTCGATTCTTTCAATATTGCGTCACCTTGTTATTAATCGAGTATTTGGCAATTTCGGCCCGAACTAAATTAACAACAAAGCTAGTGTATTTAACAATGTACAGTTATTTGGAGGAGAACGGGAGTCTGTAGTGCATCATTAGTCTGTAGTGCTCGTATAACTCATGCCTTCTAACCGCAACGTGAATTACTGCAAGCTTAATAATGCCTACACAACGGCAATGAAACATTACTTGGTAGAATTCAGGCACCCTCTTCGGAGCGCAGTAAGAAACCGCACTAGTGTGGTGCCTTCATATGGAAAATGGATACTCTCTCGTTGAAATCGTCTTTTTTGGTTCCCTAACAATACCCTGTTATTATGTGTGGAATTAACTGTCTGTTCCGGGAATTTCAAAATTAACACTCCTTGTCCTTTTATATTTCATGAATGCGATAAATTTGTTGTCGTACAGTAAGGAGCGCGTTTCTCTCGTCTGCGTTTTTATGTCTGTAAAATTAAGGAAAGGAATTGTCCACACATACATATGATGCGTATAATAGTGGTCTGTTATTGAGACAATTCGCATTTTATTGGGGTGTGGCTGCATGCAATACAACACACACTCACACACACAAACCATCCCCACAAGGCAATATTCTGCACTATCTGCGATAGGAAAGACGCGGTTTCAGGAAGAGGACGTGACTGCAAAGATAACTACTCTCTTGTGGTCTTAGACATTAGTTTCAATGAAATATACAAACGTCAGCTCGGAAATCTCAATGTTATAAATTTATGGATGTATATTGTAGACAAGGCTACAGAGTATAGGTATATTGTATAAGTAATGTGTTTTTCATGAATTTCCAGTACAGAAAAAAGTACATCGAATCTTTTTTACACAATGTTTTAATTGTGTTGCATGAAGTTGAGCTTTAACAAGAATTTAAGTATCTATAATATTGATATTGATTTTTTTTACATCCGCTGTGAGGTTTAGTTTGGAAAGCAAGTTATTTGGTGCAAAAAGACGTCTATATATGCTGGAATATAATGAGGGCGTCCGACAGACATCATCAACAACAACAACAACAACCCAGCAAAAGAAACCGTACAAGAGCAAAAACATTTCTCTCCATTTGGAGCCAATCAGTTTTCGTCCGTGATACATTTTTCATATCTTCTAAAGCTTGTCAGTGATTCAGTCGGCATCCAACTGTGTGTGTTTTATATAAAACTCCCCGACGACTTGTTTTAATATAAAATCACCATTAGAAGTTGTTATAAAAGGGCCAAGCCAATTATATATTTACTAATGCGCCCGAAACGGAGACTGGTTGGTTTTTCTAAATCGATTTTTTGCAGTACAATTTTTGCTTTGCAAAATGTGGCGAACTGGCCTAAAGTCTGTCCGTCCAATTCCATCTCATTAGCGAAGGAAATACCGTTGACAGGCTCGAGTTGTCGCCTTATATAGAACCGGTTACTCGAGCTCTCTTCTAGTTATTATACTTGGCCAATCCTGCACTTCTTCGCAGCTATTCGATAAGGTTATCTGGGTTCTTTAGGTGCCGGCCCAATGCCCACAATAACAGTTATTGAGTAATATAAGGCCATAATTAGTGGCAATCGTAAAATGTCACTCAATATACTTAAAAAGACTTCAACTCATTAGGCTTCCAATGAAGAAATGACAATAATACATCAAACGGCTACCACATTACACACACGAAATGTAATTTAAATGTAGATAGACAAGAAATTCCATCGACAAAAAATTTAATTGATGTGTGTGTGGATTTTTTTTAATCTGAACGTGACTGAACAAAAACTATCAAAGCTTTTAAAATTACATAATGTGTTAACAAATTGTGATTAGCAAAGACCTCCATAGAAGAATATTTGCTTAAAGATTGTTTATTAAAGTTTCTCATTCTTCTATACGTGTGCATCCTTTCCTTACCCGTTCTTTGCATAATAATAGAAATTTATCGCAATTATTGCACCTCTATATAATGTTTATCTGAAATTAGTTCATCACGATCTATACTCATACACTCACTCGCCCTTATATATTAAAATACTAGGCGAATAAATATGTATAAACGATCTGAAGAGATATTTCATTATTTCACCAGACTCCCTGCTGAAACATTTTCAACATGCACACAGACATTGTACTTTTCCTTCTCTACAAGGCGCAACATTTCATATGTAACACCAATGAACTTATAATATCGTATATATAAAGTGTTTCCACTTGAAAAGGTTATTACACTTGTGTATGCGCTGGGCTTTAATTAAGATTTACCATCCCGTAATTCCTTTATAATACAATTAAATCGACAACATATATTGATGGTTGTTTCGAATTGGAATTGAAATCAATTTAAATAAACAAACTATAAATTAGTATATGTATAATAAACTAAAAATAAAAAAACAAAGAACTAATTGAGATGGTTCCATACATAATAATCAAGCCATACAAATCTCTCATTCACTCTCATACTATATGGGGTGCGATGTTTATTGAAGCACACTCTTTCTCTATGTATTTTCCAATACAATTGGATGGTCATCAAACTTTACGATCGCGTACTGTTCAATAAATTGTGCACAGTACCTATACAGTACAGATCAAAGAGAACGTTGTGATTTTATTTATTTATTCATGAGTTATTACACTCTATTCAACTCCCGTCCATGGTGACAATGTGGCTGACTGGTTATTTGATATTCCGAAGAGATCGGAGTATCGAAGAAGACTAGAGAGTGAACACCACACGTCCATCGTTATAGTCTGATTGGTTTATAACAATGCCCGTTTTGGTGAACGAACAAACAATATGTTCATATTTGTTACAGACCGGGTGAAATATCGCTTTTCGGAGTCACTAAGAAAATTAATTGTGTGCAACGTCTTCTTCACTCCTCTAATCCAATTACTTGTCACCTGTTTCCATTTTCTTTACCCCTCTCAAAATATAACTACCAACACTTACTAGAGCGCGCTTTTAATTCGTTTCGATTTAATTTTAGAACTTCTTGTAGGGTTACGGATTTTTATTGAGACGCCAAGTATTAATGGTTTACACATTTGTCTTATTTATGACGATGTATTCTCTCTCCTTTGCCTGTCTCGCATTTATATATCTTTCGTCGTGAATTAGTTTTGGAAGTTGGTAGTATTTTATGAATTTTAAAAATAAATCTCCGTTCCGTTTTGCTACCCCGAAAATTAATTGCCAAATATATTATCGGATACGGCGTGCCTGCTTATACATCCTGTACCCATACTCCCCACTTAACAAACAGGAAAAAAACATTTATTGAAAATGAATGTAAAAAAATTCGAAAGTTCTACGCGGAAAAAACGTCTGTTCTGTTATTCACTGTGATTTATAGAAGGTTTTAAGTATCTTTTTTTTTATTATAAAAAGGTAAACAGTTTTTTTTAAACTTAGACGCACCGTAACTTTCTCTCCTTTTGACGAAGAGCATTTTTACCACCCTTTGTCACGAAACAGACTTTTCGGAGTAAAAGAAAGTTTCACATAAAAAACTATATTCTTATTGTCACCCCTTATTGATGGGGGTAGTAAAATAACTGTAAAATGTGAAAGCTGCTTTACTTTTTTATTACACGAACCAAACACACAGGGTGAGTGAAAATTAGCCGGACAGTTGTAATTTAGCAAACGATGTAAATTTAGTGTTGTAGTGCAACCGACGGCTAGTTACAGCATTAATCAATTAATTATTGACAAATTACATTTAACCCGTATAAACATAATGTAAATTAATGTTGTGTATATCAAATAAACATTTCCCCCAGATAATTAGAGGTGCATATTTAAAATACGTATTAATACATAAATTCTACTTATTATTACCTACATGTCGTGACAATGAAAAAATTAGTATTTTACAACAATGGACTTCTACGGAGAGCTTTAATTATAAAGACACTCTTTACATCCCTTTGTGTTATTTATCTGTTGTAGTACAATCTGACAACTACAATACTAATGCAGTGCATTTGTTCTATAAGTGAGAAGTGTACAGTGTTATATGCTTGCAAGTTTATCACTAGACACCCCGTTAACTGGGTAATTAACCGCTACAATAGCCTAACCGTGAGTACATAACATGATCTATCTGGGATCGGTTCCATTACACAACTATTTACCTGCTAAATTCGCTGACAAAGAGCGCCAATTTACTTTCCAGAACTCTTCTCCAACTCTATAACGCTCTATATGCACTTGTGTTTAAACTTCGTCAGTTATGTGTTAGTTTTTTATTTAAATTGGTGGATTTTGGTGTTAGTTTTGGATGTGATAGTGCTGCACACAGAACTATTCCAAGATCCAGCTAACATACATACGATCTTATCGAATACGGTATGCTTTCGGTTTAGATCCTGTAGAGTTTGTTATCTTTGTAAATGTTTCGCGATTCTTGCCAGGCACAAAGCACCCACCTAAGCCCAGAAAACTAGAACCACGTTCATTTGAGGAGCTTTAGTGTTACTAAAAGTTGGAAATCTTACTTAAAATATATGCACGTTTTGGGGGTTGGTGTATGTGTGTGCATATTTTTAAAACACACATTACAATTTCTCAGTGCGTTCGAAAGCTACAAATCATTAAATGTCGGCCCGCGTTTTGTTTTATTCAAAAGGGGTAGATTATTTTGGGTGATAAGTAATATTTGCAATTGTAAAAGTCATTTGGCGGTTTAATGGTCGGCTCCATTCAACGTTGATACATTACTTTTTCCTACAGACATACGAATTTCTACAATTTTCTGTAATTTTATGCGTCTGTGAAGTGAGAGAGAGAAAAAAAGGAGAGTCCCGCCGCTCCCGCCTTAATATATACTGGAAAAAGCTTCAATTATCATAATTAAATTACTTGTTGTCGTTGTAAATTTAATTAAGGGTATTTTTATGCAATGCAATAAAGTGCAATAAAATTGTATCATTTATTATTTATTATATGGATGTGTCGGTGGGGGTACGAGTGGCTTTATAAGAAATGAAATGCACCCCATTCTAAGAATTTATTATAAAAAAAATGCTGTACATTTTCTAAATGGCATTTGAGATAAAACTAGAGCGTTTTTTCCATTTCACATTTATTCAAACATAACGAGATGATTTAAAGCAAGATACAATTGGAAAAGAGAAGAAAAGTCTATTTGATATAATATCACGATTTCCATTCAATGCTATTCTCGTTTGACAATTGATCCTCTTCTCTTTAAATATTCAATTTAAAATCTCTCCTTTCCAAATATATGTGTAATATTTTGAAAAATCGACTCACAATTATGTAAATGGGGCGCAATGTGGTTAAAAACGTTCTTATATGCAACACATTTCGATATGCGAACGAAACCCATCACGGTAATATGCATTTATGGCATATAGAAGTACGCGTGCAGCTTGAGCACATTTGCACTTCATTAATAAAATTACGATTTGAGATTTTATTTCGTATAAAATATATGCCCTTATGATGTGTGTGTATTTACTTTTTATTTCCGCCCGATATTTCAAACACTAATGAGACTAGACGTTTAAAGAAATAATAAATAGGCTTGAGGTATGGTGCAAGTAGAAAGAAAATGTATTATACTATACTTATATAACAGTATAATGAGAAATAGTATTTGTTTTTGCAAGATTTTTATCAGTTTCTTGTAACACTATTAAATGTTATTAAGATAACGTCCATTCTAATTAAATAAAATAGTTTTCTGAAAAAATACGTTATTATATTTAACTCATCGTCGGTGTAACGGAAGCCGTATTTTTATTAATAATGATTACATGCCTTTTTTTTAGAAAAAAAATGTATTGCATTCATATACCTAAATAAATGTGTGGAGAGGCAAGATGCAAGACTTCTTTGATATAGTGTGAAAAAACCGGTTACATAGATAATTAGAGAGTTTATTACAGTTCATACACACGTAGGAATAGTAAAATTTGTGTTAATTCGAAATTTCTCGTGTGGAAAGTCAAAAGGGAGACCAAGAATGGAATCTGGAACGTGTGGTGGCAAATAGTTCCGTGGGAAAACTGATATAGAAACTTAACTAAAACGTATTTGCTACACATTTCGTATCTATAATATAATGTACCTATAAATGGCAACTTGAGCATAATTTAATCTGGATTGGCGACATTGTTAATGTCTGTAAACGAAAAAAATTCTTTGCTAATTAAATAATGCATCGTTTGTAGAAATGCTGTGTGTATGTGTGTGTATGTGGTTATAATGTCTTGCAGGCACCGGCTTAAAGAGTTGAGAAAGAAGTTGTTGGGGCAGGTGCAAGTTGCAACTGTTGTTCCGGTCTGCTTTGGCGATCAGTTTTTTCTATTCATTTTGTTTATGGTATACTGCAAATATTTTAATAATATTAAATGATACTAAAGAGAAGTATCGAACCATTTCTCGATGATAAATTGTGCGTCTTCTTACCTCTCCTCCCTCAGAGAGAGAAAAACTGTGCGTCTTTCTTGGACAATTTATAAAAGAGTACAAAATAAATGAAACAACAAGCGAATGAACGGACGAGGACGTACCTATTACTTGATCCTGCTACAAAACAGCTACCGTTCCTGCTGCTTTTCTTTCTTGTTGACAAGTTGACTTGGGGCCAAAAAAGGATAGCAAGATGTGGCCAATTAAAATTTTCTAAGTGCGGTGTGTGTTCGTTATAAAGAATAATGCCGACCTTTATCGCCATTCTGAATGCGTCGGAAATGAGACTCCAATTACAAGTTTTAAAGTAAAGGCAAAGCGTCAGGCATGTCCCGACTTCGTGCCGTTCCCCGACAGCCAGGACAACAGAGCGCGGATTGAGAGAGATGAAAATTTGCTTGGTGTGCGAAAAAGAGACACATTTTACGTACAAATGAAATTCCCTCTTTACGAACAAAGAATTAAAATTCTTGACGGTTGTAAAACGATCTAATATAGCACTTTTGACGACAATTTTCACTATCGCCTCAAAACTTTTTCTCCGTATACCAAACTAATTACACCGCGTGTGTTAATTACGAGAGAATATTATTGGTGTTTGAATATGTGTGTATGTATGTGCGGATGATGATAAAAAGGTGCAATGGACTGTAATGATTGTTTGACTTGTCCAGTCAAGGGAACAACACAATAAACTGCAATTCTAATTATAGAGGATTTCTGAAATGCTCGCATTAAACCAACTACTACACACCAAGTGCCAATTTCACCCAAGGGTCTTATATACCTGGACGGGGACTAATACAATTCCCAACATTTTAACCACGCTCCACACACAGTCAAACCTCCATTTTATATTTATTACTGATAATACCTTAATTAATCGAGAACAGATTCGGAAGTCGCTTTTTTGGATACTTCCAAAACTACATACATGATTAATATCCGAAACCTGCCAAACGGCCCAGAATTTAATTGAATAATTTTTCGGCCACCTATATTATAAGACTCTACAAAGCGCCAATTTCACGCTTCACTCAATTAATATTTCCGTTACTTCAAAATTAATGCCAAACACATAAACCATATAAATCATTTTGACTTGTATAGAATTTATAGCTGATGTTGGTAGACAATAGTTTTAAAAATTGAAAGTGATCACAAACCACTTAAATTTCGACTCTATACTCTCCACACTTGAATCGATAGATAATAAAGAAATGATGTCAAAGATGATTTAAGGGCCAACATGTGCCCCCCTGAAGTAATACCTCTCCCAATAACACAGCACACACACGCCTTTATATTGCTAATTTAAAATGCAGTGAATAAATAAAAATGGCATCTGCCCTATTGGACATCTGATATGGACCAATCCATGTCCGGATTGCCAGTGAATCTATCAATAAATGATTAATGTCGATATATAGCTGTGATGCACTCACATAGAGGATAGAGGCAATATTGTATATATCCCTAACGCATGAGTCACTTCATAAACCTACAGTAATACGGTGATGTACGGCTTAACGAGAACAAGAATATATGACTCTATTATGGAAATTGAGGGATACATAATAATTTTATATTTATTGAACAACCTCAAGGGCTTAACAATCAAAAATTTTAGTTTTATGATGGTTTGAAAGTTATTTAACTTCCACTGTATCCAATAAACCATCATAACACATGCACGGACAATATAAACTATCGGTTATAGGAAATTTAATTTTCACTATAGAGAAACACTTGTCCTCCATATACCCACTTATTAGTATAATAACAATTTGTGTTCTGGCATTGTATTGGCGAGTGGAGGAAATTAAGTTATTATATGTAAATGGTATGGTTTAAAAGAGCTATTATACATGTAGGTATTTAATTTTTGAGGGTGCCGTGCCGCAAATCAGACAATATTATAAAGTTAAACTATAGCTATTAAATAAAGATGTACGTATAATTGTGCATAATTCATTTGGTTGGCATTAATATATAATCGTGGACTGAATGTATATGTATAAATAGAGAAAAAGTGCATGTAAAGGACTCTGGGGGAGGATGTGAAGAGGAGGCGTTTAGAATGGCTGAAAAAATTAAGACTCTTTGAAACACACTAAGAGAAATGCGGCACGAAATTCCTTTGTTCTACGTTGGGAACAATGGAATGTAAAACAAGCTTGGAACTGAGTTTACATGCAATTTTAATCAGCAGTAGCCCCAAGAGTTCGATATTATAATTGGGTATTCTGAAAAAGGTGCGATTTTGCACACAATTTGCAACGGCAAAACTTGAAAACGATATGAATATGTTCATAAAGATCTCTATTTCATTCCACACTCTTCTCCTGCATACTTGTTTTCCTTTTTCACTCAAGTATTAACTTAAGGTATAAACACAAAAGCGATTATTTTACGTATACGCGGCGGCTGTTTTGCAACTTCACACCCACCTTTCGTTTCTCAATTTATTGACGACATTATTTTTATTGTTTATAACAACGACCAATGTACTATTGGCCACAAGTACTAGAAATGTACAAGTACAGCACATACACACACGGCATTATAAACATATATAGAAATATACAATAGAGCTGTACGGGGCCTTTTTCTCCTCTATTCATAGAATATTTTACAAACGGTGACTATAAATTCAACTCGAACTCGTATTATTCATCTTACATTGTGGAATTTATGCTACGGCCAGTGTACCATTTATTTTCAAATCTTGCATACATAAACGGAATTATTTTCCACTACACGATCCATAATTAAATGATTTACTTGAAAACAATGCTTCTTTTGTGGGAATTAAAGTGTAACATGAATGGACAAAAAAAATAGCCGGTAAATGAATGAGAGAAGAATGGGGAAAATTATGAATGTGCAGCCATAAACATGTGGGAAATATGTAATGGGCGACAGGGCCACACCGACACACAAATAAAACCTCATAGTCCGTTTGGCATTTACAAATTTTATTGTTTTTTAAACACCCATCAGAATGAATTAAAAATTAGATAAACAAAGTGTACAGTCGCCCTCCTCTGGTGTTGTTGCGCTGCTATAACATAAGAACCCTCTCTCTGGTGTGCATAGACTTATGAAAATACCCGAACCTGATATCCACGAAACTTGATCGAACTCCACAGATAAAAACAAAAACAAGTACAATAAATTTTAAATGTGTCCTGAAAAAGGATAAATACGCGTGCAGACATATCTTTACATCTAAGTGATTTCTACAGGACAAACTTATACAATTGATTTATAGAGCCTTTTCTCCTGCATTTTCGAATATATATTATCTACCATGTATATTTTTAGAGAATTTACATGGTCGAATAAAAAATGTTATACAGCGGGGCGGGTATACCCTATGTGCCCTACCGATAGCATTTTAACATTTTTTTCTTCTGTTTTTCTCAGTTTTATCACACAAACAATAGCCCGTCATTGAATGGTTTGAGTTTCAGGGGTGTGCTAGAAGCAAAAAAGGGTGGGTTATATATCTATTTACTATGAGTCTCTTGGGAAACAGAAATTTCTAAGGATTCGACAAATTCGCTTACTACACTATGGGAGTTGGAAGTGCACTTTAGGGCTACTTCGATACCGCTGGAATTAGTCTTTATGACTCGATTAGGTCAAACTGATTTAAGTATAATAAAATAACAACTTTTCAAAGGACTTTGTCTTCCTTTTTGATTCTCTCATTAAGGCGGCATTCCACGCAAGACATCACCGCAGAATCAGTTGGAAAATAAAAATGCATCAAGTAAATCGTTTCATTTGCCAAAGCTATGATGTATACGTTTGCTGAAGGTCCTTTTATAAAACATTTTATATCAGAAGAGGAGAGACCTCCCAAGTAGTGAATTTTAAACCATACCACAGAATTCTCTCTTAATATATTATTGAACGCTGCAACAATACATAATAATCACGATTACCATCAAATTGTCCTCTCTATATACCTACATTCATAAGTGTATAAGGGTAAATGTATGGCTAAAATCACCACCCCAACAAGTAATTATCTTCCTGCAACTACCTGATAAATGCGGTTTAAGATGGTATAGTGTGGTGAATGTAAGATTATGGAGCCCCAAATTTATAACTCAGATTATTGGTTATTATTCAAATTGGTCCTCTTTTGTGACTAGGGAATGAGGAATTAATTGTCCTGCATCAGAGAATGACTCTTTTAGTGAAGAACAATAGAGCACTTTAAAAAAATTAGATATAGGTACACCAAAGTATAATAAAAATAAGAAGTTCATTAAAAATGTACGCCTTGAAAAATCGCTTACTCGTCCTATGCGTGTGGCTTGGTGCGCTCTTTTATTCCTATGGGTGCGTACCATCCATGTATAAATACTCGTAAAACAATTAAAGTGTATATGAATATATAATGAGCACGTTGCCATTCAAATTACACCAATCGCCTAGCCTGTAATTGCAGGTTGTTATACATAGATGTAATTGTCTGCCGCTATTTCCCGTTTGGCCACGGGCCTTTTTCAGTCTCGTACATAAATTAGTTTTAAATACATGGGGAAAACACTAAATGGTTATGTCACTCAAATTTTTTAAATGATAATCAACCATTTATTTGTAAGTTTATTCGTTTACGTGTGGTTGCTGGTTGGCTAAAGTCTTAAAAGCATGCATATACACATACATATATTTATGTAGAATTTATTTATGCAACATATCCTACTAATATAGACATTTTCATGCCCATTGTTTAATCTAATTTAAAAAACATAACTCCTTTTTCGGGCAAGTTTAAAAAAGACACCACATTAAGAAGTTTATGTCTAGGAAGAAAACAAACCATTACATTGGAATGTAGTATACTTATTTGAAGCGTTTCAAGGAAAATCACAGAAGTGATTATTTATAATTTACAGTAGCATAATTGCGCACTATTTAGCTGATTATATTCAATGTGTGTTTACTGAAGGCTGTAATTATAGACAATGAGAGGCGGAGTAAGTGTGCGTCACGTGAACTACCCGCCTCAAAATGTTGACAATAAATTACATATGCTTTATAGAAACAGAAAAAAAACATTGCCAAGCTGTTGTACTACGTACACCTGAACAAATTTACAACTCGACTGATTTTTTTACAATTAAATGCAATTTATTATATTATAATTTATTGGCTGTAATAGGTAAGAGAGTAGGTTATAATTGAATTATTGGCTCTCAGATTGCATATGCAGATAGTATTTATAAATTGTTTTATAATTGCATACATTTACCTACCTCTCCAGAATTGCATCTGTGAAGAAATGAAGTTTTGATACCTTACTAATTTTAGCTAAGATGGCGGGATGGCTTAAGTTCAAGACATGTTTAGAGCCGGGGGACTTAGGTAAAGTTGTAAAGTTATGCGCAACACGTAAATACCGCTCCCAGTAAACTACCATTTGGCTTTCATTATGGCCTACCCATCCCCCTCCATTCCAATATTAAATCTTTGTTTTAATTACCCTCTATTAATTACGATCACCCGTTTATCTTGTTGTGCTCTGCGAGTGTTACTTTGCGTATGAATTAGTTTTCAGGAGCAAACTAATTAGAAGAAAAGTCGAATGATCTATAGGGGGGCTTACAAGACAGCAATGGCACCCCTTCATCATTACAGCACACAAAAACCGAAAATGGCCTTGTTTGCCTCTCTCTTAAACATAATATAAACTGCCCGCTGCTTTTCACACACACATACACAAGAAATTGTGATTTATCACCATCATCCTCGACCAGACTTGCCACCCTTCCTCTTGGTTCATATTACACCCACTTGAGTTTAAAAATTTACACTCTAACTTGCTGGGCTCTCACGCTCAATATTCTGCTCTCTGTAATAGTTTGTAGGTATGATATGGTGAATGGAAAGTGGAGGACATATTATAAAACTTGAAAACATGTGTACCTACCATGTTTTATGTTTAGCCGACATTCATTTTAATTTGATGGATGACCATTGTCGCTATTTCCTAACGCCAAGCTTGTTAATGAGGAGTTTTCGATCTAATACTACTCTTGCCTCCCCCTAATGCCATATAAGCGCATACTCTAACTTGAAATTTTAATAGCATAAATCACACTGATTTATTAAAACGAAGTTAACCTACTTTAGTTCTGATGATCTAAAAGCAGCAGAAAAATGTGATTGTTGTTTTGAGTAATGTTTTCATTTCTTTTTAAACAATTTATAACATTCACCGAGTTAAATTTCTAACCTGGACTTGATTAACTTTCCATCAAGTGCATAAACATTATAATCAAGTTTATCAAAAAGCGTCAGAAAAGCTCCGAGTAAACTTCCTGGCCCTGTGGGGTAAATCCCTATTGGGCCATGCTGACCTGGCATCCATAATACGGTTCTGTTTCCGTTTGCTTTGCTCAGCCTCACCACCACCGCCATATATCCACCCTACGCACCTTTCGCCCCCCTTAGCAGTAAGCCATCCCAGGAGCTTCGAATCTAATAACTCACCCTGGCAGAAGCCTGGCCCGTCTCAACTGCGCACCGCTTTACCATTTTCCTGACAGTGATAAATTGCCTATTCTTTATTCCACGGGATCTCCAAGTTATATATTTCTGGAATTCTCTCTTACACACACAACTTACTTTTTATAAAATAACCTACGTGTTTTATACAAAAATTTTTTATGTATCAACTTTCATTGTAATCCGACAAAATCGTCGTGTTGTTGTCATAACAATAGTGGAAAGTTTCAGCAGTTTAGGATTAGAAAAGTCCACGCAACACACGCCCAACAATACAACAACATCTCTTATCTATTGTGCTTTCTATGTCTTTGGTCTATTTCGAAACCTCTTTCAATGACTATAATTAGAGTTTCTCTGTGGTGACAAAAACGCATTCAGCAGCGTGTGTGTACATAAAACAGAACCGGGGCACATTCATTCAACTATAAATTTCTAGTGTGGCGACAATTTATTCGTTGGAAAACATAAATTCGGATACTCAGTTGTATCTCATTAACTATAGCTTCAGTATGAGGGTGAGTGGGTGGCTGGGATGGAACTAGTTCGGTTTTGGGTTAGGGGGCGCCGCCCGCCAAACACCAGAGGAACTTGTATTTGTATTTCTGTGCAATGTATGAACCGTTCGCATGATGCATTGGGAACACATGCATCCCATCTCCATCACAGCGTACAATTTCTGGTGCATATGTACATAATAGGCAGCGCCACTACTAACAAACTTTGATAAACTTGGTGCCAAATAAGGGACATATTTCACCTAGTTAATTTAATGTTGACTTTTATGGTTTGTAAAACAACACTAGTAAATCATTTTATTTTGCCATCGGCAGTGGTCGCTTTGGCTTTCTAGTTTCATATACGCACCAAAAACGGGAAACATCTGGGGTGCAGCACACACATAGAGAGACAGGAGAGAGGAGTTTATACGCATTTTGTGGTGGGTGTCGGTGTTGCCTTTCCACAGGGACAAACTCATGCGGATCATTGAATTATTGACTATCTATGGCTTCCGTCCGGTCACGCCTGCACCCCAATAAATGCACCCTTAATTGTGCACCAACTCAACTCTAATTGCACTCTGTACACGGAAATCCGAAAGCGGATTTTTCAATCAGGATAATTAACCTCTGAAGCGGTTCCATTTGCAAATGTATTCATTAATACTCGAACATATTTGTGGGTTTGATTCAAATTTCCTCTTAAAAATTTCAAATTTCGTTAAAAAGGAAATTATGCTAATTTTGAGGGTTCAACAAGAATTTCATTTTTTGTAATTACAGGTTGGATGTGCTATTGTAATAATAAAACGAATAAGATCGAAACCATTTCCTCTTTTATATTAAGGGCAGAATAAGAAAACAGGGAACTTTATCAAACTTGAACCATTAATCATGGTTAAGTTAAAGTAATTTGATGGAGTTTTAGCAAAAACTCCCCTCGTTGTTAGAAACATAGCAGTAACGGTTTCTATGTATAGGTACTTTTCAAATAAGGAAACTAGTACCATAAGCATGTCTCTAGTGGCATTGTGAAAGATGTATCTGCTAATCGAATCGATCTAACCATGACATTTTGGCTTTGGCTTTGTTTAATTCGTGTATAATTTTATTTAGTATTAGCCACTTGGTAAACTAAGTTTCGGTCCGAACCCCTCTACTCGAATTGGCATTTATATGGACATTGTAAACTCCACTAACACGACATCGAACGAACTGTTTGGCCGCGTGATGTAAACACAATTACAGAATGTATGTTACATTTGGGACAATATAACACATTATTCGATATATAGTTCATTGCTTTGCTGTATTGCGTTATACATACGTAATAGGCATAACTAAACCGTTGATGTACAACATTTAAAAAGCAATTCAAAAAAATTCATACGTACATATACAATTATGTATGTGCTGTGTTGTTTAGTGTTTATGAAATTTTTTATTTATGGTAGGTACACAACTTTCTCCTGTCACTGCCATTTTTTCTGGGTTGGAGACACGGGTATACGCTATAATGCATTTATATAGTCTTTTGTCGTGGCACCAAGGGACGAGGGTCTTCTTTTTAATTGGAAAAACCTCAATGGTAAAATAAAAATAATAAAAAAAAACTTGTAATCTGAATATAGGTGGTAAGGGAGATATAAGAAATTTATATAACACAGAAATATAAATTATACAAGCACAACGAAATATATAAAAAAACACCAGCCCTACAATTCACTTCATTGTTATCTTTTATAATTAGTTACGGTTGTGCATTAAAATGATTAGTTACAATTTATTTGCACATTTTCTTAATTACTTTCAAGTGTACTTTTCCCCTAATAATAATCTTTAGTTGGTTTGTTCGTTTTTAATTTTTTAATTTAAGCGAACGATAAGTGGAGTATTCTTTTTTTTTGTAAGTGATATAATGGTTGAAATTTATGTTACCAAATCGGCGTACTTTGTTTTCATGCCCAAAAAAGCAAACAAACACGCTCTTCTAATTCTCTATCCTATACACAATAATACGTAAACAGATTAATTAATGGTCTACTGTCAGTATTAATCAGTCACAAATTAGTTGCCAGAGATGGATGTGTCGGGTAGAGGAAAATAGACGTACACACACAGCACACACAAGGAGTTTGTTCTTAAATAGAATGATGGATAATTTTATTAACTTTCCGAGAGAAAAATTGGGCGTAACTTTTCTCATTTAAAAAGATTTGTGTCTATCTCAATAACTTTTTATTCGTCCAGTGTATATTCATAATTCACATTCATAACATTTATTCTGTCACATTTATCAGAATCACGTTTGATCAGCATTACCATTCTTCTCCTTTTACAATCCTCCCACCCTCTAGTCAGGAATCTAATTTCATAAGTACAAAGTCAATCTTCTGCCTCATTGTTTTTTGTCCCTTACATCCCGATTTGAAAATGTATGTGTGTTATTATAGTAAATTTTCATCATTCCCTCCGGGATGATAGAGGAATGTATGAAAAAAGTTTTTGTTTGCCGTTGGTCTCCCATAAATTACTCCCGGATCCTGCAAACTTCTAATAAATATCCGGGCAAATTTATTTAGCAGATGTCATCCGCGTATTGTTCGATTTATGCATCCAGTTTAATTGGTGTTCTTCTTTTGAGGCAATTCCTTATTTTGCGTGCCTATAAGGAGCTGCACCCCATCCATTTTAGAGTAAACAGATGAACCTGCCTCTGTATAGGGCCAAGCCGTTTAAATGTGTGCGTGTATATATGCGGAACAAAAATGGAGTGACAAATCATCCTGGACAGATCTCTTCTACCCTTCTTCTTATTCGCCATGCAACAGTAAGTGGAAGTAATATTACTTCCACGACATGCCTAAGTTATTTACGGGACGGTAAATTTGGGGTGTGCGTTTGTGTTAAATTGGATAACAGTCCTGCGCGCATATAATACATACCCCGCGCCACCGTCAACCTCCGCCCCCTCAGTATCACTCCCTCATCTCACACAGCTTCTGCGTATGTTCATAAAAATATCTAATAACCCTTGAAAATATTACTTCAATACAACATCCTTTGTGCAGAACCTGTTAAAGTCGTTTTCGAATTTGAAATGTTTATGAAGAAGAGAATTTTAAATAATTTTATTGTTATTTTTTCATTAGACACACACTGGGCTTTTAACAACAACTTGCTGTGAATATTTAATGAAATTTTAATGGTTCAGACTATAAGAGTGGAGTGTATTATTTTAACATTCTTTTTTAATTCTTGTATATTTTCTTTTATACATACATATACATATGCAACACAACTTAACACCTGAGTACAAACTTATTTTGACCGGGAATAATTCAGGGCACAATGCAATATTTCAAAAATGTTATTATTAATGATCAAGAGCTGTTATTTATGATAGTCCAGTTTCTGCATTTGTATGCATCAACAACGTGGCCACGACGGCGGTACTTCTTGAGAAAAAGGATAGTTATAGGTCTGCAAGCCATCGTCATATATTAATAAGACTTGTATTAATTTATCTTGAGTCTTTATGCTCGACTTGCATAGAATTTGCCTTGTTTATGGGCCCATCGATAATTGCGTGTGCATCAGAAGCTGATTGAGATATTCCCCCTTTTTGCCTCTCTCCTGCACATCACAAAATGCAATATAAAATGGGTGCACTCGTATGGGGTATAAAGGAGGGGCTACTTGAAAATAAATTTTATTACCTCTACATACGGCATATATTTTCCAAATAGCATGAGTTAAAGCATTAAAAGTCGTTTAGTAATCTTCGTGCATCTAGATATGTAAAACGAGAACATGCGGTGAGGGTAATGAAGACGATATCGACGCTCTTCAATGCTCCATCAATTTCTATCAGCACTGATAAAATCAACATATATCTCTTTGACATCAAACATTATAACCACTATTCATCATGTTTAACTTGTTTTGTTTCGTTGACATTATGCAAATCATCCGCTTAATTTATACATATAATACGACTGTTTTATTTATTGCTATTTGTGGTCAAAAGGTCAATTCGGGTAATTAACAAAAGTGCACAAGTTATTGCTTCACAAATTTCTATCCCTCCTCCACTTATCTACTGTACTTACTTACCCTTTTATTCTCTCATGTAAAAAATACCTGAACGAGTACATTCTTTTGTTGCCTTCTACCTGGGAATAGAGAGAGGTAAATGTAAAAGAATGGTTCCTGCTTAAAACAGCTGGATGTCTTAGTTTGTACACCAATCAAAGACTAGTCTTGTGAGATGGAATGTCAGCCATAACCGTTTCCAAAAAATTTCTTTAAGCTGCAGTTGTCGAAAATGTCGCGTTAAAATAACATGTGCGTTAAAACGAGCCTTTAACCGCCCAATTATAAACGTGTTCCATCCGCCGAAGTGCTGTGCAAATAAAAGCAAAAACCGTGAGCGCTTTGGAAAAAAGGAGAAAAAACGCCACTACATGTAAATGGTTTTATTACTTTTATTATTTCGATTGGGTGTAAATTATACCCTTATAACTGCAAGTCAAAAGATTATAATGGGTGTTGCCTAACACGTATGAAAACAATAATTAGGCAGATGAAATCGGCAAAAGTGAATTTATTAGCAGGTCTTTCATGTACCAGTTGCGAGAATTAAATAGATATGAAATTCTGTTTAATTGTTTATCTCCTGGTGTGGTCTCAAATAAGCGCATGAGGTATATTATTCAGTTTAAATGCGATCAGCCTCCACCAATAATTTACCATTGAAATTTTTCCCCAGCCTTTTTGTTCAATTTTCCGTGCTGTTTTATTTTTGATATGTGTTTGTTGCACACAACCACACCGTAATCTTCTCTCGTTTTAAAGAACATTTTTCTCTTCTGCTTCAGGTGCAAATGGACTGCGAAGAAGAGGTCGCCAAACATATACGCGATATCAGACACTGGAATTGGAGAAAGAATTCCACACAAACCATTACTTGACGCGGCGGAGACGGATCGAAATGGCGCACGCATTATGTTTAACGGAGAGACAAATAAAAATATGGTTTCAAAATCGACGAATGAAATTGAAGAAAGAGATACAGGCGATTAAAGAGTTAAATGAGCAGGAAAAACAGGCACAAGCTCAGAAGGCGGCCGCCGTGGCCGCGGCGGCGGCTGCGGTCGGCGGACCAGTGGACCAAAATTAGTGGATTAATTTCATGGTTTCGGAACAGCAACTACTCCAACTGTAAAAAAAAGGTAGGATCATTCATATTACACTGAATTAATATTTTTTTATTTAAAAATATTTGGTTCATAAATTTATTATCTATTATTATCTCCATTTTGTGACAAAATTTATATTAGTTATACCTGTACAATTATTTATAATTCGATTTAAATAACATAAACATTCATTTTATCTAAAACATTCATAAAATCCAGATTAAAAGTTATTGTTTCATTTGTATTTAATTTTTTCTGGTCATTAATATTGTGAAATATTTTAATGGTGACAAAATTAGAGGGTTTGCAAAATATTATACGATATGCAATCAACGTTTTAATTTCGAATACGAATATAAGCAAGAGAGAAAATTATTTGATTCCGGTTTTCGGGGTTGGTGCATTCAAATGAATTGTGTTAGTTTTCTAGTGGAATGGGTGTAAGAAATGCAATTAAATTGATCAATTATGAAACCTACGATGGGGGTGTGAGCATAGACCGGAACTGTTGCCAGAATGCAACCCGGACGTGCCATCTCTCACGCCAAACTAATTACGCAAGGGGATTTTCTCAGCGCAAAGATTAAACACAAATTTCGTATATAAATTTTCAGGGCATTACAAATAGCCAAATGAAAACACAATTATCTTTATTTTCTTTTTAACTGCGGTAGCGGTCTGGAAAAAGTCCCCCTTGATATCTTTACGAAGACTCGATTCTAAGTGCTTGATTATTTTTCCAGAAAATTTGTACTGTTTCACATATCTTTGATAACAATGTGAATTTATGGTATTTCTTGTGCGCTTATAAACTTTACTAGGGTCTAGTTTATATAGGATGCATGGACTGGGAAATTATTAATTTACAACCCCATTGTTAAATAATCTGTGGGGCGCGGTTATTTCACTACAAACTATAACACTATTAAGTTCATCAACTATTTTGACTCAATGAGCGCAAAATTTACAATTCCTTTCTTATTTAAATATTAATTTCAGCCGCTAATAAATAATGGGACCTGTTTTTGTATAACGAACGATTTCAATGTAGGCTGATGTGCCATCTACGGAAATATATTTAAAGTAATATAAGTAGTTCCAATTTACGACTGTAATAAAAGCAGGTTTTATTATATGTTGGTTTTGCTTCAATTTATGGAAAATTAAATTTGTCATTTGTTGAAAAACGAAAAACAAATCCGCCACTCCATTGTGGTGGTTTATAGAGCTGTAAATAAATAAGCAGTTGCTATAAAAGTTACGTTATCGTGTTCACTTTTCCTTTCTTTCCGTATACTCGTAACTCAGCTACAGCAATCGACATGAAATTGGTTCAGATGCCGGCTGTGAGAACGGTCGTTAAACTGCCTATATACTTTATGTTTAGTAGCTAACTGCTAGATGGCAGTCAGTTAGTTTACAAACTCTTATATAACAGTAATTGAAAGAGATGGCGCCATTTAAATCGTATTTTATTGACTACAACTACATACAAAAATATATACTTACCTAAACATTTAAATTCTGTCGGCTAATTATTATTATGCTAATAAGTGGTGAGCTAATTATACAAGTAAATATAAAGTGCGCATCTAGTCAAAATTTACGATTAAGCAATTATTATTGAATGAAAGTTTTCAAAACTAATTCGAACTTTTTCAAAACAAAAAAAATCAATTTAGAAATCCCATTTTCCAATCGAAGTTGTTATATTGTAATTTCTAAAGAAAAAAACTAAGTTTGAAAACAAGCTCCTCTGCTTTTATCCCCTCTGGTAGAATTGCAAGACACTTGATAACGATTTGCAATAAAACGGCCGATAAAACTACCGCTTAGGACACATATTCTTATCCCAAAAGGGCCTCGAATCCAAACTTTCACACTCAACTTATTTTCAATCTATGAAGAAGTAAACAGTTTTTTTCCTCTCTTCTATACTGCGTAAATATATTAGGTATTCCTATCGTTTTTCAGCAATTAAAACGTGATTGAAAAATAAAAACCGACTCCTGTCAAGTGTTTTTTTATTTATCGATTTTGTTAAAAAATTCGTTAAATGTTTTCCCTTGGAAAAAAACTAATTAAGTATGATTATAGTGATATGGCCAAGCGGCGAAGAGCCTTACTATATTATACACCTAAAGAAAATATGACCGTAATGACGGGAAATAATGAATACACACACGAGTTAATGAAGCAATTTCAATTCGTAGACAGTAGTTGTTTAACTAAAATTTTACACCTAACTTTAAACCAAACCTTGTAATTAAATATATTATGTATATGAAATGTATGTGTACTGAAGTAGACCGAAATTAGCATCGTATTATAATAAATAAAGATCTAGTATTCAGTCTAACGATAAAGCACGGACTCTTAAATTATGTTTAAATGTTTTAACACCTACAACATAAAATATGATTTTTCTCCATTTAGTGTTGTATAATATTTGGAAGCTTAAAAGGCAATTAGAAATGTTAAACAACCAGACTAGATTATAGAAATTATTAGCGCACTATAGTCCGCGTATAGAGGAGCTAGTCTCTAGATATGATAAATGAATTTGTAAAGTTTCTCAATGAAGCGCGAATGAATACAAATTTAATGTGCCACTTAAAAAGCCATTAAATAGTAGTAAAAATCTGAAAGGCTCACACAACAGAAAACCTTATGAATGAAGAAGTAACATGTAATAAAAGCCTAACCACACTTCTGAGTAGTTAAAGTGATTTTTATGACCTGTAAACGTGGTCGTAAAGTCGGTAATGTCCCGGGCATTACGGTTGCATGTTTACAACGTTTTTACTACATCAGTTAGTTGGATCAACAAATATTCCGCCTTTTATTGGTTCATTATTCATATTTTAGTCTATTTGTATTTGTTTTACGTCTTTTTTTACAGCTTGTTGATATTTATAAAATGCTTAATAATTATTATTATAATAACAAGATCAAATAAAAAGTGTTAACGCTGAGCGCCCAAGCCCAACCCATAATCGTAAAAAATCCATCCATTTTCTTTTTATTGAAGTATACAGAACGGTAGCGATACTATTATAATAAAATAATAATAAAACAAGTCCACTCGTTTTGTTGTTTTTGTAAATTATTAATACAACGAATATACATTACAAATTTATTTTGTAAACAAATACTTTGAAGGAGTTTTATTGCCTGTCGTAAATAATGTCGAATGTCGACAAGGATTTGACGAAATTTATTATTTGTTTATATATATTTAAATTTTAGTGCCTGCAGCCTTTGAGCAAATTATCTCTTTTATGTTTAATAGGGCAATAAAATAATTAGCTTCATACACGCCTCTCTCCTCTATATACGCATACACACAGACCTCATTTAATATATGGACTGAAGAATTAGTCGTTTGTATACTCAATTGAGCGATTTCTTTTTCTATTTTTTAATCTTGTATACCAAGTTTAAATTATACAATTTACGTCAACAGTGTAATAAAGAAACTTTAAACAAAGAACACAAATTATAAACTTCCTAAATACGATAATTATGACAAATTTTCTAAAGTTTTAAATACTCGCTTCCTGGTTTTTCTTTTAAATATGCTCTTTACTGTGCCTGAATACTAATATTTCATAGTATTATATAATAAATATTCGTGCTGCATATTTTCTTCTGACCAAAATATTGACTACATAATTAAAAAAAGACATATGTGCCTTTTTTGAGTAGCGTTTTGCTTTTAATTAGAATAACGAAATTTCCTCTTTTCTCTGTGCAAAAGTATGGTCGACTGTCTAGGCTTGAATTATGCCCCTAACACAACACGTGACCAACCAGGGGGAGGGTTGATCAATAAAACATTTCCCCTTCTTCGCCCAACCACCCCCGTATCTACTACACACAGAGAAAGAAAATCGTTACTTGTGAAGAATGTTATAAATGCCCTTCCCGAATTCGTTTATATTTAATCTTTTATATAATGGAAAGAAACTTTTCCAAATCCTTTTAATAATCCTTTCTCGAGGACTCACATATTTTTTTTTTTGGGCAATACTGTGTGTCATAAATCGTCCGCCCATAATTTTTATTATTTCATAATACAAATTTATTCAAATAAATTCTTCGATTTATGTGTGTGCTTATAAAGCAATAATATGTACCTATAAGGAAGATGGATTTGCCATAATATTTTAGTGACACAAGCAACTGAATTTGAAAAATTTGTTAACGTTGCAGTGGTGTGGCGCTTCTTCCATTATGGTTTCCATCCATCAGGGGGATGAGGGGTGGTCAGGTAAAAAGGCCAGGTATATATCAAATGCTTGATTCTTTGTATTATGGCCACGACCAGATGTATTCTTAGATATCACATACACAACTGACACGTTTTGGTTTCCCGCTAGGAAATTTATTTATCGTTGTTTTATAAAGCGCAAACTGGTGCGCTTGTAAAAATTTCGCATAAAAAGGTGAACACAAGCAGCAATTATTGTTCTATATCCACTTTGTTCACTTTTTTTCTTTTCTCTCCTTCTCTTCGAAATTATATTCGCTTGTAATTTTATAATAAATGGGAGCGTATTAAAATAGCGTTTGAAACGTTTGTGTGTATAAAGAAATAAAATATCATCAATTAGAATTGTGGCTCTATTGGGACATGAAAGAAGAGATAGGAGTCCCTAATTCCCCAGTCAATCAGTTGTGGTATGCCAGTATATTTCGAAACAAAGAAATTGTACTTGAAAAGTATACACAAATAGAAACAAACACACTGTGTTGGAGATATAGGCGCTTACTTTCATATCGAATATATGTATGTTTTTAGAATGTGATATTTCTTTAGTGGCAATAACTTGTAGCCAGTCACAATCTAAACTACTGTAAAAGTTTGGTCACGGCAAATGCCTTTACGACCAACCAGGGTAATATAAAGAAAATGAAAAACACTATATGTATAGTATTGTCTTAGTGCGAAAAGAAAGGTGATCCTGACAAGTGGTACCGACTTGACGCGCGCCCCGACGACCGGAAACCGTCGCGCTCCCCTTGTGTTCCGGTGCCCCTCATCCGCTTCACCGCACTTTCCAGACGCATTTCTCTCTTCTTCTCATTCCCTTACACACAAACTATATACACACAATTTTATAATACACACGGTTTGTGTCCTCTCCAGCACCAAGCCAAGGTGTCTGCTTTTAAAATGCTAATCTTCACAAATGGGGTGCGCGTTATTTTGAATTATGGTTTTGTTTTACATTTTTATTGCGGTCGCATTTATAATAACGTTTTTCAATTTGTGGTGAACTAGGCCCCACAACCATACCTTTTATTCTTTTTCTCTACTGCAACGCGCGCCTACACCTAATTTTATTCTCCCTCTAATTTTGCATCAAATTTTTGCTTTTCTCTCGCACATCATTCTCACATTGTATTATTACTCATGCGAAAAACACATGAGATCTCTAAATATATAATTGGTTTAACATGAGTGTGTGCTGTGGGGGTGCCCATTAATAAATTACCCGTTTGCTATCTGATAAAAGTGACACAATAGTTTCGAAAACTTAAAAAGGTACTCAATTGTGTCCAACGAAGCGGGAAATGAGGCGACCACAGATAAAGAACGGTTCTGCCAGTAAGGAAGAAGGGGACATGAACTTTTAAACCGAGAACCGCCATAAATTGGTGAATACAGATGGTGGTGCCGTCGTGGCATCTCTCTAGATAAAGTTGTTTTAACACAGCAATACGACATTTTAATTCTGACATTTGTTTAAAGGGAAAAAAATGCATGGAAATTCCTCAAAGTGGCATACTAGGCTCAGAGGGACTATAATAGTTTAAAGAGAAAGACACTTTTCGTTATTATTCAGAAATTGAGTCCTCGTATCCAATAATGAAACACAACGGAAAGTGTAGAAAGAAAATGCGATAAGTATAATTTAATAATGACTTATAGCCGTAAGCTTGGATTACAACAACCATAATTACAGGGCAACTATAAATTCTCGGATTTGTCAATTTAAAATGGGGTTAAATAAGAATTTATTGCCTTTTCGATAATCACAATATATTTTGCTTACTAACCCCCTCCGTATTATATCCGTGCACACCTCATCTCTTCAAACAATTGTTGTGCTATGGAGCGGAAAAAAGGACGTCAGAATTTCACGTGCACACGCAGGCAAACGAGTAGAATTTTCGACAAAAATACAATCGATCACTGAAAAATATTAATATACCTTAATAAATTTAAATGTAAATAAAAGCTTGTTATGTCCCGGTAACATTTTCAACAAACATGCCAAATATAGTAATAAATGTAACAAATTATAAAACTCAATTTATCTGACTGCAAAAGAGTCTGCAAACTTTGAACATAATTTTTATAGCAATATCCTGGCCACTGATTTATCGTACTATCAATTCAAAGAGAGTACTCAGCAAATTTCATTCATCCATAAATTCCTAGACCTTAAATTGCTTTAATGTTTTCGTATTATATATATATCGTATAAAAAATTCATTTAATTTTTATCCGGGTGACAAAGTGGGGCACAAGAAACATGGTCGAATTGTGTTGTAGCTGCATGTGTTACATAAACACAAATACAAATAGACAATAAATAATCATTTTTACTTTATGTATCTTTTAGATTTCCAGACAAGAAGAGAGAGTATTACGACCATGTATTTTACTTTGCCTGCTTTACAATAAATCTTTAGGATTATCACACATTTTAAGGACATTTTATACCCTTTTATAGCAAGTGTAAAGCACAGGAAACAAACAAAATTCATCTTTTCTAATATAATGTATTGTAAAATCCCTCATTAGTGCTTTTCATTGTTATTAACTATTTAATATAAGAGCATTAAAGGAATTATACTTCTTTTAGAGAAATCCTCCGTGTTTACCTACGTGTATATTCTACTTATCTTATTGTCTTTTGAGTTGGATGTAGGGAAAGGCGTGTTGCAAGAAAAACAGGAGATAGAACATTAGAGAAAACAGTTTTACATCTTCATTTTAACTTTAGAGTTTTAGAAGTATGTAGGTAGAATTGTCGGGAATTTTAAAGTGAGTGGGGAAAAGAAGAGATATTTATTTAGATTAAGTTGACATCTGTGGGAGAACGTTGTTACACAACATATTTTGTATAATTATTAATTTATAGTCGACAGACAAGAGATTTTTCGTATATACTAAACAGGCAGACGACAAATAATCGTGCGCCCCTTACATTCGACTTTAACCAGGGGGCTGCCTTTTATTTCGTTATTAATAGCTCAGTTAACACTCAAAACGGAAACGATATTGCAAAAATAAACCGTACACATCGCATATATGGCAAAACTTGGGTTGTTTTGGTGTTATTTTGTCTGTCTCTCTTTTCAAATAAGAATACTAGTGTATGCTTCTGTTATGTTCAAACTCATAATTCAAGATTTAAAATATGCGCTGTGTAAACGTCAAATGCAGACTTAGATTTACTTCTTAAGAATGTTTTTTTTCTTCTGTGAATAAATTATAATATTAAATAAATAAGCAGTTGATTTTATACTATTTATCATTTTATTTCAAGTGACATTTTATATATTCAAATTGAATAAAAGTTGTAATTAATAATTTTGCATAATACAAGAAAGCGAATAAATCAGAGTGTGTGAGATAATTTAACAGACCAGTGATCGGAATCAGCAAATCAGGAAAGGTCCAGCAAAGAAGTGGGATATTATGGCCGTGTGACAGAGATTGAAAGAAGTTGAAAAATATGGAGGAGAAAAAATTGGTCGGAGTAGATTATAAGATAGGGCATCTAGCTGTTAATACTACTAAAGGTGTATATACATTGTTGACGGTAATATATAACTCTAGCTGGCCAGCAGGGTGTTTCCTAGTACTGATACAAGAAATACGAGAGCTGTCCAACGGCGTTGTATGAAGATATTGCTTGAGGTTTACATGCTTGCGCGTTCATGCACATGTTTCCTTTCAAATTCAAACCTTCAGACACTTACACAGACTGGTAGAGCGAATGGGAGAGAAGGAGCGAATAGTGCCCCGAAAACTAGACGAAACTCCAATATGGCACGATTAGGGGCTTGTGTGTGGAAAGAGCGGGGAAAAAAGCGGCAAGAAGAGTTATTAAATTTGCATTTGGTGGAATTTGTGTTCCAAATGAAGTCCGTTAATCATGTTGCCGCTTGGCGGTGTACGGTAGAATTGCAGACACAAAGCCAGTTCAGTTTTCTGCGTACCCACTCTCGGCAGCAACGCCAGCAGTAAATTATTGCATATTAATCTCTTTGCTGCAGTATTAGTTACGTTAATTATACTCCGCCATATTGAGAGCAGCAACGGCAGCAAGTGAGCAGCATCAGCAGGAGCAACATTTCTGGATCGGAATCGGGGACCACAGTGAGGCAAGATCGCGTTGTGATTCTCTCTGTGTCAAAAAATCACTTATTGCGCCAGTATTTGTTACCGGTCCATTAGTCATAATCTTGCAGATGCGTCTTTAATTGAGCAATTTGAGGGCAACTTGTGGACGCGATTCGTAGTCGAAGGTCGAATTTCCTATCATTATCTGATATAAAGGTTTAATGAATTTAAACAACAAATTATAATTTACTATAACAAATGGTTTATTAAAAGCATAATAATACATGTTTTAATGCATATTGTAATTTCATTAATTGAGAAATATTAAGTGCATTGTGTTATAAATTCAATTTATATTGTAAAACACACCATCATTATATCAACACGAGTGCACATAATTATTATTGGAATAGAACCTAGTTGTTATTGGCCATAAAATATAATAGATGCGTTATTTTTGTGAGAACCAATGGAAAAATTGAATCTGTCAACTAAAGTTAGATTATTAATGATAATACGATTGCATGTGCATCAGAAAAACTCACCACGACACATTGGCAACAATAAGAAACGAAATAATTTGTTTTAACAAAACCCATAGCCGACAAATGCATATATCATCCGCTACTGCTATTAGCATGAAAAGAGCATAAACAAAAAAGTTATAAAATGTGAATATTCCGATGCCAACCGGAAGACATATTAGATGATATAGTACATAGCAAATGTGTATATCTAGACTTAGCCCCTTTCGGCCCAATATTTACATGTGCATTTGGGTAATAATAATAATTGTGTAATTGCATAATATATAACAAAGTGGAACTTAGAGAATTAATTTAACAACAAAAAGGGCCCTAATGGATTGCTTTTATATTAGAGAAAAAAACTCAAAGGTGCTTTTAATGTTTGGATTGGCTAGAAACCGCACATACAGTCTTTGGAGAAGTTCTCGGTGTGCCTGTATTCAACACACATAATACCGTGATCAGAATGATTTGTAGCCAGCCTAAAGTATAATAAAAAAGATAGAGCACAAATTTAGATAATGCATATTTCACAGACAAATAAATCAAAATGTGTGCCCCGACTAGCAATTTCGCATATATGTATATACGATTCTGAGAAGCAGTTGCTACATATAAAAGTACGAAGCTTGCAATATATATTGGACACAATAAAAAATTAACCTGTACGTCAAGTTCATATTTTGCTAATTCTGATAAATATCTCGAATGTGGTATATATTATTCAAAAAACCGTACAGAAGCAACAAAGAATCCTAACTGTTTCGTTTGGAATTTGAATACTTAGCGTAACATGCAAAGAAACAAACTACCAAGTCAATGACCAATATTTCTTCTGACTAAGTTTTGTATATCGTTGGGGGGTGTGTTAGTTCATCTGTAAGGACGATGGGGTGCACGTTTTTAAGGACGCTTCTTCTACATATACATATATATCTGATCGCGTCCAGAAGGAAAGAAAATGAAAAAGTTGAAGCTCGGGAAAAGTTGAGAAGATGGATAAAGGAGTTTTGTGTGCAGTTTCCTATTTATTGAGTTTGAAGAGAGATAAGAGACGGATGCGATGTGTTGTATGCGGGTCGCGTAAGTGGAAGGGGTGCGACAGTATGGCGGCGAACGTCACATTGCTCATTCTTCGCGCACTCAGCACATTTTAAAATGTATCAACCCCCTATAAAATTACAATAAGATATGTCTGCTCGTACATCCTGCATTCTTTATCTATGTACATACAAACAAAGAACATCATCAGCTTCACTAAAGGAGCTATTCGCAATTTTTCCATATATAACAGGCGCATTTTGGAATGCCAAGATTGATTCCTTAGAAGATTCTCTTCAAAAAGATCTATCGCTTTTGGGAGAATGTCTAAATGGGGGAGTTGCTTAGTTTACTTCATTTTTCCATAAATTATCTTTGAACAACAACAACTCCACAACAATTTATATATGAAAGAGTCGCATGCCATGAACGCATAACCAAAAAGATTAATTCACAACCCCTATGAGAAAAAGCAGCCAGCAGGTAGCTGCCAGTAATTGAATTTCACCAGATATTGTATGGGGACTACATTTGTCTTTTATAATAAACTGCACATTAAGTTAAAAGATTATCCCCCTAGTATATCCCAGTTTTATTGGCTCCCCAGCCGGAATAAAACACTTCCGATCTTTGTATTACAAGAAGAATTTTTCACATCAGTTATTAATCGCATACCCTTTTTGGGAATGTAAAGAGGACACCTAATAAAATGCAGAAATCGTCTTTTCTTGTTTTTGTCCTATTGTCGCAATCGACATCCTGATTCCTGAATTGGAAATTCCATATGAGAATGAAACACACAACTTGTGCATACGAAGCAAAACAGAAGCTGAGAGTGCTGGAAGAAGGCGGCCAAAACGCGGTAATCTTGATATATTTGTTTTGTGATCGTTTGGCATTAAATAAATATAAATTTGGAAGAGAGAAGAGACAGAACAGTGGGATGAGGAGGCAGTAGGACATAGTGAACAATCCATCGCTTCTTCTTATCTCACTCCACCACTACCCAAACTTAGTAAATTTATCGTCCTCTCGAAATTATATTTCAAGGTATAATAATAATGTATCAAATTTCTGGTAGGATGTATGGGCAAATATAAATCCGGAATTAAATATAGAATGGGAAGCGGGCCCGGCAGATATATCGAGCTGCAAACGCGCCTCGACGCGGCATTACTCAACTGTAAGCCGAAACAATCCCCCAATTTATCCCAGGGCTTGGAAGGTAGCGGATCTCATTGGGATTTGATGAAACTGTGCGCGTCTGCTAATCTCGTGGTTAACAAGCTTTGCAAAATAGATGCACTGTAAAAAGCTCAACGCGAAAGCGAAATGCACACACAAGAGCCGATCGCTCCACTCTTATTCTCCACTCTGTTGGTCTGTTTGTGTGTGTAGTCGACTTGCCCCTTGGGACCGCCCTTAACTGGAAACTCGCTTAGGATTGCTTTTAATAAAAAAAAGACCTAGACTCGTTCCATTTTCATCAAACATTTGTTATTCATATTATTTTTCACTTTAATTAAATCATTTATGCGTGTTGTAAAACGAGCATTAAAAAAACTGTAAATCTCATATAGTCATATAAGACCTAATAATAGTTAATTAAAAATTAAATAACAATAGCAAGAAATCGAGACATGATAATTAGCTTGATCGACGAAGACGAGTCCATTGTAAGTAACGTTAATCTGTCTACAAAGTTGAATTTACATTTATCTTTAATGAGGGAACGAACAACTGCACATTAGCATGATAGAGATCAATTCGCTGGTTTTCATCAATTTAAGAAAATGAAGGTGGTCACATGTCGTTACTGGAAGGCAATGTACAAGTCTTGAAATTTTCAGTGAAATGCCACAAATTTATTATTTACTTTCCTTCTATATAATAGCTTAATGTGTTTCGATTTATCTTCTCTATTAAATCGCCTGTTTAACTGTGTAAAGTAACGTTGTTGTCGTGAATATAAACCTTAAGACCGTAGTTTATTAAGGCCGGCGAAACTAGGAGAGAAGGTTCGGCATGCACATAAAGAGTAAATGGATTTTTCAATCCACACTCGCATTATTGAGATGTTACTGGTACAGAATCTTGATTATAAGATTTCATTCAATTTTACGGACTCCCAACATTGCCATTTCACATTATAAGATCGGAGAGCATGTACACGAACTTGTTAATTACCACCATATAGATAAATTCTTTCGATCTAGCGGCAATTGTGAAAAATCGTGACATGTGTTTGCTCATAGTACTTTGAAATTTAACAATTTTTACGATGGTTTTTTAAGAGAAATGTTACCTGGCATTCTTTGCAACCATTTTTCAAGGATGCTGCTTTATTTCACGCCCTTGTCCTTGCGCATATAGATACTACTCAAATAAAAAATTATAATACACAAAAAATATTTTTGTGTACACCAGTCATAAATTTTCATATCTGTCAAGAAGTCATATCCAATTCAGGATGGTGACCTCAAAACGAAACCCAAAAAATAACTGTACTCTATTATGATCCTTCAGTTGTTAAGTTGAAAAAAAAATGTGTCACAGGTACATTAGTTCCAGTGCCGATTTAAAACTGTGCATTGTGATGGATTTCAAGAGAGTTAAAAAAGCAGAAATTAATATAAGGGATGAAATAATGTAAGAATAATAATATCGTAAGAAAAGAGGAAAGGAAAACAAAAGAACAGACAATAATTCAAACGACATCTGTTGCAGATTCACAATCGTGCAAAAACTGGAATTACAACAGACTAATCTAATTGCTGCGAAATAACCATAAAGTTATCCCCTGACGATAGAGACATCTTGTGGTCGCGAAAACGAGTTTTAGAAAATAGCCATAAACCAACTTGGTAAAGACATAAATTCTACAAGAACCCGCGTTTAAGAAGTCTATATACAACACGTACAAATTCTAAATTAGTCTTGTATAGTAGAGACTAAACGATCTCTTTTTATTGGACAACTTTTAATTATGAATGTTGACCGCATTTACGTTTCAAGTGGGTGAATTGCCTTTTCCCTCTCATGCAATGGAATGGACTAATCAATCAAATCAACGCTTAGACCCATTTCATCAACATCTGCGTGTTTGGGTACACAAAAAATTATTCAAATACACTTTTAGGAGTGTATTAAATTTTTTTCTGGTCACAGAAGTAGCTGACACTTGCAGTTCCCCAAAATTTTTAAGTGCCCTTATCTGGGAGTAATCTATTTTCGAAGGGTGTCCCTTCTGTTCCAGCGGCGGCAGGAGAACGACGCGTTTTGGGGGTCTTGTTGTGCGTGTGTATTATGTGTGTGAGCATCCCCCAAACGCTCCAGAGCAACACAACCCCTGCTAGGCAGCCATGTGACCAGCAATCCCTCACCCAGCAGACAGCTAACTCGTTGCCATGGGGATAAATCTTCTTTCTTGCCACTTCTAATTGGCTCTCTTTTACTAGAGTTTAATTTCATGTTAGCTCTTGGTATGCCCCAACAATTTACTAAGGTAATGCAGTAGTCCATTTAAATGACATAATGTCACACATAGTTTCTTCTCGCAATAATGTTCAAACAAAATACGTACACATGAATACCACCGCTCTGCCATATCGAGTTGGGGAGAGATGAGAGTTTTGGTCTTCATTCGTTTCGTAGAACTTTTCCTTGGCCATCGGAAAACTTGTATAATATGTTTACGTTTATTTATTTCTGAACAAATACACAGTGAAACTGTTTATTGGAAAGAAATGTAGATAGTTGTGAGGAAAAGAAGTGATTTAAATAATACGGTAGATAAATTTTGTTCAAAAAGTGTTTGCGAATATTTCCTGTTCAATGCGATATTCGGTATATCTGGTGCGTTTCGCCTCATGCGCGTCATTTATATTTGAAAAGTTTTATTTGGAAAATATTACTCTGTCAAATCTAAAACAAAACTGCCTATATTTTATTTATGCTAGTTTAACGTAATATTGGAAAAGGGACACACACAACTCTCATGCATGCAGACCCCATATATCCTGATCAGAATAAATCGTATTTGGGCGAAAGGAACTGTGTGATGTATTAGGCACTGGTACTTGCCTCGTTGGTGACGACCTACTTCGTGATTAGACTACAACTTGTCATATTTTCCGAAGGGAATTATAAATGGCCTGAATTTTGTTCTGTTTAAGGACTTGATAAATTTCTAATAAACATTTATTGTATATGAGAGGATTTTTGAGTGCCAGTGTAGTAACCTCACAACAAACCACCGTACGAGTATATACGGTAATATACATGAGTGTTTAATGGTGCGACAAATTTCATACAGCAGCGTATTATATGTCAGGATAAATATCGACTAAGACATGGTCGCTGAGATACGACTGAAGCCAACTAAGTGAAGCGGTTCAAGAAGAATAGAACTCAGATAAATTTATAAAAGCTGATTTATGATCGCTTGTATCGTCTGCACTGTAAATCGCAAATAAAATTTATTTTAGAATATATATATATATTCTGCAAGTCGCAGATTTTTATATTGCATACATGTATTTGTGTGTACGCGTCGCCCGTTTCCTTCTCATATTCCGTATATCCTTCCTCTTTGCTTATATGCTTTTTGTGCGTCTCTTATACTCGAAATCTTGACATATATTTTTGGCATACAACTACAATAAATATTTTCGTATTATTCTATTTCTGCTCATTTTATTATTTGTTTGGTTTGGATAATATTATAAAATGCAGACAAGTTGTGAGTGTAATAAAATATATTGTTTTTTTTCTTGGTTGTAGATACATACTCTGAAAGTTTTGGTACGTAAAATTATGATACGGGGCCAAAAATAATAAATCAATGTCGTGATATGTTTGGTATGCTTTCACTCCACTTGAAATTAATAAGGAATTTTTGCTATCAGAAAAATCTGATTTTCCCCCGATTCAATTAAGCGATTTCTGGTAATTAGAATAATAATTAAAGGCCCAAAGGCGTACCAATGTGTGTGCGTACCAAGCACACATATCCAAAACGCTTGGAAATAAATTGAACTCTGGGCCATATATTAAAATATGAAATTCTGAACAAGTTTACACAATGTTAATGCAAATCAATTGCTTGTGACTGCCGACCAGCTATAAATCAATTATACCGTGATTTGATACATTAAGGTACCTATCAAATGTTTGATTTATTTGGGACATGATGAAATATTAACTTCTGACTGTTCCATGAATAATTGGTAGTTGGATATATTATATGTGAATAATATATATAGAAAGAGGGTCTCAACAAAACAAATATATATGTACAGATAGACAATAATATAGATAGAAGGAATGAGGTGCATCATCATGCACGCATCCATAAATCGAAAAATTTATATATTATATTGTCGTATTTGTCAATATCGGAGTGAGTGTCGGACACTTGCATATAAAACGTAATAAAAGTGTTACAATACATAGCACTGGTCCGTGTGTAATATAAAATATCTGTGTGAAAACAATACAATCATAAAACATTTAACACAATCAGATAAACACAATGCACTGACCACTGACAATACTGCCACATGCGACCTGGTGATCTCCGCCAATTCCACTCCATAACTCATCTCCTATTTAACCCTTTGCTTGATAAAAACAAAAACATAACCAGCCCAGAATGAAATATTAATGAGTTGTGTATATATGTTGTGTGCGGAAGCTTCCAAATTGTCTCTCAAAAAATAAAATCGAAAACATTGTACCACCGAAATGCGATTTTGTTAGCACCTAACTGTAAATTTCCGCCAATATATTTCCATCAAAAGACCCCTTCGGACAAACATTGTCGCGATTTTACCGATAATTTATTGGATGCTTATTACGCGGACAGATGATTTATTAAACAATGTCCCCGAGTATTTTTTTCGCTCCCATGCTCCTATACGCACACACTTATAAAAGATGAAACAAAATGTGGATGGGAGCCAGGGTCCCTTCAAGTGTGTATAAATTATGCAAAAGAAAATATTAAACCGTATATAACCACACGGAAGTGCGAATTAGATTCCATTTTCGACTTGTATACACATTCCGTCACATAGATATGCAATTTTACGAGCAATCGTAAAATTTTATACATTTCTTCAAGAAAACATGCTGTAAATTTAAAATATTGTAGAAGCGCAACAAGAAAAAAAATTGATTAATATTTATCATGCATTGTTAACTGAAGTGTTAAGTGTAAACAATCTCCAATTGTACAGCTGAAGTGTGTGATATGAAATTAATTGAATATTTTTTATTTTTATTTACCGACACCTACACAGATCGAATTTATATAATATTCAGACAATATAGCATGAGGATGTTAGTAATAAATGGTAAATTTGAACGTGCTTTGAAATTGGCGTACGGGTGGCGCTCGCTAAATTGCGTATCGAATTTTAAAATAAATCTTCCGGTGGCATACTTTAAACAAAAAAACCTGACCTACGTCAATGCACTGTGTGAAAGTCGTTTTATTTTTAGAAACGAAATTTGCAATTTCTACTATATTATTGTTGGATAACTGTTTTATATGAAGCATATGAACAGCGTTTGTTGTTGGTTTGGCCGGCAAAAAAAACACATTCAGTGAGAGGGATAAAAAGTGGTGGAGATGTATATCAAAGTATAAAACACTTTAATTTTAAATAACAAGTGTAAATGACATTGCGCTAATTATGGTTTATCTTTCGAGCGCTCCCCCTTTTATTATAGTTAATCTTCATATAGCTGAAAATTTCATAAAAATAAACTTATTACATTTTCTTCTTTCTCTACATTCATATAGTCCCCTCTACTTATGCCAGTTTGTTTCACTTCTCTTTTGGGCACTTTTTAATTGTATGTTTTGGTTGTATTTTTTCTGGAAACAATTTGTCATTGGTGAAAATTAATAACACGGGCTCGAACACGGGTGTGTAATGATAGTGACGAAGAGTTGTTCGATGTAGGTACGCACTTTCTACATGGACATACAACCATAATTATCAATTATGTATGCTTCATAATTCGTTGTGTTCCCAAAGAATCGATCCTAAATTATATTGTAATGAACCTTGAAATTAAGTGATGAGAGTTAAAAAACTAATCACTCTTAATAGCGGCCTTTTCTGCGGAAGTTTGAGGCATTTGCTTGACTATTCGAATTTTTAGTACATATATGTACATATAATAATATTTTATTGCATGTTAAGATATTTATTTAAATTATAATTTAATGAAATTGAATTGGCATCAATACTAAATTTTGTAAAATTATTGCAGAATCCCAAGATGGGGGGCAAAGCCTCAGACGTCCGGGAAAGAGGGAGAAGTGCATGTTGTCGAAAACCAGTGAAGAGAATCCACTAAAATTGGACGCATTTTATACACAAAATTATATACAATAAAAATATACGTACTCTACAACCAAATTGGACCCTAAACTACATATAATACAACATTTGTGAAAAATTGTGTATACATTTTAGTGTATAAAAATATATTTATAATTTCCAAAGTAAAACTGCTAAAAATATTTTACATAATAATTATTATAATCTAGTGATGATAAGAATATTTTTCGAACACTATTTTTTATTTTCTTGTTATACATATAAGTAAAACAAAGAGCTCTGAATTCTTTCCAAAAAAACTGGTTTCATGTGCCATACAAATGATGGAAACAAAATATACGTAATAAAAAAATGTAATCCTAGTAGATTTAAGAGAAGAAAAAAAACTGGAAAACGTTGTATTATAGTGACTGATATTATTTAAATAAATATATAATATTATATGCATCAAGCGCTATGTTTTTCCATTTTTTTTGCTAATAAGTAAACTTTCTTTTTGATATATTTTTACGAGAAATTACGGCATTTTATCTGTAGTAAAAAAAGTAAATGTTTAAATAAAAATTATTGTATATACATATTTTAATGTAAAGATAACATTGAATGCAGCAGTGCTCTTTCAATAAATCAATATTGAAAACGAAAAATGTCGCAAATTAGACATTTTGTGCAATATTAGAAATTTGTTGTGTTTAAATTCAATAATACGGTTTTAATGTCGCTGACTTTTTTTGCAATCTCAAAATTGATCTCTTTTTGTTTATAATATTTATTAATAAACGTAAGTCTTAGAACTTTAGAAGACTATACTCTTACACTATAAATAAATTGGTTGATGTTTACGAAATAATACAGGGTGTCTTATATATACTTTTACAGTCCAAATGTATACTAGTTAATGCCCCATTTAAAATAAGACACTCGGTAAACGATCACGCCCAGTCACATTGGAAAATTGCAAGAAATTTAGTCTTGTATATAGATGAAATACTATAAAAAATTATAATGTACTTTTCGATTGAATTTTATATAATTATAAGTATGAGTATAATTTAAAGTAGAGCACCGCTTTGTATTAATTTAAAAGTAAAGATAATACATATAATTCTTTTAAAAAACATTTTTCTTTGTAATATATATTTAATTTACATTGTAAATAATTATAAAAAAATGAAAATCATAACCTCTTTGTGAATTTAAATTGTGCGTAATGTACCTAAAAAATTATGTAATACTTGAAAAGGAATTAGCATTAGTAATAATAAATTTTCTATTTTTTTAGTTATTTAGTTTATTTTCGTAACGAAAGTACAACAAAATGTATACGTAAAAATTTTCTATTTCGAAATTTTTTAATCTAGTGTAAAAGGAACTAGTACCTAGCAAGCCAGTGTGTTTGGGCTACAAAAATAAAAATACATCCTTACAGAAGAAAACTAAATATAAGAAATTATAAAATAACACTTTGTACATAACATGTAAAATTTTCATATAGGGTTAAGGATAGAATGTATACTGTTTATCTAGAATATTGTTTGTTTTTTATTATTATTATTATTTTGGTTTTTTTTGAAAAGTTTTGTTGCTTCTATTTGTTGCTCAATATTTCTCTTATTTCTCACCGTATGTAAAATATGCTCCTCTTTGTCGTCTATGTGTGACCGTAATTTATTTTAATAAAAAGTCATGTTCACAATGCGCCTTTTTCTACCTAGTCCGTTGTATAGTCGTGCATTTCACTCGACAAATTATAACTTAATCCCAAAGAAAAATGCACAACTTATACCTTAATATATAGCGCGCCCAGATCAATAAACTAAGTGAAGTGAAAGAAAAAAACACTATATCGGCCGGGAAAATGGAAATATCCAAAACAAAATGAGATAGAAGGTGTTCTTGTGTTTGCTACTTAAATAGAAATAGAGTGTACTTCATTGGTATGCATTGAGGATTTATACAGGCATGAAGCCAAAAACATTCATCAAGGTGGATTTAACTGAAACTCTGATTCATTGCAGCTCTAATATATGTTCGGTTTCAGCATGCACCTCGCTGAAAATTATTATTTACTGTACTTGATTGCTTTTCCTAGATTCACTGCCTTTAAAAATACACCCCTTCGCGGCGAAAATATATATCGAACGAAATTAAAAAACTGTTAATAAACTAAATGGAGTTATTAACACCATAATACAATTTGGAATTTTGAGCTCATTTTCCCAGTTCAATTACAAAAACGAATGATTGTCTATAAATTTTAATAACACGAATAGTCAATTTAACCATGAAACAGTAACAAATTACTTGTAAATGTACATTCACACATTCTGGATATACATAATATTACAAACCGGATACCATCACACATTCAACATACGAGACGACGGGGCAGCAGTTCTGATGGCTTTCAAAACAATAATATAACATAAGTTTTTTTGCTGAAAATAAAAAACGCACATTTTTTTTCGCCACTGGAAAATGAACAATGACAGCGAATCGTGTAAAAATATTGTTCTTGTTTTTTGGGAAACGCATGAGCATGCATGCAACACCTGGTGGCATCATCCCTCATCGTTGTCAGCCAGCCTGATTGCCTCACACCGCAAATCTACCCCTGTGTATGGGGTCGCTTGTACCGCAGCCGCCATCCTCTTCAAACATTTCACGTCCACCGCCCTCCAACCGGGCCCAATAACACTCGAAAACCTCCAACAAACTCTACCTTCTACGCTTATACCATACTTTAATCCATCTGGATTACAAAGGCTGTTGACCGGCCCCCAAACGCAATTTGATTCCACTTTATAACATTTTCTTCGCACTATTTATGTAAATGCATGACTAGTGAGAAGTTTTTCCACAGTTAAACAATGGGGATGTGTAGAGTAATTACGGGCCCTTTAATAAATTTACGGTCACGTCAGAACTAATATCCAAAATTAATGAAGAACAAATTGACATTTTTCAGGGTGCGTGCTCGTTCAGTATGCGAAGTCACGCGTTTTCCGATGGAGTTTTCGGAGACTGATGTTTGTGTGAAGGAATACGAATACCTAAACGGGGGAGAGGCACACACATACACACACATTTATTCTCTCAAAAACCCAGCACGTACCCGAGTATGTGAGACTTTCTTAATTCTATCAAAATGAAACAATAAAACCACACATCGATATTCAAATGAGCACTTTCGCCCATACCGAATGAAATCATTAGAGACCGGCATTATTTGAGGAAAAAATCTAAGAAATTGATCAGAAATTCAACGAAATCCATACATCGACTACGTTTGTGTTTTGTGTGTGTGTGAATATAATTTTGATGTGTGGGCATACACCTTTGCGTTCGCCACAAACTATTTATTATACATGCATTGAATATTTTACATTGACAAAATTAATTGAATTCGTTATGGCATAATGAAAAATTCATCAACTAATCAGCGGGATAATTTTATCTGCTAGAATCATATTAAATCGATTTGAATTTATATTTATTACCGGCCGTGTTGTGGAAATATTTTGGATTAAAATTAAATTGTGTCTCCAGAGTGCCAAAAATATACCTTAGTCCTTAAATATTTATGATATCGAATAAGTAAAATTGAAATGAAGACGATTGTTTCCCTTTAAGACAAATCCATTTTGTCAAATAAATTATTCAAAATGAATTCATTCATTTATTCGGCGAATGATAAAAGGCTTTGTTGTTATCTTATATGTTGAAACAAGAGCATATATCTATATTAGATGGTTAAATTGTCTATGGTATGTCGTGTAGCAATCACGTATTAAGTATTCAAGCTGTAGCACAGTGTACATTCATCAGAGAAGTGTAGCAGGAACACGCTACCAACCTACTCGCCTATTCGGCGACTCCGCTATTTCTCTTCATCAATGTCCAACTTCTCTTCGTGATCTTTTCCTTCGTTCTTATTGGTTTCTTTCTCGAAATCCCAAATTAGAAAATATATCACCTTTTATTTATTGCCTGTTTTCATCAAAAGGGCATTAATAATAATAATTTATTGGACACAATTTGAGGGGGAAACAGGCGTTGACTGGATCCGGATGAGAGTTTAAGGGCCTAAAGTTCTTTGTTGATTTTTCTTGTGTTCTTTGTGTGCGTGATGCTCACTTTGCTGCTGAACAATCGAATTTATCTGCAATGCAGCAATAAAAATAAAATTCGATATAGATATTATTAGTGGAATTGATTAAGAATTTTAAATGGCCAGTTGGTATCAGGTCTAGGACTGGTGCCAGTTGACCTTTGAAGACCTTAAATCACCGAACGTTTTGTCCAATAGAAAATTAAGGTGAACATTTCTCTTTTCTATAGACAGTTGAATTGAATACTTGGTGACATATGGTTTCCACAATTTTCTAATCTATTAGTTTTACTGCACTTTTGTTCAATAAGTACGTATTGAGAAGAAAATTAAACAAATATTCCATCCATTCAGGGCTACCGGCCTTGGGCGGAGATAAATATCCTGGGCGATAATAAGTCAATTGCTTCACTACTTCTCCCAATTCATTTCTCTTCATGCGTGGCACCATAATATATAAAAAATGTCATGCAATATGAATGTGAAGGCGTTTAAAAAATGCAAAGTAAACCTATTTGTGAATTCTAATATATTACCACGCGTGTATGATAAAGTAAGACTTATATCATAAGGGCTAAATTTTACAGGCGGAAAACTTCAGGAGAGAAATGATGGCGAGCGAAATCGTTGCCGGAATATCAAGTAGGAATAGGGACAGAATCTTATATAAGCTTTGGAATCCGCGTGGTCTTTGAAGAATTTATTGAATGACTGTCTGTTGGAGAAAAAATTACGTCTCACCAATATTTAAATTACTTTTTGTTCTTTCCCGAAAAAACAATTTAATCAACTCTCTGTAAAGATCCTAGGAAATCTGTTAAGAAACAAGAAAATTATTGCCCAGCTTAATGCTGAAAACGTTATAATAAGAGAGATAAAAAGTTTTGGAAAAAATCTCATTCAGTAGTGTATGTATCTGTGTGTGAGAGAAAAGTTGGTTTGCTTTGAACTCGTTTAGAATGAGTTCTATGTAATTGTAAATTGCATTCTATTTTTTATGCAAAAAAAGGCAACAACACATTAACAAAGGCAGTTAGTTATTGTGACAGTGACATGTAGTCGTATATAGACTGCTAGAAGCACTTGCATATAACGAAAGCAAGAACTACAAACATAATAATGTTGTCTAGTTTTAGTCGGGACCGCAACATAACACACCAAAAGAGCAGGAACAAGGAATGTGCCGCTATTCCATCAAATGTGGCTTCCTAGTCGCATTACGGAGCTAGCAAAATATGCCAACTTCTTACAAGAATTTACTATTTCTCTGCTTGGATAATAAATTTTCCAACTCGGTCTCATCAACGTAGGTGAATTCTAGAGCAATTACTGTTGCATAAGACAAATAGAAAATAGATGAAAAAAATGTGAAATGCACAGTTTTCTAAAATCTACGCAAAACCGCGCGCGGATTATAATAACGTTATTCAACGTTCCACATGTATTTATGTAGTTTAACACTCGTATCAATGTTTTTCACGTATTTGCCATTTTGTTTTTATTGCTGTATTCGATCATTAAAATTTCTATTAGTTGAACCCGAGTGGGGCTTCAAATATTTGTTTATTTGTAAAGAAAAGTTCCTATTAATTCAGTTGGTAAATGTTTAATGTGTGGGAAACAAGTTTGTGTGCGTTACAATTTAATTTGTTTAAACCGTGAATGCATTTGAGCTATTTCCCCGTTGAAAAAAGCCCCACAATTAGTGTGGTTTCATTTATTATTTTGTATTTGTTTCGTTCATGTTTTTTCGGACAGACCTTCCATATATGTAAAAGTAATTTGCTTCCAAAAAGTGTTTTCATTTAAAATAGACTTAAATTATAATTCTTCATTTAACATCATTAAACACGTAAAACTAATTAATTATTTTAATTACAATGAAGAAATATTTTGTACAGTGTGGTACGAAGGTGTAAACGAGGGAAAAATGTATATGGAAATATAAATTTAATTAAGCAAAGTGAGAACAATTTAAAAGAAAAAAATATTGTGCGCTCAAATTAAACTGAATTGAGGGCGAAATATTATTAGAGCTCTAAATGTTCGGTATGTATAAATCTGAAATCTACAACATTATCCTTAAATCCATCGAATAAAATCTTATATTGGAACATAAATTGTACCATGGATCCTCAGATAAACAACAATGATCTAAAGTGATATAGTTGCCAGGAAGGTTAACACGAAATGGACCTCGAATAAAAAAACAAACGTCATTTCGATGATCCCAACAAACCTTTGTGTATTATAGATATGTCTCTATATACACTTTATGAAATCACCTAAGGAAGTTTAGAATAAATAAACGATTTCTTTGACCGACACGTTATTCTTTTATAGCTCTACGGCGACAGAATTTTATAGCGGAGAAATGCATTCGTTGGATCAGGAAACTGAATTCATCATTACCATAACATAGGATGGTGAGTCAAATTATGTGTAATATTGATTATTGTCTACGTTTAGATGTCGAGTTTATAGCAATAACATCCTGAATGTTAAAGGGCATCTATTCCTAACTTGTAACATAATTCAACAACAATTTGCGCACCTAGTTTTAATTTAAACAAAGCAAGTGAATTAAAATGTAAATAGGAATCTGGTTATTGGTGGAACGAGTTATTTTCTTATGTATATTAAGGGGTGTGTTAAATTATAGATGTTTTTGTGTGTGTATAAGAAGTGAAAATAAGTAGGATGGGGTTGGATTTAGTGTATTTCTGATAACTTAAAGGTTTTCCAGTTGGAATTGCATTAAATAAATCGCAAGTTTTATTGTACATAGAAGACAATTAAAGTTTTCGTATAGTAAGATCGGATTACTTGGTGCGATAAGTAAATTTATAGGGCTTGGAATTCACATTATTCTGAAATCTGTTTATATCTTCATTCGTCCTGTTGACAATAATTCATTTCAAAAAGTAAGATTACAATTTCCATTCCAGTGTTTCTTACACTGAGTAAAGTCTAGGAAAGACAATAAGAAAAAAAAAAACAAAAAAGAACGGACGGCCCGTGAGTTATTGTGTGTAAGATAAACGGGTCCGCTCCAGCTCGAAATGAAGTCTGGCGGGAAATTTATACCCCTGCCCTGCTGCAATATCTTCTGTAGAACAGAATTGGACTAGCTCCGAGGAAAATAGGCTACTGCGGGAGACGCATTTTAAATTAGCTTTTTATTGGGGGGATGTTTAAAGCCTTCAAGTTAGCAATCGAAAAAGTGGTACGGAGGAGGATGGAAGCGCAGCGGCAACACACACACAAGTGTGTGAAAACGGTGATACTTTTTTCCTATATTGATATTGAATATTTGTGTCTGATGTAGGTATATTATAAGCCATTCTTTATATTCCAACCCATTTTCAGACATTACAATCTTATTCAATGGTTACAACTAAACCTTTCTCTCATTCATAAATTTTGTTTTTCGCACAAGATTTATAACAAATTCACAAATAACCAAGAGAATTTATTTCAAACATTTATCCGGACAGCAAATAAAGAACTTAACCGTTTTTACGTTACTGACCTAAAATTATGAACGAAAAGACTCTTAACAAACAGACATAGATATATGGCCAGCATTTATCCAACATAAACAATTTAATAATTCCTTCAATAAAGACTATCAGAAAATAGTAGAAATCAATAGGAGTGAATGTCCTTTTTTCTGTTTGGAAAAGAAAATGGGTGTTGATAAGGGCTACATACCAAAAATAAATCGTATACCGTGGATGTGTCAATAGCATTCGCGCGTACGTTGGCAATAAATAAAGGGTGCAAGTTAGGAAAACCTCTTCAATATTATGCCTAGGAAAAAATATCGATCTATTTGAGCAGTTTTCGAGTGCATTTTTTGATGTGCGATGGAGAATTATTTAAATTTGTGTAAAGAACGAGCAGGTTTAGAGGTAAGAGGTTATCGAGGTAGACACTTGTTCTGGTCCGCAATGAGCCTTCTAAAATTTACGAGGTCGGCCTATGATCTCGTCAAGTTGCCTTTACCAAGAAGACTCTTTCCCACTTCCCAAGCACATACCGTGGCGTTTTTTGAATACACACATCCTCATATAAAACAAGTATTTTTGTGATCGCCAAATTTCATTTGAATAATCACATCAGGAGGTAAATTAAAAATAGATATTGACTGAGGCCCAAAAAAATATTCGCATATAGTGTACAAGTGTAGGAGTGTGTTTGTTGTTGGAATAGAGAGAACCGGTGGTGGCATGGTCCGGGGGTTTTGTGAAGCGCACAGCACTCGCGAGCCCGCCATTCGGCAGCGATAAATCATGGGTTACCACATTGTAGCCCGGTAAATCATGCGGGGCTGTCGGGTGCGGGGCGGGAGGCCCAGCGTGAAATGAAACCCATTCATCTCTGTCATGCCTGAATTTTCTCTCTCCAACATTCTGCCCAACTCCTTCTCCAGCGAAAGATTCTCTTTCCACCAACACATACGCACGCAAAGGGAATCCGACCCCACATTAAATTATACACCACTATCCTCTCAGCGAAAGGGTTAATATGTTACCAAAAACCCTTTGCTCAATCAATATTAAGATTATCTGTATGTATACAGAAGGATGACCACAAATAAAGCAACAAATGTACACAGACACTGGATGCTGGGGTTTAATTAAATTTTACTTAGAACACTATTGTGAGTCAAAATGACCTTTTTCATGTAGTTCCAGTTATGTAAAAGTGCCAGGCGGGAGAAGTAATTTTGCTAGGGTGCCCATATGAGACCTGACGATGCAGGAATATATGGGTGCGAAACAAGATGAATTGCTGCAGTACCCAAGATGGCACCAAAGTGCACAGCAGTGGCCAGTATAGAAAAGAAAATGGAAAAAACCAATATCCAACTACTGTGTGTGTGGAAGGACACAAAACGGCACCAGAAGGAGGGCGAAGAGAAAATACAAACTCATATTACATTTCGCAGCTTTGTCAGGATTTATGTTGCACACATACACACGTAGAGATGTATAAAGCATTGTGGATATCTGTGGTGTTATTGTGCGTTATAGATCTATATGACAAATGATAATTTATGAATGTTAAAACTGTGACAATTCAAATGTCATAAGATTAAGAATGATGGTGCGATTGCCTGGGAAGAAGGAAAATTTCCACGAAAAATTAAAACAAATTACTTTATCAAGTAGCGTTATAGACAAGGGAAAATTAGTAAAAAATTAAATTATTAGCCATTTAACAGCGCTGAATTGAACATTATTCATTTTGTACAACGCTTAGGAATTGCTTCATGATTGCTAACTAATAACGATTGATGTTCTACTATTCTGGTATTGATATAATCACTTTACGGTTCTTGAAAATTTATTGAAATCATTATTGAATATAACAGTAACAAATACGATATAAGCTTGTATACAACTATTTACATTTGTCGGAAATGATTTACCAACAAGTCGTGAACAATGAATAATAAGTAAACAAATATCTTATTGGACTTTTGGGGAGCAAATATTGATGTATCTTTTCAATGAAGTAGGTGAAGTATTTTGGAATTAAGAATCGGGTAATTGCAACCTGCAACAAACACAACTGACATATATAAAAATACTTATATACATGCACACAGCATAACCAACAATCGTGCCAGTTACTATGTTATTTTCTGATAAAAATTCACCAGAAATGACAATTTAATATTAATACATAAGAAAATGATTTATTGCAAACGTTTAATGAGCAGTTTGTGTTATTTATATGGAGGAATTTTTCTTGTGCATATTATCTGATTTAATTGAGATTATTACGATAATAAATTGTACTTACACACCGGCTCATATGTATGTATATATTACATATGATAATAAAAAAGTATTAAAAAGATCCTTTCACCTTAACACAAATTTACTAACTCTTATGCCGTGCACTTAAACAATAATAAAACTTTGATGGAAAATGAAATTTATTACTTAATTGCACGTATATGTATCGCTGAATTTATTGTTTATTCTGATGCATAAAAATTACTTTACATCATTATGAGACCAAAGATTGTCTGACAGAATGACTTGTATCATTGATAATTAACTTAATGGGGGTCAAATGGAGTCCAAATGAAAGTGGCCGAGAGGAAGTTCATCACGAGCCTACATAGGGTCCAGGTTCAGTTTCGGACGAGATTTAGGAGACCTGTATTAATGCGCAGCTACGTGGAAGACGACATCGAAACTGCCATGTTTCAAAGTGAACGATGGCCGAAGGACTTAGAACTCAAGTTGGTGCAAGTTTTCACAGAAGGAAAAAAACACCCGAAAGAAGGCACGATTTATGACTACATTTTTTCTCTTATTTCAAAACCTTACTTGCTTCCTTCCTTCCATATATACATCGATTTATCTTCTTTTTGTCATTTAGCATTTAATAATGATTTATCTGTAAAAGGATGGGGTCTTCATATCTAGGTTCCAAGACAAGCGTTTTAAATTGGAAAATTAATAACGCGTCTAATAGGGAAAAAGGAATGCTCAAACAAATTTCATGGCTGTAAATATCTCATAACATACTAGAAGTGAGTCAATAAAAATCCTATTGACATACAGCAGTTTACTTTCTCATCATATTTACACTCTGTTTTACAAAAAAAATAAAGTAACGAAAAACGAAGGAAACCACACCAACACGAAATAAAAGTGTTGACGGTGAAATTATGTTTATAGTAACAGTTATGTTAAAAGAACACTTGTTGTGTTCACTAGAGAGTTTGGTGTTATAGCAACCCTAATATCGTTGTCTTGCTTCCAACTCCGTTCCACTACCAATACGGATATCTTTGTCTACAGACGATCTCAGGGAATCGAGTTTTAGTACTTCATAAAGTAAGAGCGCACGCGAGTTTCCGAGGTTGAAATCTTAGGTTACAGAAGGGGCCTGTTATGGTCCCGTAAAGACGACTGATTTGATTTTATGTGTTTCGGTTAAATATCGCTTTATACTGTCAGGGTTATACTGTTTGCTATTTGCTCTGTATTTACTCACTCCAGTTTGGTAGCTCGAAGAGGAATGAACTGCTAAAAGTGGGACGATTTTTAGGTGATCAATCAACCGTTTAGGAGGGCCCCTAGTTTTACACAAGTCATTATAACAAACGTTGAACAGTTGTAATTGCCTGGAAGGCGTGCGTAATATTTTCTTAATGTTCTAATTATAATTGGATATTTTTTCCATTAGAAAAACAAGTCTTCTGTCTTATAGAGAAATAGGTAGAGCGTAAATTTAGATTGAAAATGGTAAATTTGTCGGCGTTTAAGAAAAAATGAAACAAATATACTGAACACAACAATAAATAATAATAAAAAATAGATCAAGGAAGAGAAATATATAAAATAAAATAGCAATAAATCGACATGTGATTCTCCAACGAACCATGAATGAAAACCACCATCATTAATCTGGGTTTAGAATAAAAAAAGGAGGCGCAGTATTTTTCCCTTTAAAACGCACACAGCACATTCTCGAACTCAGATATCTCAATTGTAAACCAATGCATGCTTTTGATCACATGTTCTCACTTGCAGTTTTAACTGTTCTTTATCGACACACCAGTGGTGTATCCGTGTAGGTACCTGTGCTTCAAGTCCAAGTCCATGTTTTGATGCACGTCTCCTACCAGGACTAAATATAATCAAAAGCCAAAAGATACACAACGACTCTTAAAGAAAAAAAACCTAATTAGTTGCTAGAATACGAAACTGTTTTCGTTGGATAATTTATTTGACTAGTATTAGATAAATAACCTAGTCGTAGTCCAAAAAAGAGGAACACACTTGGTCTTGAGAAGATGATAATAATTGCTATTAAAATACACTTTGATTCATCAGATATCCACAGTACGCCTCTGAACGCGGGTGGTTGGATCTCCCGCAGCCCATAACTTTAAAAGTAGTTAGCATTGGGTTGGAACCATTAGGTATTTAAATAGTGTGCTGAATGCCAACCGGCCCAAACTCTAACTTATTCGGCAATAATACTTCTTTCACAACCACTATTAATACCTTCCCACTACACTGCTACGTCCTGAGTTACATTTAAATGTTGGTGTTTGGATTTATTTGTTGTTGTTGTTGTATAATACGAGACCGTTTCTAATCACTTACTAATCTGAAGTTTCTATTACACACGAAAGGGCATATTTTCATATCAATTAGGCTCTTAAAATATTATGGGAGGTCGTATTATGATTTTCTGGTATTTCAAGTTATTTATAATAACAATAGAGAGGTCAGTAAATAAATCATAATATTACCGGTAATAAATCTTTACCAAAAAAAAAGACCAACGTAGACACACTACTACAAATCTTATTGCAATGTTGGATATTGTGTAATAAAGAATATTAAAAGAACAGGTCTTAGATGAGAGAGTTTTTTCTCACTTTATATTTGCTTGATTATTTATTAAGATACTGTACATGATTGATGACATAAAATAGTTAAAATTATTAATTAATTTTGCACTATACATAGGAACACAGGTGCCAGATACCTACTAGTAATTACAAAGAAAAAATACGTTATTGGATACTTTTTTAAAAAGTGTGTGGGGATCTTCCTAATACCCATATATGGATAATCAACCACTTAAAGAATTATCTATGGTTATTAAAAGTAAAAGTCTTTCAATAATGACAATTGAAAATGAAATGATCATAATTACGTTTTAGTTAATAAGGTACTCTTAGTCCGACCTTGAACATTTAAAAATATGGTATTAATGGCTAATTAACAATGTTATTGCCAAGTAGCTCCTTTGGGTGGCTAATTAGGTGTTAAAATGGAATCCAGCCGTGTCATGTTTAAGTAACATCATATTAAATATTGTTTATTCAATTCGTTCCCGGTGTATGACCATAAACCTCTCTACAACAACCTACCTACATAAGGTATCTCCTCGAACCAAATTAGACATCATCAGCCTGACCAATCTGGAATATTACTCTCTTCTTGACACGTTGAATTAATTGTTTTGAGAAAATGTAACGTGTGTTTGTGCGTGTTGATTTTGAGTTGGCGCCCAAACAATGGATTGGTAGATTACCTAGATCACATGACCTAATTACGTCATCAGTACGACGTCGACGCGTGTCCGAGCGAGAAAGTAATGTCATAAATATGGTGCGAACGAGAGAGACGACCATAAAGCATGGTTAGCGGGGAGCGTCAACCATTATCTTGCGTCCCCAAGCGTTCGTTCTCGTTCCTACTTGTTTTGATGGTTCCAAAAAGGAGCGAGAGGATCGAACCATGACGGTCCGCCCATAAAGTTGTGGCTCCCTTTGCCTCCCCCGACTCGATCGGGCGGAGCACACGCTAGCCGTAAAGCATTTCTAACACTTAACTCACGTATAGCCAAAGCGACAAGTTTGTCTGTCTCGCGGTATCAATTCAATGATATCAAATGTATCACATACACCAACATTAAAACAATAGATCTAACATTTTATATAAAAAGTAGGTGCTACTCCAAAACACTCCACTTACAATCCTCTGGCCCTTACCAAAAGCGCGTTATTATCAAAAAAGTTTAACCATTCTATTTCCACACATGTTCTAAGGAAAACTTTCACGGGGGCCAGAAAGGGCGCGATATATACTTTACATACATAACTCGTATACACTGTTCAGCAGTCTTCCAGTTTGTGACCGATGGACTTCAGCTTCCGGAACACTTCCGGGTCCTTCTAAGGTCTCCGGATTCTATTCAGGATCTGAAAGGTCAGTGGCATTTTATTACTTCCCTTTATTATTACATACCCATTATTGTTACACTGCTCTTTCTGTAGTGTAACCGGTGTAAGAGGAATAGGTTTTGGATATCCATTTTGAAATGCTCTTCGTAACAGTGTTTTAGATTATTAAAGCCGAACGGTGGGACGAGACAAACAAATTAGATTAACTAACTTTTAATGGAATAGTAGCGCGTTAGGAAAACTTTTTAAAATATTCAAAAATTGTAATCAGAAATTCTTCCAGCTTAATTACAAATTTTATTACATTGTAATCACGTTAGGAATTATTTATTATCTAAAGGCCTGAGAGATGGTCAATGATTTTGCTAACAAACCCATTATAGTTCTTTTAGTAAAACGCATTTTACGCACAAGGGTTTGCATTTGCAAAGCGCCGTTTTCCTATAATTATAATATAGGCTATAAATTTTAACCGGTGTGTTTCGATTCAGTTCGTTCCTGAACTGCCAATGTTGTTATACAAGCGGCCAAACCATCTACATCTACGTGAACGGCTTTATTTTCTCGTTAATATAAATGCATTGAAATTATTAAACCAAACCTGTATTTAAATTCAACTCTTTTTATTCGCCAATTGAATTTTTGCCAAAGGTGATGTATATGCGAAAAAAATTATTCATAAATCCGTTGATTTATTTCTCCCTTTGCACAGAGTCATGTTCCAAATACTTGGTTTAAGTGAAGGTCGTCGAAAAGTAAATTTACCCCGTATGTAATAAATCATATCAAGTCAGGGACAGTTAAATTGCGTTTTAATTAATTTTATTAGACGCAATTATTTTAATTGTTTAATTGAGAAGTTTTTTGTCCGGCAGAAAAGAATTGCCAACATACAGACCATTTCCGGGGTAGTTCGCAAAACGATAAAACAAGGTCATATCTGGTGTAATATTTGTTAACAATACCGTTAGCACAGCACGATCATATTTTTTACCCTCTTTAAATGTACATATTTCCAAGGGCGACACTAACCCAAATTCTAAACGATTTTTCCGAAACGAACCAAGCTATATTCAAATGCGGTCAATATATTCATAAATCATATTTATTATCATAATTGTATTTGTGGAATTTCAATTAAGTTACAATAAACAATTAATTAAAATAGCAGTAGAGAAGTAAGAGTAGTTTAAATGTTTGTAAAGGAGGAACAGGTGGGAAGTTATGAAGAAATCAGAGTTCTCTCATAAAACCACTGTGTTGAAGTAATGGCACGTTTACCCCTCGTAAAATCTAGTGGAAGTGTGTAATGCACCAGACGTCACATAAACTTACGGCATACGACCAGAAACAGGCAACAGTCGCGACATGAAATCCCACACGTTAGAAAAGGATAAGTGGTATCATAAGCGTCAAATAGCGGTGTCATAAAGTTGATGCCAAAAAGCTTGGGAAAATGGGAACTTTACGGTTTCAGGTGCATCATCATCATCCTTGAATGTGGGAAGAAGTTTGCGTCTCGCTTTTCGGCTAAAAATCCCATTCAGGTTTCGGGACAACGTCAAAAAGGACCTAACAATAATTACCCCGCTATTAAATTGTACTTATAATCATAAAGAAAAAAATGTTTAGAGAAACCGGGATGATGATATTCCGGCAATTGTCCCGCAAGTAAAATAGAATTGGCTCTTAATAGAGTGTTTACCAGCGCACAGTGGGTCGTAATTTCAACTCATTTGTGTAGAAACGGTCGCGTTATTATAACGGTTATTGTTATTGGCCACCTGTTTTGCAAACTCCTGATGGACGGACGTATGCCCCATTCTATTCAATAGCATATTGTGGATAATGTGACCCTACTTATTCACCTATATATTTACCATTGCCATAAACTAGATCATAGAGCGCGAGCTTTTTTATTAAATCGTATATTATGATTATGTCATAAGCATGACGTAAACATGGTGCACGGCGAATTTATTATTTAATTAATTGCACTTTCAATGCAAAAATATTATTGTTATGTTTGGGACGGAATTGCACTAGAACATCCATCAATTGTGTATACGGTAAAATGACTTTGAAAATATTTATTTATATTCGAGACTTGAAGAATTATAACTTTTTTAACAGTAGACAAAAATAACCGGTTAAATTTGTCCAACCAAGACGAAAGCATCAAGAAGCGAGTTGTATATGTATGTTTCATAAAAGTTTACGTTCAAATGCTTCGATGTCATATATGACCTTAAATAGATACTATACCTACATATTCATGATAGTTATGTATGTGTATCAGGGATAGAAAATATAATTATTTAATAAGAATAATTAAGATTGACGTAACTTATTTACGATAAACAGTCATTATTTTAGTAAGAACTTATTTTGAAAAACATTATATTTACAACGAATAATGTATTTAAAAAAATGGAGTTAGAAATTTGGGGACGATGAAGGACTGGTGTAGATTTCATAATTCATAAGCACAGACCACGGTCTCTCTCTTTCTAATATTACAGTCCAAGACCTTTACCAACACAGTATTGACCACAAAACAGTGTCCGACCGTCGCTGACCACTGGAACTGGTCATTATAGTTAGTTAATTACAACTCTTCCTCTTAACTGGTCTGTGAAGTGGCCAGTTTGGGTGAAGAAGAAGTTCGCCAACAAGCAATTCAAAACACAAACTCGAAAGTGATTGTGTTTATATAAAGAGTTAAACGCGCTTCCAATCCAATCACTTATTTTAATTTTATTCTAACGTATACTGCATTTTATTTTTAAATTGTTGTTTGTTGATAGCGTGTCTTGATCAAGTGTAAGTTTTATTATGAGTCAGTTTGATGTTGATAGTGAATGCGAACGGTACGCTGATACCTAAATAATGTTATAAAACTTATTTAGTAATAGTGTCTTAGATTAGTGATAGACTTTAATGTTACATTAATTTTCTATGGATTTTATGTGGCTTAAAGTGTGAAGGTAGGACATTTGTTCAGACAAGAACGTATATTTTTAGGATAGGAAACCATTTCACTTCATGCTTCTCACGCGACGGGGAACTTCGACCAATAAATTTACGCGTGTGACGTTCTCCATACATGTTCTTACTCACATTTATTTTCTACAGGATATTTTTTCTTCTTTTTTCTAAAATACAATTTTATCGTAATGTTAAAATTATGTTTTATATTATTTACATTCCGGAAGGAAGAAAAAATTTCGAAGCTTTTTATCCTGCGGAGAGCGTTACTTTTCGAGACTCATAAAGTGGAAGAGGGAATTAATACACATGGAACTTTATTCTTGTGTTGTTCCCAATAATAAAACAAAAAAAAAACAAAAGCAAATAATAATTTATAACGTACATACGTATACCTATGCAATAAAAATACATCGTTTATACACGATTTCCCTTTTACAATATAAATGAGAGTTCGAGTGGAAAATTTCCCTATATATAGAGAACACAGAGATTTTGTAGAGGATGCTGTTCTAAACATTCTCGTAAATTTACAGACTTTACTCAATATACACATATGGGCCCCTCTCTCACGTGGACCTCAATTAGACTATTTGCTTTTACAATTCATTACGATTGCTAGGAGGATTTTACTAACTGCTGAATTTATTGGCAGATTTGTGTCGTTTTGGAATTTATTCAACTTAGAAATATTGACAATATATTCCACGGTTTATTATTAAAGCCCAAATAGGAAATAAATAAAAAAACAGGCGAACGCACCAAATAAAAGCCATTTATAATTGAGGAATGAAATTCACGATCGATTTTAGTTCCTTTTACCTTCATGCAATATGATGCATGTGTGTACCTACATTACCAACTCGTATACCTATATTACGATGCCAGTAGTAAGTACATTTTACATTCATTGTACATTTAAATTAATATCTACTCAGTCTAGAGTTGAAGTAGAGTACGCTAAATAATCTACAATATTCATTTATTAAACAAAGTTAATCTGTTTATATGTTGGTTGTCTTAATTAAAATTGCATTGCTTTTATATCTCCGATATTATAAACTGTCAATTAATTCAATTCTTGTTCCTCAATTATTTCGTTTATCGTCCGTAACTTTTTGTCTTTTCAATATGTCAAGCGAATGTCAGAAGAGAAACTGTACATATTTCCGGTATCAACAATTAAATAGGAATTAGAACAAGTGCGCAGGGGAATTATTCAAGTTTTCATTCGCATAAATGAATATCCAAACAGTTGTATTTCAACATACAAACAAAATAAGCTCCTTTAATTTAATCATCGTGAATATAAAAATGTTTAGATCAGAATCTATTTTGTTTGAAAGTTTGAAATGAGTTTGTCAGTGAGATCCTAAAAGGAAGAGACGATTATTGTGTCGAGACATTTTACTAACAAAAAAAATATACAATTATAAATAATTTATTCCAGTTGAATGAATTGAAAATTGTACAATTTGCATGTTGTGTTGTTTGGTTCACTGTAAAAGAATGCAAGAAATTTATAATTTTTGTTGGAACAAAAGGGTGTACACACCACACTCAACGTCTGTTTGGTCATAAGGCAAACATGCTACATTCTTTCTTTTATTCATAGTTCTTTTTATTTATTTTTTTATATTCGCTTTCATTTTCTCTCCGGCCTGCTGGTCTGTGTGTGCGCTCCACTATAGAGCCTTGATGTCCTCCTGTTTTTAATTTCAACTTTTGTACGTTATTTTTTCAACGTTGGAGACTTTTAAAACAAATGCCAGTGACATCTTCACTGTCAAGTAAACCCACGTTATACTGTTTTAAAAGGTCGCGGCACGGTTTTTTATTCAAGAACACGCCACACATTCGGCTACAAAGTCACCTTTATTCAAAACTGACCACATTATAATAACAGAGCTTTTCGCATCGAGCTCTCAAATTTCAATTACTTTATTTGCAAAAAAACAGTGAAAATCGTGCGATTTTAACGTTGATTTATGAATTCGCACTCCTGCGTATGTATACTTTGTATTAAATATCATACAATTTGACTTGTATGGTAAAATATTTTTCAAACATTCACATACATATACGTAGGTGTTTTGTTGTGTTTGTGAATTTATGGATGGTGTTGTATGTGAGGCTTTTATACATGTGTCAACAGCTAAGGTGAAATATTGGATTCTAAACATGACCTTACATATTAAAATGGGAAAAATATTGAAATTATTTATAGCGAATGAAATGAAACATCTTACCATGTGAACTGTCATAATTTCTAAATGACCGGAAATCTTTCTTTGTTTAACGCCGCGTAATTAACAACAAATTATATTTTCAGTTTCACTGCAGTGTGACGAACAATTGAATCTTTTCAGGGTACATGGGGGGTTTCTCATTAAAATTTTATTCATATTTTAGATTTTATACGTATGTGAAAAACCTCATTAGATAAAAAAACACCACACCAACCGTCTGATAAAACTGAAAATTTTGACTATGTTACCTATCCTGTTTGTCTACAAGATAAATAGCCTTAATTAATTCAAAAAGTTCTTGTAGAAAAACATAGCATTGTTAATTATTTTCCATCGAATATATTTAATGAAAATATATTTTAATTATAGTGGCATCTTTGCAACATTATGTTACACGAATTTACTTAAAACTTTGCAGTAAATAAATCAGCTTATAAATCAGACCAGGGGTAATGAAATACCTATATGACATTGCTGAGGCACGATAACTTACAAGGAAGTTACTGAATATGCCTTGTACATGGATGTGTATGTTCTTGTATGTTTTCTTGTTTATAAAATAGCATAGCAAAACGGCTAAGAGGAGACACAGTGTGGAAGTTCTCGCCTACGAAACTTGAAGCTTCGCCATAATTGCACTGCTATAAATACGTATCAGATATGAGCAATTAGAAACTACAGTGGCACACTGGAAGCTAACAATCTAAAACATAACATATATACACCGTATTTCTTGACATACTCTCTTAATTATATCATTATATGTACACCGAAATAACGGCAACAAGTCCTTTATGCATATGGAAAAAAAATCGCATAATGTTGTAATTGATGCCGCATATATGAACTTGTTCGCTGCAATCTCATAAGCAATAAATCGTCCCTTTTTGACAAAATGTGTGTGTGTTGCTTAGATATAAAACGCGTGGCTACTACAGCTTAAAAATTTATGTTTTTGAAAAATCGCCACTGTACACTAGACAGAGTAATAATAAGTTTCTCTGTGACAGTATCTGTGCAATGTGCTGAATGCTATTATTTGTATGTACATTTATTACAATTATTCCCCATTGGCGCGTTTCTCATTAGAAAATGCATTCTCCGTCTACATTATAACTGATTTTTATTTATTTTCTGTTACAGGTAAGCAGACTCAGACTACTTCTTCCATATGTCCGAGCGGAATTTAAAAACCCAGAAAACCGTCACACAAGCCTAATAAAATTTCACACAAAATACGAATCGATTGGTAAAAAAGGGATTTTTTGCTATCCGACTAACATTATATGCAGATATTCCACAGATAGACAGTACCATCATTGCTCATGATGTATGGACTTCAATTATACAACAACAAGGCATTGTTTTAAAAGTTGACAGTAACATTGATTGATTTGATATCGATGCACCGATGCATGTAACTGAATTATCCGTGGCGAGTTGCAAAAGCACACAATTTTTTTTCCACTTTAGTGTTGATCTTTGTATGAGCAAGTAAACCGGCACACATGTATAACTCCTATTTCGGTTTTTATTGAGTAATCACATTAAAGAGGCTAAATGAGTAGAGAAAAATCCGTCACACGCAACTACAGAGACTGCGTTGGGGAGATTCTGCACACAAGTTATAAATTAATTTTTTAATTATAAATTTGAAATTTAATTAAGTAACTGGGAATAAGAGAGTTTTCATGCATAACAAGAACCAGTTTTATTTGTATGTTTCACCAACCTCCACCTTCCAAATGCTTGTATTGCGTGAGAGTTTATCTAAAGCTTAACCACTAATCTGCCCACATAGCGGCCGAATTACATAACCATAGAGTCGAAATTTATAACGAAGAAATAGATGTCATACACACAAACTAAACACTATTAACGGACAAGCGAAAAAACGTGCTCAATAAATTTTCAGATTAAAATAAACTGACATACGATTTCATATATATAAAAAATGCACCTTAAGAACGAGAGATTTTCCGGCCTTTTTTCAATTTTATATATACGACCTCAATCAAATACCAATTTGCGAAAAGAACGGATGAGGGTTGGAGAATAATCCGAATCCGATTTTGCTTCTCCCTTCATTGCAAACACATTAAATTGAAATTTAATATGTTTTCAATAGTCTCTATAATAGTCATTTCAGTATTATTATACGCACGCCTATTATTTCTCTCAAAATAAAATAAACAAAGAAAACAACATGAAAAAATGTACCAGTTTATTATTTCAACGTCAAAATACCGTAAATGAATTAGGTAATTAAATAATAAAGTACAACCTTGTTAAAAGTAAATAAAATAAATATCAATGCTCACATTTTAGTTTATGTTTCTGTGAAGAAAATTTGCCAACTCGGATCTACCACAAGATATTGTCATAAATTATTCATATATCACATAAAATACACGTTCATTGCATAATTATAGATGTGTAAAAATAGATATAATACAAGTTCAATTCAGTTATAACAAATGTAAACAATAATAAAATTAAAAGGAATTCATTTATTATAATACACACAGCAGAAAGTGATTCACATTTATAACACAAGATATAAGTTTATATTTCATTAATTATTTATATATGCGGTGATTGTTACTAACTTACTAATTGCATATTTATTTTTATAATTATGTAATGAACTTGAAACGATTAATTACCACCATTTACGGTATATAACATTTAAAATAAAAAGAATATGAATAACGCTCTTTCCTGTGTACAAGAAAATCATTTCGTTTCCACATAAACAATGCATATTAAACTTTTTGCAGTATATTTAATTAATTTATGCATTATTAGTGGATGCTTTCAGTTAAATACATCGGACACACGTCAAGACATCTTAATTACAATTTTTTCCCGCTCTTTAAGACGACTCATAAATTCACTTCTCCACCCATTTTAAAATTCCAAATAATAAAAGCAAATTGTTGGTTACAATTCATTTATAGTTTGCATATAAAACATACTTTGCTCGTATAACATTATTGACTCTATAGTCTATAAATCTTATAGCAACGTGTTCACATTAAGCCGGTACATTGATTACCTATACATATATATGCATTGTTTCTATCAATATAAACTAAAAATACAATTCCATTTGAAATTTGTTGAAAAATTTCGTCAAACGGAGAAAATATCTTTTCAATGTCAATGACCGACATTAATCTTTTTCCTTTTTTCCACCACACAAAAAGAGAAAATATTTTCAAGGCTCTTCTCGATGCGTTTTTTCTGCGGGTGGTGATGCCTATTTTTTTCTGATGGGAGCGAGGGATGTTTATGTCGGTCTTTTCTTTGTATATTGATCTCGGTAAAGTGGGTGAAAGAAAGCAGAAAGAAAAAAATTAGACACAGAACGAAGAGAGGGTCTCTTATTTAGTTGGTTGTTGATGAGTTCTTATATTATATGGTGGTTGGCTTCTGTACCACTGATAAGAGAATGCAATAGATAAACATGTGAAAAATGGCCCTTGAGCAATATAAAACGGGAAAAAGAAGATGAGGAAAAAATTTATACACAAATATATATCAGAGGGCCATTAATGTGGATTGAAAATGAGATATATATTCGCGTTCTCTTGTAACTGATTAACCAACTCAAGCGGGGAAATTTAATGCAGAAAAGTTTACTGCATAAACGTTGCCTCTGTGTTTGTATATAATAGTTAAAGTATCGCTACTGTGTTTATTTCTTACGTGTTCTTTATTTGTATTTTACATTTCCTTTGGTTAATGTAACGAATGTACGGACCAGCAAAGCTATTTATTTAACAAAACGGCAATATACTTTGGCTTGATGCTTGTTTAATTTCATATCAAGTCTCTCTTCACAGGCTTCAGTATAATTCAAACATGTGTTAAATAAGAGTACAACAAACTTTATTTAATGAACTCGAATAGGTGTTACATACAACAGATAATTTGTTACTTGAATGTTAATCAAACCGTAATTATATGTTCCTAAGTGGGAATTGCCTTTTTTAATGGTAATTATATCGTTATAATTAATCATTCACAATATATAAAAAATAATTGCCGGCTATTAATAAAAGTGTAATTAATTTACCCGTTGTTATAATATCTTTCATTACATATTATTGAGTTAAAAATATTACACGCTCAAGTACTTTTCGAAAATTTCTACAGATTTATCAAAATTATAATTAGATACAACCTACATACTGTACTGATACATTTTTTTGTGTGCTTAATTTATTCATTAATTTCCCCTATTGATTTTGGAACCCATTTGATGGTAAAATGAAGAGTTTTTTACAATAAATTCAAAATAGATTGATAATGGAATTAATAATTGTATAAACATACAATATATTGTAAATTAACTCTAGCATGATTTGAAAATTTAATTTAGCGTTAATTTAATTTATTGCGTTCCTGGACATCATTTATTGATTACGTGATGTGGTGGCTACTGGTTATGTATATGTATTATAAAACAAATTTTACGCGCATGGTTCATTCAGACAAATATAAAATTGGAAATTTATTACAATTTGCTCCTGTTTGTGTGGCTGTGTGTGCGTCCCATCTCCCATCATCACAGATATTTCATATTTTATTAATTCTTTTTTGAAGTACCTACAAACTTTTGATATTTTATTTCTCTATAGTAATATTTCGTTCAACACAACAAATAACTTGAGACTGCAACTAAACATAAATAAAATAACACTTAAAATATAAAGCCCTCATAATTAATGGCGGTTCTCAATTTAATAAGAGCCTACAAAATAAATCTGTGGCGTCATATGTCAAGATGGCCGGGGAGTCTGGATGCTGTGTGCACAATATTTTACTTAACTGTACGAGATGTGTGCATATTTGCTTTGTTTTTAGTGGATCATGTCCAAAATATTTTGCACCATCCTATAAGAGAGTGTGGCCAAGAAAGGTGGTACACAGACAGGCTTTTTCATCTTCACCAGAAATATAAATTCAATCTACAAACATATCACCTGTCGGCTTTTCCTCAAAGGAGATTTCGATGCATCTCATTAACCTACAACAGCATGCTTCATCGTGACATTAATTATATTAGGCTTCCTCAATGAGCCAATGAAGCGCTTTTCCTTGAAAAATTATCTTAAAAATAATTTCCATGCTTATTTCGGCGCGATGAACAAAAAAGTGGCCTCCTTTTGAGATAATTCAATTACCATAGAACGGAAGAGTGAAGAGGAAGAAATTGAATTTAACATGCCAAACACCTCTTCCATTGCACACGCACGCATTTTCCGTCGACACACCCACTTAGCGAGAGAAAAAATACATTAAAATGGCATTAAATTTACAGTGAAAAAAAACTTTTGCAACACACTCCTCTTCAGCCCCTAAATGTACAAGTATATATCCTAAAGCTAATTATAATGTGAAAAATATCACAACACGACTTCTGTAAATTTATTTCCCATTATCTGTTTTTTCCCGCTCTCCATCTCCCGAAGTTTCCGAGTTTTTTTCTAAGGGACATAACTCTCAAACCGGGTGCATATCCAACTTTAGATTGTATAAAGTATAATGTACAAAGAAACCCCTAATGTAAAATCGATAGAACACCATTACAGTCAAGCGAGACTTCTAACTCCTTTAAATCATTGCGACCGACCGTGTTCCCTCTAACTTATTTGCAAGAATGCTGCTTGTATATGGCTACTATATATATCGGCATTTGATTGTATCAAGTGCATATTGGGCAACTTTTCCTTTGATCTCACTCATAACTCGATGCAGTTCAGGAAGGAAGTTTACGCTGGAAAACTTATTTTTCTTTGGAGAGAGAGAAAAAATTTTTTAAGGGCCTGTCGAATGTCTATCGATTTCCCGATGATGGAATGTTTAATATACAATAGGCATATACATATATAACAAAAACCACGTTTTCCCCCACATAGTCGATAGATTACAGAGGCAGAAGGTCGGAAAATTTAATATCAGCAGCTTGTATACTAGTGTTCTCTCACAATTCACCCACAACTTTCGGTATTTTTCCATTACATCACATTCTCGACGACGACGGTCGCCGGTTTGCAACCATCCTCCTCCACTTATATGAAACGCGTGTTCCATGTCCAGTAAAACCGCCGACGATAAATTACAAGAGCACGCCACAAGAACTTGTGGTCCCTCTTAAAATTACACAGAAAGAACAAATAATTACACTCGGAAAAATTAGACCGCACAACCAACTACCACTGTCATCGGGGGTTGGAATTGTTTTTGCTACGGATTCTTTTAACACGATTAAATTCATCATAGTTAAAGAGTTTATCGATAATAAATCATATAAGATAAACACAACAACTGAAATACCATGCATCGAAAAGATGAAATATGCTCATATAATAGTTGCGGTTTAGTTTTGCGCGTGAGTAAATGACAAGGAAGAGATTTGTAAATAAATTGTTAAAGCGCGCTAAGTAATTGAACGTAGTACCGAAGAGAGTAAAAATGGAGAGGTGTGTATCTGAGAGAGCGATATATTTTACTCTAATATGTATATGTAGGTATAGGTGTTAAATAAATCATTTCCATTTGCATGCATTTTCCTCTTATATGTGCACGTACGTATTTGTATAGTCCAATTCGACACTATTCATTGAACATGCTAACCCATCAGAATGTGTTCTCAAATAATTATTGAACCCTGAAAATTTATAATTCAACCAAAATCAAAATATCGAATGGCGGATACTGGCTATGTGTGTGCCTGTTATTGTATAATACGCGACATGCATAATGTGTAAGCAATCAGTGTTTTGTGCGCGCGAGAGGGATGATGGCCACAAGGGGTTGCAAAATCCGGCATTGTGTTTCATGCCAACCAAAATGAAACAGCTGTGCTCTCGAAAGGGGTAGGATGGCATTGCTCTCCTGTTCAATTTGTCATTGTTTTGTTCCTAACTAAATATTAACTAGCTTTTGTAGCAAACGGTTTATTCAAATCGAATTTTTAACTCCCTCCTGAACAAAAAATTATTTTCAAAAATTAAACACTTCATTAGTTGAAAATTTATGACTACGATGCTATAAATTTTAAACTATTGATGTTTTTATTTATTATTACATTTTATATAGTATGAACTGTCGCTTTTTAACAACATAATAAATTATTCTGTATAAATCTGTATGGATAGTTTATTTTTTCTATAATAAATTACCAAACATTGCATTTAGAAAATTAGAAAAATTGCATGACTATCAACCATTAATAAAACGTCACGTGGTGGAGGTATACAGAACTGAATTATTCTTGTTATTGGAAAAATGTCGCACATGTTCCGAATGGTTTTGCTTTTGCATCAGTTGCCATTACACTTATTTCTGGCCTGAAATCTATTTCACTTTCAATTATTTTCACAAGTGGCCGAAACGTATATAATATGTAACCTGGTTCGGACAACGGCAATAGGCTATTTTGACTCACTTGTGAGACAAATTCTAGGGGTTTTATCTTATTTTTCTACCCTCGTCTTCACCCAACAAAGATAGATTACTTCGCCATTCTTGCAATTTCCCTGTCGTATCTAAGCACATAAATTGTCGGTGAAATATTATCATTCGGGCGACTATGGGGTGAGTTCACTACTACACACAACGAAGTAGATTTCGCGAGGGCGGATAGGAATTTCGAATGTATAAGAAAAACCGCTTCGCTATCATATAATATCGAAAAATATTCCTCTATATTGCCACACAGCCATTATTGTTGCGAAAACGGCCACTTATTGAATTTTTTCTCATGTAAATTCCTCGATTACTTATGCATGTTGTCTTAATGATGCACACATTAGTTCGGAGAACGTAAAATGTCGGATGGAAAATAATGTTAGAAAAAAGTGTAGTTGCAAGTTAGCGGCACTAAATTCTGAAAGCAATAACGATGTAAATTTAGCTGTTGAAATCGCCCGGCATGCCGCATTATATTTCTCACATAAAATTTATGGCTTAGTTCATTCAAATTAAAATTTGAGTGCTCCGAGTAGTATAGTAAAGCTATTCCTCCACTCTTTGGCAATATGGTAACCACACACACGCTCAAAAGGAAATTATCTTTTAAAAGTTTTTCCATTTGATCAAGTCTAACGTGGAATTGATATGATAAAGAGTGTTTGGGTTGGTGGAGGAGGGTTGTGGCTACATGCATTGTTTCCCGACCACCTAAATTGTGTCAATGTCCCCAAAGGGTTGTTCAGTCATTAAAAAAATTGTTACAAAGCAATTTGTTAGATTGCTTACAGTTGAATGGTCGTCGTTTCTGTTGTCAACTATTTTCGTGCGCTGTTTCGAAAATAAACTACTGATTTATTGGCAGTGTTTGAAGATTGACACCACTGCAGAGTGTCTAGTCTATTCCGATAGCCAATAGTCTGGAAACGAAATTAATTTAAAATTTCCCAACTATTCGAGGAGCTTACCATCATCAAGGAGCATTTTAATTAATTTTTTTTCAACTTCCTCTTAATTATTCCAATTTGTATTTACCATCATCTTCATAATTCTTTAAATTTAATTAATGATGCAATTAAAATTCTGTATACCTACGTTTTATAAAGAGGACAACATCATTCTCTCCTCGCTGTCCCGAGCACCTCCTGACAGGCCAACATAAATATGTTTATATAAAATAATGTATAGAACAAGGTAAAAGTCTAAATTGGGTTAGGGAACTGCAGTGCAAAGCCTTGTCTGAGGCTGTTTCCATTCCCAAGACGTCGTTCCCTAGATGAAACTTGGAACAGAAGCAGCCTGTCAAGACTTTGTACAAACACTGACTTACTTGAATAGTTTCCCCTGGTTATGGTGTGAGTGTGTGTTTGTTGCTCTTATATATATGTGGGCTATAATACTTGCACCAAAACTTTACGACAACAATAATTAAGCAGGAAAGATTTTGACATGTTTGTAATGTAGCATATATAACAAAAGTTTCTAAACCAGAAGCATCATACCAAACCGCCCCCATCTAATTAAAAGAATAATTTTTTTAACGATCCCTATCTTGGAATGCGTACATATTATACGAAGCGATTAGATTTGCTGCAGCAAGAAAGCACTTTCTGGCCCTTTCATGACTACAAATCATAAACAAAATCCAGATAAGAAAGTAAAAGTGCACCGAAAGATTGTTCAACACGGATAATTCGAGTTGTGCACGGCAATAAAATCCAGATAATAAAATTAAGTGAATGCATCTCTCCTAAGTCAGTCAACACCCCATAAACTTAATTCTTTTCCTCTTGTTGTATTTAAAAATGCACGAATACAGACATTAATCGGTCACCAGACAACAAAATGAAATAAGTTTAAGTGAAGTGAGAAGATGATTATTCGTTCCCAGTCTAAGACCACACGCGGGTTGTACAATAAGGGTCCCTGTAAATATATTTATTGCACATATTCATTAGGGAATGGATTCATCAGAGGAGTGTTCGTCCGAAGTGAATATCATGTGAGGCCCGAGGAAGTGGAGAGAGGATCTCTGAATCATGAACCTGATTACCTCTGGGTTTTGAACACAAGATGGATAGCATATACAGTTTCTCGTTTTATGCCACAATATAAACACTTGTATAAAACAAAATTAATTCCCAAAACAATTTTAATAAAGAATATAATATACAAGCGTTGTTATAAATATGGATGATTGTGTTGGAAAGCGCGTTCTACGCTCTTAAAGTAGACATTCGATATTTTTCACGTGCTAATAAAGTATAAGCGCACTCCATATATTGCTGAAGTGCTGGTCGCACGGAAATATCATGCGGTCGTTTTTCAAAACAGTGACAAGTTAGAGAGAAAAAGGAAAATTTTATGATTATTCAATTAAACCGCAATTGAATCCCCCCGACTTGGGTTTAGAGTGAGTTATGCGATAAAAATGTCAGACAAAATGCAATAAACACATAAGAAAGTTCATTAAAATCATTATGATTCAAATATTCATGCAAATTTCCGTTTTGCCACCCTTCCGAGTGTGAAAAGACGATAATAGAATAAAACATTTCTATCCGTCGCAATCACAATATTTTTTCTTTTCTCCTAGATAAGCGACCATTTGAGACCCTTTCAACCATTTCAAGTTCAATAATTCATTATTCATGCATGTTTGCGTATACCTGCATATGATGCATTTATAATATAATACCTAATAGAATATTACAATTTCCTTAGTCAGGCAATTATTGAGAATCGTGTACTGAAACGTCATACAAATGAGGCGATTCGTTCGTATATTGAAAGACAAGTTTCCAAACAGCCTTGATCCTATGGCACAGTATGTCTTTACCTTGCGTCACCCTGTATTGCCAGCTGTTTGTCCACACGGCAAGTAAAAGATGGGACACGGATATGAAAATATACAAGTCAAGGACTACCACATTACGCGACCTGTCCGTTGTTATTCTAATATTAGCAAATAACTGAATTTATGACCTTAAATTGTATTCTTTAAATGCGAAAAATCAGAGAGTTTCTGCGGCTTCGTACCCAATACAAAGGGGAAAGGCGCATTTCGTGTTTCTCGCACTGAAAATGTAAATTTTTAATGAAAGGGGGGATTATGGAGGAAAATACATTTTTAATGTAAGAGGCTATATAGCATTAAAACTGCGTGATGTGTGAATGGCTATTTATACGAAAGCACTGTGATTTACAAAATTATTGATCATATTAAACACAGATTACAAGCCTTTGATGAAGACATTAAGGGGTCAGAAACATTTATATTGCGGCTTATCCACAAATACTCGTACTCTTCGAAGTAGCAATTCATGTAACGAAATTAATCACAAAGAATTGAATATTCAATTTATTAAAATACTTATTGATTTCCTGTTATAAATTCTCATTCAAAATAACTTTACTTATGGCCCAGTTGAGTGTTGGCTTTCCAGAAAATAATTGGAACTTTTCGGATAGGTGCGGCTCCGGATTGATGTTATCAGTAGTTTTTCGCTTTCTAATATTCTATTAGAAAACACGAAAATTTTTCGACAACGCGCGTATTTTTTCTGAAATTTATTAGGACTGTCCAGTGGAATAGAATTTGACAAGTTTCCAGAAAATAATTAGTTGGAATGAATTTTATTTAAGCACGAAAATAGAACGTTCCTTATACATATGCTGACCATGGTGTGCCCACTTAAAAAATAAACCGTTTGTTACACGTTCCTACATTATTTCCATCTCGTATCTCCAAATATAAATCATTTTATCAAACGTATACCTCGAAAAGTACTTACTTCTTTTGTTGGCATCGTGTGGGCGCAAACTAAGCGGTGATTTATATATTTCTTTAATTGTTATTAATTTTATACATGAGTAAATTTGGTCAAGTATTGTTTCATCCACATACACTCTCTTTCATGTATCTTTTGGCAAGATTGTTTCAATTTGAGACATTTAAAATGTAATCGCTTGAAGAACCGGAAACATAAATCATCCTTTCAAACACCTAATTTTTTGGGATATCTTCAAAAACAACTTTTTACCATAATAACAAGGCACCCGTAAAAAAATTTCTTTTTTCCTTTGAAACTAGCAAAATTTCGATAATTAATCTTTTAATACCCATGATTGGACGAGGCAGGTAGAAAATATTTTAGAAAAAATGGTTCAGACACCGGTTTTTTGAATAGAAAAGGTACCTTTACTTACCCCCAAGGCAAATTCGATAATCGACAACAAAAGTTTCGAAAATCCAAACAGCTATTGGTTCGGTCCCCCACCTAGACTTATCTTGGCCCTATCGGCTACCCTCAATGGCCTTAAAACGATCCCTAACATCGGACTTTATCAGAAAGACCCCCATGGTGCTACATAAACCCCCACTTCAAAATTCCCGGCTTCTTCCTTTACCATTCTCTGGTGCGGTAAACCTCAAGCGAATTAAATTAGTTGATGTTTAATACAAGAACAATAAACACTCCTATTTATTGCTTTATTACAACGTTTTACCCATTTATGGGGTCGGTGTAGTCAACGCTATGGCATGTGTGTCTCTTTAAACGAATGTTTTTGTGTTGGAAAATGTTTTCTAAATTATTGTGCAAATGTGTACCATCATATTGTGGCGGTTTTTTATTCACTTCTTCGCAATTCCCCCAACTTGACTGGATTTAAATGTGAGTAGACGATTTGAAACAATTCTCTTGAACTTATTGAAGTATAAGTACGGAGCAAAATCTCCTTGAAAAACGTCTTTATACTATTACAAGCGGATTGCGGAAAAGGAAATTCGCTTGGGCTAAATGGACGACTAAAAGGCAGGAAAACCGAGGGGGTCCTGAGTGCAATGAGAGAGTCCTTTGGGATGTGATACGAGCAGCGAAATAGCAAAGTTTAGATAAAGGAAGATAAACAGATTATAATGATTTAAACACTCTCAAATATGTGTCCAACTATTATAAAGTTCCTTAACAAAATTTAAAAGTAAAGTTTAGATAATTTATTATACAAGAAAATTTTAAACTAACTCACGACGGTTAGATGAATTTTTCGCGTGGAGAAAATGCGGGCTTGCTACTTTTAAAATGCAAATAATAACAACTATGCGCAAAATGTATACGATGTTAGAAGACAGCAAAGTGTAATACCTAAGCACCCCTATAGTCGCAATTTTTTATTAAATAATAATTTACATGAAAATTTATTACACAGACGGACACATCTGCTGTTTAGTAAACTTGTAGAAATTAACGCTAATCCGACAACAAATAAAAATCTATCGCAACCCGCGCGAAGAGGCTTTATTAATTATTTATCAGCTCTGGGTGTTTCGGGTTAAAAGTGGGCAAATAGATTATTGATTAAATGCGTTAAAAACAAATATTATTTTGCATATAATTTGTGTGAATGGTGTCAGGAAATATTGACTCACTTTAATTAATTAAAGTTATTTATAAATTTGTATAGAAATTTATTTACTCTAGTTTTATCAAATGCACATATATTACTTTTATATAATACATCCGGTTGTTTGATTATATATAAAACGAGAATAATACAATTAATTAACCGCTAGGTCGATCTATCCAAAAAATCCATCTGAACATTTTGTTTCAATTTATAAACATTTACATAACGAAAGCATCATCAGAGTATTTTTCTATGTCTCTCTTGATTGCAATAAACCCAAAAGAAATCAAACTTACGGTTATTCTTGCTTTTTCCCAACGTCGTAAATTATCGGATTATACAACTCTCAATTTAAAAGAACACAAAATAAGTTGAAAAGATCATTATCTACCTATTATATTTGTAATAATGCGAATTTGGTTGTACATTTTTTGTGCGGTTATCGAAATATTTATGGCCATCATAAATAGACAGAATTACTGTGACTCTTACTACTAGGTAATAAATTGTCACCTATTAACCAAATAGGTCGGAAACAGTTATTTTAAGGAAAGATGTTGTGTTAGTTTTTTTTTCGTTATTTATGGCAATTTAGAGTGCATTGCACCAAGGACGTAAAACACCTCAACACAACACAGCAGCAATATTATATAGAAAAGACGCGCAAGAATCCCGTTTTCGGTTTTGCAATAAGAATTATAGCCCAGGAAAATAGTTTTTGTATACGAAAACCTTCAAATACCAAAAATATACATGAGAGACGACAACTGTACGAGGCCAAACTTGTCCACTGATGTGCTGTTTTCGTATACCAGTAGGACCTCTTTAAAGAACTTGCCTTTGAAAAGAATAATAAAAATACAATGCACTTTTTTTCTACATTTTATTGTTGACTAAACAATGGGCCAGGCTTTTTTTTGGGCACACACAGAGGAAATAGCATAGTGGTGAATATATACGCGCTTCGGATTTATTTAGAGAAATATTTGCTCCGGTATTTCTATTTCTATGTTTAATCCCATGGCCAAAAGTAAAACCGACAAAACAATTGCATTCGAGTGCACCGTTCGGATTAATTACAAGTATTTTATACTTAAAACATGATCAACATTTTCTCCTAGTATTAAAATTCAAGCAGAGTTTTTGAGGGAAACACACAAAATGGACAGTTAAATAAATTAGCGCTTGTAATAAACACTCATTTAACACCCTGAACGACAGATAAACCAAACAAACACACACCGAGTGTGAGGGAAGCAAAAAAAATGAAATGCTAATTGGGCAGGATTTTTGCCGATATTGTATATTCTCTGTTTGTATGGAGATAAAATTAAAATAATGATTTATTTTAGTTGACCCTTAGTCGGCTAGCTCGCCATTTCCCTTCCCCAAATTCAAAGCGCACAGAAAAGAGTGAGAGGCGCTTACAATATGTGTGTGTGTCCCTCCACTTAATTGCCTTGTAATTAATGGACATTCATAATTGCGGCTCGCAAAGAATTCATACATTACTTGGGGACCTGTTTCCTAGTTAATTAAATGCACATCTTCCGATGATAAACAATTCAATCCATTTATGTACACTCTGGTGTTTACAATAGTAAATAAATTGTCAGAAATCTGTGTGTTTTTAAGTAAATTTCGTTAAATTTGAAAGTTCCATGCTATAATACAATGTAGTTCTAAATTTTCTAGAGTTAAGCCGCATCTGCCATAATGGATTAGGGTTGAGCCTCATGCTTCTAGTCGTAAGTGCGAGACGAATCCTCGGCCCGCTGATTCTGACAGCAGCACCTCCTCGTCTCCCCCAAGAGTTTGAACCAAACACTCACATATACTGGAGGAGTTAAGCCTGACCCTAATCTAGCTTGCCTGACAGCTTGCCAGCTGCTCTTTCTCTTTCTCATACACACAGTAGGATTTTTTTCTCTTTAATTTTCGACAATAATTTATGAGCGTTCGTAGTTTTCTTCCTAATACTGATTTGAATTTAATTAAGTGCACTGTCAGCGGATCGATTCATCCTCCAGTCTAAAAATTCCACAAGCACAGAGAGGAGCGAAATGTTCACAAATGGGGGTTATTAGGCCACTGCCCCTTTTATTATGGCTACGTATACATCATTATGGCTGTTTCGGATGCATGTTATAACCCCAACAATCCAGTCCTTTCCGTCCTGGATTACGTAGAGAAAATTTACCGGCTCCAGTTGCGAAAAATAATAATTTTAAGTCAAGTAATTACATTGGAATTGCGTGAGCGTGAACAAAATAAACATTACGACACGGGATAGATATAATGTTCGCGATTGTTATCTAGACTTTATGAGTGAATAAAGCGTTTAGCCAAATTAAAGCACCATATACCATTCTTGGTGTGTTTTGTGCTCTCTTGTTATACAAAAATGTGTAACAAGAGTGGCAAAATTCTTGGGCAATCGTGAGAACGGTTTCACGGCTCATAAACCTCGAACGTAAATAACATTATTGCAACTTCTTCAACCACTCTTGGTGGTTGGATATTGACAGATTATTAAAGGTTATACGTTAACATTTCACAGTGCTTTTCTCTTCCCCTCCACGGCTTTTTTACCACATTCTAATAACTTAAACACTATTTTGATCATAACATCAGTTATGGTTTGTTTAACTTAATCTTATTGTAGCATGACAATGTTTTTGTGGAGAAGGATCCATCGAGAAGTTCATGTGAAACATTCGATTTTCTTTGGTAAAAAATCTACTCTCTGATGACTAATAGTATTAACTCTCCAATTGTAAAGGAATAAAATTCATAATCAGCCGCACATTAATTAGCATGTCCAGTCTTTTTAATTAAATGCGCGACTTTGTAATGATTTTTTTTCTAAATTCTGTGTATAATTATTAAGTTAAATGATTATACAAGTTATAATAGACATACATATTCATCATACAAAATAATATCTCTCTTTGTATAATTAAATCTTGCTTGAAACGTGGCTATACGGTTGTAATCTATTGACAGAGAACCAATTAAGAGCAATCAATTATCTACAATTACTACAAAACAGTCCAGTTCCAGTTTATACTCTCCCATATGGAATTGAGTCTCCATAAAATAGAATTTACCATACACTATGCGACACTATGTCAGGTCGGTTGGGTTTATTAGAAAAACTCCTGATAAGAATTATTAATGAGATTCGTTTCGTCTGACCTATTTATATGCGCATTAATTATTATTGTTAAATAATTTCTTTCTAATCCACAATCTATCGACCAAAACACACACTAGTGTTAGATGTAGAAGTTTATTAATTAGCATGAATTGTTCGTCCTACCGTACCACACACATGACATATATTTCCTTCGAGTTTCTAAATGCACACACGAAAAGCGAAAAAATATAGTTCGCTGGTACGTTGAATAGTTGATAAATTATTATATTAGGACCACACAATAGAAAATAATATGTAATTGCGCGTACAGTATTTACGATCTGTGTGTGCAATGTTATATGTTTCGCATAAAAATTAAACAATTAACCAATAACATCGGCAAAACGGAACATTTATATATTCCAGAGTCGTTTTTGCAATGCGGTAGGTTAGGCACGTGATTAAATTCTTATTATTTAATTTAGTGTCACTCTCTATATAGGTGGCATTATTTATTTATAAATTATACATACACTTTTTATCTAAACATAATTACGATTAACTTTGATGATAATATTATGTTGGAGTTGTTTACATTAGCGGACAAGACAAGTTCTTTTTTGTTGAGCGCAAAACGCAATGTGGGGTAACACTTAGACAAATTTCAATGGAAATTGGCTCTTTGCCAAAAATTCTAATCACTTTAGGAGACTGGGTTATTAGAACTTTTTCTTTTCGAATACTTATGACAAAAATGTTCGTGTTAGACGAACAAATTTCCAAATGGAAAAGAAGAATAGAAATTTTTGGAGGGAAATAACACACTTCTCATTTTTAAATTGTTTCTAGATGTAACAAAAAAGCGCGCGCTTGAAGAGCTCTGCAAAGCGCGAGACGAGCTTCGCCTATCGTCCAACAGAGCATATTCAGGCGACCTCACTGCTTTTAGCTACGAACTACACCATGGGCACTAGTTTCATGTGGGAAACTACGCTCAAAGTTAAGTTTTTACAGCGCCAACATTCAAACGATTTAAAAGCCCGCAATTCCATATATGCATTCTTGAAAAAGAAATTACTGCACAACAGTTACTTCAATTACAGTTCTTATTTATAATATAAAAAGAAATATTATGCACCTGGTCTATCAATAAAATGCCAATTAATACATTTTCCAAATTCCCCACGTGTTACACAAGAAATGTGTGTGTGCAATAGAACAGATATGCACGACTTAATTAGGTGCGCTTATAAAAACGATAATTGCGCTTGAGTATTTTAGGTGCCTTTTTTTTGCAAATTTCGCATCCATCTGCTTCATAAGTTCATATTTGTAAAATGAATGTAACACTCTGATGCCTGTGTATAGTATAGTAACATGATGGCCGTTTTTTAAGTTTTATTAGAAGGCCATATGTGTAATACGTCCACCAATCCGGTTAAAGAATGAATTGCTTGCGTGCCTGATTATATACCTAGAAACAATCCATCTATTTCATAGCACACAGTATACATATAGTAAATACTAAATAGTATAAGGTTTTATGTTCGACATTTTAGTATTATTTCATACATTAAACATGTTAAACGTTCTTCAAAGTCTCTCGATGAAGTTCTCAGTAACTTGACGCAAAAACTCTTCTTGCGGTCGCATCTTGATTATGTCAGTTTAAAGAATTATTAACGTGATCAGTTTGTGGTTTGTTGTTAATAGTAAATTGTGTGTTACTCTGTTCAAAGTTTTTAAAGGAAATTCAAGTTTAAATAACAATACCTAGTGTGGTTAATTAGCATGGAAATTGCGGTAATTTATGTTTTATTACCGTTTTCTTGTATCTAATTCTTTTATAATTTACGGCCTACCAGTTTCCATTTGTTTATTTAACACTTGAGTTAATCTACTATTACAACCATTAGTTGGACACAAACATTAATAGATAATTAATTAATTTTTCTTAAATTTAAATATCGAATTCTTTGACCTGAAAACATTTTCAACAAAAATTTTAACAACTTTCACGTATCAAGATTTGTGTTTTTGGAATTTCGTCCGAGATTATGTAAAAATTTCAATGTATGCAAGGTCCCCCGATAACAATCTCATACTCTCTATATAATAATATTTTTTTTTCGAAACAATCTAATTGTTTAATAAATTATTCCATTTTATGCAAATTAGGTACAGTCGCGGCAACATCATCAAAAAAATAACAGAGCTAATTAGATGGGTCCATATAGCAATTTCAATTTCAATACCATATAAAATTCATTAGGAGAGAAATGAAGCCATCTATCAACTTATTTAAGATTCAAAACATAGAGTTATTAATGATATTATTGTTGACTTTTATATGTTTTACGATGTGTTTAATGCACATAACAGTCACGGAATTGGTTTTATGGCATCGTAAAGAAAAAGAGGCAAATTGTGGGCGCATGTGCCGATAATATACCTAATAATATTAAAAAGTGTGATACCGAAAAGCTTTGCGATTTGGTAGGTTGAGTTCGACCGCCACTTAAAAGCTCGTAGTGGTAAAGGCACTATTTTGAAGCTCATTAACCCATCGTTTGCTCGATAAATTAATTTTTATTGTCGCTTCCCTAATTATTAGATAGATTTAGCCAATTTGTGTGTGAACAAATAAGATAAGTTTTTATTATCATATGCTTAATGTAATGTGCTTTACACATCATTAATTATGTTGAAAATTGCATACGTTTGTCGCTTTCTCTGCAATTTTTCTTGGCGCTATATTCTAAAGGCACTCTTCCAAGCAATTCAATCTTAATTCCGTTTACATATTTAAAAACCAGCTCATCTTTTGACTAAATTAATCTTTAATTAAAACACGAAACACATTTCAAATTCCCCCCTGTCAAAAAACAATTTATACCATAAAAACGAATAAATTATAAATATGCCCATAAAATAAAAATCAATCTCTTTCATTATTATTAAAAAAAGCGTTCAATATAAGCCTGGAATTGTTCAATTTTCGCTTTACACACACAGAACAAAGAGATAGCGGTTTAATGTTTTATTGGTAAATAATGAGGAAAAGAGAATTATGGCCTGAAGTAAACATCATCATATTATATAGAAAAAAGTAGTTCGTATTATAATAATTACATGCACAAGTGGCGGTTCATACATAAATCACCTTAAGATCCGCCCGTTTGGCTGCGGTCACTCAGTTTTCCTGATTTATCGTCCCAAGTGTCGAGACTCTTTTTGTTAGTCCCTTTAATTAAAATTATAGGTATTGGGAAATGAAATTTTCTCTACAATACACCGATTGAATTCGAAACGAGCTTTCAGTCCGTGTTTATGCCATCTACCTAACCCCACTGAAAATAGATAGTTCGAGGACGAGGGTCCGGGTGGCGCTAGACGCCACAGGATAACACTCTATGCCACTTTCGTCTCTTCTTGTCGCCTTTCTCCTCTCCCTCGAAATATACAACAAACTTAACCGAAATTCATCTTATTCATAGGATTTATTAAAAAATAATTTGTAGAACATTTATACGGAAGCCAATTAAAAATTTGGTCGCTAATATCCTGTGTGTTAACTGACAACAGGAAGAGGAGTACCTAATTTGAACAGTTCTCTTCAACATTTTGATTGTTCTTATTAAATTACACATTCTATCGCACATATTTAAGCAACGAAACGTAACAATGCGAGTATTGTGCGTTGAAAGAGTTGAAAAAATTCTAATTGTTTCTTTTTAGTGTAATTTCTTGTGTAGTTGAGTAATTGGTCCCAGTCGCGCATATTCCCACATTGTTTCCAACACATACACTTCAGCAATCAGCAGGTTTGTGTGAGGCCGCAAAGAGTAATGGCCGAACACTGGCTGCAACAGACATTGATAAATTATCAGCAGTTTGAAAATAGTCGGACTTCATTTACCCATGAGCGTTTTAAATTCCTTATTTCCTCGATGAAGCGTGTGCCATACGCAACGAAATAATGTAATTATTAGTTGGATGTGCGCATTTGTTTCATCTTTTTTTTTCTATCCTATCACAAAATGCTCTTTTAGTGTTAATGAGCGACGACATTGCGTTATCCTTGAATTATTCCACACACATTCGCCGATCTCTTTGACTGGCCCTATGACTGGGACGGCGACGACAGTTAGACAAGTCGGCATATGCAAACTACCCATGCGAATCTCTTTTTATTTTGCACCAGAGCCAGTTCTTCTTCTCTTTTAAAAGTTATCCTTTCATGCGCTTACCATATTATCATTTAGAAATTCTTGATCTGGCGGACAGCACAATGGCAAAGACGGTGTTCCAAACGACACCCTTGCTATGCACGGTTATCTGATTACTCATATCGCGATCTTTCCCATTTCACATTCTCACATCCGTTAATTTCAAGTGCGATTTCATTGTTGAAACTGGAGGATTCTCACAGTTGAAGTCCAATGTGCGGCTTTTTCGCGCTTAGGAGGAAATTTGGGCGCTCCTAGTCATAAAATCTGAAAGGCAAATTAGGGGCGAAAGAGACTGAGAAAATCAGTTGTCAAGTCATTAAACAATCAGCCAAGGAAAACCGATCGTAGCCAAGGTGTATATCTGGCTTGTCATGTATATTTTAAAGACTTCACTGACATTTCTATGGACACGGAGAAGACAAACCTATACATATAATGTGAATCTACTGCCAGTTATAAGAAAATTATCATAATAATGCAACAGATGCGTGGGCAAAAGTACATAATAAATTGTGATACTGTTTATACAAAATGTCTTATTAAGGCACTTCTTCCCATGCCCACTCCTGTAATTTGTTCAATATTGTTTCGCAGTAGCGTTAATTCATTTATTTAAAATGGAAATTACAATGATTATTTAGCGAGTCGCACAATTTATTGATTAAATCGAACTTGTATATTCTGGTTCACATACACAATTAAGTTAATTAAATAAATGCAACTCGAGGAAAAAATAAAGTGATTACCGAAATTATTTTACAAATTCCTAAATGAAGTCATTATTATATTGTACTTAAATTAGAAAATTATGTAGTACGAATGATTTATTACAAAAAAAGTAACATAAAAAAATTACTTTACAGTTAATTTAATAATAAACTGTTATAGAAACTAGCATTAGGTATAAAGATTATTGTAACGTTCCCTCTGGTTGGCTCGTTTAAAAAATTGGTTCCTTTTTTTTTCTAGCAACATCTGCTTATTAGAGCAACTATGTATCTAATTCCTTTCCCCTACTAATTTTCTAATTTTAAATGCAAGTCCAATTTCGTTCAATTTTTTGTTTCTCTTTCAACTCTAGTACATGATTTTAAATTCCGCCTTTACTTTAGACATAATAACATGCTCGAAGTTGATTTATAGTTTAGTTGTTCTAGATATATTTCGTTTCTTGAGCCCAGAGTTCAAACCGGAAAGGCCACGCAACAATATAATGGATATTTTCTATTACAACAAAAGAAATTTCGCCCCATATAATTTGGGATCGCTTCGTCGTATATAGATTTGGGTTTGGTTATTTAAAAAATAATAGAGGGAAATGCTTGTGTAATCGTGAATGTTTTGCGAAAATTTGTGTCGTATTATTAAAAGTTTTCTGGAAACGGTTGGGGCGGTCCGACAAAATATAAACTTAAAAAAAATCCTATGAAAATAAATGTATTTCCGACTACGCTGGCGGCAATTTCATGAATTATGACATCATAATTCAAGAAAAGAAAAGAATAGTTGGCAGGCCTAGTAGGTGGCTGTCCGGTCCACCGTCCCGACGCCGAATACGCGTGGTTTGTTTTAGTGAAACACAAAAAAATCTAAGCTGATAATGCGTCATCATGCTCTTAAATCAATATATTAGGAACGAAACAAGGGAAAAGGGAAAATCCATAAATATGGAATTTCTAAAGTACCTATAATGTACACAACTATTAAAATTTTAAATTGTGCACGTGGTTGAAAGGGGTGGCTTAGCAGTGGCGCCTCCGCATTCGAAAACGCTCAACTACCCCGCAAACGCCATTTCGGAGGGTGGAATATAGAGAGCGCCAGCGCTTTAAAAGGGATGAAGTTTTCGACTGCTCGCACGCGCTCCTCTTTCATGTTATTGCCTCGTAAAATTTTATTACAATTTAACGAAGTTGTAAAAGACATAAATTTGTTGCAGTTAAAATTTTTATGTGCTAATAATTAAATTATACTTGATTTTATAATTAATTTCAGTTAATTTTTAATATATTCGCACATATAATTAACAGTTTGGTTCCAAAATAATTTCAACAATTTTCTCATCGTTATTATAAACAAGAATTAAAATTTCGTCCTTAATTAACATATTTATATAGCTAGTGTTTCAATTAATATGTAAATGGGATGCATTTTTCTGTTTATATCGATAAATTTATTGCTTTGCTAGAGAAACACACACAAGTCTTTCTATCTGCATATTTGCGCATAAATATTTAAAGGCTCATTTTAAAGAAGTTAATTTGTTTTTGCAGGTAATGACAACCCTCCGGCCAAACAATCCCCGTACAAATTCAATTACATGAAATTTTATGTCTGTCCACGGTGAGTGTTTATATAGTAGAGTAGAAATGAATTTTTCAGTGCGTGTTTCGTTTTGATTATAACACTTGGTAGCGTACCTACCACATGTGATGTTGTGCATTTGGTCTCTAAGGGAGTTTGTTGTTCCTGGGTAGTAATTAAGAGGCCCCTAAACGGGAGGGACTGACCAACATGGAAAGCTTTTTGCAATTTGCCCGTTTCGGTTCATAGTTTTTGATAGAAACGCATTAGAACACACTTTGGTGCAAGTGAAAATTGCTTCGATAATGAAACAAAAACAACACTTTCCGGTCTTGTCAATTATTTCTAGCCAGGATTTGGTCACTTCCGCTCACATGTCTTGCATTTCTCTTTGAAAATTTGCACATTATCAGTATTTATGAAAAATTCATAATAAATTACTGCTTTATCAAGATTATAGGTTCGAAAAAGGTGTATTAGGGTGTTCCCTTTATACTTTTCCACTGTTTCGTTTTTATTTTTAAGATTGTCGGTGCATTTACGTCACGGAATAATTAAATGAATGAACTTGTTAAACGAACAATCTACATAAAATATGATTAGAATTCGAATATAGAAAAGAACGGAAGGGATAATTTACTACATTCAAAATCAATTTTGTAATTTACAATTATAATATATGGAGTATCTAAAATTGGTCGAATAATATACAAGGAAAAGGCGGAACTCGTTAGTAAGGAAACACGAAAATTTAAATTGTCCCTTGATTTGCGTCAAGTTTTTAGATTTTAGCCGAAGGGAGAACTATTGTTTTATTGCTATTGGCACGAAACCCCATAAATAATTGCCTTAAACACAAGATTTCGTCGGAATCAGAATAATTTTTTCGGAAGAGGAAATGAAAGTTTGCTGTTAACAATTCGGAACCGTTACTCCGTCGATGATACACAAAAAAAGCTCATTGAAAATTTAAAAGAGAAAGTAAAGCTTCGGGGAAATTTCTAAGGGCTTTTGTGCTCTTTAGGTAATATTACGCAAAGTGAAATTTTAGTGAACAACAATGATTTTTATTGCTTCCAAGCAGGTTGGGGGATTTTTTTTAAAGATTTTCAGTTCTAAGCTTTCTAACGTCCCGTAAACACGTAGATAAGTTTCGTTTTGTAAGTTACGTAATTCTTTAAACAGTGGCATGTCGCCGTGTGGTGTTGTGCAGTTTTTTGCGCTAAGAACAGATTATTGACTGATATGCAATCGCCTTTATCGCTGACCTGAACCAGGTCCCGAGGGAGAGATTCACATTTCACCCTACAAAGCCCCAATAATCGAATACTAAACTATGATTCATTCTTTAAAGAATTTTTCAGACGCTATCAGGAAAGTGCGAGCATTTTTCCAACAAATTCTGTGCAAATTAAAAATTCCTATACCGTCGCTTAATTTTATCCTACTAAAATGGTGTACAAAATCCGGAAAGTTTGCTTTTCAATAAACATTAACAACACGGAAAAGATAAATAGTATCCGACAAAATTCATACACGAGCAAATATTGTTGCTGTAAATTGAAATCAGTGTTAAAGCTTTTGAAATATTGTATACAATATAGCATTACAAATATAAAGTAAATTAAGTATGTCCCAATATGAAAACAGAAAATTTATTAAGCAACTTAATTTACGGCGTGTGGACAGAAGCATGTTTATCGACATCATTTATATTTAGCATCTATATAGTAACAGTAAATTGATTTTGTTCGATGAAATATAAATCTATTTAGTACTTCGGAAACTGATTTATTTTGTATAGATAAATTTATTTTGCAGAAAATGGCAATAGCACAAACGCTCTCGTATGAAATGTATACACACATACAGATATTTTTGGGGTGGGCACTGAATAAGGGAAGGTCATGGGGTGTCTCCGATGAATTTCCCTTTTGTGTTTAGTCAGTCGTCTGTATATATAGACCGGATCCTGATGCAAGTAAATCACACAAGTATGGTCGTCCAGAGGCACTTGGACACTACCCTTGTCTAGTTAACTTCGGCCCTACACAACGACAAACTAACAATTTTCTTGTAATTTTGTATTGTCTTCGTAGAACAGAGTGCCTACTTTATTAATGCTATTCTATATGTGGGTGAGTTTCGGGGTGGATAGGTTTTAGTTATTTATTGCCGTTTTACTTTTCCCCACTTTTCCAACAATCATAGTTTTCCTTCCTCGATGCTTTATCATTAAACCGCCCCTTAGGCTTTCGCCCCCAGAAAATGGACCACTTATTCTCGAACGGAATGAAATCCAAACGATTTTTTAGCGAACCCCACACACAACAAATTAAAATCATTTGTTGCCTTCAAAATGAGTTTTTTTATTTGCTGGGTATAGCAGCACACACCATTCACAGCATCTGAACAGAGAGCGAAAATTTTTTGACTCTTCTCCCGTCCACAAACAGAGAAACCCTTTTGTGTCCTAGTTGAAACGATAAATCAGCAAAAATGTAAATAATTGTACAACAGAAAGCATTGTGAAAAACGCTGTTCCATGATTTGTAATTATGAATTATGGTTTGCAATAAATTTTCAGATATAATCTGGCAAATTGCACTAACAAGTTGTAGTAAATTAGGTGTAGTACTAGTAGTTGTAAGAAAAAGAGAGAACAAGAGGAGATAAGTTTTGTAAATACAAAAGTTCTTTTGAGTAGGTGTAAGTATAAAGTATAATATGCAAACAAATAAATTGCATACACATTGGAAGCCGCCTCTCTCTGCAGTAATTAGTCGTCTAGTTCTCTTTTGTTTTGTTAAATGTAGGTACGCGCGTTTTCATGTCCTCTCATTATCTGATTGTGTAAATGATGCATTTAGAATTATCTAACATACGTGATGCATGTAATCGATGGATGGTTTTTTGTCATGCAATTGAATTAATAAAACAACTATTGTCTAATTATTGTCACTGAAGGAATAATAATGCCATAAATAAATCATGTGTTATCACACAATGCAACCTTATATTACGCTACACTTGTTCTAAATAATGAGGAAAAATGTATTCAAATTAGCCATCGGATAAAGAACAAAAAGAACCGTCCCTACAAGAACCCCGCCGCTTTATTCTTTAAGCTTGGCAAATCATTTACACTTCCAGATTAATTCTTCTACATAACATTGAATAGGAAAAAATCGCACGCAAACCAATAACTCATTTTCTATTACCAATTCAAATTTTATGCGTAAACAAAGGGCCTCGACCATCAACCGTCGCCACTCACATTCCTTCTTTCGTGAAAAATGTTTTGTTATAATTAAAACGAAATATCTTACAATGTATCTATGCACTGGAAACAGATTTTCGTTCGGTAATCAGCAAAGGTAATTCCGGTACCATAGGGTGTCTCCAATCCTAGAATATACATCGGGCGGTACACACGGGCCCACCATTTAATGGACCTCTGACACGACATCAACCATCAACCGGAAAATTACGGTCTGCGAAACTTTAACTTGTTCCGTGATATGTAATTTTAGAAAGAAAATTACTTGACATGAAAACTTTTTTCGGTGCCATGTTGCCATGTATTTTATAATCACAGACAAATTTTACTGCCATTTATGATTGGGGGTGTTAAAGAACAATAAAAAAAATGTCTCAATTAATTCGACCAACTAAACTGTGATGTCGTAGCCACTCAACTACAATGTTATGATGTTGTGGTCTGAATAATTGCTGTTTTGATGTGTTTTTTAGAAATGTGATGAAAGATTTACGTCTTTAATTATATAGGGAGATATAAGTTACGTTCTTAATTACATGTGTATTTTAATAGTTTTTAATTGCGCAAATTGAATTTGGCAATGAAATATTCGACTATGTTCTTAACGGAATTATGGTAAACTAATAAATATGAATAAGAGAAAAAGTGTTTATTTTGGCAGTAACATAAGCACATCTTACTTTATTTAATGCTATACATTACAGGCGTCCTATATAAATTTGTAAGTTAAAATTTATTGCTTGTTGCTTATGTTATTCCATTGTACATTCTCCTTTTTTCACATCTTGGCATTTTATTTATAATTTCGGATTAAAATTTTATCGTTTTTTACTAGAAAACGAAGCCACCAACAAAGAGACCACATCACCATTTTAGTTTCGTTATATTTGTAAATGTATTATGTGTGCATTTAGAACCCTCTATAGAAAATAAAGAATGGCTCCCGGCTGTTCTTGCGAACTTTCTGTTTATATTTGCTCCCTGCACACCACCAACCCCCATTCAAGAGCGGACGACAAGGTCATACACTCGGGCTGCCGTTTCCATCCACTGAAAGGAATATTAATCTGTTCTTGTTCAACTTGACCGGATCGATGTATGCTCTCTCTGTTTTACACCTAACTAGATTAGGTCGCAACATTTCTTGTATATACGCTCCGAATCTACCCTCAACTATAGCGGAAAGTGTCATGTGAGCCGCACCAGCTGCTCTTCACATCCCACCAAAATATTGCTTGTTTTTTCTCTTTGTTGGTCAAAGAAGTAATTTAAATGTAAGTAAAGTACGTGCTCTATTAAAGAGCCCGAAATTGGCCTATATAAGAAATTTATCGTGTGAAAAGAGTGTCTTCCCGCTTTTGCTTTGACCTTTGTTGCTGCGAAATGGGAATCGAATGGGAAAACATGTTTTGGTAACCCCTTGGCAAATCTATGTGTTACGCACACACATACGACAACGACGACGAGGACTTTCGCAACGAAAACTTTTTAATTACAATAAAATGCAATCTAACTAATTACACGGTAGTTTCTGTGCCGACAGAGATTTTAAATTTAGATAAAACGCTGCCAAAATTTCGTTTCCTGTAGCAATAAATTACCAGTGTTTGGCTGACATGGAGTTTGGATTAATTCATCTCTTTCAGATTAACTGTAGTGAACTGACGTTGGCGTGAGGGTTTTTCATGAACGAAAACCCCGAATCGCGCTTATTCTCTGCTCTCACTACCTAACCCTGTGCTGCCTTTGAAAGGCTGTGTAGTCGGGAGAGCGAAGAGAAAACGTTTTGTAAAAGCTTGTGTGATGGAAAACACTTTGAATCTCCAAATGGGATTATCACTGCTTTTATATTATAGAAATTCGGGCTAGTGTTTTTTCCCTTTACTGCATGCCCACTCTTCACCCTTGTTGTACAATGCGCAAACTTTAATTTGGTGTTAAAAAATTGTTTTCGAGATGTTACAAATTCGATTTTGTTAAGTCCGATAATTATTTTTGTGTACACTGTGATCGAATCCAAGACCCAGATGTCTTTTTCACATCAGTGTTAGATATGGGTGCGCTCGTATATACTGCACATGGCGTTTATTCCATTCTCAATAGTGAAGGAGGAAATCGTATTGTCTCTCTCTCCATTCCTCTCCTCTGGATTCTCTATGTGTGTATATTTCTCAGTGTGTGTGTGTGTGTGATGTTCGTCTCCAGCGCCATATATAATGCGTCATGCTTGCCTGTCTATCTGTTTCCAAAGCCTTAGAACGCCCGCTAGCTACTAAATCAATACCCAACCCGGTCTCGTTCCTCCACATCCCCTCGTCATAACAACAACCTCTATACACAGCTCATCTTCGCTACCACATTTGGGAAATTGAAAATTTACACCACTCTTTCAAACTACAGATTATGTTACAATTTACAAGTAAAAAAATCTACTGGTGTTGGGAACAGTTTTACCTCTAAACAGTCAAACGACGCATCTATCTTTTGCTCCCCCGAAAACAACTACCAACAAATCTTAATTATATCGCAGGTTTAAATAATTTATTTACTATGTAAGCGTCGGTTCTTGTCTAGTAGGGAAAAAAATGGGAGAAATCAAGGGTACCTTTCTACCTAGTCTGACAATCATATAGTGGCAAGATTTATGAGTGTGTGGCGGGAGTTGTATTAAAAATTAAAATCGAAAATACTTTCTATATGGGAATTATTTTAGGGGTTATCATCTCGTATAATTATACACCGATAGTGGACCACACAACTCTTGTCTAGATCTTCTTGTAATTAATTATTGAATGTGCTTGTGTGTGCAAAATAAAATTGTTAGCACGACCAACCTTGAACGCGGCGATTCGATCCACTAAATGGGACTTTATTAAATGTTAACTCCCTGACTGGGAATATTTTAAGTTTATCCTTGAATAGAATTTTTTTTCAACTGCGAAAGGAAAATATTTTATCAATTTCTCTCTTCAAGGCAATTATCAAAAGTAGAACGCAACATGAAAATGCACTTGTATATTTAATAACGGACTTAATAAAATAAATAATGTATTACTTGTACCTAAACAATAGAGTTGTAAACTATTTTTTAAAATGTATCTATATCCAAAGTATGGTGAATTCAAAACATAATGGTATATTTGAAAGGGGCTAAATGTTTATAATTTTCGCGTAATTAATTATTAAAAATTAAAATTTCGACAACACTCGAACCTCGAGCCGATTTGTTCGTGACGTCACACTCGATCCTCTCAAAATCAAACAACTCTGTCACTTGTAAACAGTGGATCGCTTTTTTCGTTGGTACCTGAACTTATACTCTACCTGCTCGATTTCAGGTAAAATTATAGTCCGGAGCGCACCAACAAACAACTCCCTCCCCATTGGATGTTTGTTCGTGATGTCGACCCCACGTGGTTAAAATCGCGGGTTTCGTTAAAATTTAAACTTTGTTCATTAATAACTAATTAAATATATTCAAATCCGATTAAATTTTAATGACAAATCATTTCTTTTAATACAATCTATTCGATTAAGTGGTTAAAATTGCGATTTTCCAACTTAGTTTACAACTCTATTGCTCAAACAGATATTTTATTGCCAACGTTTACATACTGGTATTTGAAAAAATCCGACATAAACATTGTTACTTGAATAAGTAAAGCAACTTACAACAATGACACTATTTACTTGCACGTCTAATTAAATCATTGATAGAGAAGTGAGGCCATAAATCAATATACTCTAAACGGTATAATAATCATGTAAATTGTGTTTAAGTATTGTTCTTGTAATGATAGGGAGTAACAATAAAACCGTATAATAATTGCCGCTCATAACGACCTTTTATGCTCATCTTGATTGTGCTTGTGTGTGGTTTAGATGCTCACTCTTCTCCGCCACCTTTTCAATCCTCAATCTCTGCCTGCTTTAGCAATGTCTTTGAGTATTGTGAATGGAATGCTAATATAAAATCCTCCTCTGTGACCAGTGCCGCTTCACCGGAACCGACACAAAATAACGCGTTTTCTTTTATTGTTTCAACAGATTCAATATTTACCATTTGCTTTACCGCCACACGAGCAAAAAATAATGCTCACAATTGGCACTCAATTGCCAATTGAATATTTATATAAAAACACAGTTCGTAATGTAATTTATTATTAAAGATATAAGAACAAGTTCCATGTGGATTTTTCTTTTTCTTCAGCAAGCATAAACGAATGAACCGTTAGTGTGATATTATTAAGTAAATGAAAAATGGCAATACATATATTGAATGTGGCCGTGTCTCTCATATGGGAAGCGTTTTCATGCTCTAATAGCCAAACAGGATATTATAAACATTTATAACAATAATTTTAAAAGTGCTCACCTTATTGACAAGTCCAAGTATCATTATAAGTAATTTTCTTTATTATTTCGGTTTTAATCTATTTTATAATAACTACATGTGTAAAACAAGGCAACGTATTAAATAATTCCACCTTGTTAGGTAAAAACACTGACTTCCAGAGTTTTATTGCTTCCGGTAAAACAAAAATTTAATTACATGACATTTTTTCCATTCTCTAGTGCTTTTATTTTTATGTATCCGTTATTATTGAGCATAATATAATTTATTCACAAACAGAATATTTGATTTAGTTGATAAGGTGTCAAATTATGATTATGTTCAAATTAGTTGAAGAATTTATTTGACAAATTATTATTTGTTTATGTTTATTTAGTGTAAACAGAAAATAAAAATTAATTAACCAGTTCACGTATATAAAACGCATAGTATGATTGTAATAATAGTAGACATTTTTTTCAACAATAATAAATGTTAGTTCGGAAATTTTAGTGAAGCTAAAACGTATCTGGAAGTTGAAAGCTTTACGATCGACGCTGACAGCTTTAAATCCTACCGTATCGTTTTTAGATGCATTTCATTTCGTCTAACATGTGGAAAGACAAATTTTCCACCGAAACTGAAACTGTCTTATTTTTCCACATTCAAAGAAAAATATCCATCAATAACAATTCATTAAGCGCTTAGGCGGGAATTTGAAAAAGATTCTAACTTGGAATTGATCACTATTCAATTAAATTTTACATTAGATTCGATGCATACAAGTCGACCGGATAATAGTGAGCGAATTGCTCCGTTCAAGAAGTTAATTTAATTAGAATTATTTCCCTATATAAACACAATTTGCCTCGTCAATTGGAAGTTTAATTGAAAAGCGAAGCCCATGCATCAGAAATCTCCACTCCACTCCATTAAATGAACCCAAAGAGAAAGAAGAAACTATAGAACTCGCTATAAGGTGTATCAAGTAGTGCCAAGCTAAGGAATTTTTATTTTTATTTTTATATCTTATAAACCGATAGTATGGCCTTAATGTATTGAAAAGTTTTCTTACACGCAAACGTAATTCAATGTAAGGCTGTAAAGTCACGGACCGACAGCTTGCTAGATACGTTCAGGGAATAAACACAAACGCCTTCAATATTCCTAATGCCTTTGTTGTATACAGTAGAGTAGCCTAGAAGAGAAAAGTGTGGTAGAGAAGGCGGGGGACGCATGAGCACCAGCGCCGCGACGCTTCAACACAAGTGCTGGATTACCGGCGTCGGTCCACCAGCTTCACTCTAGTCTCAGGCTGTTTCGCGGATGCTTCTAAACGTACATTTTTGGTTGTTTGTTTGTTTTTAGCCTGTCTGCGTCTCTCGTGTGTCGTGTCAAAAATAGCCCATACTTAAATAATTCCTAAGCTGCAAACAGGGTACCAAAATCATATAAAAACAACCTTTACCTAAAATTAAATCGAAACGCATGAATATTTTTGATAAAGAACCATTGCAACTTTCTGCCCAACAATATCTTTACGAGTAATAAAATAAATTGAACCGTTTGTACCTGTTCTCTAACATTATTGGGTGATTTGTCATTCGAGGCACGTCGTCGGCTTCGATACAAATCAATGATGATTGTGTGCTTGGCGAAAAACTGGTATTGGAACTAGTAGTGATATTATAGAGATGTCAACAAAGTGTGTTTGTTAATGAAACAGTGAATATATAGTATATAGCGACGTTCTACATTGCACTAGCAGAAGTTTTGTCACGCAACGGTACGCAATTTAGGACTTCCTTTTTCTAATAAGTGCTGCGGTACCAATGGAGGGGCAGTCAGCAAGTTGTTTCCGATTATTTGGGCAATAATTAGATTTCCAACTTGCTGATAGGCTGTAAGGATAATAAGTAATGACGAGTGGCCGTTTCGGTGTCGTTTTCAAGTGTAGAACATTTTCGCGGCGATAGTAACCCCACGCGCGCGTGGCTCTTCCACCCTCTCTCCCCCATTCATCTAACATGTGTATAATACTCAAGTGATATTCTAACAATTATTTGGCAATTATACGACAAATCAAACAATTTTGTGTTGTTTTCTTTCGTTTCGTCAAACATAACAATGTTACGCCGCAAAAGAAAGTATCACCACCACAACAATTCATGGTACAATGTGTAAGATTGTGAATATTTTGGGTGAGTAGTAAAATTTTTGAAAAGATTTTTTTCGTGATGAGGAGAGTTTTGCTTTTTTAGGAAATTTATAGGGAGGGTGACAAAATTTTAATTAAATCAATTCTGAACATCGTCGCCTCTGAAACACATAAATCTTTATGAATCCGTTGTCCGCATGTTTTAATTAAATATTCCAGATTGATAAATGGTCGCCTATTGTCTGACAAAATATAAAACATTAATTACATTTTATCTGCACGTAAAATTATTGACAATGCTTATTGCAAATTTCAGAAATTTCTCCAATCCTGTAACTACAATAAATATCCGTGGTGGTCGGAAAATTACACAGATTCGTGTGTAACAGGTACACACAATTTCGTGGGCTTTTGTCCAAAATTGTCTACGCATTATATTCTGTTACGTTAAAAGTTTTTGAGAACAAACTTTCACATCTAACACGCAACTTTTTAAGCTTTTCTAAAGTGCATAATGTGTGCGGTTATGAGGGGATGAGGTCGGCCATAAAAATGTGACGACCCGATCCAGAGAATTGTATAATGTTGTTAAGAATAAGAGCAGAATGACACAAAAGGTAGATTTGGTTGGGCCAAAAATTTAAAATACACTTTCAGAGTTTATCTTTTCTGAAAAGAAGTGAAAGTTTTCGCTCAAAAACTGTATGTCTTGTGCACAATTTTTGATTTATTATATATGGAAAGTTTTCTTTTTTGTGTTTGTAATACAAAACACGTCAAAAGTGTGTTCACATGTTTTTTAGAAAACAACTACAATAATTTGCAGTGAAAACCAGTTTTAATAATAATAATGCATATCGCACCAATTTTGAATTGCAATTTGTACGAGTATCACTATAATTGCAACTCATAAAAGTGCAATAAATCATACATCTTCGACAAATTAATTATACACAATGCGTATTATATGTGTGTAACATATGATTGATTTTATTTATTTATACTAATATTAATAACGTATTATTTTACTGTTTTATAATTTTGTATGCACGTAATGCAATTACTGTTTATTTGTGCTATAGTAAATATTTAATCAATTTCGTTCGTGGCAAAAATAATTATTTATCCATTTATTAGTGGATATACCATGAAAACACCTCATACTAAAATAACGCACATTAAAAACGTATTCCAAATTGCCAAACAACACACAAAATAAAAGGGCAAGGAATAGTGGCAAAAGTAGAGCTACAAGCTACAAATCATGCACGATTCGCAATATATGTGACTGCAAAGCCGATATATAGTGAAAGGCTTTGTGTTTACGAACAGTATATTATATTCACAAGTCCGCGAAATGCTGTGGGGATGCACTCGAATGACTAATGGATTTTAAAGCGACAGTCAAACCCGCGAATTATTATTATTATTGTTGTTATGGTCTCGAAATATGTAAAGTGTATATATAATACATTACGCATATTATACTTAGTTTACATAATGGTGAGGCGTTTCCGATCATCCGATATGTACTCTCGCATATGGTCCATGCAGTGAATAAAGAGGGAAATCATTGGATCCTGTGATGGCAGTGGTGGGTTACGGTTTATTCTCTGTAATGCAACAATAGTGTCGAAATGTCATATAAATCAAAATCGATACGATAGCAATATTTTTACGGAGGCGACCCGTTTTCATTCCGATTTTGTACACACACACACATATACATACAAAACGTACAACAAATCACACGTGCTGATATGAAATGCATCTGGTGTTGGCTCTGCCACTACTACAACTGGGTTGCCGTTGGTGTGATGCTGTTTGTTGCTATCGACATCACGATGTTTAAAATAAATGCTTGATTTATTGGGCTTTCAATAATTTTATAAAGCGATTATTTTATTAAACAATACCATCTAGCAAAACGGTCCATCATCTATTTTGCACAGTGACATCGCCCTGCTATTTATATATAATATCGATACGAATGCAATGTTTATTGTTGACGCACGTAAATCAATCGGTTTGTGCGTTACAATTTTTCGACGCCCGTTCCCCGCCCCATTTCGTCCTCGCTCTTCCCCAAGTTCCGCGGTTGCGACCCATTTCGCACTGCGATTATGATAAACAATTCTCTGAACATTTCTATTAATTCCGAAAACGTCTAAAATACATCTTCACACTTCAGCAAGTATCGGTAATGTATTATGCGGGCCGAGGCGAACTAAGTGATAACGCTTATAGGCTTCCTTGAGACCATAAAGTGAGGCTGAATCCGTGCCTCTTGGAGCGAACGATGAACGAGACTTTAGGGCTGCTTATACACTTTATGTGTGTGTGTTGGATTGGATGTGTGTGAATGCATTAGTTTGTGTGTAAAGTTAAAGGGCAGAAGAGAAGAAGAGCAGAGTGAGAGCGCGGGGAGATTCACAAAATACTGCGGCATAACTTTCATTGTTCCGGTTCGGGGGGTGAAAGTGAGATATTCGTCTTGTGCTGTTTTCGGAGACAAAATTCCTGGCTCTGCTAAGTGAACGTAAACTCTTAGCCCATTGTTTATAAGTAAACACTCAACTAACGATCCAAGACAACTGGCAATTAATCCCGAGTTCCACAATTGCGCATTTCGAAATTCAAAATCAATTTGCATAATAATAACTATACTGGTAATACCTAGTAATGCATAGTATAGATAGGTGCATAATTATTATAATTAGAGTAAATTGTTTATATGTAAGGTATAAGGATGAAGAACTTGTTTATTATACTACCTTATATTAACAACTTTTTCATTTGACGGAAGAATAAAACGGCCAACACAGTGTATCTAGTTCGGTTACGCGTTGCTGATTTTTGCTTTTTTGGGGCGAATATGATGGTTCGGTAGAGAGCAATGCTATATTATAGTATGAGGGCTGCTGCTGTCTGCCAGTGCCGCTCTTCATTTCTCGCATTTTCCATCGCCATAAATCAAGGGACAGGAGACAGGCAAGCGGAGAGCACTCCGTTGCTATGGTTGCGTGGCATCCCGACAGTTCTGCGGATCGGGGCAAGGCGGAGGCAGATCAGAACTGGGGATTTAATTCTGTCGGGGTATGTCTGTGAGACGGGGAAAGTTAATAAGAGTTTGGGGGGATTAAAAATAATCCCACTGTTTTGCAATATTGCTTTGTACGCAAATACTGTTGGTTTTGTTCAATTTAGTATTATCCTATATCATTCTTTTTTCCTGCAAACGAAAAACAATAAAACTAAAGTCTCTTTTTTCTGTTTCAGGTAAGAATCTCTATTCGATTTGTTTCACCGTTAGGTGGAATTGCTAATCCGCACAATGTAAAGGTAAAAAAAATTGAACGAGTTATAACTACTAATATGCACATGTACAGCAATAAATTTTAATTAATTAATCGAGTTGGATAAAATTTGCATTCGTAGAAAAACATAACTTATTTCATCGATAAAATATATATAACAATATATTCCAACCACATGCTATTACAAACTTGGCAAATCCACAAGTAATAAACAAACACACACTTCATATGTAAATTGTTTTATGTGTGTACCTAAAACGGAACGAATGTTCGCTATTAAGATGACTTCCAAATAGGGGTTTTATTGTCTTTTTCTCTACCTTCATCCCAGATAGAGATCGCTGGTAGTTTTCACAACATTCTCTACATTTTATGTGTTTTATCTTCGTAATATACAAAACTGCCTTGCTTTTGTGGTGAAGTGGAAACTGCTGCAATTCCATTCAATGGACTGTTTATTCTTTCTTCTCCATCTTCTCTCGCTCTCTTCTCTTAAACGTTTTATGGGTCACTGGACCAAGTTTAATTCGTACATTATTTATACAATTACTTTAACTCGACAACTTGTTATTCAATGCTAAATTTTAATCGTAACAAAGTGCTGGGTGTGCATACGGTTAGTTGGAAAAAAAATCTGTAAATAAATGACGTTAGATGTAATTGAAATGAAAAATGATTTTTTCCATATAGAAAACAACAAGAATAAAGGTCAAATAACAAAATGTATGTCACTAGAAAAGTACAACTGGACTTTTTTTATATACACATATATCTCTACAATCTTAGTTTGCATGATATTATAATAGTTATTAGTTTGTTTGGTCGTATATGATATGCAAAGCAGAAACAGAACTTGTTGTGAAAAGGAACATATCTCGAGAACCAGTTATTGTCACTAATTAATTAATTTATCTGTTAATTTGAATTCGCTGAAATTCGAGAGAATCGAAAGAAGACAAGAACGCACACAAACTTGTTTAACTTTTAATTATTTAATTTCAAAGTTGCTGGATTAAAAAGTAAAGACTGAAAATAGCATCAGGAAAGTCCTTGGGGACGTACCATTAGAATCACTCTTCCTCCCCAAAAATTGTCACTGTCTTAAGTTTTCTTTTGCACGACGGCCGACATCGTAAATTTTAACTAATTTATGTTCGTCTGGGCGTTCCAAACACAGATAATGCATTTAATATTGGCTGCGATCACTATTTTATTTTTGTTCATCCATTTCATACTATATACAACCATGTTGCTTTTGATTTAGTTATCCACCGATGGTAGCAACTACAGAATCATATTTCTCCTTGAGTAATTAAATAACTGTTTTCAAAGCGATTTCATTAATCGCGCAATTTTCTTATACAGTTATATGTATACTTATACATATAGGCGATATTTATTAGAAATGATGTGACTATTTTGCCTTCAATATTTTTTTTGCTCTGCACTTTAAATTAAAATGTAACGTTAGAAGTATTATGTGAACAGAAGCTAACTGAAACCGCATGCTTAATTATACCGTAGTAATGTAGTTTAGTGTTTGATTTACTGCCGTTTTCAAAGTAAAAATGTATAGAAACAATTCACAGTGTAATCATTTTATTACATTCCATGTCAACATACCAAAATTTTTGATAAATTAACCAGAATATTAATAAATAATTCTTATATGCTAATGTGGACCTTTTTTCGTATATTAATAATTAATTAATTTGGCAGCGTTTATCTTATATATCCGATGGCAATAAAAATGGAATAAGTTAATACATGTTCGGGCATTGCCAATTGTTTGTGATCATTATCTTGTTGCAATAAATTATTGTTATACATAATTAGCAGCCGGGAAGAATATACACATTGAACGCGTCCATTACACTGCGAAGAGTATGATGTACCACTATATTTAAAGACACCTGCTTGGTTTTAGTGACAACATGAGCTTAACTTAGATTACTCACATTTTCAAATGTCACAAGTATGGCTAAATAGGATGCAACAATATTTATACCGTTAGTTAGTAAAACAGACAGCAATCTAAAAACGGCACTGTTCCTCTAATAGTAATACTAGTGCTTTACGTGTAATCCAAAACGCCCATTAATTATAATTTCCATTGCCTTTTTTCCTCTTTCCTCTCCACATGTCGTTGTGTTTGTGTGTACTTTGCTGATGTTACAATGTAAGTAGAATTTTTTTAGGTCTATTACACCAGACGGAACATTGTCGAGATTAGAATCTTTTGTAGCCAAAAGGAATTTGTGAATTGTTTTTTCTTCGTGGAATTCTTCTCATAAAAATCATCCGAAAATTGTAATGAACCTTTTTTTAAATCTTGAACCTTTCTTTTTCCAAATGGCAGCATTACTCCTGTCTGACTTTTGACTTGACCCATGAAGTTGGAACAACAATGAAAAGTTGAATTAAATGTCCGTGCAGAAGGGACTCAGAAAGACACTGTTTGTTAGCCGATGTCGTCGACGGGCTAACAGCCAAACACCCCCCAATTGGGGAGAACAGAATTCAGTGTATTGTGAGAGGGCGAGGATTCCTAATATCCGGAATGTTCGCGATCTTAAAGCATTGTGTATGCCGCGCGGGGATTAGCCATTAATCACTTGGGTCATTGTATCAACTATCAAAGCGTGCAAGGTTTCGCAACAATAGTCCGCGCGCTCCACTGCACACACCCCCAGCGAGAAAAGCTCTCGCCATTGCTACACTACCCGACGCGCTGCTGTTCAACAACCCTCCATACTACCACCGTTTCTCTGCTACCAATTCTATGGCATCATCAAAACAATCCCTGTTCAAATAACATTGCATACAACACACCAATGAAAAGAATGGCAAAAGCGGGACCTCATTCTAATGCCGGGACCGCTTTTCAGGACCATTTTAATTTATTAAATTTTGCGCCAAGGAAAAATTTTTACAATTCATCATCACCTTTTCTGTGTATGATGGTGATGCGCTCCCTGCTTGCTCACATATATTACAAACATGGAGATGATGATGAAAAATTGTAAAGTTAAATGTGTCGTAAATTAATGACATTCACTATGGATGGTAAATTGAAACATTATTTTAAACTTGGTTGAAAGTTTCGTAACAGTTTTTTGTAAATGTAATCAGTGGAGAGGCGTTGGAGCCTCGCGCTTATAGTTTCCCCTATCAAGTTGACAAGCATATTAATATACGGCAATTTGTTAACATTGAAATGTTGATTAGCATAGTTTTAGGTGGTGTTAAGATTAGGTGTATAACCTCGTCCTGTCTGGCTCGATTTATCAAAATGTACACGTTTATAATTAAGATGTCGGAGGTGTTTCTTAATATCCCGTGAAATACCCCTCGCTTAGAAAGACGAACCACATTTTTTCCGCTCAAATTTGGATGTTAATGGATGTGGGGATGAGGCCGGTGGGTGGTATAGAAGGGTTGAACGCATAACGAATTCTGACCACAGGACTGAAGCACACACATATAACCAATTTGAAATTCTGTTTATGTCCTGTTTGGAATATCCCAGAAATTCCATGCGAAAATTAAACCACCATCCCCTCCCTCAAGCATTTATATACATACACCACCCCCGACTACCACAAAACATTCAATTCATGTATAACATAACAACAACGTAGCCTGTATCGAATTTATGCAACGTGATTGTTGTTGCAAACAGGAAATTAACATCAAACACACGATAACGTTTGCTCTTATTTGTGTCTTTTCTTCAAATTTCTCCTACATGATATCCATTATTATTATATTTCTGTTCTTGGCTTAAAATATGAATTACAACATTACCGTTTTTGCTGCTATATTGTGCCCACTTTCTCCACATAATATTCCCTATAACTTTGTATGTTCCACTTTTTTCCTCCAATGTTATTCCTACGTACAGGCATAGAGTTTGAAATCGTATTATTCCGCCTACATGCCTTTTAATTGAAATCCCTCTATCACAAACGAAGCCACCCCCAGCAGCCCATGCTTGACGTATTTCATAGGTGTCATCGGCAGGGCCCATTTATCAAGCTGGTAAAAATTGCTCAGTCTACAGGAAACGTAAATTTCACTGGAGCAAAAACAATGCTGATTGAACTAGTCACAATGGGTTCAAAACCTTTATATTACATTTTTTCCGCATTCGTAATGAAAATGTACGCTTCCCAAAGCAGAGGCCGCCCGCTGAGCCAGTATTGGACCAATAATGCAGTAGTCCACTTGCAAGTCAAAAACATTTTTCACAAAAAAAATAATCATAAATATCGACCGGGAATGATGGCGGCATTCTACCTGGCCGCATTTCCTCCAGATTTTTTGTTGTAATTCCCTCTAAAGCCTCTTGGACATTGACATATGATGGCTAGAGTTTGACACCAATCAAATCTTAGATAGCGAACCACTGGAAACCAACCATCCATTAAGATGAAAAAACACAGCTGGTGGTGCCAAAGATGTGAGGCCTTCATTTGTCTTCTGTCATAACCCACATAACAATTGACGGGCCGGTCTTTAATCAAAACCAGTACTGTTAATTAGAAATTCTAAGCGCACATTTGTTTCTTGAATGAGATGTTGAAATGTTTGCGCTATGTTGTCATCACTAGATGCATGCTGTATTCAACAGTTGGACTAAAATTTCTATTACGACATATTATATACTTCGCTGTTGCGGTGGTGTGTCGAAATTTCCTAATGTCGATTATAAGCGTTTAGAAGAACTAGCACGTTACGAAAAATGTTTCTAACATAATAGGGCTCTAATAGGGTTCAACTGGCTGAGGGGACTATCTACCTATAAATCATATGTTAAAAAGTTCAATCTCTTCTCAAGGTGCGGTTAGCAAAAAGGAAAATAAATTTTCGATGGGAATTGATTAACTGTTGGTATTATGTGTTAGTTGTAATGTAGCTTTGTACCAATTTGTAATGATATATTTTTTGTAAGGGTTCCCGATAAATACACAGCAGGTAACAACTTATGGAAACGCATTTAGGAATAATAACGACACACGGTTTATTTTAAAGCCAATTTATTTAAAAAAAAATAATTAAGAACTCCGTATATCGTTTCTGTATAGCACTAAACCTTTGATGACATAATTGTTAATATAAGAAGTTTCTAGTTCCTTTGTAAATTGAAACCAAACCGACTGGTAAAAAATGACTCCAGTGTCCATAAGCTCGGTCAAATGGCATCTCATTTTACAACATAATAGATTCATTACAATTTTAGATGGTAGCCTGTACCGAAACTGACACTAAGTATTAGTCATCCCTGCAACTCTGTACGGTTTTTTAGGGATCTAGATGATAATGGCGGCCCTTTATTTCACACACGCACTATTTTCTATCTTCTTTTCGCTCACATTTTCCTCCCTGCTGGCTTAGCATTTTTACGCACACAACAATGTAACTAATATTCAACGGTTGTTGTCCAGTCCGGCCCCCTTTTCGGCCATACTACCACTTTGGATGTGCAGGGGGGCTGCTTTCGCTTTTATTAATTGAGTCTTCTAAAATGCCACTAGGGCCCATCATGAATCCGTAAAATTTCTTTGATTTATGACCAAATGAAACATTGAAACGTCACTGACCCAACTTTATTTATTCCCTTAGATAATAGACTCATTATTAGTAATTAAAATGTAACTAGAAAAATTGATTCTTATCGCGATATTTTCATTTAAATTAATGGCTAGTTGGAAATTGTGTATATTTGTTCGACTTATCGATCCTTTTGCCTTTCAGCAATTTGAATGAATTTGTAGAATTTTATCAGTTATATCCATACAAACATTGAATAATAATATGTAACATGTACTAGAAACGGACGTTTTGCGTTTAGTGCCGTAGATAAATTCATTAAAAAGTTCTACTAGGGGTCAATTAAGTTAGTCGTGGGATTGTCGAGAACAAGAGCGGTGGTCTTGTAAAACGTATGGAGGAGTAGTTCTCATAATTTGTCGTGGTCACGGGTACGGACATGTAAAATTACTTAGGCCTGTGTGGTCCACATTACTCGAAATAATAGAGAACGCTATATGAAATGTCAGCGACATGTTAAAAAACGCGAGACACATGCAGAAAAGGCCTTAAACAAATAACAACGAGGGTAATGGGTGCAGTAAGTAGAAGAAGAATTATGACGTGCATGTTGAAAATAGGGGTAGGAGGCTACGGGGCTTTTACCAAACAGTCGGCATGACAACTGGAGATGGAATACAGTCGTTTTCTAGGCACTAGAAAGGGACAGAACGACAGCTGGAAGTGCTGTTGTATATGCGTGCGCTCAGTATATAGTGATGTTTGTAACGCTGACAGCTTGCCAGTACTATTACAAGCTCTTCAACCAATCCGCTGTTAGTGTTACTGTGCAAACTGACTCTTGAGGGAAAGCCCCGAAACTGCTGTGTCCGCATGTTTTCGAAAAAATTGACAGTTCAGTTGTGCGACCGCGAAAGTTGAACGAGCGCGCCAAATTCTGCGGGACGGGACAATTTCTTCCTTAATTTTGTTCGAAAGTTTTCGGAATGTCTTCGACTTCCTTTTGAAGATGTGAATGATAAAATAGCCGATATAAAATGTAAATTAATTCACTTGCGGTCCCGCTGTTTCATTTTAGTTCATTTTAGTGTGATATGTGCTTAATTATTGCTTTCGTTTAAAAAAACAAAACTGTAGGATAAAAAGGGGTTAAAGAACAAGCGTGCATGTGTATGTGTTTGTGTGTGTTAATATGTGGATTTTTGTGTAAAAGGTAAAAAAGGGGTATTAAAATAGATTGTAAACGAGTTTTATATTGTATTTAATGTGTGAGTGTGTATGTGTGTGGTCCATTTAGTTTGAAGAAGAAGCGCTTCTTCAGGAATTCCAATATTGTTAATTGACATGTTAAAAACACAGGGGATCTATAAACGCGCAAAGGTAGCAGCACTTTTTCAAATTGCTTTAAATTGACACACTTTAATGTGGTACTTATTTTGATACCGGCTTATTACAATGGAACTTCTATAGGGAACACACTGGCTTATGTCATACATTATAAACCAGTTTAACGATTTTACATGGTCTTTTTGCATTTTTCGAATTATTTATTCATTATTGCTAATTCAATTTAGATAATTTATTTCAGTCAACTTTTTCAAACTTCAAACTTTTATCAGTGACAATGTACAATTATGTTTTATTTATAAACTAACCTTGTGATAAATTTAAGGACAATTCTTTATATTTATAAGGTTCAAATAGATTGATTGATAATCGATAGATTATTAGTTCCAAAAATTCATTTAATGCGCGAAAGAAACTCCAAATGACCGCTTTTGCGCGGTAAATATCTAAATACCTTTGCTTTTGTTTAAATATACAATATATAGACTGCGATAATTATATAAGCAGTTAATAGTACTTCTTGATTAAAAAAGAAAAAATGCACTTTACAAGTCAGTAAATATAATACACATACAAAAATAATTAGCTGTTTCCTTACCTAGCAATTTGCGTTGCGTTCTTACTGAGTTTATAATATGGATAATTATTTAAAAAAATAATAATTAATGAGTCCTTAAATTAAAGTTAACATGAAACAAAAACAGATTCTTATTCTAAATTTTTTATTACAATGTATATTTTATCTTAAAGTTGAATAAGAAATTACGTCATTTATATTTAATTTTAACACTTGAATAGTTTATTTATTGCATTTTAATATCAATAGATCAACAATAAAAGGACACACTCAGTTTCATCGTATTTGAAAACAAATCATTTAATTTCCAAAACACGATTTTAATATTCCTCTACCTACACTTAATAGACTTATTAAAAAAATATGAATCTATCCTTGTACATATTTAGGTAATTTTCTACTACAGACCATAAATTATCCTACACCTCTCTCTTCAGCATACTTATATTAAAAAGCTCTTATGGAAGAATGAAGACGAGAGATCTGTTGATTAACTTGATATCTATACAAAACAACCCGAAATGGTTCGTTTTTTTGCTCTTGTTCGATTTATAAGCTGTATACAATAAAGTAACAAAAACAAAATACAAAAAAATAAACGGGCCCCGTAACAAATGTAAAAAACATGATGTGATCTCCTCTCACATTCATATATGTATATAGAACCGATCGCATATAGGTATGTGTATATAAGGGTAAATTGTATGCATGTTTTTGCCATCGGTAGTATTTGTATACAGGAGCCCTAACAAATTGATTGTGAAATGTCCTTTGAGAATTCACAAACAACAACACCGACTGTTTTAACACGATGATAACGACAATTGATAAAATGTAATTGTTCGCAATTAATTCCTATGTAAATAATTAAATCGAACTTAATAAACGTCGATATTTAATTAGTGCTCGAACTGTTTTTGTTCCTCCTCTTCTCTTCTCTATTCCACAAATTATTGATCAAACAACAAACAACAAAAGAAAACAATATCCAATCTAATATAAAGTAATCACAACATAAAGGCGAAATTAAGATAATAAGATTACATTTGGGCCATGTGTCTATATTTTCAGTATGTCGGGCAGGCCTTGCATGTTTAACAGCCGTTACAACAAATATCAGGTGGGTTTGTCCTGAGCTTAAAAAAACACGAAACGGGAGCTAGTGCACAAGCTCTGATGACGACCACCTATACGATATAGTGTACACTGTACAGTAGTAGAGTGAAGGGAAACGGTGCTAGTGGGGTGGCCGGGTGTGTAGGCGGTAAGGGAAAAGCCGCTTTGGCGGCATGCAGTTTGTAATATACGCGCTTATTCCGGGCAACTTGCACGCATCCTTAATTCTATAATTCGCACCATTCAATTCGCAATAATTCTCTAATTACAATCAGAATCCGCCAACTTATTTTCAATTAATAATAATAATTTTTAGTCGTCAATAAACTAGTCGTTATTTGCATCAATTAACGGGTTTTACTCATTTTTATATGATTTCACAAGTGTCGCTTCAGATAAGCTAATTATATTGTTTTGCAGACATTCGACTAGACTGTTTTCATGTTAGGTACTTATACTGTTTGGTATTTATAATTAGTGTAATAAAAGTAAAAAATAATAAATTTTAATATTCCATTTCCAATCTCTTTGGAACTAATTAGCGGCACAAGTGTAAGTGTCCTGAATAATAGTTTTTGTTCCCCTTTACACATAAACAATAATTTCCTAAAGTATTTCGTGTTGAAAAGATAATGGCATCAGCAAGTTTTCCTCTGTTATACATCAAAACTGTTTGTGCTGGTGAAAAATGGTTATGTTTCATCTTATATTATATATAAAACGTACGTATATAAAATAAAAGAGCAAACAATAGAGAGGAAAACTCATCATATATTACATTTCTGCTAATGTGGCTGTACAAAACTACAGTAAACATAAAAGCAGAAATGTCGTAGTAGCGAAAACTGAAATTGATAAATTGACCATAGCGAGTATTTCGTACGTACAACGTACATTCGAATTCTGTGTTTTTTTACGCTGTTTTACGTAATATTCGTGTTGCACACGAGTGTGTATGTATAGCTATATGTATATCCAAAGTATAAAAAAATCACTAACAACCGCTGTTGCCCACAGCTATTATCAAACTATATACAATTTCAAGCGTAAATTCTAATAAAATCGAACATTAACATCGAAGGCAGTGAATCAAATGAATAGGTATTACTTTCACACACTAGAAAAGCGCGATATTTAATTATTATTTATTATTTATGATTAAGTTAAACCACTTTTGTCAGGAGCCTTTGAAGGAAATCAATTTGAATGGAAATGAATTCAGAGTGGGTATTCGATACACAATCGTAAATCATTGCATAATTAGGGGCGAATATCTTATGTGTGTATGACCCTTTTTTGCATCGCAAATACATATTCATGTCTCATTATATTGAAGGAGTCTGGGCAATGTCTAATCAGGTTCGATTCCCTTTTGCAACATAAATCATGGCAATGCTAACAGGCTGGCGGAATACTTGGCGTACTTTCATCATGGGTGCAAAATTCCGCTCCCCTTTTTCACTTTTCAAATGAGACAAACACATGCATAAATATAGAAATGGCATCTTAATCATTCCATTTTGTTGAACAATAGAGCTATAATCTGAATTCGATTTTATTCATCATAAATTGTTGCATATAATATTAACGATCTTGTATTTTAATTGCAAATTAATAGCGATAATACCTGTATTACCACAGTAAACCGGTACACTGTATTATTATTATTAAATAAGTTGAGTTTCAAAGCCCATATCAAGTTATAATTGAAATTACATGAATGATTATTAAGAACTGTTCTTGTAAATAATTATATACCACCATCCTATAGTAACATTGATTTATGTTCTTCAAGTGTTATACTTCATTTTGTTTAAAGAAATTAAAATGTCTTAAAAAACCATCGATCCAATGTTTGCATGTATGGAGAACGAAACAGAATTTTTGTATTGGATTACGTGCTTTTTACAAAGAAACACCCACCTGAATTTTAATACAAAAAATGTCAAGTAATAATTGATTAATTGTGCACTCTTATATCCTGTTAAACGTTATAGAATTTAAATTTACATTGTTGGTCAGAAGGAAAGAACAGTTTTACAAATCAATAATACATACATATGAGAGCGGGTTTTTTTCGCCACTCGCTCTGTCCGTCGCTACTAAAACACGTTTGCGCTATTGTTTCCACATAATAAATAAAGCACTTGAACGAATGAATGAGAATTTATCATTTGAAACAATAAAATTGCGAAAAAAATATTATTTTCATTGTAGAATTTTTGTTGGTCTATAATGAATGTCTTCATTTTGGGGAAGTCAAAAATTGATTAATGACTTGCCAGCCCATGATGGCAGATTAGTGATCCATCATTGACAAATGATCCAAGTTTTAAAGCGGCCTATCAGAGTGAAGGAAAGTTGAACTTATGCTATACGGATGCATTATTGAAACATCAACTATCCTAGTAAAAAAGCTAATGGCATTTTAATGTCTTATTTTTGTGATTTTCTATTTGCAATGGTGCGATAATGATCGTTTTGTGGGGGCGGTTTATCTACCCAGTTTATATGTTTAATTAGAATTCCTGGGCAAGAATCCTCCTGTATGACGATAATAAATTACAATTCAGTTTAGTTAAGCTATTAATAATACATGTCATTGATTTAATTGTTTAAATTATCAAAACCGCAAAATTTTAGTACCGAAATCGTAAACCACATTCAGTCGTTTATTGTGCGTGAAATTTCCAGAGCGATAAATTTTTCTTCTTGCTTATTAATTTGTTTATTGCAATTGAAACAACTTAATCCTGTGACAACACTATAAAAGGAGCAACTGTTAAAAATTGTGCTCATTTAAATATTCAATCAGATAATAAAAGTAGTGAATATATAAGTACAAAAATACATGCTCAGATGGAATCACGACAAGAAAGAACACCAACTGGATGATGTATTAGATGCGATTTTTCTTTAAGGCTTTTTACTTAAGTAGAAACATTTCTTTTGTGTATTGTGCGAGCGAGTAGTTTATTATCTGCGAAAATAATTTATTTTTCTTGTCCTAAAAGGCCACAAATTAGGATAATATAATGAAATAGGGTAAGAGAGGGAACTGGTTGGAATAAAACGCTCCTATTGATTCACTCGCAACGGCTCTTTTTTTCTCTATATTCTCTCGAAATATTTAGAGAAAAAAGGTGTACAATTATTTAGCAAGGGAGCGGCTCATATCGCGGGGGAAACTTCATGGATGATGAAAAACCATATTTACTAGTTGACTGGTAACATGAAATCATTTTACATTTTCCCGGAAACTATAAACATGCCAACAGAAATTTATCTAAAAAACGGCTGTGTGGTCGGGGGTGGTGTGTGTATGTATAGCACCGCTATGTCAATTTTTATAAACTCTGTGTATGCTTTTTTTGTATTTCCATTTCTGTTTTTGCGTGTAAATCATAACCTCATCGTGATTTACAGCAGGAAGAAATAAATTCAAAACAATAAGGCTGGAAACATTGATTTTAAGTCGATTAAAAAAATCCACAACAATAAAAACTGCACATTTGAATAAAAAAGTCGAAATTTTTGTCCCTGTGCAAACACAAAGCTCTCACTTCTAATTCAACAATTTATCGCGTTTAGGGAGTAGGATATTTTAAGTGAGTTTTGGTGTTATTGTGAAGTTGAAAAATTCGGAATGTCGTGCTACAGTTTTGTTAGTTAAAATGATAACAACGCGTTCAGGTAGCAAAACAAGAAACTTTCTAATTCTTTTATTTAGGAAACTCATAAAGGTAGACTTTTCGTGTCACTTTATAGGACTGGCCTTTTATTCATACGCACCACAACAATTTTCTGTTACGCAACAGAAAAAATCCGAGGTGTGTATTGGATTTGAAAAGAATTTTGAAAAAGTCACTTCTCTGATTGATTTATTGCGATTTTATAGCATTGTCATTTGCGCGCTTTCTCATCCCATTGCAAACCGTAACCGTCTCCTTATTGAATGTAATGACACTTCCTGCCTCATTCCGAAAAATTGGTCCATTTTATTATTAAATATATGATGGTTCTCATTATCTACAAAACCTAAATATGAATTGGATGTTTTGAGGATATGGTGTTGAAGTGTGTGTTGTTATATAGAAATTTTGTGGTGTGTGGATGGGAAGGTATATATGGAGGTGTGAGAATGTCACCATAGTGAATTATGGGCGCACTTTATCGAGTTTGGAGCTAACTGTACGCCCTCCCGGTCGCTGCTGATTCTGCAGCACTCCAGTCATGTGTGCTCTGGGTGATAATCAGCCGGATGGGCCCGCCACAACGTTTCCCGTATAACCCATCCGCAACTATCTACTTGTGCACACTTTACTGCATTGATAATATGTATTGCCCTGGAACCGAACACAATGAACTAAATGCCAAATAATAGGAAAAAGAGTGCCGCAAAATGCAACTCATCTCTCCTCTTCTCTCCTCTTAATACGCTATGTGTGTGTGAAGTTTTCTCTGAAAGTTCCCATTGAAAATCCGCACCAGCAGCTTTCACAAACATACGTTCCATTCAAATAGCGTAGCATTTGAGTGAAATTTAACCAAATTACATTGTAATTTATACAACAAATTAAATTTTCAACATAATGCTTCTTTGCAAGAGTTTTCTTTATCTGGTAATGTCTCTATAATAGTGAGTTGATTTTATCTATGTGAGTTTGAAAATAGATTATTTGGGACACAATTAATTTGTTTAAGGGCCAGTTTCTAATAAAAGAAACGCGTTTTAACGAGTGTGGTAATCGTTTGGAACATTTATCAAAATTGTGTAGGACGGTATGCGTCCAAGTTCTAGTCATGTTATTTATAGTTTCAATGACATCATTAATAAGTAGTGTCTGTTTACCAATACTAGAATTTATTAACACAACAGTAGAGTCGATATATTAAAAAAAAGTCTACTGAACAACTGTAAGGTATAATTTATTAAGTTGAATGAGTAATTAACCATAAGTCAAATAATCCAATTATTTTTAGGAAAAAAAATTATTTTGTTTTGAAAACTACAGTTTTTTGTGAAAAAAAATTATTATACCTTAGGATGTAATTTATGAAAAAGTTGATAAATATTTAACGTATAAAAGTGATGTGCATTTACATAATTACGTAATGTTACAATATTGATGATTTTTTTACTTAACACATTACCTAAGTCTCTGGTCGAAGTTATTTGCATTAATGTGAATCAAATTAAAGATAAATTTAAATGAAAAACTTGATAACATATTCCCGAAGCCATTATTCTTTCTAATAGCAGCCATGTTGATGGATAGCAGCCATGATTGTTTTGAATTTTTCCGGGTTCCCCTTCGGGGTTAAACTCCACCCTTCACTCAATCACTCTGGGTGTTAGCCACCCCCTTTCCCCACCCAAGATTGATTATGTAAAGGGCATTTCTCTGCCATCTATTGGTTATTTCTTCAATTCCTTGACCCTTTAGTGGGATTTTAAGTCATTTCTATGAGTACGCTTAATAGTTTATTACCTCACAAACAGAGGGTGTGAAAAAGGGGCTGATTTGTGCTTTTTCCACTGCTGCAGCCGTAATGAAATTTTAAATAGCCACTTGTGGAAATCGGGAAATACACTCGGTCCGTTTCCTAAGAAACTCCAACTATTTTTACTGCATTCATAAAAAATATCTTTCCATAATAATTATTCTAAGAAAAGCTCAGGATAAATGCATCGTATTTCATTTTAAAATTGTGACATTTCAACGCTGACCTCGTAGCCGTTACAAAAATCTTGGAAGTGTATAAAAAGTTCAGCTATAGATTGTCGAGAGATAAAAACACATTTCATTACAGCAATAACAGGAAAATGGGTTAAAGTTAAAATCTCCTGGAAAAAAGGCGAGCTTTGCTCCCGGCGCGTACGCCAAATTTTCAAATAGTCCTTCCATTCTCACCACATTCGCCCGATCGTATCCACATTTTCTTCACTTTTTGGCTGAATGAACGGTTTGTGTTTATAACAAAGCCATAATTCACACAACGTTGCCAACACTTTTGTATTAGTTGCGCTTAATCTGAATTGTGATCAAGTAAACGGAAGTTACTGGGAGAATAGGATTTATCTAGTTCCGGTCGCTGGTGGAGCGCAGATTGTTTTGGGTCGATTAAAATTCCAGGCGCAACATAGAATATCGGTGATCACTTTTGTTTTGTGGTCTATACTCGAAGCACACATATGGAGGGTATACATTCGTGGGGGTTATAATACCTACCCTTTTGCCCGTCTCTCTCTTTATCCGCTTACACAATTCCTGATTCGGAGTTTGCATTTCCATCAAGTTCCTATAATGTATGTTACGCTATCGAGTTGGTCAACATTGATGAATTGTTTTCATCATGTACGATTACGGTGCCCGATTTCAATTGCCTTTTCAATAGTCCCTTGATATGCAAACGGCTACACACTAAATCACATGACACTATCAACTAGTCAGATAGGTGCAATAGGGTGTCTATTTCATGTCAGATTTATTCAAACGTATTGTTCCACTATTAAATTCTGCTATCGACTTTACAGTATACCTATTTGCTATATTATGCATGGTGACATTTTCACAAATGCAAAAATTTATTCACTCTATACTATAGATATTACTTAAACCGATATATGTTCTATACCGCAAAATTAATCATATAGCATTTAATTAAGTTGTTACACCCTGTGTAATACTTGCAGGTATAGGTAGTACAAAAATATTGTACATACATATTTATAGGAAATTATTTGCATTTAATTTCATAAATTTGCATACAATTTGCAAGCTTGACATAATTAATTAACTTCTAGAAACAAACCATAATTAATAAATTTACTTAAACTAGTACAAGTACCTAAGTAGGTACAAAGCAAATAGTTGTAGAGATGTGTTATTTTTTCCTTATTTATGTAGGAAATACAAGATACTGTTTTCTACAATGTAAAACAAGTTTCGAGAGCCATTCAATATGCAAATTTCTGTCTTGTAATTTATTAAACAAGTCCACTGTATTACCGACGAATGGACAAAAGTAAAAAACTTCAGCTATCAACCGGATAGGGGCGTTAATATCGGCTTTTCAGGGTAAAATTTTGTTAAACTAATAGCCTTTGGAGCTTAGGTGTATTATTAATAAAATTATCTATGCATAAATGCTAATCATCCTTCAAGGATTGCAATGCGTTCTGCATGCGCTTCTGTTGCATAAAGCGCGAGAGGAAAACAAAGAGGAAATCTTCGTGTTTTGAATAATGATTTCTATCTGATTACATTTCTATGCCGATTAAAACCCATAGCGAAAATTAATATTCAGAAAATTTACATAGGTTGATATGTTTCCATTGTATTGATTATGTTTGTAATGTTGGAGAATGAGAGAGTGGTGTGTATATGTTGGGGGTTGCTAGGGGTTGTGGCGTATAGTTTGAATGAAAAGAGGTCGGTGGGGTTGTGAATATTAATTGGCCCACAGCGCTGGCAGTTGCACCACGAAAACCAACACATTTACACCTCATACTTCTCTCACCCTTTTGCTTTTATCCCTTTGCATAACCATTCCATCCAAAAACACCCTGGAGTGTCAAGTTCTTTGATTAAATTAAAAGTTGTGCCCCACAGAGCTCTACTACTATTTACATGTAAATCTCATTAAGCATTTTAGCCAATTAGAATATACAAAAAGTTTTCAACGCGTTTTAATTGCGAAACAATGCCCACACCTTTCCTTCTTTTTTTCAAAGGGACACAAAAAACTTCTATTCGCATTTTTATTAAGAAATTTTAAAACTATCTGTAACTGTGATCTCGTTGAATAAAAAGGAGATACTCTAGGTAACTCCTATAGTAATTTTCTATGTAGGTACAATAACTAAGACATTAGTTCCGTAACATATTCTCGAAAGAATTTTTTCTTGAAATCTGGCCATGTCAAAGGCCAAAACAGCTTGTTATTTTCTACTCGTTCCATATAGAAACCGGCTTTTTAAAACTGATCTAGATCTGAATATGGTTATTCTTGGAAGGCAAGTTTTGTATAACGGCTAAAGAAAATTATAGGATCCATCTACTTTCAAAAGACTTGTAGATAACATTCCAAACACTACAATTACGTAATAAAAACAGAATTGAGCCACTTTATATTCGAATAATAGCCAATTCCATTAGAAATTCAGTTTTTTTCGTGTGCTGTTCATCTACAAAGACATAGAATAGAAGTAAAAAAAACCTAGAAAATAATTCATTAACAAAAACACGAATCCGCATCAAAGAAATTTCGCCTGAAGTGTAATTTATCAAAATATTTTGTAAACTCGCCAAAAAACACAAGGATTTAAAGTTCTTCCAGCATGTATTTATAAAAGCTACCTAGTGTTTTTATTAACATTGGCGCATTCACCAGAACGTAGAGAACTGTGTTCAGTCTGACTATGTTTTCTCTGTGACTAGTTCATTATCCGAATTGACGTCTGAGTACACAGTCGAACTTCGTGTACTGCGGAAAGAGGAAAAATTTAATAGGAAAACTAATTGCCTCCACCCACGAAATAAGGATCTCGTCTGCGACGTACGATTTGTCAAGCTAAAAGGTTCCGCACACACACATGCAATTCGTTAGCTGTAGCCAGCCAACGTGACGCCACCATCAAGTTCTCTCTTGTGCTTTTTGCGAAACTAACATTTTTTATAATACATATATATGTATATATGTATGTGTAGAGCGCTCCGACATGTTTTGATGTACTTGTGGCCTTTGTTTTTTAATGTCACAGATTTATGATGTTGGTTTCAAAAGAGACATGGATGGGTGTGAGAGAGTGAGCGAGTTAGAAATGGGGATTCAGTTATGGAAACGGCTGTGCAATGTGCAAATGAGATTTCGACCGCGATTTTGTGCGTCGTTTTATTCCCATTTTCATTATTTCTACCCCCCCCCGGTTTTCCCCTTTTATATTTTATAATATACACAGCACAATAATACGAAAAAAAAATCTAAATAAAGAACACAAATGCGCCTATTTTTAAAACACCACCGAACCATTAAAGCGTACCATTTTTCTTGGCCAGAAAAAATTTAATTCCAATTTTAATTAAAGCGTTCAATAGCTGTGGATATGGATATTAACGCGACCTGAACACAAACAACACACAAACACAGTTACCAATTTGATACCAATTTTTTATTTGTTTAGTAAAAGAATTTAATTAATTGTAACAATTTAAATTAATTAAGGGTAAAGTAATTGGTTGTTATAACGCTATTTCCGCAATGTAATTACTTTTATCGCTGTTTGGTCGGGAGTGCGGCTTCAAGAACAATGTTTCCCATTATGATTTGCTCGTTTTTTCATTTATTTTGACTTTGTTTTATCCTATTTTGAATTATAATAAGCAACGGTAGCGAAATATTTTAATGAATTCCTTTTTGCAACAACTACTCCACAGAATGTGTGTATGATTGTGAAGCGTAAAAATATTTCCAACTTCTTTTTTCATGTTTTAATACCATTGTCGGTATTTATTTAATATTCCTACCTTAAGACCAATTAGATGCAACTATTTTGCATTTAATTAGCATTGCATCAGCCAGTTTAATAATTTGTCGTTGGAATTTTTCACAAACTAAACGACTTAGAACTGTTCCAATTTGCTGATGACAAAGGATCTCTCTTATTCTATGTTGTCTCTATACTAACGGAATTGCCATTTTCTTTTCTGCATTTTGGGTAAAACACCATGGCTAACTAGTTGCAAGTGTTGCATTCCGCGGACACGTGTGTCTCTATGAAGCATGAAACCCAAATGATGTTGATGATGATCTGTCTCAGTTTACATGTGTCACTCATTTCTTGGTCTCCAACATTATTTAAATATTCACTCATTTGCCAGTTGAACTTGGGACTTGATCCTTATTGTTTGTACATGTCACATATTAGTTAAGAAATGCAAAAATAAAACGCATTAATTCGTCCAGATTCATATTATACGATACAAACAACAATCATGACAAATTTCACGCTACCCGAGAATATATTGTCTCGTTAGTGTTTTTCTAATATTAATAGTTTTTGTTTGAAAATTGCTTTGAACTCATTCTCTCGTGTTTTTCTCTGTTCACAGGAGTTATATGAAAATCCGTTTGTTTGTTAGATGAAGAACCTCAAAAGGGCAACAATTTAAGTGGAACGAACCAAAAAAGAAATTAGTGCAACATTTAAAAATAAGTGTTTAATTTTTTTTCCGTTCTTTATTCATTTTCATTTTCAAATGTGTGAATGGTTAAAAAATTTTAAAAATGTTTTGTGAAGATGAGATAATACGTCTATCGTAACAGTGTATTTTAAATGTGATCAAGTGTTAAAAGCCACAAAACACAAGGAAAATACCACATATAGACTCAGTGTATATAAAAATTAAAGTATATAATTAATCTTAACTGTGATCGAAACGAAATATGAGTTCGTATTTTGCTAATTACAATATACCAGACATGCGAAATGGTGGCGGCGTATCGGCAGAACATCAACATCAGCACTACGGTGCCGCTGTCCAAGTGGCCCAGGGCGGTGGCGCTGTCCAAACGGACCCAAACCCATGTGCGGGCGATCCGTCCGTGGTCGGTTTGCGGCAGGGCATTCCACCACACCATTACGGCGGTCCCCCTGCTGCCGGCCAACCGCCCCAGGGCATGCCCTATCCGCGTTTTCCGCCATACGATCGCATGGACATTCGAAGCGCGGGTTATTATGGTGCCCAACAGCAGATGGACGGTAGCCAAGGCTACCGACCAGACAGTCCTAGTAGTATGCATATGGGCGGCAATGGGGCCCCAAACGGCCACCAAACGCCCGTCGTTTATGCTAGTTGTAAGTTACAAGCGGCGGCGGTGACGCAGAACGGGGTCTTAGGGCCCTCGGGGAGTCCACCTTTAGATACATCACAGAATATGAACAGTCATCACATGGGCCATCACATGCAAGAACATCCGCAGCACCATCAGCAGGCCCACCACCAGCAGCAGCATATGATGTACGGTGGCCAGCAGAACACCAACATGCATCAGCAGGCACCACCCCATCAGCAGCCCTCGTTGCAACCGCAACAGACTCCCGGTCAACAAGCGCCCAATAATACCGCCTCCGCATTGCCTAGTCCCCTTTATCCATGGATGAGGAGTCAATTTGGTGAGTATAACGGACGATTTTCAAGAAATTCTCTCCCTTTTTAGACCCAACAACAAAGAAAGTCAAAGAAACCATTTCCAGTCACTATACACACTCAGACACATTTTTGCATAATTATTTTTTTCTTTTAAGAAAAGGTATTCCTACTAGAGTTCTGACAGTCATTTATACCTTTCCAGAATTTATGGTGCTCTTTTGTAAATGTTATTCAATTTTACATAAGGTCTGTCTCTTCTTTACGTCTCTATCTTCGCAGTTGGTGGTTTGTTTAGAAAATAAAGAGAGATATATTTATGTCAACCGCTAGTTCCTCTGTGATAAATGGACTCTATCAATTTGAAATTCTTTAATTAATTGTTAATCATTTATTTCGATATTTACTTTATCGGCGCCGTATGGCAATTATGAGCAACGATATTATTTATTAAGTTGTAAAGTGTCTATATTATACATATGAGGGTAACGGTCATTTCTCAGAGGTTGCAGTAGTAAAAGTAACCCTGGAGTTTTATGGGCTATTGTGCAATACACAGACAAACTCTTGACCAATTTCGAAGTTCAGTTGTTGTCCAACTTCCGTGTTCTGCAATTCTTGTACACGCGTTTTGTAAGTTTCTCAAAGTCGCCCAAGATAAGGTAACATTATTATTGTTAACGGTAAAAGCACGCAATAACTCTTGACTTGCAAAAAAAAATTAATACTCATAATTAGTAATAACGAGTCGCAAAGTACCCACCTTACATATGTAATTATAATAACTCAATCCATATAAAAAATGACTTGGTTTATAATGATTGCATTATGTCATTCGCGAGTGGATTAGTTTCGTGCAAATTACAAACAGTATAATACAAATTGGAAACAAATTGAATGCAGTGCGTGTAGAAGGAGAATTTATTGTATTGTGTAATGTAATTGTAATGAAAATATTTTGCCACTAGAACGATATAATGCTAATAAAGACGTATAATAAAATACACAATTGAGAACATTATATAGCCATATAACCTAATAATAATTACCCTATGAAAAGGGTTAAATAATTTACAGCACTATCAAATCTCATCGCGTCACAATTTATCACCGGAATGCTTATTTAATAGCGTCGACGGTCGTCGGCTTCGCACGATTGCGGGGCTCCCAGTACATCCTTGGTTCATAAATTGTACTCAACAAGTAGTCTATATACCGTGGCGGTTATATTGTTATTACCGTGCTTATGGTTGCCAACAGATGTAAATTCCAACTCTATTAGTTTAATCGTTGTTTTACAACCGTACTAAACATACACACATTATATTGTACATACGTCTCTTCGTCATCTCTTTGGGGACCGTTATCCTTGCATCATGAATCGAGGAATCATTAAGATAGTCTGCGATGCGCTCATCTCTTCACCTTTTTACTTCACTATAATAGTAACCATTCTCGCCATTATAATAAACTAATTTAAAAGCGTATTCATTATGTAATAAATTGTACTAATTTGAACAGTAATCATGCATGCAGGTACTACCTGTAAATTATGGCTTGTCTTTCCATTAGCAACAAAAAAACCACTCCTATAACAGATTGCTTTTACAACAAATTTTTCTGTTTCCTCTTCTTGTCGCGCGTTTTTTTTTATTCGCCATCATACCAGGCTTGGTACATACGCAAATGTCATACTGCATGAAACTAGAAATATTTCATTATAAAAATTCTCATTGCTCTGCGCGACACTCTTTCATTACATGTTTTATGCTTCGGTGATACGCTAACATGTCGTCACTTGATGAATAGGTGGACTTTTTTTCGAAACTTTGTATGCTCGAGCCGAAAATACATTTATATATTATATATAAAAAAAAGAAGCCAGCGAGACGAACTGGTGTGTTTCATTTCGCATTCCATTTCCATTCCGAAAAGCTCTAACAGAGATATCACACTCCCACAAAAGAGACACACCATAAAAAGAAATATGAGTTTTTATTGTGCGTCGACATACAATTGCATAATCTACACAGAATAATAGGAACCGCTCTCTTCCATTTTACATTTCGGGATTCATTTATTCCGTTCAGAGAGCACAGAGAGTGAGTCGGTGGTCCCTTGGGACTAGCAATCCGACATGGGAATCGTTTAGAATGTGACCGAAACTTATGGCTAATGTGGCCCAGTCTGGTACGCTCTTACCGATTGGTATGTTTTTTGACGTGTGGAACACACTTTGACATGGGTCTGACGTAACTAGAATGGGAACAAGAATCGGTCCTTATTTATCTGATAAGTCACAGTCTGTTGGAGTGGAGGGTCATGCCACAGACGAAGTCATCAGTCATGCCAGCCAGACAGCATCTCTAATTAAAAGAGAAACACTTGCTTGCTCATGTCCTGTAATGGTGGACGGTGAACATGATGGCATAAATTTTCTTATTTTCTATAGAAAAAGGCCCACTCGCAGTTTTATTTTGCCTTATTATTATGTGGATGCATATGTTGAAACTTCAAATCGGTGTACGCGGACTTTGTACCACTGTCACGGTTCTGCAAATGATACATTTGTATAATGTACACACGGACTGTGCATTCATCTCTTCGTTTTCCCTTTAATACGAACTCTCTCGCTTGTAGTTCGTTCCAAGTTTATTTCTATTAATAATAATATATACGGGCGAGTTAATTAGCTCGAAATTAATCGACTGGCTTTTGTAGAAAAATCCGTAGCTAATTAATTTCCGAATACTTATAGAAATATTATCGGTTTTCGAGGTAAAGTTATTATTTATCTAAAAATAAGCCTGTCTAAACTTATTCCTGTGTATGTGGAAACTTTTAGTAGGGCTGAAATGGGTATGATAGTATCAAGGGTGACGAAGATGAATGTCGGTTTCCGCCACATACAGAAATGTTGGAGAGAACGCAGCATGTGTGAAAGAAAAACGTGTTTGAAATGAAACTAACCCACCCTCTTTAGTTTTTTCCCCTTTATAATAATACAAAAAATTCGATTTCCTTCCTCTCTTTCGTAAATGGTTTGTTTGCTGATGCCGTCCAATCGAAAATATTATGATTAAATTTCTAGACGAGTGCATTAATAAAAGTGGAACGTACAACTTTTTAAAATTCCCCTGATTCCCAAAAGGTTTTTCAGTTTATCTAATTAACGATATTAGATTCGGATGCAGCACAGTCGTGATGAACGCAACTTTGGCCCGAACAAGACATGTAATTATTTTAACTCGACTTCTTCTGAGTTTGATTTATTTCAACACAGACGTGAACTCTGATTACTTCGATGCTTCTTTAATTAACGTTGCTTTTTATTCTTTACTCAACTGTGCTCTGTTTGGAGGTTGTGTGGTGGAGGCGATTTATAATTCTTCTGTTGTATGCATTTTTATCAAACGCATTTTCATTTTAATCGAAATAGTGCAGAACTCAGACCTCATGCTGGTGCAACTAAGGAATTGCTTCTTAACACACAATAAGTGACAAAAAATTGGTTGTATTAAAATTGTTAATGTCGACATTGAAGGGACAAAAACCAGGTGGAACTTAAATTGATTGTGATATGAATTACAGACGTGTAGAATTTGTCTTTTATTGTTTGTCGGAAGATGCCATATAATTGCAGTCCAAACATTCTTTTATTTCCATTAAATATTAGCTTACCACAACCCAGTATCTGGTACTGAATAATAATTAATAGCTGCATACAATTTATAATTTATTGCCAGCTATATTAAATTAAACGGAATATTTAATTAAGTTATAAATAACGAAATGATAAAAGCGCAAAAAAATAATTACGCAAACTTATAAGTGATCATATAATATTCGTAAAAGCTTTTAAGTTATTCCGGAAAGACCCAATAAGGAGTTGGAATTGGCTTATATTTGACATGCCCGAATACCGATTATCAATTTGCTCAATTTTTTTGCTTAGACATTTATACAGAGCCCAATTCGTCATAAATGTGAACCCTCTTCAATTCGACAAGAATCTTATTATAGCATAACTAATAAGTAATTATTAAGTATATTTTGAAATTTCGCAAGAGAGCGCCAAGTTCTGAAAGATGAAAATGATTTATGCATCATTTATAAACTCATTATCTTTAGATGCAGGTTTTAAGACCGCCTAGAGCCTTGTTTGATTGGCGTCACAAGGACGGCACTGCCTCCTTACAAACTGATGTATATAATTATTTTCTTCTTATATGTGTTGCCTTTATCTTCCACAAACTTTGTATGTATATGTGTGTGTGTGTATTTAAGTTTTTGTCTTGTCCGTACTTTTTGTTCTTCTTGCTTTCTCTTTGGGGCCTTTGACGTGCTTTAGGTAATAATTTATATAATGAAACCTTTCATGAGTAGTGACCTAACTTGAGAGAGAGACACACACACACATACACAACTAATAAGGGAATTGTGAGAAAAAGTGGGAAAAAAATTCTAATTTCTTGGTATGTGTTTCTAAAACGGTTTATGTCTGTTTTGTTCTAGAAAGGAAAAGAGGCCGACAAACGTATACGAGGTATCAAACGTTAGAATTGGAGAAGGAATTCCATTTCAATAGATATCTGACGAGGCGAAGAAGAATCGAAATTGCACACGCTTTGTGTTTGACAGAGAGACAAATAAAAATCTGGTTCCAAAATAGACGAATGAAATGGAAAAAAGAGAATAAGACCAAAGGTGAAGGTGGTTCAGAGGGCGGCGGTGACGATATCAGTCCGCAAGGATCACCTCAATAGAAGATTAAAAAAAGACACTAGGAAACTATGTACCTAACTACATGTTTTAGTCATTTATATTTACATATTATTATTTTTTGTTATGGAATGCATTTTGCTTTTTCGTTGGTTTTTTTTATTCATGACTATTTTGTTTTTTTTATTATTTTAAATATTTATTATTTGATAAATGGAACCAACAAGAAGTCATTTCATTTCGGCAGGAACTTCTCCAAAACTCGTCCTTTTAAACCCGACCCCCCTGTTCCCCCCCCCCCTAAATAAGCAACCGTAATGACCTCTTATGAACAATTTGTATAATTATAAAAATGTATCCTTATTGTGTATAATTCGAGCGCGATAATTAATATTAGATCGATTTTTATATAGTTTATTTATTTATAAAGAAAAGAGAGGGAAGAAAATGTAGATAGTATCATAGTCTCTTTTGTATGTATATGATTTTTGCGCGATTCCTTCATTTATAATAGACTTTCTCGTATATAAACAATAAATTATTTTTTAAAAAGAATATATTTAAAGAGGCCAGTGTAATAACGTGCAATTTCATTTATTAGTGATGCAGATGGACTGCCAATTAATTTTCGTGTACAGTGAAAATTAATTAAAAAACTGAAATGAACATCCACAGAAAAAAAATAACATATAAAAATGAGAAAGTGTGATTCTAATGGAAGCTCCACACTCCACAGTACACACTCAAAAAAATTAATACATCAAATACTCGAATATTAATGTTTTGTATTTTTTATTAGAGAAGAGAGAAGGAAGGTCAGTGGCTGACATTTTATTTTTTCGAATGTGTGTCGCCTATTTTTTACGACAGAATGAGAGTGAAAAATACCTAAATATAAAACACAGGTTTACTGGAAATGACATTAAAATTGTGTCATGCAATTTTCCAGTCAACTTGCAAGAACTCCTAAATCTGCGACAAAGGAACGACTACTCAAAACACATTTTATTGACGAACTTTTTATGATTTTTCAAACTTTAGTGTTTTATATATCTAGTCTATTTCATAGTGAAAATAAAAATTGTGTTCAATCATAATCATTCCTTAATTACAAAATGCATATTTACAACTCTGTTTATGTACTAGTTTCGTCATTAGAACGATATTCTAAATCTAAATACGTACTTTAAGCGTGTGTTGATCATTACTACACTTCCGTACTTTATTTCGAGGGGTGGAAATCCCGAGAAAACTGTTAAAAATGCATGGTAACAATGTTCCTGCAATAAGTGGTTGTTTCTTTAAACAGATTAGGGGGTGAGTTGTATGAATAAAAGTAGAATTATTTCCAAAGTACTGTAGATAATTCGATTGTATATGTATACATTTGGTTTTAAAACAAATAAATTACCGTTTAAATACAAAGTTAATAAAAGAAAGTGTAAATAAATCCGATATTAAAAAACAAATAAGGATATGAAATATACGAATATAATAAATTAAAGCACTTTATGCCAAAGTTAGGGGTAACATTATCCATGTAGGATGATATAAGAAATTTTGCAAAAGTACGAGAATAATACTCATGTTAATTATTATCCATAATTGTAATTTAAATTAAAAACAATTTTAATATTGTATTTAGATTTTGAACAGACAAAAATAAAACATTTCCTTTTTTTTATGGACACACTTAAAAGAGAAATATTTTATATACATTTGAAATTGGATTTTTGCAGTTCAGGACTAACAGGATTTTGATTTTTCTTTAGTCCACATTACGGTGAATTGCTAGTGATATACGATTAAACGAAAATACGTAAAACACTGCTACAAAAAAATGAAAACAAAGTATACGTAATAATAAATTATTTTATTATAATTATTACAAAAGTACGAAATTAAGAGAAGTACTATGTAAAAAAGGTTAGGCAAATTAAATAGGTTACTTATTTTTCTATTCCATTTAAAATTTCGTTGATTTTCAAAGTATTACTGCAAAAATGTAAGTCTCGTACCCATCAGGTATCCCTATTTAAGTTGGTTAACCGTTTATATAGAAAAGTTTATACTATAAATTTTAGGAATTTTTTGCAGTGGCATGCTGTATGTACATTTGTACCTATATGGATAAAAATATTTAAAGAATACATTATAGAATATAGTTTCTTTGTGCTGTGGTGTAATATTTTAGATTTAGAAAAAAAGTACTAAGTTGACAAACTTTATTGTCTTAATTTTTCAAGAAAATATAAAAATGATACATGAAACGAAATACAAATAAGAAAAAAAGTGTTTTTTATTTTGTACATGAAATAAAAAAAAGCATTATTGTAATATAAATTATAATTTTTTTTAATATTCATATACATACTATTATATATAAATTATATTTTGAGTCTAAATATTTGGATTTCTGTCTTGTGGATTTCAACTTATATATATAATATACAGTACATATAATTAAAAATATATGTATAAATAAATATTATTGTAAATTTAACGATCTGTTTTTCATTGGAGACACCTACAATCAGTTGGCAACGATTTGTATTTTAGGAGATCGCATAGATTTGGATAAACGCATCTTTGAATTTTGATTGCATGTCACTGTTATTATGTGATAAATCTGTTAATGTAGATTTGTGGCATGTTGCATGGGTTATTATTTATGTTTTAATATTAACATGTTGTATTTGTAAACATTAGAAAGACGGATCTCATGATAAACGTGCTTATTGTCCCAAAAAATGTAAGAACCGTTTTTGAACCTCTCTAAATATAGACAATGTAATATAGCATTTTTTTCCCATTAGAAAAACTAATTATAAAAATTCATAATTCATAAATTTGTGCGTGACCAAAAAAAAAGTTCAAAAGGATGAAAAAAGCACATAGAACAACCGAAATTCGTTCCACACAACAACATTGTATAGTAAATGTGTTTTTAATTATTCCCAAAAACAAATCTAATAACTATAGAATGATTATATGTGAATCAGAATGTTGCATGATGGAAAAATTTCCAAAATATAGCAAGATGGCCTCTTTTACAAGGGATTATTATTGGTTAGTGTTGTGTGAACGGCTCCGCCTAAGTTCTACATTTGACATGATGATGAATAACTTTTGCTAGCCACGAAGGGTCCCTTCATACACTTAATAAACACACGCATTCACCGTCCTATCTGAATACCATTTCCGTTTTTATTATAGAAAATATTGGATCTAGATGAAGTCCGAACACAGCGGGACCAAGTAATACTGCTGTAACAACAACGATCTTTGGGGACACTATAAATACATGTCTGTGCGCACCAATGACTCAGTCAGGGTGCTTGAAAAAGAAAAAAATCCCAAATGGGATAGTTTTGATTTATGTGCAAGTATTCGAGCGTAAAAATGAAATTATAAGAGTTAAATAGCAATTTAAAAGCAATTTATTTATTGAACTATATAATGGTTAAATAATTGTTGCAACATTTACCACTTTGGGCAGTTGTTTGTATTCCTCTTTCAACTAAATACTTTATTGTGTTTGTTTCAGTTTGATAATAGGAGAAAGAAAGGGTGATTCTTCAGGTGGTCCATAAAATCCCTTGTGTTACATCTCTGATACAGCACCTATTTTAAATACAATTGGAAAAAATCCTCCCCATACAATTTCAAAGTACCATAAACTATCAACCCATAAGCACCTTGTAAACATAATACTAAGTAGCGAAAAAGACAACGACTATCTTAAATCATCATCTGCGATTTTATGGATGTTGTTCGTCTATCTCTACGAAGATATGTTCTACGTCCTACCATCTATCTTTATTCAGCACATGCACAGCATCCATTCTACAAGTTGAAATCAACGTGCAACGGCATTTACCCAGAATGATTTACTGGGAGATTACTTTTAAGAGACCACTTGTTATTGCCCATAACTTCTGATTCAAGTGGTTTAGCAACACACGTACAGCATGTTGAACAGAAATGGAACGTTTATGGTATATTAAGTGGAAAAGAGATGGATTATGGGGCGGCAGGTTAAATGTTAACGGTTTGTTTTGTAAGTGTATGTGTAGTTTGTGTTTTCTTTCATACAAATGTGTGCGTGAATGTTTATTGACGATGGGATGGCTCAATTTTCGGTCTGTTTTATGGATGTTGGCTAACAGAAAGACACAGTAGCATTTCAATTAATATTGACATTAATAGTCTGTCCTCAAGTCATATCGCTTTTATTTAATCTGATCTTAAAATGCTTCAGGGGGTGGAATTAATCGCTTATATTGGAAAGGTGATTTTCCAAAATTTTTGAGACACTTAATAATAGGGGAACTCTTTGTTTTTCTTTTCTATTCTTGTTCCTTTTTTTAGTGAAAAGTGATTCAAAGATGTTCTCTTACTAAAACTCTTATTTGGCAATATATTTCAGGACTGGTAGTTGAGACCGCAAACAGCTTTATGGAAAATACTGGGGTGGCGCTCATAAATCAATAACGCGGATTTCATCCCTCTCACTCATACGCTCTACAACAATTGGGGTAAAATGTTACTATATAGTGTACCTTGGCACTTTTCTATCTCTACCCCACATTTCGCAAAGTTTCCGTCAATATTTCCACAAAGAAGATGTATTGCAGTGTTTCAATCTCCTAATCGATTGTTATTTGCTATTACACAAATTGATTATGTGATTATCGAGATTTTTTTGAAACAATACCTAATTAAGTAAATGAGGGGCGCTCAATTAAGAGCATAACTTAACATTTATTTTTTCGAAATCTTTTCGACAATTGTCTTTTTTGTTTCAGTGCGAAAAAACAAGCAAAAACTACTACCAAAAAGTATTTATAAAAGATACCTAATTCACGTGCTCATAAAGCAAACATATTGATTTTAATATTTGTAAGCTGATGTGTTGGTATTTTAAATAATAACTGAATAGAAATGTACCTACACTTCAGAAGACCCAAGTCCTATATGCAAATTTACTTAGTCCTTGTTTCAGTTGATCCCCAACCCAACTTAAAAACCTGTTAACAATTGCGCTAATTAAAATTATTTTTCTAAATAAAATGTTCAAATTTGGCGCTTATAAGGGGGCCATTCTGTTTTGGGATGGAACTCCAACAGCTCCACCTAAACTACTTAGTTCCTGTCAAGAATCTGTCAAAGTTGCACGGCCCCTAAATTTGTCAAAGACTTTTAGCGCCGCCTATGCTCCTTTACTTTGCTGCCCGATTGGTAGGTATAGGACTTTCCTGTTTATGATTACTGATTAAACGAGTATACTAGGACCTCGTTGGATACTAGCGACTCTTTTAACTTTCACGGAAAGTTACAGAACTAAATAGTTTACAATGTTGTTTCCAACATGTTCACATCGGCCACGGATACACCTACGGTCTTATAAAAGCGACTGGTTTTTTTGAAATATCAGTAATCCCGCAGTTCAAAGTGGTTTTCCTTAGCACGCTCGTTGGATGGAGCAGAATGTAATTCACAGTCGTGCAGTACTTTTGTCTTGATTTGATTTTATTGCCCCTTTTCTCAGTAGGTATACATGTATTGTAAAAGCGAGCAAAAAAATTAAAAAGTGTTTTATTTTATTATGTGAAATTAATCGGGCGAAAAGAAAAATTCAAGTAAACAGTCAACTCAACAATTAATTTTTATTATGTTTACTTATATTAATAATGCATAAACATTTAATAAATTACAGTTAATTAATATTTCCGCATATACATATACATGGCACTACAAACGTCATAAATTAAGTGTTTCAAATAAAAATTTTTAATTGAACGATTTCGTTATTTTTGTAGATTAATAAAACTGTGAATATTATATAAATAATAATATATATAATCACATTTCTGTTTGAACTTTCACCTTGATAACAGTAAAAATATTATAAAGTTTCTTAGAACAATTTATAAACAATCAAACGATAATATGGTAATTTATTGTCTCCATTTTTCCTACAATTTTTATCACTTTGAAAACAATGTTAAACATGTAAACACAGCCGTTTATAAACAATAATAATAAAGTAGTTTTTTAATGTTCAAGTATGTAAGTAGCTTATTATGATAGAGGAGTTTTCATAAACGCGACGGAGGAGAAAAACTTGCTACAGAATACTTTTTATAAAGTTTTTTTTTGTATTTCAAGAGTTTAAGAGTTTCCCTAAACTTTTATAATCAAATTTCGACAATAGCGAATTTTTCAGAATCCATCTCCATACAATAACATTCAGGTTGATCCAAAACTAATTAATGTTGACTCCCAGGAGTGTGTCTATACTTAAAAAATGTGTCTGTGAATCACCGACGAAAACAGACAAATGAAAATTAATGGAATTTCGAATAAAAATCATTTATCATCAATATAACAGGAGAATGATGGGAATTGAACGATTACTAAGCCGGTGTATGTGTGCCATATAATTTCATGTTTTTCATCATACATTTTGCTACTGTTCCATCCGCCTAATCACTTTTGCACCCTCTATTTTAGTTCATTATTTAAGAAGTTTTAACAACTGCTGGTGTCGGTGGCCGTGGACAACCCCCAGAGTGTTATTTTGAAAAATTGATTTTGATTAAATTAATTTACCATTAACCACAACGGAGTCAAAAAAGAATCTAAATTTTAACCAAAAATCACTCGTGTATGATGGTTCGGGGGTAAATTCTTTATAGACTTAAATATGAAAGAGCATAACAAAATATGAATTAGAGATGTCTAGAAGACAGGGGGGACTTTTTTCCTCTTGCATTCATTGTATTTATAAGTGAACATTGCTTTATGGTTTGCCTTTTTGAATAAGATGCCGCCGTTATGATTGCGCTTGTTTTACTATTAATAAAACAGTTGGAATTAACATACACCGACATTAAGAAAAAACGATGGAAAAAAGCACATTGTAGTTAATGAATATAAATATATTTCACTTGTAATTGTCTAATGAAAGTTTTATTATTTTCATTTATATGAATGAAGTCGAGAATAAAGGTAGGTACTCTCTGCGAGTCTAACGAGCGGAAGAATTTTATTTTATCTTGAATAATTCCCATAATCGTGTGCATTTATTCCAAACATGGTGTGTACATGAGTCCCGATTATTAGATTGGCATCAGACTCTCTTTTTCTCGTTGAGGGAAGAAAAATCTAATTAAACAGTTGGTCAACGTATTGCATCCGGTATTTTTAGTTGGGGCAAACTTTTCTGTACAAACATCAGATCTCCAGTCCGAAATATAAGCAATAATGTTGTTGGGAGTTTTGTGTGGTGTGCGATGAGAAGTGGGAAGTTTTCTTTGGCTGGAAATAGCACTAAACAGGGCCAGGAACTGGTAATGAATAATGTAACAGCGGGCGTTGTAAAGAAACAAGGCTTCTAGCGTGATTGAGAGATCGAAAGAAAGGTCCAGAATATAAAAAGGAGATCAGAAATCGTTCTGCGCGGCGACAAAAACTGATAAATATCCATGGAGATTTACGTGAATTCCACACTAAACTTTCATAACGTATTATCTGGAGCAAACTTGTTTAATGTCCACATTCCGAATCCTCGCAAATGCAATGCCGACGAGATGCACTCCACCAGCAAAACTTTTAAAATTGGATCAACTTTTAAATAAAAATATTGTCAAAAGTTTTCTAGGAGATATACTGATGAGTGGTTTTAAGATGAGAGAAGAACGAGAGAGGATACAGGGATGTTATGCTGTGTATTTTGGGGTTGAATTGCATTCGTGTCATAACTATTAGGATGTTAAGATGAAGAAAGGAGTTAATTAATAACGCGTAACACTACTGGCAGTCTTTACAGTACAAAAGATTAATTTCACTACAGTAGATCTGTATCTCCGACACTTGAAATGACAATGATGTCTAAGAAAGATCATTAATATCACTCGTATACCAACAAGACCCGCATGTATTGTCTTTACAAATATATATGTAACAACCAAATTATCTGTCTCTTTTTATTTATCTTCCAAGTTTAGTTAAGTGTGTTGTACAAACAAGACGGAAAATATGACATGCACGTAAACTTCAATTATGAACGGAACGCAATCGAAATACACAGTCAAACAGTCTAATTTCAATTTCATGAATATATTAACATAGTGAATAAAAGTTTAGCAAGCATGTATATTTGATTTCAGTTGCTAGAAACGTTTCTCGCTTCTGAAAAACACTCTCTTGCTCTCTTTTTGCCCCTGAAGTTTAGATATGCAAAGAGAATATAACCATCCCAGACCGCATCCAAGTATTAAAAAAAGCGTCCCTTTTGTATAGAAAACAGCATAGTATGAGAGAGAAACGTTTTGCCACCCCTTCGAATCATATTGACATGACAGCGCCTTAATGATACTTCCCCTCGCGGTGCCCCTAAGACTGTGCCTCTATCAACTCCATTTCCTGCGACCTACAGTCACATTCAAACGTTTTGCCAATGCTGTTTTGTCCCACATGACACAGCTTCGCCGCCAACTGTGCTATGGACACTGACAAATGATGAACTGTCACCGTGAAGGAAGACTAATATGGCTGCGCCGTTGCTATTCCTCTATGCCGGTTGAATTCCATGCGACAGAACCATTTTCAAAAATATTTCCCTTCTCTCATATTTTCACTGACACAATGATTTTTTTTCGCACCAACTTTTCCTCTCTTTCTCCATATCTCTCTGGGTGACTGCTATGTTTCTATGTATATGTGTGTGTGTTAAAGTATTTTATGTATTATTATAATATGAACGGCGTGTGCGGAAAACGAGAATAAATATGAGGCATTTTTCGCTCTAATAATTATAGTAGAGCTTGTCTCTAATATTTTTCAATTTTTATATTCATGATTAAGCGCCCGAAGATTATTCATGTGTACACATCCGCCCGAAAAATAAAAACTAATCGTCACACTTGCAAAGTGTGGGTTGATGTTGTAATTTTAATAATTACAAAATTTCCAACAATGCAAAATTGAAAGCACCACTACCACCACCAAAAAATAATTAGGTGAGTATAAATTTAAAAGAGTGACAGCACCTGGCTTCATTTTCCATACTAGTAAGAGGAACAAAAGCAACGTCAATATGAGAGGCCTGTGTGTGCCATCAGCTCTAAAACCCAGCAAGAGCACCCCACTGAAATTTAATCCACGGCCAAGCTATTCATAATATAGGCATTCCATCATCCAAAATCGTGTTTGTTACCATCCAGAACACATTCTGGTTTTCACATTCCAAACTACAATGGATACCCCGTGCCGTGCAATCACGAATAACATGTACAAAATAATAAATACAGCAATAATATTATTGGGTGAGTGTATATAAGTTCGGTGAGAAGAGAGAAAAAATTGTATATGTCGATAACATCGTGAATTTATTGCGGAATACAACAAAATTAATATATTTGCTACATTTAGAAAATGTTATATTATAACCAGTCAAATCTTTCGCTCGCCTCTCTTTAGCTGTCCTTAAATACTTTCAACTTACAACAAAACCACACCACAGTGACAAATATCCGTTTCAGTCTGTCTGAATGATAAATGCGTAATTTGTACTTTTACACCGTGTGTAACAAATGACAATGTCAAAATTTCACGATTCATCTTGCACTGACCAATTGTGAAATTACGATATCTCGTGTGCTCCGTTTCAATTAAGAGAATCCCATAGAACACGGTCCTTTTTGCTTTTGTGTGGAGTTTCAGAGAGGAGGTTGAAAACAAAACAATTTTCCAATTAATTCATTTCACGCTACAACAACATCTAAAATATGTACGAAACTCTCCTGGACTCTATTTAGCGCCAAACGACATTCACAAATACGCTCCAGCAGGAAAACACGTTGTCCATGTTAATTAAATGCCGGCAAACAATTTAGAGTAGGTATCTAGTGCACAAGAAAAAGGAAAAAGGGGTAACTTTCCAGACCACTCTTAGACTTTGAAATCATCTACAAAGGATTTAGAACATTCATGGCATTTATAAAGATGCATATTGTTTATTATAACATTGAAAATTGATGCAGGTTCGTATATAGTACGACAAACTGAAAGCGTTTGAACAAATCACCTATCACTTATCACAGCCAAGTGCATGGGATAAAATTCACCCGCTACCTATTGTGTATTGCACAAGACATCAATCACTTTCTGGGCACGTCTTGAGAGTATCCCCGTCGTGTAATGCACACATACACAAACAGGAAAAAATTTATGTGGGCATTTATAAGTGTACATACTAGTAAAAGAAATTCCTTTTTTTATTCCAGTACAATGAAATGAAATTTGATTAATGCTTTTGTCAAGTTTAATTCAGACTTTGGTGCAATTGCGTTGATCAGATGTGTGATAGAAAAAACGGACGGAAAAAGTAATTATTGTACTGAGCAATCAATAAATCTTTCGCACTTGTAGCGGCTTTTTATTCGCATGTTATAAGACAAACAAGAAAAACATTGGTTATTTTTTCTAAAAGCGAATCTAGCATTTTTATCAAGATAAATAGTTTACATAATAATTTTTATGAACCACATTTATTCGTTGTTGCTAATCATGTAAACATATATAAAATATTATTCACACTTCATTATATTTTTAATGGACCCGTATACGCGCTCACTCTGTGCAATATCTCTCCGATTCCGTCGCTTTCATAAACCATCACACACTTAACACAAAATTTACATCCAACCAATTTATAGGTAAAGAAAAACAATCATTTTCTGCACCACAAAACCATAACGAAATTTTTTCGGTGTGGTGAAAAAGTTGAACGTTAATTGCGCACGTTTAAAACTGTAGCAAAACATTTAAACAAAAAACCTTAACGATAATTCGAAAGTTTGTATAAAAGGGAATTGCCCAAAATGCCTGAGTAAATCTGTGGTCAATTATCTTTTGGCCAAGTATAAATGAGTTTATGGCAGGCAAGTGGAACGTAACTGACCAAAAGGCACAATTACCGTCATATATCAACCGATACTCCTTGTACCTATACGGAGTATCCTAAAATGTTTGTCCTTCAGATCAAACTTCTATTTATGCAAATTCGTACCTCTTTTGCACAAGGTAAAGGTAAAAAGAGTTTTGCATACGAGGAATTTTGCTCTAATTCGCAATGGACCATAAAGTCATTACACAAAATAGAATTTCATTAGACACAGGGTTAAGGTATTGTGTAAACATGGATTTATAGGGTTGTTGCTTGCTGGCCTTGCCTTTAAACAGGCAAAAGTATAATAATTATTGCACTCTTTCTTATGCTGTAATTTATTGTTCACTAATTTTAGTTTAGGTGAAATTTAATTTATGGACAATTTCGTACCGATCTTTGCTGGTGGATTTTAGTTTAGTTTTAGAGTCCTTGTGGTATAGTTTGTTAGTGTTGTTCTCGTGAGTTTCCTTAAAAATAAAGTTGTTTATTTAGAATTACATATTTGAATTTGTGCTATTTGTACAGTAAGGAAATGAACATTTGGCGTTTTTAGGGACAATATTCACAATACATAATTTTGTATGACATTTTTGTCGAATATTTGACCTATTTCCAACATGTGGCAGAACAATAATAAATTTTTAAATATAATAGGCATAAGATAGTGAAAAATGCAATAAATAGAGTGATGTTGAAGAGGGATAAAGGGAAACTTCAAGCTGCGAGTCTTTTGCTATGATGCGGAAAGCCGTAAATTATATGCAAAATAGAAATTTCTTGCGCAAAATTATGTCACCAGCAAATGACTTTGGTCTTTTAGGTAGTTTTGTGCGGTTGCTGCCTTTTTATTATCAGGTTTTGTGTTCTTATGTGCTGGGTTTCTCTTCGAAAATTTCACATTTCCCATCAGTTGAGTTTGGTCCTTGCTCCAATAACATTTCTCTGGTAAGTCTAAGTATTACAAAAAATTTACATAGAGTAAGTAGTAATTTGTGTCGTACAACAAATATTACTTTAGAGGCAGGGTTCGATTATTGAACAACCCTAAATTGCTGTTGGGTGTAAAATCATGAACATGCCATACCTTTTTCAAAAGATTTCCTATCCGATAATAATTTATATACATTATAAAATCATACAACAAATAACACACAAATGCGATCGAAATGATAAACGCAATTACGTGGTTCGTTACTAGTGCAACAGAAAATTACCAACTCGTATCCTCTGCTCTCTGCTGAAATTTTTTCATCGTAGGGAAAAAGTTGACTATAGCTACAAAGTTAATGACTTTATATTATTTAGAAAAAAGGTGTAACCATTGTGATTACTCTATTTCCATTCAATCAGGAACTGTGTAATTACTTGGGTGTACATTATTTTAAAGTACACACACACATACATTTTATTTACACAAAATTACGTTTTTATTTATTCAATAAAAAATATTATTACACATATACAATCTGATAGGCGTTTGTGTAACTCGGTACGGCTTAATGAGCTTATTATTGTTATTAACTTTTTTATAATCTACGCTACTGCATAAATAAATTAATTATTTTACATTTTTTTATCTTGTATTCACATTACAGTGTGTTTTACAATTTAAATTTATGTACGAGAAAATTTTTTATTAATGTGTCGGTAATAGAAAATTATACACGAAATTTAAACACTTCAGCGTTAGTTTTTGTTAAATTTTACTCAGGGGTCAACACAACAAGTATAATTTCTTACATTTAAAAATGATTATCTAAAATGAATTCAATCGAAACTAATAATTCAAAAAACACCGATTCTCTCATGAACTAAAATCGTGTTCCTCTGGAGCCTCGAAAACGAATTTCCACAGAATTTAAATAAAATCGTTTCCTTATTATTCCTGTGGCTGTCTTCTTTATTTCCCTGTTATAGTGTTCCACACCACATAATGTAAAAGGCAAATAAAGCTTATATTATCGAATGAGTGTAGTAGGTGCACTTTGTGCTACGGAATTAAGTAATTTTCTTGTGAAATAAATTTTTCTTGTAAATATACTTGTTAAAAAAAGGTTTAAGAGGCAGTTGCTTTACATAAACACCATTTTATTTTAACTTTTACGCGTTACGAGGGTTATACTTCGTTAAATACACGCAGAAAAAGTATTTGCAAGTATAAAAATAATTTAACTACATACAATTTTGTTGCTACAAGTCCGGCAAGAGTCTCTCGTGTGACTTAACGTTTATTATAGTAATCACAACTCGCCATCTTATAAAAGATATGGGCACTATAATGGCAGCATGCATTAGCCCTTCGGAAACGATAACTATATCACGATTATTTAACTATTCTTTTTTTTTTATAATATTCGCACAAACATTAGATTTAGATTGAAAATGTAATTTTCGTTTGTGATATAATTAAAAATAGATTAAACTAAAGTAGCATTGAAAAGTATGTATTCATTTTTTTGGTGATTCAAGTTTTCTAATTAACTCGAGTGTTACTGATTAAATGATTATTATTATAAAAAATAAATTTTAAATAAGATTAAGCTCACGTACATGCTAATGTTTTATACTCAATTAAACTTCTTTCACATGCACTTTTCCTTAATGAAAAATAATTATTTGCCTCACCTTTTTACATGGAAATGTGTACGCACATCCCGAGTACATTTTTTTTCATAAAAATTAACGTAGTTAATAGAACATAATTAATATCACAAGTTTCTCTACGATTGCATTGTTATTTATAAGCGAAAATAAAAAATATGTAAGCTGCTTTTAATTAAGTCGTTATGTATTGTAATGTAAACTTTTTTTATTTCTTTAATTAATTTGAAGACCGTGTGTAACGCATAATAATTATAGAAGCAAAGCAATTATTTATCGTCCGTTATTCATTATATTATTAGTTTGTATGAATTTCTTTTGGTTTCTTTTATACTAAATCAAATTATATATACAACTATAATAAAGCATAACCAAATCTAAAATTTCATATTATATATTTCTATATGGCAGAGAATGAGTGATGGAAAGAAAAAAAAATTCAAAGTGGAACCGGTCTTAATAATGAGAAATTATCAGCATGCTTCATTATGGTTATTCCAAGAGTGTATCATGATGACTATATAATCACCGGTACTACGCTCTTTTGCTTGCGGAACTAAAGTTTTTGACACTATATATTCTTTAAGTTGTCAACAAAGTCCTCGACTTTTCCACGAATCAGACGGAAAAATCTGTGATATTTAATTTCCTCTTGAATAAAGTAAAAATTTGAAATGTGTAATTGGTCGGTTTGATGTTTGATTCGGAATGCGTGTCGTGTGTTTGATGTGTTGCTTAGGAAATTTTGTGAAGCGTCCCGAAGCGGCCGCCAAGCAACATGTCTGAAATAGCAAAACCGTTGCCGGGCGGTGGGTCGATGATGGAATTAACATTCAGAGTTGGAGCCCTGAGTCCCATCCGTTGTGCCTCTGAAATATGACTCGATCACGCTCTGGGATAAGATGAACCGAATCCATCATTTTGATGTCTTTGTTCGTTTTGTGATTCCGTCTATATTCCACCACACATTTATAGAAAAGAACGAAGACCTTAACAAGGCGTATATGCGACTTTGATACAACGACACAGCAATGTAGAAACGTTGGGAAAGTAAAGGAAAAAATCCCATAGAATCGAGGAAAAATGTATATAGAAATCCCAGTAGATGCAGTATTCGCTTGGCCCATGCCGAATCCATCAAATGTCATTCTTTAATGGTGTCTCACTCTTCGTGTGATACACAACGATACTCACCAAAAATCCATTTCACTCTTTCACTGATTGGTAAATACTTTTCTACCATTTTTCCCCAAGTTTCTATCAATCCTTCTTCGGCCTGTCGCACACTTTTAACAAATGATGTGGGACCCTTCTGGCCCTCCCAGTACCTCATTATAGTTACTTTTACGCCATTAGAAAAAACGACCCAACCGCCGGCTCCTCGAATGCACCTTCACGTCCCAAGCAGCACACTCACAGCATAGAGATTCCATCGGTGCATGCATTTAATTATAAATTTAAATTATAAAACGAGAACACATATGCACAGCGTTAAGACTCACAAGATAATTATTTTACAGTAAATACCTCAAGGTTATTTTTATTGAAATGTTTGTTAAATGTGAGCGTTCTGTATAAACAAAACGTTGCTAAAATAAAATTTATGACTGCAAATGTGGCTACATTAATTTTAATTACATATCAATTTATTCAAATAGAATGCATTGTTTGGCGTTTCAATTTCACCTCCACACTGAAACACTGTATAGAGGAGAGTGTGTTAGGTGTGAATCTCTTAAATTAAAGAAAATTAACGTCATTTTCTTTTCCCACGATAAGAAATTAAACCGACCATTTGAATAATTTTAATTGCAAGTGCTGATGTACAGAAAGTTTACTGCTAAATTTAAAAAATACATATATATGTATAGGTACATGCCGACATTGAGGGAATTATAATAGGTAAGTGCCCCAAAGACACACCGAGCTTCGTCGAATAATGTATTTTTAATAACTGTTTCGTTAGCGTGCTTCTGATTATTATCTAAAAAAAGGGCCGAAAGTAATCTGATTGGCTTGAGCATCTTTTAAATGTCCATCAGAGACAAAGAGGGCATACACCCATCCTATATGTGGACGTGTTCACTTAAAGAGGCGATTGTTAAAATCTCGTTTGGACTCTGCGTGCCTCGCGCGACATATTAATGTTTCTAGATTATGCTAATTCTGCATATACATAAACATCCACTTAATGTAGATCGACCTTCTGAGAAATTACACGCCATCTTATACCATCCAATTATTCTTCTTTTGAAATGGTAATAACATTTGCTGTTTAAGCGAGAAAAAAAAAAGAAAAAACACATATGTAGTGGGTACCGGAGGTGTATGGAAAAAATGTTACATATTATACACATATACATGTTAATGCAGCTTTTTCCATATTTATCTTTAGGGGCAAGCCGTCGCAGGTGACAATTAATATAATTAAAAGTTTCGTAGTGAAAATGTGGTGTGGCCATTAATTTCGTTAGGTTTTTTTTCCACTAACAAACTTGTCAATTAAATATATTTTAAAATGCACATACATATCACCGTAATTAGGTGCTCCATGAACACAACCATCATCCCCATCCACCAACATTATTATTATGATTATGTTCCATTACAAAGTGAATCTGTGTGTAAATTATGGTAATATGGAAATAAATTGATTTTTTATTAATTCCATCACATTTATCCAACTTTAATTGCATCGAAATAAAAACGATCACAACTGATAGTAAATAGTATAAATCAAGTAATTTGTTTAGTGTGTATGTGAAGTGCACTTAACAATAGTAAATTTGATGTATTTTCTGTTTGCTGCAAGCCTTGGGGTACTCCCGTCTGATTAATGTTTGAGTTATGGATATACTGAATAGAGTAACAACAACCGAGCCAGGGATGAAATGCTTGTTTTGACTTAGATATGTGGAGTGCAGATGGATATATTCTCGAGGAAATGTTTTTCGAATTTCCCGACGAGTGGTGTGGCCGTGTGTTGGTGTATTTTTATATTACAGATACGGTATGTCAGCCAATGTGCTTATTGACATGTTAATAAAAGATTTTTTCATATATAAATACCGAAGCGTTTAAATAATTACCTCTTTACGTTTGGCTTATAAAGACAAATTTATTTAACTATATAAAGATTAATGCCCTTCTCTCCGACTTATTGTTTATGTATATTTTCAACTTTTTTTCATACTTAGATGTGTACATAAATAAAAAAAATACTATAAGAACAACTGTTGGAAAGCACCACAACTTAAACCTTTCATATAATATCCTGTAAGTTGACTCACCAGGAGTCGACACAAGACGACATTGATTAAATGTTTCGATCTTGGATTTAAACTCTCTTGGAATATTTTGATACATTGGTGTATGTTTTTAATAAAAGAGCAGGCTTCTGTTGCTCAACCATGACGCATATACATAAAAAAAGAACATATTCCTCGTTGTTAGTTTTACAATAGCACTGATGGAAACACACCTAGTTGAAAGAGTAGTGTTAGGAAATTGTTCACATGATGTTGAAATTTTTGTCCAAAGTTTCAGTTCAGATCCGCTGAAACTTGTACTTAACATGCAAGTACAAAGAAAAAAGAAACGTGCACAGCAAAAAGAAGGAAGACTATGAGCTGAAGTCGAGAAAAAATTTATAAAACCGTATTTATAAACATATAAACACAAAGTGGACGAGATAAATTATCATTAGTAAATGTGTTAAGAGAATAGAATGTCTTCATTTAATAATGGTCAAGTCATTTTTCAACCATGTGCTATTCTTCAGTTTCCGTTTTGGATCAAAGAGTCATTAATATCAGATGTGTTATAATTGCAATTTTTCTAAACATAAAACGCTCATTCTAATACCACAACATGTATTAGCAAAACAGGAAATTGGATGTGTTTTCGTGCAAAAATGCAACCGCGAGCATAGAAGATTAATCGCCATCATTTACTCGGCGTCGTCTAAGAAGGAAAAAAAATAGTGTGTCGAGTATGGGGTAGTCATCAATAGGTTTATCAGTCACCGAAACGTTTCTAAGAAATATAGATTGGTGATGATTTTTTTCAGTCCTACAGTATTTGTTCCATTCCAAGTGATAAGACCTTTGTGTCTTTGAACATGGAGGTCATCAATAAACGGTCTGAACTGTAATCTGCTTTCTTGATGACCGGCTTTTTTGTTTACGACTCATTTACTACGAAATTTTTCTTTTTTCCTCCGGTACAAAAGCGTTTATCATATAATATAAAAGACGAGCTACATTTTTTCTACGAGTCGCCCCAAAATATAAAAACGTTCATGTTTGTTTTTGTTTTGCTTGCTAAAGTAAATATACCTAGTTTTTTTCTGCTGAGCGCTTTTCTTAACCAACCGCGCTGGTGTGCACAACGGAAAAAATGTGATAAAGTGATTTAGGTGTTTGAAAAAAATCTTAAGAAAAGTAAATTGCATTTTTTTACCAGCAACACACAACTGGATCAGTGTTCACGTTTAAGCGCATTTCACAAAACCATTACGCATGCAATTTAAGAAGCAATGAGGGTTGTTGATAAGCGCACAATAACATAATTAGCTGGTTACAATTGCTCCCAATCGGAAACGGTTACTCGATGATAAATTTGTTTCCAGCACGACATTTTTTACATTTGAAACTAATGAATATTCTATATATAGTGGGAGAGAGCCGGAATATACATATTTTGAAGAATGATCGTCCCTTATTTGATATAATATCTGCGAATTCCACCCCCGTACAACGTAACAAGATTGATTGCAACTGTCAATTGGTTATTGGCAATCGATTTCGTTAATAATATACACCGGAATAGAGAACAAATCGATATTCATTCACGTACCACAAGTCTAACTAACGTTAGTTTTAATTTAATTTCACTCAATATCAATTACTTGCTTAAAGTTCGTTAAATAGATAAAAAAACTTAAAAGCGCCAGTCGTCATTTATCTTGTTGGAAAAAACTGCAGATCCAACAAAAGTTGATAGGTAAAATAGAAATATGTATATAATAAGTATGAATACATTTATATTCTTAATATAAGAAATATTTTGAGGACATTAGTCAGTGTGATACATGTCATACGTCACAGCTGAAACTAGAAAAGATGAAAAATGTTGGAGAAAGACGCTGGGGATGATGGCTGAGCGAAAAATACAAAGTAGAAAAAGCGAGAGGAGAGTGTGGCGTGTGTGTGAGCGTAAAGAGGGGTTGGTGGAATGGTGAACCGTTCCAGGATGTTGTATGGATCAGAACTCACAAACAGCTAAAGTTTTTGGGTCTCCTGTGGGAAGTAGCGCATTGATACTCGCAGTGATGGATGCTGGTGATAATGCCCTCTCGTCAATTCCCGTCCGCAACACAGTCCGAACAATGCCGCTTTCCTGGTAATTCACTGCTAGCTATACCCCCTATCTATTCATTTCTACAACTTCAAACCACCCCTTTCCAGTCGGGTACCAACCCGGTTAGATGTTACTCTCTTATTTGGATCCTGCATCTTTCCTTCTCGTGTCATCTTTAATAAATGCCATCAAATTATTACACAATAACATGGCATTTTTCACAATTGTGGACCCATCATGATTATTCATCGATTTCAGGGGTCAGATTGATGGAATGTGAGAGTTGGAGAATTTTTTACATGTTATATAAGAAAAAAGAAAGGGTTCCAGTTTTCTTCTTTAATGACGCACTTAAAAGGATAATATTAATGACAATAATTTGGGGAGATGGAATGGTAAAATCATTGATGTTAACGTATACATATATTGGGTACGGGAATATTGTTATTAAAATCTTTCGGTTGCGGTTGGAATAATTTATAACTGAAAGAATAACCACTTTATTTTGATTCCATCTATATTCATTGTAAATAAATTCGAATAGTATGTATACATATACGATAATACGTAGGTATCAATATCTGGGTAAAATAAATAATAATAGATTGTGCATTATTGATATTGGTTTGTGTATGTAAAAGCATGATCAAATTTTTCACAAAACACCCTCTGAATAAACATCAAAACTTTTCCAACTTATGAATAATGAAAGACAAGAATTTCAAGTCGAACATTATTTACGCAAAACTTTTGTTTTAAAACTGCTACACGTATGAGAATTTTTTTTTCAATCTCCTATTTTGATAATCCACCAAAACTTATTTATAATTAAACTAACAGTGAAAACTTTTTGAAAATTCCATCGTAGTGTTTGTGTGTTTTCAAAACAAATAATAAATCACCCTCGGAAAATGTTCGATACAATGTATAGAACGAGAGGAATCGTATAATCAGAGTGATTCAATCGTAGGAATTCTAATTGGAATGAGGGAGTAAAGACGTGTGTCGCACTCTCTTCAAGACCAACCCCCCAAAACTCACCCCCTGATGCCATATACACAAACATACACTCACACAGAGGGGGTGTAATCCATCAAGGCCGTACTGCTACCCCCGGTCCGAGTTTCCCTCTCGCTCTCACAATTTCTATCGTCCTTCTCATTCCTGACACGATCATTTTTCTCCGAGGTTCGTTCCATCATCGCGTCACAACCCGCCCCTGCCTACATAGCGACGTTGCCAAATGGGACGTCGAATTTTATTTATGGGCCCCTTCGATTCTGTTTCTGTAATTAATGATTGTATGCGAGAGAACCTCAAAAGGCTGCCCTCTTTCGAAACCACCCCCTCATCCTACTACTAATATACGCGATTATTAACATCGTTTCATCAAATTGTGCAAATCGTGCGCTCAAAAACCTGCTTTTCCAACACGATTTTTTGCTTTTTGATAATATTACAGTCGATGAATGATTTAAAGTGAGGAAAGTTATTATTTAGTAGGTAGTGTATAGTTATATTTTATCATCAATGACTTTATTATGGCAGTGATTATGTATGAGTAATGATGATCACTTATTATTATTGCATCTTGTTGTATGTGCATTTACTTATTCATGTTGCGGAAAACGTATCATCTATAATTACGTTTTATTTTTATTTAAGATTTAAAAAAATGCATCATAATGACGCAATTATGGCGTTAGTTGATATAAAACATATAAAACATATATCCTCGAACGGATGGGCTTTCAGGGTACATTTAATAATTCTCACAAACTGTCAAATTATAGTAATAAGATGGTACAATATACAATACGGACAAAACTTTATCTTATTAAATCCAACACTATGTATAGTAAATGACTTGATGTAATTTTAACTTTTTTTTTCGATCTTCAAGAAAACTTTGCCTCGAAGCACTGAATACTTATTCAACAACAGAAACTCTTTACATTTGAACCATTATAATTGTATAACAAAGTAAAATTTGTCTGTACAACCCTACAAAATCCATTTAAGCGTGGCAAGGTCATTGCTTTGTGCTTTTTAATAAAAACACCTTATATGTATAGGTGGTATAAAACCAGGTTTCCGCAAACTAAAAAGGTGCGTTACCCTCACATAAAACCTAACTATAATAAAGCAGGAGTTAAAGTTGAAACAGATTAATGGATGGAAATTAGTCAAGTGTCAAAAAATCTCTGGTTATCTGTTATATGCACGTGTAGTAGGGTATTGAGCCTAACATATATACAGAGACTGTGTATGAAAATTCCAATAACTGGAAGGCTTTTCTGGCTTAGATCGGCCAGCACTTTGCCGGGATGTACAAAATGTTTGTGTTGTACCTTTTAAATATAAATTGTCGCCGAAAGAATGGCAAGGTCCTGTTAAATTTGTCACTGTCTACATCGATTTTTTTTCCAAATAGGAAAACGTGAGAAAAACTGGGTTTGGTCGAAACACATCCGACCAGAGATGATTTATAAAAAAAATATTTACACATCCACATAATTATACGTTGATTTTCTTGCATGCAGTTCGAGAATACAGCTTTTTAACATTTAACATCGGAACTTTTACTACGAGTATTAACAGTTATTCTTCCAAATATTCGTTTGGACCAAATTACCTTCTCGTAATTGCAATGGATTATAATTTGTTTGTCTAAAAAAATTTTCATCATTCTTTTGACTACTTCCTTTGGTTATAACATCATATTGTAGGGAAAAAAAGAAATAACATATTGTTCTCATCATGAAAAACACTAGAAAAGGTGTGGTGGTAAATAATGTTCACACACAATATTTTCGGACTGTATTCAGAGAGGAGTGCCATTTGTCTAAGCGACTATTAATTTTAATTTTATCCTTTTTTTCTTTCTGTGTCCTTTGACAGTGTATGTTTTGTTTATTACAATATACGTGTGTGTGTGAGTGTTTAAAGGACGGCAGTTTTGGGTTCAGTACACAATTTAATTCACGACTTTTTAATTATTTCAGCGTTTTTGTGAGTAACCCGATCGCGAAGCAAAGCAATAAGAGTACAAGATAGAATAAACAAGAGTTTCTAAACATTATATATGTATACACGAAGTGTTTTATAGAAAAGAAGAAGATACATAAATGAAATGAGGGAACGACTCTTTATTGTGCAGTTTGGAATAACACACAGAAAAGGCAAAGATAAATGTTTCCCGAATGAGAAAATGCGAACGAAATGAATAGTAATGAATAGGAAATGGTTAAACAGTGAAACGCTTTATTCGCCACCACTCTACAGACAGATGAATGAGTGATAAGTGAAATGTAATTACGCTTTATTGTTTTCACTTGCCGCATACCGTTTTGAATAAAGCCCCTGTATTTTATCATTACCACACATTTTTGATATGCCAATTAATTATTTCACAACTGGAATACAATATTCGATTAAATGGCAACTTCTTGTGTTTGCCAACACGCCAACAATTGCAGTTGGATGCTGGATTAGTGCACGAGAAGGGAGAGAAAAATTCTTCGCAAACACTAATTCGTATTCATTTGAATTGTTTCTGTTTGACGGAGTAGAAAAGAATAAAAATAATAGCCATTGAAAGAAGAATTTCAGGGTTTCGAGTCCAGAGTGTGAGCAGAGGGATTGCTGCGAGACCAAGGGAACTCCTCAATGCGGAATCATCATTTCTCTTAGTCCTACGAACAACAAAGTCCACTTAGTCATCGTCGAACACTGACCGAAAAATACAAGGGAGAATAAACGCTGCGCCAATTCAACACCATCTTTTCACCCAATGGCGATGATAAAATACTATACTTAGAACTGTAGATTACATTAAAAGTATTTCACAAAAGGATTCACGAACGCATATACATACTTTTATAATACTAATACATTTGAAATTCGTTTTTATATAAGTAAAAAAAAACTGTCCACAACTTATATATTAAATACATATACGATTGCGTTTTTCTGTGAATAACCGAATTTAGAATTTTCTATTATAAAGTAGAAGCATGTATTAGTCAAGGTCTGAACCGCACTGTCATCTACATCAATCTCCCTTTTAATTTATTATGTTATTTCCCATTGTCATTTTTCATTTTCGTTGAAAAGTACATCTTTATTTTCAAATTGAACATGATTGTACATAGGATTCCAGTTAATAAATGGGTAAAAGATTGATGGTAGAGGAAAAATCAAAAACCTACAAGAGGTGTTTTATTAATTATTTTCGGAAAAAGTACTATGATTAATGGCTTGATTAAAAGAAAGTGCAAAAAAGCATTTTATATATTGGTATATACGTCTTGTTATTAATTTATTAACGCGATATTGACAATAAATATATTTTTATCTTTAAACATTATAAATATATATATAAAAATATGTTTGTTTTTGTTGTATACACTTTATTTTCTCATTAAAATTCACATAAATGAATAAAATTAAGAAGTTGTAATTAATCTTAAACCTGTATAAGAGATTTAAAGTTTATGTTAGCGCAGAGAACTGGTTAAAAATATTGTATTATAAATCAGTGGGATAACATGTGTCCAGGTATTTCAAAACCGGGAGCAGCACATCAACCATGCATATTATAAAAGACGCATAAACGAAAATAAAACGTAAGGTGTCTTTCATATACACAAAAAAATCATTCATGCGTTATGTACGTGTTTAATTCTTGATTTTTTTACTCTTGTACATGTACACCTCTTATTAATTTAGCATATCATTTGAACTACTTCCAACTAATGTGAGCGGCGAAAAAAAGGACATTTCTGCCAAAGGCAATTATTCATCTCCTAACAGAAATTTATATATATATTAAATGATGGAATATCATGTGGAATGGATTAATGATTACCCACAAGCCAATTATAAGAGTGTGCAGTGCGTTTTTCCACAAGAAAATACCTAATGCTGTTCCCTCTCTAATCAATAATGTGCCACTCGGTACCAGTACACAGAAATGTATACATAAGACGAAAAAATAAAAGTAAACCCTATAGCGAAACAGCACCACCAACTAAAGTTAGAATGTTGTTATGTCTTCATTCCGGCCCCGACAAACACACGCAGGTTACAGTCCATTTTCAGCAGTTTATCACTTACTTGTTTTCACTTGACATCCGATTAATATTACCGCATGCCCAACCTTGAATCGACCAACCAATCTTGATATCTAACTATGATCAATCTTTTATTCCTCGGCTTATCCGTTCACGAGATGCACTTTGTGTGGCTCTAGCACGTTTTACAATTCTTTTACTATATTCTTGATAATGATGGACGATTGTGTTTTAATACTAAACAAGCTAAAGTGTAGGTGTGTTCTTATATGTATATTCAAGGCGAATAACTTATTTACTTGATTTTTGTTCCAACTATCGAAACATTTCAAGTACAAGACAATGTGTCAAATAGATGAATCTATCTCCATCTGAATTCATAATTAAGACGTTTTCTGATCTCTCTTTATATGCATAATGTTGCGTATGGAATGTGTCATTATCATTATGGTATTAATTAATTAAAGTAGGGTTTTTGTATAAAAATGCTATACTTCGTTTTAGTGATAATAATGGAACGAAATAACAACAACTTGGGGGCGAAAAAGGTCTGTTGCGAATCTATCTTGTGCGAAGGCGCCCCCAGTTCGAGACCTGCCACGAAAGCACTTAATCAAAGCACTATGCCGCCTCAAAACAAATCCAATTTTTCTTTTCTGCTTTATTCTTTATATATATAAAAGGATTGTTTTTATATATCAAATGGAGTGGGTGGTATAAGTCTTCTTTTTTCAAGCCAGCACATCACAGTTCTCTCGACGTAGGTATTTAAAAAATTACTAGACACATCATTTAAAATTGTGCTACGTTTAGGGGAACATAAAAGTAGGTAGCAATATTAATAAACCACACACAGCATACAAGATAATTTAAAAATATATCATCGGTCGCCATCTTCCATTCGATTATATTAGGAACGATTCAGCACTCCATCAACGCCAAAGACATTGCGAAGAAGACAATTTCCAAATGGATTCAATTCTCTGATCGAAAACCATACGGCCTGAAAAGATATGGTACGAAAGTAGGTGTACACATTTCTTATCATCCAAATCCATCACTTTGGATGCAACTGGAAACTAAATTTAAATAAGTAGGGGGACTCTCTTTTTCACTCAAACATATTTATTTATTTTTTTTTTCAAGACTTTTATTTCATTTTCCGTTCCTTGTTGAATTAATACGTATTATCTACGTCTGATTAATGGATACCCATATGGATTACATTCGAAAGCCACTACACAATGCAAATGAGCCAGGCTTAATTTAGTATTCAACTTGGAAGCCCTTTTTAGAATGGACGAGTGATTTGAAGCTTAAAATTTATTGTTAACTAGGCTTATAATGTGACCAGTTTCTATAAGATTTAATAAAATTCCAATAAAATCATCGGCGGGTCTAATTGGTTTCCAAAAAAGCATCAACGTACTTTCATAAAATTTTCATGGATTCACTTGAAACCTGAAATTCACTTCTCCATTATAGATTACATTAGGTACATGGAAATATATTGAAATTGACAAGAAAAATGTACTTCTTAATGCATTTTTCGCCTGTCATATTTCCCAAAACTAATACATCATTTATTAATGTATACATCCATTACCTATGAATAAATAAAAGGCATTTTCCTTATTGCTAAACAAATAACTAATAAACAAAATGGGTTTTATGTTTGTATTGTTATTAGTGTTATTATTCCTTCATAATGATGTTTGTCATATAAAACACATTTTAATAATTTATTCATAAAAAAAGTTCGTAACTAAACTATATACTTATGAATAATTTGTAATATTTTCATCATAAATTTTTATTTTTTATTCGGTGTACGAAATTGTATTGTGAAAAAATTAGTCAACCAACACCTATTATAATCGCATTCGTGGTTAAAGTAGTTTAATATCATTAGAGATCGAACACATATTGCCGCCCCAGAAAATGGGGACTGAAATCGGAGCTTCATCACTAATGGCGGTGGAATAGTGATGCGATTTTAATAGTAGAGACGCTTATTAAGTTTCTTGAATCGTACATCTATATGTAAAATGTTTGCTTTAAAGGCGCTGCTTTAATTATCTGTTTTATTTTATAACGTGGTACTTTATATAATGCTTTGCTCTTTAATTTCAATGGGCATGTGGCTATTTATTTGATGTAAGCCAATTGAATTAAATACCACCAATATAGAGCATCATGAAATACACTAGTAATGAAATATAACGAAAAAATCCGCTAGCTCGTTAACAATTAATTAATTGCAATCACCGCATGTACTTACGTATTATTAGGTATAATAGGGAAATTAAGTGCAAATAAATTTCTCTACGGGTACATAAAGTACGAAATTAACTATTGATGCATAATTGATGGCAATTTTATTGAGGAGTTTTTTTAGAAAAATATTTTATTATTACAAATGTTCCTACGGCAAGGTACATTAGTCGTATGGCAATTATCATGTTTTTCAACAACGCTGTAAAAACATGAAATATTAAACGGGAGATTAAAGACGCCGGCATATCAAGAAGAGAAAGAGATGTTTGTCCTCCGGGCAACTTGAAAAATAACTTCAACCGAAAATGTAAAAGCATACCTATATAGGAAATCTAGTGTATGGGTACATAAAAAGGGTGCGTGGAAATATGGGAATATTTGTACGTTTTTATATGGATGATGTTTCTTCTGAGTTTTTCCTCAGGTCTGTGTGTGTAAAAAAATTCGCTTAATGATAATGTTTGCGTTGGAAGGCTGATAAGAAGAACGCCGAGAATAGTAGAAAGAATCCTCTCTTGTATAACATAATAAATCGATATACCGAGTGTACTATAATTATGTACGATATAAAAGTACATAACATATAGGAAGGTATTCGAGAAGTGAGTTTCCGCGTGGTTGCAATTCAATATGTACTTATAACTATTAATAAAGCGCCGCTGAAGTGCGTTTGTGTTTCGGGGGATGGTTAGGATTGGGAAGTTTGTAATGGAAAGCTCGGTCAAATTAGTAATTATTTGAGTAAATTCATCTTCATTTGTCTGGTAGTCCGAGACGTTTGTAATCATCTATTTCATTGGTTACTGAATGGGTAATGAATGTTGCCGCGGATTCCGTCAGCTACAATGGCACCTCCTGAATGTTACTTCTGGTGTGCTGAACGCAGTGGGTACCCAGAAACTGTACAAAGAGGACATTTGTATTTGTCTGTGCCGAGTTTATGTAATTTCCTATAGAGTTCGCCTCCTCTTCCACTCTGCCCCCCCGTTGCACGTCGCTAGAGCTTTTCTCCACTGGGGCCACCATTTAGACGGTGACTATACCATACAACAATAACCATCAACATAAAACACCGTCTAAACGCTCTACCAATATTACAAAGCTTTCTGTGAGTCTGCATCGCATCCAATTCCAAGCGGGCCACGGCCTGGCAGTGACGGATTGAAGGATATTTGTCATCCTCCCGGAGTCGGCCACAGTACTGTCTGCCCCTCACTGCCCCCACACACATAAGAGGGGCGCACGGCCTCATGCCGCCTCTCACAGATCTCGCTCGGATAGCGCGACGTACAACCACACAGAAACACACACCAATATATGTAGACTCTCTCATTGCATTTTTCAGTACTTGAAATCACGTGTGGGAATTTCATTAGCGTCTACTGATTTTTTCCATCATATTTCATTTTAAATCGCTCAAGTGTAAATATGGTAGTTAATATTGAAGTCTACCGTGTTGGAATACCATTTGTTATATCAGATGAGGTCAGATACTTATGGAGAGATATCTTTGTTACAAACACGGATTTATTATTTACTTGGTCATTTCGCTTCTAGTCCAATTCAACAATTTCTATTATTATTTATATGAAGTTCTTTTACAGTAGTTAAATAACAGCTGGAAACAAATCCATTTGAATATTTGATTTCTTATTTTTGAACACAAACACATGAGGAAATTTTTTTGCTAATGTCTCCGTAAGACAGCATCATCTCTTCTCTACTGTTCTCTTCTCTCTTTACAACACTGCCTTCATCCAGATTTGAGTGTAATGAGCTTTAATGATAAATATTGTGGAGGAAGAACGCGTCTGCGTCTTCGCCAACGTCATCGTTCACAGTTACGGGTCTACAAGCAAGAGGTGTATGTCTCAGCAGGGCTTAAGATTTTGGCCCAGGATTATAAATCCATTAGAAATGTTCACCAGTTATGGGCCGCATATACATATAAAGTGCGCTGATGTTTTGATTACAACAAGGGGAACCGCAGTCAGCCATATACTGTCATGATTACATCATTGCTACCATCTAGAGTAGACCTGGGGGATGACTAGAAATTGTACATTATAAAGTGACAGCGCAATTTTAATTATTCCCAAAAATTTTTTCACATTAGCTTGGATGGGTGTTTTTCGCATCATTTTATCTCACTTTATAATGATATGCAAATTTGCTAAGACATACCTACTACTCCTCTAAGTATAATTAACAAATACCACTCGTGTTATTATTGTACACTTTATATTAATCCTAAGAAATGAACTAATTAATACGATAGCATGTACATATCTGGTAGCAACTACTACGTAATTTTATACAACATGTAGAAATTTTTCAAGTGGAAACTTGGTTCTCAATTAAATCAGCGGCTCGCTTGATACTCCACTCTATATCGAGACAAAAAAGACGTAAAATAATGATGCTGAATTAAACTGGATTGCTACCAAACAAAAAAAAGATATCATTCGAATCAGATTAACTTTAATTAACATAGTTTTGTTTCTTTTTGATAAATGAAACACTTTATAATATGGATTTCTTTTGTCGACTTACAATTTTTTGCATCTGTGCATGCTGAAAAATGTAATTAAATGTTTTTGTGTTTTAAATTACTTTGCAATCAATAAACAAATGACAAATCTAATAAATGCCAACACATTATTTGATTCCGCTTCAGACAAGAGCGGGATGTTTGTGTCTCGTTTATTATTAATTGTTTTTTGGTTTTAGGTACTGAACAACTTAATCATTTTGTGAATAGACGGCAACCAACCCCAAATGTTTAGTAGGAAACGCATTTGTTAGTGTACAAACTTACAAAAACAGTGATTGAGAAAAAGACTGACGGTTCAAAGTTAGACTTTGGCGTCGACTGATTGGCAAGCTGTGAGCTTGATGAGCAGCCACACTGAGATCTTTATTACGAGCAGTCTTGAATAATTTTTTTGTTCCACGATTATATCTGGTTTTTGATAATAAATTTATATTATAAAAAATTTGTTGTTGGTTTTAATTAATCCTGGGAAAAGGAAGTGCATCAGTACAATCATCAACAGAAATTAAAAAAAAATCATATTTGATTGTTGTATCAAGTTTATTAATTACGAAGGTAATACCTTTGCAATTACATTCCACAGGTTCAGTAGCAAGTGTGTGGCTGTAAGATAGGCATACATTTTGACCATTTAATGGGTATGGACGCCCACGTAAAGTGCATCTGCATCGTCAGGTAAAGGAAAAACGTTAAAAATGTAATGATATTCATTATACATTCGAAACGATTTCCAGTTTAGCCTGAAGCCATTATCCACCAAGAAGAACAAGTCACAAAAACCTCCAACCTGCATAGGAGAAACAAACATCTTAAATGGACAACAAATAAAACATATAAAGTCCATTTGGAGAGAGTGAAAAGCGTGTAAAAGAGTGTCAAAAATCAAACAATAAGGCCACTAATGACCTTAATGGCTTTTTGGTATATTGAGAAACGATTAGAGTAGAACAGTCCGTTGTTACAGTGCTGGTCAGTTTCGATCGGTCAACGGTTGGCTAGTGTAAATGATGTTACCGCCACGCCCCATGGTCATTACAGGTAGAGAACTACCATCAATTGAAAAACCAATCAGAAACGCGTTCGTCAGCTTGCTGTGTAGCGTGCTTTACTAATAACAGGTAATTTTATGTAGAACAAAAACTGCCCAACATTCCAGATTGCATCTCTATATACGGCGATGTTATTTGTGTAAAACTGGGAAATGTTCTTTTGTGGAAACTTTTTGGGAAATTACTTTCCAAAGAAAAAGTAAAAGTTTTTTGAAATAGCCGTCAAAAAAAAACGACCATCGAAAATAAATCGAAAATTAAAGGTGTTCGCTTTCATGTGTATACGAGTAGGTATTATGCATCAAAATTGACCTGCTCCTGATACTTAATCATAATACAAATTAACGAGAAAGATGCGCATTCTAATTGTGCTACTGCAATTATTAACTTAATAGCGTCCTTCAACTTTTTGCTCGTTTTTGACCTGCAGTCTCGAGAGTCAATTAAATGAAAAAACTCAGAAGAATGGAGACATCAAGGCCCTGTTTTAGCAGCTTCTTTTTGAAATAGTAATTTATAACCGCCACTCACTACACACATATATTCGATAAAAAGAATTATTTACATTTGTTGTATGGCCTGTTATGACACTGAAATATAACTATCCACAGTAAAAAATAAATAAAGCGGGATTAGAATCGATCCATATTTATTTAAAAAGACATACGAAATACATATGCGAGTAGAATGTTGTGTGCAGTAAGTTATTATATGTATTTTTTGAAACTGAAAATTCATAAATGTAAATGGCATATTATGTAGTGAACATAAAGCACATCTTGCTTTTTATTATTAATAGGATGATACCATACAGGGAAAGATGTTACTGTGGAAACTTTATAAAATTTATTTATGCAAAACATAGCGAAGCGTACATTTGTCAGAGACTTTCATTTTCCAACTTTTATAAAATACAATCGTTGATGGATTTTAAAACATTTTTCATTAAACAATAGAAATTTGAAACAATTATTCGAATTGGGGATAAATTACAGGTTCAACTCCAAAAATTTCGTGCTCATTTCCACGCATAACTAACATTAGGAATGGAATTTTGGATTACCAAAAGTTACAACTTATTTATAGCATAATACACACATTTTTGACGTACACCTGATATAAAATTACGGTAAAAGAAAATCCAGTTCCTCCATTATTTGGTTTTCGTTTTCCTATATAGGTTTACGTTAATGAACAAATCGCGTGTGTATGATTTCGGACTCTTTTTTTCTTCATACAATTGGGAATATAAAACTCAAATGCCAAGTACAAATTACACCCCACTGTTTTAAACAAATTCATTTTTAAGAGCAAATATTAACATTTCTTTGATTTGAACAAAACTTCAAAAATGAATTCAATTCAGTTAATTGTACAAATTGTCATTATTTCACCCTTCCAGTTCCGCGTATTAATTAAATGCTACAATGTTGCTCATCAGTGTGGCGGCAGATAACCGCCACCACCAACCATTCGAAACCGAGAATATTTGGGGTTTACTTGTAATTTCGCTATTAGACACACTGTGTGTTTAATAATCAAGGGTTCATTTAACTGAAAACATTTTTCGAAAGGGAAAGATGAAAAAAGGAACGATAAAATATACTATTTTAGTTCTTGCGTTAGAAAGGATGCAAGACGAGTAAGAAAAATCGTTTCGAATTTATCAACGTTGCCAGCAAGAAGATTGAAACTCGGGGAGGAGGTGGAGGCGATGCCACTTCCAAGGATAATGTGATTTTAGTTACCTACTCATTAGTCGTGAAAGTTATAAGAAATGCCAGTTATTTTAATAAATTGGCGTCGAATATTTTTTACCAACCGAAAATCACATCGGTGTAAGTTATTTATTGCATAAAGTGTTATGTAAGGTCCATGTTCTACAAAACATCTAATAAGCAACACTCTTAGGCATCATTTGTGTCAAATTTCAAATTACTATCAATTTATTTCACGCTTTTTTCATTTCCTCCTTTTGTTTATAACTAACTGGAGTTGTCGTTACATTATTAGGTATAACAAGCATTTCTTTTGATTTAATTAGAAATACCATGTCAAACACCTGATTTTCACTAGTCTGCACTGATAGTATTATCCATGCACCTATCAATCCAAATATATCGAAGTTATCAGAAAAAATGTGGAATCTTCATCGAATGGTGTGGAATTCTACAGGTGTACCATTAATTTTCTTATCTTTATATTCTATTTTTTAATGAAGCACATTTATTTACAAAAAGAAACCGTCACAACACCAACAACAATTGTGAGGAGAGAAAAAGTAAAAATTTCTAAGAGTTTTCCTATGATATTAAATTTTCAAAAGTTTGTTGCAAACTAAACTTGTGAAAATAGATTAAATTCGGCTGCTGAAAAAGCTGTGTTAAACTGTTGATAAGTGAGTGATCAATTTTAATAATAATTCCATGCTACCATCATAGGATTTTGGCGAGGAAAATTGATGTCGTCAGTAACACAGTAACGAGTCTTCTTATAAAACACTTTAAGGGAAAACTGTAAAGACTAATCATGATAATAATTCTCATAATGTCTAGTGGTAACAACTTTTCAGCCATTTAAGAAAATCACAGACTATTAAATTTGCGACAAGGCTTTTTGGTTTGTTTCGCGTTGTGTGAAGAGGCTGGATTCTTGTAACCCACACACAGATGCACGTAAATGAAGAAGCAAATGTATAGATATAGGAGGTAGAGTTGCTGTAGCTAACTGCACATCACCACCGCCAACAACCACCAATTACCGGAATGTTTACAAAAGCTAAAACGTTAATCATTAGCAAATCTTGCATTTTAATTGGTTCCCTTAATTGACGTTTATGTGGCTTTAATTAATGTGCCCATCATTCCAGAATAATATAAAATAATTTTAAAATTTGTTGTCGTCGAATCTCTTCAGCTCTTCTCACGAACAGTAGTAAATGGAATTGTCTTTTTCTTCATTGTACACCCATTTATTTTGTCTTGTATAGATAATCTGGAATTCTTTCTGGGCAAATCATTAGCGAAGTTACTGCATTTTTAAAATTCGCCAATGATTCATTTAAAATGCAACTGAAAAATTAAAAAAGAAACATAAATTAATCAAATAGATTTTTGTTAAATTAACTATAGTTTTTTTCTCAAAAATGTTGCAAATTATGTGAATGAAAGATTGTGTTCCTAGAGCAGGCCGATATTATCGTTTTCTCATTTCGTCCTCGAAAAACCAACCCTCGAACAACCAACCCCTAAAGACTTTTCTATATTATTGATAGATGTCGCCCGATTAAAATTAATGTTTCCAAATTTGTAAACAAACTTCTTGGTAATTTACATAATGTCCAGCAATTTTTTATCAAACATCCGTGCACAACTTACTCTATTATTAGAATATTTTTTAGCTGCTTAAAATAACATACAATTATTCATTAAAAACGTATTACAGAGAGAATTTTATGTTCAATTAAACTAAAACCGATATTTATTGAAGAATTGGAATACCTATAAGTAATTAATTGACTTAATCGAAGTTCAAGGATAATTAATTTAATATGGGATAATAGTGTCCTTAATTAGTTATAATAGCAGCCGATACAATAATTTTGTAAAGTGAAAAAACTCATTTGCTGCATACATATATAATTAAAATAAATAGTTGTTACAAAACAGTTGATTGAATTATTTCAAATGTCACGTTTTTCAAAATAATTTGCTATTGACCGTTTTTTTTTAATAAGTACTTGTATTCTGTAATATTTCAAAAGAGTATAAGTATCAACTAAAGCTAGTGATCTAGTTGATATGATTTCAACTAGATGGAGACTGGATGATTATCCTTATGAGCTTTAGGGTAGATAGATGTTATTTTAATCGATAGGGGGAGTAAATGCTGCTCGAGGATTATATTTTCTCATATATAAACCTGTCAACATAGTTAATTACAAGTGATTAGTTTTTAAATTGGCCAAAACAACCACTTTAGATTGATTTCTCTCACTTATACATATACATATTAAAATAAATGTCATATATTTTTGGAAAGCTGCTGATTAGAATGGTTTTTGCGCGAATTTAATTATTACTGGAATATTTTCACGTAAAAAATCTAAAGAACAAAATATAAATTGAAAAATGTTCGTTCCATTATCACAGTATATAATTTGTGTGAAAAAAGTGTAAAATTCTAAATTCATGCCTTCTTTACACAATTTATAAGCAGCATATACATTCTCTAGGTGTTGTAGACTCCACGAGATAGTTTCTCCGTCACTATTCTTAGAATTTTAATTAACGCTCTTTGCACTCGTTTTGTTTTTAAGATAGGTACCTTAAATAATGACGCTATACTTTTCACATTTATAAACCATAACTATATATTTATTACCTATATAGATTTTTTCCGCACTTTTTTCTATTAAAAAATAAAACCATATCCTATTAAAGAAAAATCGATGTTCGCGGGAATTTATTAATAATAAAACAACAACCACATAAAATAAAAACCTGTCCACAAATTATTTAACATTATCCGCTTTTTATTCACTAACGACCATAGAAATAAATTACTTTGTTTATACTATTTATAAAGTCATTTATATAATTCAGATTAAATTCAACATTGAACTATTTTCCCAGTGTTTGCTGGCATTTCCCCGAACAGAATACCAATTTGTAACAATAGATCAGTGGCGTAACCAGCAGTGTTCCGCGGGTTCCGCGGAACAGGGGCCCGGGCCCCGTAGGGGCCCGGTGGGCCCGGTTATTCACCATAATTTATTTTGCAATTATTTCATATATGAGTGTTTGACTTAAATTGAATTTGTTCAGAAATATGAAAAACTAAATAAGATAAACAATAAACATTAGTATTGTTACAATTCAACAATTGATTAATTATTAATTTTGGGCTTACTCACGAATCAAGGAATAAGTACATATTTCAAAATTTTCAAAGTATAAAAAATATTATATACGTGATACGTGAATAAGAAGTCGTACAACGTACATATTAGTTTGTGACTAAGTATAATAGTATAAAGACTTAATTTTAGAGTTTGAAAACAAACTGATATATACTTAGATTTATGAATATTTGCGTTTACGTCATAATCAAAAATATTGTTACAACAATGATTTTCGATTATTGCGTAAACGCAAAGATTTGTGAATCCCAGTATACCAATATGCGAATAGGGTTTCGTTCACGAATGTTTGTGGTTCTGCAACAATCAAAAATCATTGTTTCAACAATATATTTGTGAAAATATGAACCTGCTCGTCCCTTGAAATAATAAAATAGTGTTATATTTCATCTTCGTTAGCAGATGCAGAAATAACATTTTTCGTCAGTATTTATGACATGTCAATGTTTTACGTTTTACCACTTCGAAACTAATCAGTTTCTTTTCCAAATACATAATAGGTATTGTATATTGTTACATTTACATTTTCTTCACTTATGCCGGTCTAAAAGTAACTCAAAATCGTCCGGAAAATAACCCTTTGACGGACGATTTTATACCTAATTTTCTTTTTAAACCATAAGTGTTTTATTTGATTAAGTCCTAGACCAATCCGATTTTCCGATTCCAGTTTTGTTTTTTAAATTTTTAATGAATGTTTACTAAATACACCTATAAACTATTGAATCAACGAATTATTCGAATTAATTAATAAAAAATAAGAGGCAAAGGGCCTGGACTATATTTTTTGAACACAGGCCCTGAGTACCATTGTTACGCCACTGCAATAGATGAAATGTTATATGGATATGGTTTCGTTGTCGGGGTTTGCTACACATTGCAAATTAAGCTTATAGAGTAAATGTTTATGGTACGTCATTAAACTTATGATAATAAATTCATAACAACTCAATAAAGGCACCATCTCGACGCTGGAATTGTGGCGCCCCGACGATGTAGACGCATATATGACGAAGATGGATCACCGCTGGAACAACATCAGTGGACAAGATCAATTGAATTTCTTTCCGTTTTACTACTGATCCCAAGTCCACAATATTACAAGCAATTCCCCCCGTATAAAACATCAAAGCAGAATTCCACCATAACGGAGCTTTAAAGCTCCAAATCTAATTGTTTTGAAATAAAACAAAAAGCTCTGACGATTAAATTCATTAATGAAACGGCAAGAGGTAAAAAGTGACATTAATATCTGTCTAATTTGCCAGTATTAAATGATATGTTGGATTTCGCAACGTCTTTATACGGTAAAAAGAATACGTCATTTACACAATTCATTACAGGCGTTTGTGGTTAGTTGTTGTTACTGGGCACGGTTGACTGACAATTCTGACCACTGTAACTTTTTGCCTGGGCTGGGAGAATGCTGTAACTGAACTGAAACTAATTAAAAGTCGTCGTTACGATCGAATCCTGCTGGCGGGACATCACTCAAGTTTCTCTCTTCAAGCTCCGCATTCTGACACAAACACGACCAACACATAGACCCAAAACTCCAATATATACCTCACACGAGCAAGCAGAATTTTCTCACAATTTTTAGAGAAATTAATTTCATCTTAGTTTATTTCAATGAATGATCATAAATTTCAATGGATGACTCGTTAAATAGAACGGCACATTCATCATTTCCACCAGCGCGACGATCTCGACTTCCACAACATCGAAAATCTTAAATTGTACAATGTTTGCATATGTTTGGACGACTTTCTTGTAATTTATATGTACAAATGTGTACACGAATTGAAAATTTCACATTATCCAAGACTGAATGTGTGAGTGCTGTTTGTCGGTGTATCAGATGTTTAGAAGGCGCGTATAGTCTCAAGAAAAATAAAAAGGCGTAAGCATAGTTTAGACCGGTGTTACGCCCCATAAATGTTCACTTATGTTTCTATTAAATATACCGACTCAGCGTGTGTAATATCTAATTTGTACATGTGTATATGCAAAGTTATAAAAAAAACTTTTGAATTGTGTGTGTGGCGATGGTATGGAGGCGAAAAAAAGCTCGTATAAGGATGCCAAAATAAACAGGATTGTGATGTAAAGTTATGTGCACAATGCAATACAATACGGTAGTTTATTTTCAGGAAATGGGGAAACTATTTTAAAATATGCATACAAATTATGGGGAGATTCCTATTCTTATCGAAATTAACACATTTTATTTTCTGAAAGGGAGAAACAACTTGCCAAGTTGAAAGTCTCCATATTGAATGTAGGTATTGAAAAACCCTTTGTAACTTTCACTTTTCCTCAAATAGAAATTGCTGGAATTGTGAAGTTTAAAGTGCGAAATTTTGGTTATTGAGCAGTTTTACTAAATTTGCAAACAGTTGGCCAGCGTGCAAGTTTTATTGATGTATATCCGGACACGCGATTCCCTCATTACATACATTTCCGCCTCTGTTTCTCATATTGTTTTCACCCTTCACACTGTGAATAATTTCGTATTAATGTCATTTACACTTGAATTTCTTAAATCTTTGAGGTAAATTAAAAATACCTATGCACATATAGAGAAACAATTCTCATTTTGGACCAGTAAACATGTTACTCGTAATAATATTTAATGTAGGTAGTAGGTTAAGCCTCAATCTCCACCCCTGAAATTCCATTGACAAAGTCTTCATTATTACAGCGATAACCATTATTGAGATGGTGTTATTTGTAATGTTATTACATATTATTAGGTAATAAAATCAGGCGGTGTAAATTGCACGAACATAATGGTAAATATTTTTAGGGCAAGTGCGTGTGTGGTATTTATAATTTGTGTATATATTATGTCACGCTAAATTAAAGTTTAATAACTTCATCAACGTTATTTACACATATTTCCATTTATTATGCTTGACTTCTAACACATATTTGTTCTTTTAATAACAAATTGTGGCGCCCATTTCTACCTTCTTCCAGGGCATAATTTCCTAGACTTAATATTGAGTCGTAATAAGCCACGACTTAGATACCTGATTGTCTGACCTTTTACATGAGATTAAAGATCAATTAGTAGAGCTCTAAAAAAATTAACATGACTTGTAAATGATTTAACATAAGAGCACTGTGTTGGTACAGCATAAGGGATCGATCATTAATAATGCTTCGGTCAAGAAAATTATACATTTGTACCCGCAAACTGTCATGACGTCATTATTCATCATCAAACATGTCACTTTCGTTATAATTAAATAGTTTTCAAAACAATAATTTGCAAAATATGCCTGCATATACACCGTCTATATTTTTGCAAAAAATGCCATATAATAATGACTAATGGATTCTTCATACCAAATAATACTACATAATTTTAAAAAGTCAATTAATCAAATCTATGATCCAATTCTACTATTTCGATACATCCACATAGAATAAAAACAAAATGAATATGAAAGCGAAGAGGAAAAAGTTCCTCTCTCCGATTTGAAGGCAAAGTAATGATAAAAGTTTCATTAGTTGTCGTTTTCTCGTCTATATATCGATTAAAAAAGAAAGCTATACGCGCTTTTTTTTCAAACTGTATGTTTACCAGTAGTGATGTTTTCACCCTGTGTGTGCGAGGGAGGAAAGTTCAGTTCAGAAACCGTCATTTTGTGAAACATCTCGTTAATCATCGTGCCGGCCCTTGCTGTCAATCATGGTATGTTATGCCGGCTGAAATTCGGTGCGCAACATTTAGCAATAATTTTGGGTGTTAATAGTTCGTGGCTGTATGTATTATACCATGAAGGATTCTACTAATAGATTTCCTTGAAAACGCTAAATTATTATTATTTTTATGACAACACACTTCCTCGTTTAACAAAAAAAAGACTCACACTTTTTTTCAGCAATATATGGCGCGTGAAGGGTTACAATATTTTTTGTCCCTTTTTAGATTTATATCGAAACGAGGTCACGAATTAACACATCATAGAAATATTCACACGCTTAGAAAAATCAATTGACACAAGCCAATAATAAATGACAAAAATCGTCCATCCATACCAGTGGGTTATTGTCGGCTTGTACGAAGAGGGCCTCGCAGTTTGTGGGGGTGGTGTGGGGTGAGGTGATTCGATGGGGCGGCTGAGAGAAAACAACCCGACTGTTGACATTGATGAATTATATTCCGTACAAATGCCAAATTGTGAAAAGAAGAGTAGACGAACGGTGCTATATAGTATAGTTGAGAGAAACGCATACCACACTCGCAGTACTCCAAACGCTTTTACGTCAATTTCACTTATTATTGAAAAATAAAATCAACCCAAATGCAAATTACATTCCTTTAAAGGATTGCGATTCATTTTCCGTACTCGTATGCACCCTTATGTGCGAACAAACTCACTCAAAAAGAATTCTTTTTCCTTTATATGTATTATATACACATATTGGATGAGTAATGGACATGGAGACGTCCAAAAAAGAATGTGTAACAATTCCGCAATTCAATTTGCATGGGGGCCTGCCACTCTGATGCCTGTCTGTCAGGTTCTCCAACTGAATTCTCTCCCATCTATGGGGAAACTTTTCGCAAAGCGATCAACGTTCATTCAACCGACAAACTTAATATTACACTCAAACAATTTTTTAATTAGTTTCTTTGGGCTCAATAATCAATATGTTATCGATTCAATTTCAAAACGAAAAACGATTAGAATGCAGTCCCACTGTGTTGGGGATTCTATACGGATGTACGAAACAGATCTAAGTTTTAGAGATCTCGATGTCGTGCTGTAATAACAATGTGACAGCTCACTGGTAGGTCTTCACAATCTCTTACAGAAGACCTCGCATAATTGTCTTAGTAAACCTACTTATCTTAAGTTATATATACATATTTTCGATTGGTATCATTTTAAACAATAGTTACTGTATGTCCTTTCAATATAGCGAAACAATAAATTATCATAATGAAAAGAAAAAAACAGTTATTAGTAATTAATTATCCTATGGGACAATAAAATTAGCAATGTCTATTTTATATTATGTAAATAAAATTTATAGCGTCTCGGCATTTAGTAAGAATAATTTCCTCTAAATGAGCTAGTTAAGGACGTGTTTATTTACCATAACATTTCAACTAGCTAATAAAAGAAGGATTTATGCGATAAATAGTTACCTCAATATTTCTATCTGTACACTCATTCAAACCTACCGGATAATAAATCTTTTTGGAGACCCAAGAAACGCTCTCTCCTCGCACGAAGTGGCGGGCGCACATAGAACAACATCTAAAACGATGTCTGAGCCCAGAGTGTGTGTGTTTCGTGAGGGGAAATACACAGGCAAACATTCCACTGTGTATAAGCAATATCGGTACCAAAAGTATGGATACTTTGGTGTGAGCAGAGAGGGTGAACAACACTCTCGCACACACAAACACAGCCCAGCCAGCGTGCTTATATTATACAAATACAAGAAAAGGCACACACAGGGTGCAGGAGCGAGCCAACCCGCGCGCCGCCGTCAACCTTCCAGATCAGTTCACTTGAAGCCAAAGTGACATGCAAATAGAACCGACGCAAGCATTCATTCAAGTCATTAAATACTAACCCGTTTTACAGATGTCAAACTTTCAAAGTTTCTCGCCTTTACACACACCACTTTAAATATTCTGTAAATTACTTGTGAGAAGAATGTCTTCATGATTTATTGTTGCTTGTTTATTAAAATACCGATATTTTCGAAGTAAATACGGCATGCGTTATTTTTTCACCAATTTGGAAGAGGCGAGCGTTTTTTGTTTGTCCGATTAGCTTCTGGTTTCATGTTTAGTGGGTTGGAGTTAAGTACACAGATGACAAGGGTGCTCAAAGTTGCAAGTAATCCTAATGTTGGAAACCAACACCGGCGGCCATACCGGCTGTCATTCAAATCATAATTCCCAACAAAGTCTGCATGTCATTGATGATGGACCAGTCAGAAATATACGATGGCGTTTGATGATTGTGCGAATATGAGTAATGAAGTAAAGAATGCCGCCCAAAAACCGACTAATTGGATTTCCAGACTATATCCTTCGTGCTACCAGATCTAATCCTTTGTCCGGAAAAGAAAAGACCTCCAACTCGTATATGAACAATCGCGCATTTCAAACATATCTATTTAATTACGCTTATTTACTTCATAATTGTCACAGCACACGACTGTATTGTTATGATCTTGACATTTGATCAGATTTCTTAATAGTAATTTACGATACAAGTAATGTTATGACGCATTTTACATTACGAGAGAATGTTTGGAAGAACGAGCGCAGCGAGTTCTTCTAAAATTCTCGAGTAATGTTAAAAGCGCATAACATTACGTGTATCGTAACACGTTTTATTTTATCCTATAATGGTATTGTAGAAAAAAGCAAAATTATAGTTCAATTATGAATATATTTTTTATTTACTGTCAAAACACTTTTTAAAAATTGGTATCCTAGGAGTTATTTATTTAAACAATAACGTTAAGAAAATCTTAACAGCACTAGTGCTGTTAAGAATTTATAACAACACTAGTGCTGTTAAGAGTATCTTAACGTTATTCGTTGCTATGCAGTAATCACTACAATAACATTATAGGATAAAATAAAATAATTTACATTGTTCACATGTCAATTCATCAAGCTTATGTTCTTAATTTATCGTATAGGTCTATCAATTGTTTGTTATTTATCTTATATCTAGTTTCAATAGAAGAATTTATCATGTTTCGAAAAAAAAGTAGGAAAATTTGCAGTACAAGAACCGGAGCCAGCTTTTCAATAATACAAAACGTGAGAAAGTGGAATTTGTATGGTAGCTACCATTTGTAAAAGAATATTTAATCAACAAAGGATCCTCAACACTTTTATATTTAAAATACAGATGTAGAAACATCAATCATTACATCTTGTGATGTACCATATGAAAAAAATTTCACTTTACATGCAAGTGATATTGTTCAGAAGATAATTAGCAGTTGTATATAGGTATACACTGAATTGTAATAGTAGTATCTAATTTGAAATGATTAATTACCATAACCAGATATCATAATCTTACCATCTATATTATATACACATGCATATGCTATATTATAAACCAAAATGATTAATTTTATAAGCGCAACTTATTTCAGTTGCCTTTTTCTCTTTCACTCTCACTCCAGAGCCAGACTGCCTGAATTGGTCCCCTTTTCGCAATTTCCTCACGTCTACCTCTCTGACTGTGTGTGTACAAACAGGTAAATTCACAAACTTACACCACTTATTAAATGTTTAATTATAAAGTGTTTATTATTGTTGTGTAGGGTGGATGTGTATGTGTATTTCGTGCATGCCAGCTGCGTCCACTATATTGTGCAGTAATTAATGATCGAAGTTACATTGTTTTAGATTTCTGTTTAGATAGCACTTGAAACTAATTCATTTATATATTCCTTCAGGATCTCGCACGGCATTTTCTCCCACACACAGCACGTTAGATATTACGATTTTTTTCTTCTCTTTATTCGTACACCCAACAACAAGTTTAAATTCTCGTTAATTATTCCTTGTAAAAATCTTTGTATAATAGGGAATGCATACCTACAGTTCAAAGAATCATCATCATACAAATGTCTTCTTCACGTATAAAGTGCACTTAATCTTTCAAGTCGGACATTGACAAGCATTGAATAGGAGCTTGATCAGTAGAGTGAATGGCATTTCAATAATATTTCATGACGTCACAGGTGCTAAAACTTACTTGTCAGTAACCACTAATCATAATTTTTTTTATTATTGCTTTTAAATAATACTAATCTATTACATCGTCAATGTAATTTAAATTTAATAAAAAAGCGAAAACTCAATTTTATACAATATCGAACATATGTTAGCCTAAATTTCTCCGTTTCTATTTATACGATCATTCGGAAATCATCATCAATTTTATTTTAAAATAATGAAAGACTAAATGCGTGCGGAAAGTAATAAAAAAATACGTAAGTGAAAAAGTGCTTTTGAAAGTTGCGCTTTTATTGTGCATTGTGTATTGTATCGATGGTGTGACGGTAAACCACCCCTATGGCAATGTGAACATGAACAATAGAGTATTGGGAGTCGATAGTGATTGGTTCCTGTTCGGTTATCAGCTACTGAATCTCATTATGTTTCAATACACACACACAAACACATACATATTATTCACGTTATAATACACACGCATCCCCATTGTAGCAAAGCGACTGCATATAAGGGGAGAACATGTTCACTTTGTGGACCAAAAATTCGCAACAATAAAAGGTATACCGTCGATTAGAATGTGACGGGATTGTGTGTGAAATTTCAAATGGTTCTTTAATTAGACAATCAAGTATGCGTAAAATTTTATTTCTAAATGTTTACCGAATATGAGCATATTAAATAACATTAAATACAGTTTAGAGGGATCAAATGATTTATATTTAATGGGGAGAGTGAATAATTAACTTTTTCAATTATTTTCATCGAGCAAGAAGAGAGACCCGTTTGTTGCGCCTGTTAGATGGTCAACATACAGTCAGGTAGGATGGAGTAAAAAAATATAGGCCAAAGCGTATAAAGGAGCCTTCCGAGAATATTAAACAATCTATTATAATAGAGTTTTACAACCACCAAAAATACAGTAAACATTCTATAAAAGTTTACAAGCGTTTTTCCTTTCTACCTTGTTAAACTGTAACTGTGCAAGAATTTATGGTCACATTTGAGTTGTATCTTGGTCATGAGAAGAGTCATAAAATTTTACAAGATTTTGCAAACAAAATTACTACCGTGAAATCCTTCACTCTACCCCCAAAATAGAATCATAACTATTCATAACAGGAAACTAATTCCAGTCGTAAACTCGAATTCATTATCGAAACTCTAAGTGATTATCTTTAATTTGGAGAGCAATTTATCCTTTTGGAGCTGTGAATCAGCCCTTTAATCTCTTAATACTATTTGCAAAATCAACAACGACATAAGGCCGGAACGTATGCCGACCGTGCATATATATTGGAAAAAATCAATGATAAGCTCTCTTCTAGCGTATAGGAAAAGTTCCAATCTTTCACATTCTACCAATAAATGTATGAATGTGCCCAGCCCTAATAAATAAGATGAAAAAGTGCAGTGAATGGTTCGGGGGTGGGCAAATTTTACAGGGCAGCTGGCGAAATAAAAGAGCTAGCGACAAACCTTAGGGGGTCGCAACCCCTCCCGCTCGCCTTTTCGGGGTATAGTTGACAATGTTTAACATTTACCAGAACGTGCCTGGACCAATATTACTCCACTATCGGCCATCAGATTTAGTTGCAATTCATAGACGACAAGAAGTGAGAGTGCTTGCATACAGTGGTGAGTTTTTCAGTGATTTTGTGCAAGATGAGTGCCTCAACGGAATACAACGCTGACTTTTGGACACCATCAAATTCATATTATCAATCGTTGCGTTTTAATCAGTATTTAAACGAATCACAAAAGCCTCTACAGCCGCATAGCAATTACGGTCCAGCAATGGACGAGTCAGGATTAATGGGAAACTATGAAGGTCACAATATTGGATACCCTTTCGGCAGCATGAATGAACCATCAACTCAATATCATATTAAAAATGAGCCAACAGCATACAATACATGCAGGTTTAACATAAATCAAGCTTATTCAAGTCCTGAAATGCATACGGATAACTCTATCAGTCCACCACCCACAACATCGCCGACTTTACAACCGTCTTTACCACAACAGAGTGATTTCCTTCATAATTTACATCAATTTGACAGTTGCAGACAGTCGTATAGTTCATTAGCAGCGGCAACAACGAAAACATTGTCGCCTAATGGAGGATGCGTTGAAAAACTTGAAAAACTTCATCTAGCAGCCAAGTGTAATAATGATGGTGTTGGTGAAGGTTGCAGTAGTGCAAAGCCAGATGATTCGCCCGCTCTCAGGGCTCTATTAACCGCCAAAGTGGGCAAGAAAATTACGTATGATTATAATAATCTGCCAAATAATGTCTACCAAAAATTACCTTACAACTTTAAAAATGCAAAAAACTGTGAAGCAAATTGCACGGATTTAACGGCAACACAAACTCAAACCCACACCGAAATGAAGACCTCTACAGAGACGCAGGACAGTGGGGATAATTTAACAAATATTCCGGTTAATTTCTATCCATGGATGAAAACAGGACACGGTATGAACGAGTTTTATTCATGTTGTAATTTCCAATTTCTTGCCATAATTTATTCAAGACGATTTAATTAATTTAATGTGCTTTTTATTGGTATTTTAGGCGACTCGCCGCAGGGCAGTAAAAGAACCCGTCAAACCTACACCCGCTACCAAACTCTTGAATTAGAAAAGGAATTCTATTCAAACAAGTACCTAACACGAAGACGGCGCATTGAGATTGCCCACACTCTATGCCTGACGGAGCGGCAGATAAAGATATGGTTTCAAAATCGTCGCATGAAAGCGAAAAAGGATACGAAATTTCTGGGAATTGATTATTCAAACAGTGAAGATATTAATATGAATCAAGATAGTATGTATATGGGATCGAGTTATAGTCCGGAACACTATTACGGAGGTGTAAATAACATCAAGAATGCCAAGGAGACTTCAATGCTTGATGAGAATACGAACTCAATGGACAATAACTTGGCGCGACCTCTAACGCAATTAAATAATTTACCTGGACCACCACTGACTCCTTAATATTTCTTCATCAATAATTAAGTGTATGAGCTGATATCAAAAATTTACAAATATATTTAAGGGTGTGTTCAGCATTTAAATAAAGTTAGAGATATTTATTATAAAACTTTATAACAATGTTCCTATAATGTTCAGATTTAGTAATATTTTAAATTATAAACGAGTCACTAGAGTAGAACTTTAATAGAACTTAAGATTAGTTTTAAACAAAAATGTACTCAATATTATATTTACAGAATACCTATAGAAAAATATTTTTATTCGAACCCATTCCTTTTTGTTCGTTTTCATTTTGTGTGAAGGATGACTTTTCTAACTTGTAAAATATTTTGACAAACCGCAAATGGTCTTATGATAAATCGAGATATAATCCTATGACTTGACAAATTTTCATAATGAGCTTAGGCGAAATACCCAAGTGCTAGGAATACACGTTTGCGGTTGATTGAAATTATTAAATTGCCGACTAACGGAGCTTTCGAAGCACAAAACAATAAAAAATATTAATTTCTATTATTCACAGATAAATTTCTTAAATCTAAAGAAAAATACCACTTACTGTAAAAGTCAAAGTTTTTGCACAAATTTCTTGACTGAAACGGCGGCAATAAACAACCCTCCACAAAGAGAAAGTTAGCTTGGGTCAGCAACAAAAATGCATCTTGCAGCTGCGTTTCCTCGTGCTAGACATGCGCAAGTTTAGTAACGAAAATGGCTGATAGAGCCGAGATAACGCCACCAAAGAGATTCTCTATCCGGTTGTGAATATCGTTTTTATCCGAGAAAAATCAAAGAAATTCAAAGAACCTTACCTATTCAGAATTCCTATATTGCGTTGTTAAGTGTTCTCGTTAAGACACAATTAAATTAGTGAATTGATTATCTGCAGGTACGTTATTATTACTATTAGTGAGATAATTTTGAATTGCAAATGCATTTTATAATACATGATCCTTAGAAAGTATAGTCACATCTTAGGTATTTAAAGATTTAGATTCGCTATTTCCAAGCTTATTTAAGAAAAAAGCATCAGCAAAATTAAATACTGATAATATTTACATTAAAAGTCCATTGCTTTATGTCTTATATAGCAAACATTTATTCCGCGGGGTCCAGTTCTTTGCCGTTTCAACTGTCATAGAATATTGATGATGAACGTCAAGTCAAACGATTAAATATAAGTGAACAGACATCATGTCGGTGCTGATATCTGATCACTTACATTCTTAGTTCCGACTGTTGTGAAAGTAAACTTATTCATATTTTTTTTAAAACGCCGTTTAAATGCATTTGCCTTCGACTGGATATTTATGCAAAACGGACTTTCGTTGATACATATTACGATACGGCGTAATCGTTTTTGAGTAACACCACAGACCATTATCCATTGTACATGGACACAATCTTGTTATTTCCACGCTTAAAGAATTCCTGAAAAAAATTGTTTGCTCATAGTATCCGCTGACATGTGACGTGTTTATTTAATTTTCTTTCAGGAAAGTGGAGTGTTGGACCCTGATAAGAAACAGAGATCTTTGATGGTCTGATAATGGTTGATTTTTGTATGTGGGGGAGAGGTAATACACATACACGCACACAACACTCAATCCATATATACACACAACAGCAGCTTAATCATCGTTATTGAACCATCTTAATGGTTTGTATTGTCCACCGTTCGATTTATCATCTGTTGGACTATATATAATATACGTTTTACGCTACGTTATATTATGGTGTATATCTTCTAATGGAGGCTGCCAAATATTTATCTCACTTTCGGTTTTCCGCTTCCATGATTTTTTATAATACACATTAACAATTTAATTCCAGCCCCGCAATCAAGTGGTTTATAATTATTTTTAATAAATTAATTTTTACCAAAGATATTCGCTTTGTTTTTTTTTAAATTTTATTGTACCTATACGTTCTTCTTTTTCTTCTGATCCGAGCCAATCCAATTTGTGTGAAAAACAAACAAAAAAAAAACATTTAAAAAAATTGCGTAAAAATTCCTACCAGATCTAGGAGCGATGCTGGTTTTCAATAAGATTCAAAGGATCGCTCTTGGCGAGGACTTCCATTAGACCAGATGTGCAGCAGTGGCTGTGAATATGTAGGGGTGTATATTGGTACATAATAGGTTCAGTGACGTGTTCCACTAACCCTGACAGGAGGGTCGCGGATCGGACAGAAACTCTCGGGGTTGCGGGGATGGTTGGGGCACAGGCGCTGATGGATTACCCGGCCACCCTGTCAAACGCAAGATGGATCTGCCATTTTCAAACTTACTCTTTCTCTGCCTCACTCTAAACACACTTACACAACTAAAATATTGCCAAGTGTATTGTACTTACATAGAGGATAAATGTATTTCTAATGATATTCAAATCAGCAATGATGTTGTTTAGTGCTTTACTTAGGTAAATCGTAATTTATTTTGATCTGCAACCCCAGATGCCATATAAGAGTTCTGTTTAACGAGACAGGTATTTATTTTGTTCCTGTAAAGATGGCACTATTTTTTTAATTGGAGATACATAAGTATTTACTATTGGTAATAAGGAAAGATAACAAGCGCCACACGTATAATTAGTCATATTGTTTAGACAAGGATGTGTACCTTCAATTAAGAAAGTAAAAAAAATCGATTTTAACAGTAAATACATACAGATAGGTAATAATAAACAACGCGTAATTCCATCACAATATACATGCTAATTATGGAGATAAATTATATCTTTTTGTGGCAGTCGTTGTTAGTTTACTTAATTGTTATGTAATTCCAAGATAATTTTTATAATGAACAGAAAAACTCTTGTATTTTATTTACTGTATAGATATTTATTTAATTGCAATAATTATGACATAACATCGAAGTTTCTGTATACATACTTATTATATTCATCTTATTTAGTCTGACTTGGAGAATAAAACATTTAATTAAGGATGCTTATTTAATTATATTTCAACAAAGTATCTTATCTTATTCACAGAGAATTTCTTAGCATACCTAACTATAACAGAATAATTAGGTACAAGATATTTATAGACAATAAAACGAAATTGGGTATAATTCCATCATCCTAAATCAAAATCATTTGCATATAAAATTGATTGTCGCAATTGCCGACAAAACAAAATTGTGCAGATTTTCAGAAGGGAGTTTGCGTTCCATTATAAAGTTAAATTCATGGAATTTACCTTTAATAAACGAAGGTCGTCTGTAAAATTAGCAAAAAGTCACATTTTTCTCTTGCGAAAAATTTTCTGAGACAGGCCAAGGTAAATGGTGAAAAATTTGTTTGTCCTCTTTGGGTCCATAAAGCAAAATACCTGCATGATGAGCTCAAAATAATTATTTGCACGATTTAAAGGATTTTTATTTGTGAGAGGTGATGTAATGAGGTTTAGGGGTGTCCTTTATGTCAAATTATTCAAATGAGATTAATTGGTTCCAGGAAGATCTTTGTGGTATTGAACAAGGGGTACTTAAAAGGTCTGGACGAAGGGTAAAATTGTCGGCAAATATCACCTAAATGAAGGCACTGTAACATATGTACATATGAATGTAACAACAGTGGAAAAAATAATCTACGTAATAAACAGTTAAATAGTTGGGTAATTGTGTAAGTAAAGACAATAAAAGGATTGTGGTAAACAAATAGATAATATGTACTATTAAATAAATAGAGTATCTATTCAAAGTTGATTGATTGTCGTGTTCTGGAATTAATCAAAATATTTAGAAGTGTGGTTAAATAAACTCTATCATCACTTAAATTCTTTTTAAGTTTTATGTAGTTAATCATGTCGATCTATAAATAGTTTACTTTGCTGTTATTTATTGACAGTGATAGGTGCTGAAGTTATCTTTATTAAGCAACTAATAAAATCCTATTAAATTGTTGAAAAGTGTTTTTTGTAGTTTTTATTTTATACAATATACGTATACATTTGCAGGGAATAGTTGAAAAGTTTATATACATAATCGCTTTCTGAGCTTCTAATTAAATATGTATTAATTAAAATTCCAATTATTTCAATTAATAAGATGTATGGTGAACATATACTGACAATTATATTGATTATAATATTAGTTATAAATACTTATATTCTTTTAATACAATAAATTATAAATTACCAGATCTATATAAATTGCTCTAAAAGGATATTGAATTAGTAATTAGTATCGAAAACAAGGAATACATGGGGACATTAATTTATTATTTACATACTTGCTTATTGTTATTAACAATGTCCTCGATTTTAAAGATTAAATAGAAGAGTCTATATTAAATATGCAAACTTGTTTTTTTTTGTACGTGGTATATAGTAGTAATTGATAAATATTTTATGATATAGATAACCCCAATACATCACCGTTAAATCAATTATGTAATTTTGGAAGGTAGGAAAATCCTGCAATCCGGCAATGAATAAAGATTCAATTAGGATGTTTCAATTCAAATCATTTTTTTATAAAGCTACGTAGGTTTTTAATTAATTCGTTTTCAAAATCAAAAAGAATTGTATGCTTCATGAAATTACATTCACTCATCATTAACATTTAGATTATTTACCCAGTTTCGTCATACCACCTAAGCATTTACGAGCAAAAATAAATAGAACTTGTCTGCGAAACCACGATTTTGTGCAAATATAACTTAATCTAAAATGTGTTAACGAAATGGTTAATGATGATCTTTAAATGTCTAACAACATGTACAAGTGAAAAGATGTAATTAATTCTTTACAATACTATTAAAATTATTTAGTAACTTACTAGGTATTCTAAATTGATTGCACACTTAAAACACGAATGACCCTAATTTCACGAAAAGAAAGAAAGTCAAAATTCCAAGTAATAAGCACAACACATGACAACAAGAAATCATAAATCCAAAAGCAGATATATAAAGCAGTATTTATAAATATAATAGAGTGAAGAACCTATAGGATATTGCCCGGAATTGTTTTAGGCAATTCATTAAAGTCCAGCTACTGGAATACAGTGGTGTAGTATACTGTTGCTCAGCTGAGCGTCAAATCTTAAACAATTCACAAATTATCAATTTGAAATCATGAGTTCCGCCTTTCCCCTCTGAAACTCCTCCCCAGGCCTGCGTATAATACAAACCAACACGCTGTGCCAACTTGGCTCTGGTTTAGAACCAACAAATATCCCCTCTTTACCACTTGTCTCACTTTATTATCCACACATTCCTATTCCATCCTTATTCTGCAACTCTCCTCCAGCTCGCACGTTCGGCGATGTTTGTCAGAATCGCATCCTCATACACTAAACCCAATCAACGTGTGGTATTGGCCAGTTGTGGCGCCGCTAAGCAACCGTCTCGACGCGAACGTCTATCACTTTGATATAAGGTTCCACGTGATACGGTCGGACGCAATTTTCTTCCTCCGGATAAGTACCATCAAACATACTATCGAATCTCGCGACAATGTTATTCAACGACGGCTATTATACCTGAGAGAAGGAAAAAATCGTAAACCATCATCCGACAGTTTTATAGCCTAGACACGTGCCTGGCTTTAGTGTTGTGCTTATTGGTCTATTAGTGCCAGTAGTTAACAAAATTTATGACTTGTTGAACTTGGTTAAACTAGTCCTCGGGCTACTACTCCTTTCCTAGTGTTCTAAAGACATCCCAAATAGTGATTCAGTGATATCCTCATCGATATGTAAATAAACTAAAAAGAGTTCCAAAAACACAGAGGTCAAAAATCAAAATGAGCTCTTATCAATTTGTCAACTCTTTGGCCCAGTGCTATGGCCAACAAGGCAGACCCGGAGCCGAACAGGCCCATCAAGCTGCCAGTCCTGGAAGTGATTATTACAATCCAAATGCAGCAGCGGCTTCCAATTATCCGCCAGCATGTTACTCACCGCCTCAAGTTGGTCCCCAATATACCCCACATCCCTATGCCACTCCAGCACCTGGTCATGGTCTTCAACCCACCATGGGCGATTATACCCAATTGCAACCCCAACGGCTCGCAGGAGCCGCCAATCCGCATTTACATCATGCCAGTCCTGGCGGTCAGAGTCCTGGCATGTTGAATCCTTCAGCTAGCTGTAAATATGCGGATTCGACCTCGTCGACTGGAGTCTCCTCGCCACAGGATCTAAGCACAAACGGACCACCAACTAGAACTACACCACCCCTAACCAATAATCAAACGAGTAATAATAGCAATGCCACGATCACGTCGAAGAGTTCCGGTCTAACATCACCACTGTCTGTAAGTACAACGCCGCCAGGAAAACAGGCGACAGGTTCGTCGACTGCATCCCAAAATTTATCATCGCCAGCATCTAGTACAAGTTCAACGTCTAGCAATGAAAAGTCTGGATCAAATAATAATAATTCGAAAAGTGGCTCAACATCATCGAATCCACCGCAAATATATCCATGGATGAAGCGAGTTCATTTAGGCCAAAGTAAGTCAAAATCTTTAACAAATAGATAAATCATCGGTAAAATACTAGGGTCCGAATGTAATATACTAATTTTGGGCACCACCTCTATTAAAACATCATTAATCAAACTGCTAAAAGGCATATTATAAAAAGTATATTTATGTTAATGAATATTATGTCTAGTGCTATCGTATGTAATTCTCAATTCGTTCGTGGTGACAACAATTTTGTAAAATTTGCATGAAAAAGGCAAGACGGAGAAAAAAGATTCGAAACGTAATTCAAGTCATATAGGGCTGTGTTTTGAGAGACTCAGTAGTTGTCTGGACTATAAATCACAAGGTTCAGGACGACCTTTAGGCTTGAGCACCAACTTCCCTCTTACAAACTCTTAAATATTGATAATATTAAGCCGAAATCTCCATATACACAGAAAATAATGACTTTCAAGACGGCAAAAAAAAGATAACAGAAGAAGGACTATATAATTATATCGGGCTGAAAGTAAGACATCATTGACGTAATAAATATAGGAAAAACGAATAAAAGTGGTGTATTGTATCGGCGAGAACAAAAACAGCCAGCCATATCACATTTGTTATATTTATATATAAACGTTATTGTCTTTATAATTTTGTTCGCATATCGAAGCACTGATATTGGTTATCGCTACGAAATGGGAATGGAAAGAAAAAATCTCGCTCCGAAGCAGAATACAAATAATTATTATGTTCGCTTGACTGTGTATAGGCATGGCCTGTTCAATATGTTTTCTTGTTTTATAATCCGACGATGGTTCGAATAAAGGCAGGATTACATACATATAAGAGTGTCAAGAATTGCAGGGGCGTTAAACAATTTTTTATAGTCAACAGTCAAGAATGAAAGCCCGCGGAAACAGCTCACAAACTATTATTATTATCTCATTCGCAAAACATCATCTTTAATTATCTCCAGTACACATAGATTTCTATGTATATGAGTAATTCTTCACAATTGTCATTTTAATTAATTAATTCTATTTACAATTACAACCGCATTCACTTTTCCGTATGTTTTAATTAAAATTTTCGCGTGAAATTAAATTGTATCTTGAATAATTCATATAAGACCATTATGGTTATAAAATTCGAGCCCATTTTATTTAGGGGGTATACATAGTTTCTTATATGGCGATTAAGAAAACATAAATTATAAATTTGCATACATAACATGTTAATTAGAATGGTGGAGATATTGTATGGAGAGTCTGATGCCAATTTTACCCGCCCATCTGTTTGCAAACACTAACCAGTTCGATGCATTCGAGAAGATGTTTTTATTTTTAATAATGCAAAAACATTTTTTCCAAAAAGAAAGTGAGCAAACTTTATTCGTTCAACTTGTAATTGGAAATTAGCTTACCTATACCGGGAGCTTTTTTGTTCCAACCACTTCTCTATAATTATTCGACAAGTTTTCAACCATTATGGGATAGAAGTAATAACTTAATTTACCTCACACAATTAATGATGATTTTAAAGAATTATCCCAAACGAGTTTATAAATGTGTGAATGAACTTATTTACTGTAATTGGTTAATAGAGAACTTTCAAGAAAAACGACCATACTTTCCGTTCAAGTCGAGATTCAAGTACTTTTCCCCCTTTTGTTGGATAATAATTCAAAAAATGATTCATACTCATAAATTTCCGTTTGAAATAATTTTTATTGACTCTTCGCAGTGTTCCAAACTATATTATTACCTGAAGAAATAGCCATAGATCTTTTGCGGCTTGTAATCTGTCTCTCGCGTGAACCAGAGGGATCTTCCTATTGTTTGGGGAGGGTAATTTAAAAAATAAGACCAAAAGTCACCTATTCAAAGATACGATGTGTGGATACGTAGAAAATTTGCACCCCATTTCAATTTCAAAACATACAATAGTATGTGATTTATGCCATTGCGCTTTTTATGTATTGTTAATGTTTCTATTACGGTTTTCAAGAGCCACAATAAGCACAAACCTGAAACTTGGCATTAATTTAAAGCAGCTTAATTGCGAACTTAACAATTTGAAAATGATTTGGTCGGCGATTAGAAAACCTCAGCTTTTTCAAGGGGGATGAAATGCACACCGCGCCGCATTATCAGGGGAAAAGTGTTTTATTTAATAGCAGATGGTTCCGACAAACCATTAGAACTTTGTTTTAAAATCATTAAACCATATCAGTTGTATTCTACATGAATATAAAGTTCACCCTTTGCATGTTTATGGTTTCGAAAATAAAATGCAATCATTCATATTCATAATATTTAATAGTGTAAAAACACTTTGAAATAGACTATTAATTTTTGTGAAATAAATGTCCAATATCCAGCAGAAATGCATTAAAATTAAAGTGATATCATATTGACTATCAAAAGTTTGTGAATTTTATAAACGATTTCGACATAACCGCTTATTATAACACCATTACAAAAACGACGTATGGGGTATATAAATACATTATATTGATTTGTAGTTTCTTTCCCCAAAGTGGTTCGTATCCAACAGCTGATCTACAATATTACAGGGTGGCTTAAATTAGATTCTACCAAATTACATAATTTTATTTTTCCAAAATGTTTACTAGCCATAATTCAATTTTTGTCTAACTATATAAAAAGCAGATCTCGCACTAGATAAATTCAAAAATCATCCTATTGATTGATTTATATCTGTAAATAATTTACACAACGCGAAAAATCAATGTAATATTTCAAGCAGTTGAACGTGCACATTTCACAACATTCACTGAAAAAATGCCTACGATCTTTTGGTGGTCCATCAAGCACACGGTTTCCTGTGTATAATGTCCAGACACATTTGATAATATTACAATTTGAACAAGCTCTTAAATTGTCTCCGCAATAATTCAACGTGCAACAAAGGAACGGAAGCAAATTTGACAGTTCTCAAAGTTGGAGAGATAGCCTAGTTTATTTTAAAATTAGTCACATTTTAAAAGAGATGCATCTGGAAGAGGGCCGCCTTTTAAAATACAAACACTCTCACACACACATACATTGTGGAAACTCATATATAGAGCACGTGAAAGAGAATAGGAATGAGAGAAGCTGCTGCTGTTGTGGCCAATCTCTCGATCCCGAAGGCTCTCCGGGATATTTATGGCCCTGGGGTCACAAGCCATTGCTCTTGCCCGCATTATTACCCAACAGGGTTTATATTCGATTGTGCAGACGTTGGCAAAATATATACACCTGTTGAAGGCAAAACGTTGTTGCTTCTGACATTACATCGGGAGCAAAGACATCGCATATGATCCGAAAACACTCTTAAACGACTACCAGCCTGTCTCTCAACTCTAATACTAGACAAATGTGGGAATTTTTTATTTTTAAACACACAAACTAGGTATATGGAATCGAGCCCGATGTATACGAGCGGGAAAAACGTTTTAAAATAACATTTTTATGGACTGTTTAGTGGAACATAATCGGGATTAAGTTGTTTGTGACCCTAATAAAAATTATAGTGACACTTTTTTCTTTAATATATTGCGTTCATATGCTTATTATGATCGGTTTTAAATTGTTTCAAAACTTGTAATTAATGAGCATATAAATTAGACTGATTCAAGATAAGAGTGTAATCACAATTACATGTTAGATTAATTGGAGAATTAATCAGGAATAATCCGATAGCTGTTTTAAACTAGAAATATAATTTTATATAGACGACTTTGGTGCAAAAAAGTCGATTAAAAATGAATGTGTTTCAGACCTTAGCCTAAATAATTAAGCACACATTCATATTATTATATTTAAAATAAGCTAATAGTTAAGTAATCTGCAGTTCGTGCAAATCGATAATAAATTAATAGGCAACAATTTATGTAAATTCCCTTCACATAACAATTAACAAATTACATAGAATAAAAATATATTATATGATTAATTGTGATTTGTTGCATGAAATAATTAGTTTTTCTGCCTGATTTGCTTTCAAAATTTCCCAGTTTTACTGTTAGAAATTACACACCTTTTGTAATACCAAGCAGTTTTCAATAATGAACCGCTTCGTCTTGCACGTTTTTAATACAGCAAATCATCGATAAAGACGATCGAATTGATTGATTACTATCGGAATGTTTTCTTCTGTTTCTGCTGAGCTCGCGTGTGGGACTCAGTAGTCAATGCCAATAAACTAGCCGCAATTTGTATACCTTCAATTACCAATTGATTTATGGCTTATTAATTTCAATTAGAAAAATTACAATATGCAAATTCACAGTTTTGCACACATCTTATTTGAACTGTTAGACGTACGAAAAATAAAGTACAAAAACTAGTTGAATAATACCACTCTACATGAAATATCAACAAGTTCATTAGTATATTTCTCACGTTTGTAATTCAAATAAATTAGATACGTATATATAAGTGTATAATTTATAACGTTAGAACATAAGTCTCCAGAAATATTTGCAGTGTAGGCGTGTATGAAATTATTTATTACAATTTCACATATTTAAACGGTAACAAAAGGATTTAGGTAGGTATGCAAAAGTAAAGACACTGCATACATGTGCATAACTAGTCACTAGTAAATTTTTTCATTAAAGAGTAATAGCTAATTGTGCAAGTACATATAAGTACGTATACATATGCAACCTTTGGCTGAGAAAAAACCACCACAGAAATTAATAACCTTTCGCATATTCCATTTTAGAATAACAACATTTCATGATTGTTTGTTAAGTAGATAATGAGTATCGTTAATAATAATTCCATTTGTGAGCCACTATCTAAAGCCCAACAAAATTTTTAACTCAATTTATTTGACACTAATCAAATTTTTGGACACAATTGCGTGACTAAACTACACTTTTTTCCATAGACAAGGTTAATGGTTTATTTTAGGGTATGGTTCTAGCATACATACATATACATACATATTTTTTATTCAATATGGTGTAGTTGATATTATTGAAAATATATAAAAAAATTGAGTGAGTATATTACGTACAACTAGATATAGTTAGTTTAATAAGGGTCTGTGTTCAATTACTTAAGTCAATTATAATGACTACTAGATACCGGATATCCCGCAGAATTTCTGCCTTAATGAACATTCACGCGGTGCATTTAATTACATTCGGATAAGTTTGAAAAAAACAACACATTTTTTTTTATATGCATAAATTTATTTAACCAGTATACCTGTTAAACACCGTCATTTAAGCAAACTATTTACTACTTCGTAAAAGATTTCATCTATCTCCCAGTTGGCCACACTCCAAACAATAGTGTCATTTCACTTAATTAAATTGCTATTCCATTCCATGTGATATTTTTAATTTAATTAACTTTATTAAAAATGTATTCATTATAATGTTTGTTTCTATTTATATGTATATCTTATACTATACTGATATGAATACAACAACAAAAACAGTGAAAAAGCGAACAAATAGAACACAATGCACACATAATACACCATTATGCATAACATATAATAATATTTCATTTCAGAACTGGAATGGAACGCGAATAATTTTCAAAGTATATAAGTACAATTTAATTTAAAGCGATTATCTCTGCAGTCTTTTGATTGGTTTTCATTGAATGAAACAATAATACACAAACCATCTGCAACAATCTATCCATCATCTATTTATGAAATCTTCCAGTAATAGTTTTTTGTTGTTATTGAATAAAAAAGCCATGATACAATACATCTTTTGCTAAGTAGAAGGTCTCGTTAGAATCTTATAGTTCGTATTTCCCGCTGCTTTATAACCCGCTTTGTTTCAACTGTATCCAACGTACGAGTGATTGATGATTTATTTTGTGTTGTCGGCCCGGTAGGTCTGGTGCGTCTATCAGAGGGCCCCAAAGAGATGGACATGTATATAATAATACGCTTTTATATTTTCCAGCTCTTCAATTAAATCTTTCACGTGGTGCACACACGTACTTTAAATATTGAATCGAGGGGGGCAATAAAATTCACGAAATTTTCTATAGCAAGGTCGCAAAGTTGCAGAATTATTTTATATATGCAGCTTTAAATGTTTCTCACTCCACTCATATATTTTATACTTGTTTGTCAAGTTGTTTTACAGTTCTTGTAGGAAATTAATTTGATCCTTTATTGCGAACGCCGACCAGAAATAACAATAAAAAGAAAAACGTTAAACACCTTTTCAACACTGTTTAGTATTTTAGCTTCATAAACAAATTTAACACACCATTAATTTAACAATATCTAATAATAGTAATAATATATTGGAGTTTATTTTTTTGGAGGGTGCATCTGAAATGCACTCGTACTGAGATAGTTTATTAAAAAAATAAAGTTTAAACAGGGTGGTTATGAAGCGCATTTAGATTGTAAATCCATGAGAGAAATTTTATTTTGAAAGGTTCAAGTTAATGCAATGTTTGAATAGTGTTCGGATCGAATAAGAAATGCTCTGATAATTTTTCTATCCATTTATATCTGTCTGTCTATTTCCTCTGTGATGTGTTCTCCCTTAGCACCCCTCCCTATATAACCCCATACTCTTTTGTACAACTTATATTCGTAGCGATCATCACATTTTTGGGGGTGAATTGTTAAAAGATGCAGTAATTTTCAGTATTTAAATATCGTAAATCATCATCTTATGTATATAGAAAACATATGCATTTTGATCTTGATGTTCGCTTATGGAAATTGAGAGAAAATGTATGTGCAATAAGCGCCACTCCCAGCATTTAACACCTCGGAAACAGTATCATTTATTTTCTAATGGGCAACTTGTTAGTTAGAGGAATTAATTATAGGCGATTTAATAAATAATGAAAGTTTATATCATGTAATCCGAAACATTTTGTAATTTTAGTTTCTCTAAAATTACAAAGTATACCTACGTTCATGTACATACATATGAAAACATTTCCAGATCTGTTATGTATACTTAAATACGTATAAATATTTATATTCAATCAAATTTAATATTTATTATCGTTTTAGTTAGGTCAGTATCAAAATATTATTACTGGAAAATGTTTCCTTGTTGCGGAAAAGTGTGGACACTGACGAGTGGCTTCAGTTTGGACGCACCTGCTTAAAAAATCTTTCCATTAATTAACTTTTTTCGGTTTCCATAAATTATTGTCAATGCATTACAATAGATTTCCTTTGGTCTATTGCCAATTTTACAATTTAAGAGAGAATCTTGTTATATATGTTTTTATTGAAATTTATATAAAACTAACATCAATTCTGACAATATAATAAATTACTGACCCAAAAATCGTATTAATACTTTTTTTTAATTTCTGTTTATTTTATTTCATTTTTTTTTTGGAAATTGTTTGATTTATTTAAAATGACGAATTGATTGCAAATTTTAATGCATTTATTCGAAATATTATTTGCAGATAGAGACAAGAGCGTTACATCAACAAGTAAGTTAAATCATTTTGACCTTTAAAGATTTCTTACATCTCTCTTGAATTAATTTGATTTTAACGACTTAATTTCAATTGAGTTTAAAAATCAGAAATATAGGTAAAGGTACATGATTTGACTATAAAAATAAGCTTTAACTGATTTTTATAAACCTACCTATATAAACTTTGTTATTTCTTTTAATAACATAAATCAAATGTTAAGCGTATGGTACGCATTTATACTTCATATATTCCTACTACGAAACATGGTTTTAGAATTGTACATTATTCATTATTTCTTGTAAGTTAAAGTTTGATAGATGTTTGTATAACACGCTATTAACTTGAGCAAAATAATACAAATGAAAACCATCTGACGTGTCACAGGATTAAATTTTTATCATAAAAACTAATCCTGGTGTGTGTAGGCGTTCTTGTTGCGGCCTGAACATTTCATCAATGGAAAGACGTGAACTTTTGAACGTTTACAAAAATTTAATTCTATTTAAATCTATACATCACACAAAATGACAATTCAATTGGTACTCTCTCTGGTTGTGTGTGTGTTAGTGCATTATTCGCCTACATTTTTTTCCTTTTTGTTGTTATCAACGCATTTTAGTTTTGAATATATATGTGAGATGTGTTTGATATAAAGTTGTTTGTTCCCGCGCCTGTCATTCACATGTCACTCTATCTTGACAACAAGTCTGATGACCTCCGAAGGAAATTACATTCAGGTCATTGCAAAAAGACAAAAGGGAAGAACTTGTACACTTCAATTCTCTCCGAACATCAATAGATAACATTTAATTACATGGTAGACGATAGGACTATGTGCTTTGAAAGCGCAGAAATTTAACAACTTTTCACATATGCAACAATTAATGAGAGCATTCATATAATTAGATTATTATGAAATAATTTCATTATTTATTTTTAGGTCTATAATTAAATATGACAAAGAAACAACTAATAAAAATGATAAGCAAATGTTTATTAAATTAAAAACTCCATATGCAAACTTGAAATTTATCAAAACATAACGCACATTAATTTAATTACATAATAATTTATAAATTTCTTATAAGGATAATTAATATTTATTATATGACATTTATTTTTAATTAGTTGTAAGTGCGAGAAAAATAAAATTAATTGTCAATAAAGCTGCTTAAATTATATGCACAAAGAAATGTTAAATATAAATCATAAATAATACACTTTCGAAGGATATTTAACTTATTTGGAATCGTGATATAAGAAGTGCATTAAACAAATTTACTTTTAATTATAGAATTCCAGTTGCTATTAAACGCAAAAATTGTATACCTGCATGGCAGTAAATTAAAAAAATATAATTACTGTAATGGCTTGTGAATCGTTTTTACAGCAAAATTAGCTTGTTTTGTTATGTTTAACTACTATAGTAAATTATCGATTGCAAATTTACTTTGTTTTTATTATATTCAGTCCAGTAAACTAATACGTAAGAGTGTGTATTTTTTCTCTAATTGTGCAAAATTGATAATTGTGTAATTTATTACGATAGGGAATAAATCATATGATAACAATCTGTGTCGCATCTCCTAATAAAGCATAAATATGCACATAATTTTTCTTTTAAAAAGTAAATGCTGGCTACTACTACACACTATATGAGCAAAGCCCATGTAATAATTTATTCACATACCTGTTGTTTGGATATATAAAAAAATATTCAAGACTGTTTTAATCCGAAACGTATAAGAATCCAGTACCATAAATCTTCTTGTGACCTCGTAAATTACAAACAGTTGTAGTTAAATATTCCAGATTATAAATAACTGAATATACAGATAGCATATATACATACATATACACTAAACACTTTTTCAAAAGTCGCATATAAAAAGCTTTTTCTAATACCTGGCCAACGGCAGCAGCAGCAGCAGCCCCCGTCTACTTAAGAAAGAAGAAGTGTTGTTTTTATACTTATAGAAAGAAAAAACATACACACTTTAACTATTTTTGTGTTTATATAAATTTGTTTCGTAATGTTATGTATTGTTATTTTAGTCGTTTTGCTAAACATAAAAATTAATCAATTTATAATTATGCGACGGCGGCCTATAAATTCTCCAAAGCAAACATAATGTATATCTGACATGTGTGGGGATATTATTTTGTAGTGGTAAAATTATTCCCTAAAGTATTTGTGGTATTCCTAATGGCACTTATATACGATACACACTAAAAATATATTATAAAATTGCAACCGAATTTCCTATAATTTATTACCACTTTTTTCTCTGTTGCTCATCCCTCTCCTTAAGATAATTTTTGAAAGTGATTCGATGTTAGTCTGCACAGGAAAAAGGTGGAATTAATCAATGTTTTCACAAATAGCTGAAAAATAGACACGAATCTCATATAAAATTGTCTGTCACCACTGATGGTCACGTAAATTATCCATTGGGGAATCCTTTGTCAAGGTAAATTGTAATTTAATACAAGCACTATGCATCATTGCCATTTAAAATATGAGTTCTTTAAAAAATTTTATTACAATTTAATTATGTAATTATATGTTAGTTATCTAAAACAACAGACTATTATTAATTAACATAGTACATATATAATTTTAAAGTGTTGATGTTAATTAATTTAAATAATATATAACCGAAAGGAAAACTATTTTTTTTTGTTCTTAAACACTACTTAACGCAATTATAAATAATACTTTACTAGACAACTAGAAGAATATTATTCTCCCAAAGGCTGATAATCATCTTAACTGCAATTTTATTTGCATTATTCTGTCTACTTACATCGCAAAGGAAACACCTATCGACCAGTCTGAGTGAAATTAATTATTTCTGTGTTCATAATTTTCGTTCCACTTATAATTTGCCCAATTCCGATAAAATTTATTACAAAATTATTAAAACATGATCTTTGATCCCGTCATGTAATTTGATAAAGCTCATAAAATTTTTATGTACCACAAGAAAATTCTGACCCAAATCCTCCTCGTTCACCTGTTAACGGTGAATTATGAAAGCACTTTGTAACACATGTATAAATACTGAACGGACTCTATAAATTACAAAACCAAAGACATACTCACAGTATGGAACAGCCTCCGTTAAAGATCGAAGAATTTGCCGGTACATCTTTGTGTATGTACATATGAATTGTTCTCTTGCAAATTCGTTGTTAACATTTGTATACGTGGGTGTCAATTTATGTATGCATAATAAAAAAAAAACATTAATTTATGCCCTTTGTTTCAGACATTAATTGTTGTTAATGTACGTATATGTAGACTAAAGTGTGGTCCAAAACAAATTTTCTGTTGCCCTACAAATTTACTCACCCGTTATTTAAACATTCGATATTTTGGTATTGTTTTGATGCCCCACAAGCGACTACCAAGCCAATCACCTTCAAAGATATATGATATGTGAGGTCTTGGGCCTGGATGAGTCGCGACAGCGTCTGGAGTTATCCTAGAAAGGAAAACATGGGGAATCTGTCAGATGTTGTTACATTACGGGGAATGTTAGAAGTGACAGTCAGTCCATGAATGCCTCTCTTAGAACTTATATAGGGGAGGGACAATGCCACTCTTGTATTCGATTCACAGATATGAATTCCTACACATCTAAACATATTTAAAAAAAGAAGGAACATAGAATGAAATAAACAGATTATCGGACAATTTTATCAATGCGGTTTACCATCAATTAAAGATGCCATGCATAATATAGGGGACGGACTGTCTCCTATTTACCTAACGATAATTAATAAAACATACAGTCATAATGTGGGCTAAATGGGATGTACGGGTTAACGTATGAGGCCCAAGTGCGCCGTTTTCCAGACCCAACACGTTGTCTCTTCTCATGTTGACAATACACCAGTCATTTACTATTCCGTAAATATGTAAATGGCTTCGAATCTCAATTGCAAAACGAAAGTGAACAAAAATTTACAATGTTTATAGATGTATATTGTGTACCGGAATGGGCCTTGGAACTTAAGCAAAAGACATGAACGTGTCACACAAATATAAAAAGAGTTGTAAATCTATACCTATATGCAAAGTGTCCCTCTTGGCCAATATTTTGCATAGAATTTTTTCGAAACAAGGTCATGCACAGACATGCAAAATGCACTGGAACCCTTTTCGTTTTTAACAAAAAGAGTTTTATCACAAAGTTAAATATTTAATTTATTGCTTTTAAGTTATATATGAGCATTTTATGTGTTAAATAACAAGGTGTTATTACTAGTAGGTAGAATAGACAGTTATATGTGCATTGATTTTAAAATGTACATGCATTAATTCTGTCTTTCTTTTTAGCCCACATTTTATTGTAATATTATAGATTAAATATTTATCATGTCACGATGATGGAATTTTATTTAAAACTTTTATTCCAGTAAATTATAATAAATTCTCATTTGGAAATGTGTAGTATTTAAATGTGTAATATGTATGCATAATACATTCAATAATTAATTCGTTGACGCAAAAAGACAAAAGAGTTAAATGAAATTATAGGAAATGTTTTGAAAACAAAACGAAAAAACTGGCTTGTTAAATACACTTAATAAATTTAATTTTATCGTCCTTCAATTTTGGCAAGCTTTTCATCTTTTGGAAAGACATATTATAGTATGCACCTAGAAAATCCAGGCGACATCTTACAAACGAACATTTGCATTTGTGAGAATTTAATGGCCATGCAATACATCAAACAAGCCCACACCCACGACTATATAAATACACTTGGATATATTTCGGGTTTGTTTTAATAAAGGTGTGCAAATCTAATTAAAATTGAAATAACATGGTATGGTATGATGGTAATGTTTAAGACAACATCAAAATGATATACAAACATTTCACAATCGCATATGGACACGGCCAAATGACATGTTAAATCGTAATTCACGACAAGCCATAGGTGTTTTGTAGAGTCTCCCTCAAGATGCCGCACGACCTGCCACTGAATAAATCAAATCTTTGGCTCAAAGCCAATATGATGGAGTGTTTCTTTTATTGCTGATATTTAGAGGAGTTATGTGCCCCCTTTGAAACAATCTCAATCCCCTAAATAGCGATTATTATCCATTGAAAATCTATCGATTCATTTACTTCATACTTTGGTCGAGTTTTCAATCGACGCGAAATAATTTCTACATTTTCGCGCGCAAAAGTTGCGCGTTAATTGCCCCATCCAATTTAAATGAATAAAAATGTATTTTCTGCAATAAAATAAACCGTGTTTCATTATACGAGTATATATCGCGTTTAAATTAAATATAAAACTAGTAGAAAATATATTTTTGGCATGGCTGTCACATTTGAAATAAACTAACATTTGTAGTAGTTGTAAATCTTTGGTATTCAAAATAAAAAATTCCCTCTAGCCAGCAGTTTATTTACGAAACGATCCAAGATTTTATCAGAAATATTCTAGCACTAATAAATTTTCAAATAGACTATAAAGATTTTAGTAAAACTATTAATAACAGATTAAAAATGAATGGGTTTTTCGTTTTTTTGTTCTAGGTACGGTGAATGCAAATGGTGAAACGAAACGACAAAGAACATCGTATACACGATACCAAACATTAGAATTGGAGAAAGAGTTTCATTTCAACAGGTACCTGACAAGAAGAAGACGTATCGAAATTGCACATGCATTATGTCTAACTGAACGGCAAATAAAAATATGGTTTCAAAATCGGCGCATGAAGTGGAAAAAGGAGCACAAGATGGCCAGTATGAATATCGTTCCATATCACATGTCCCCTTATGGGCATCCTTATCAGTTTGATTTGCATCCTTCACAATTTGCACATCTAGCTACTTAGGACGATGTTCTTTTGTGATAATTTCTTTAGGTATTTTTTTTTATTATATTTCTTTTGTTTACATTTAGTTTTGGCAAGTGAATGTGCTTTTTTTGTATAATATTATGCATAGTCATATAAAATGACAAAATAAAACAAATTCGGAAATATACAGGGAACTGTGTATGTACATAAATAAATGTTTAGCCTTTGTATAGTTTTGCTGAACTTAATATTATACTGTCTTAAGCCGTCTTATACCTTCCAACCCCAAGTTAAGTGGATGCCTTTTCTCACATCTCACACAATACATTCATTTTCCAGATTTCCACCTGGCGTCCCTCCAGGACGAAGGCTACGCATTCCACCAAGCCATGGGGATGGGAGGTATGGGTCCTATGCAACGCGGCCTCTATGCTTGTGGTAGTCCCTACAGCTAGCCATGGGCCACATATAACGGAGACTGTGGCCCTTCATAGGCCGAAAATCGGATCTTAGGCAGTCTTCGGCCGGCGATAACACGATGAATTAATGAACCAACAATTTATTAAAATACCACAATAAAATTAAATCGTCGTGCAGTATCGCCGGTTTTTAATAAAATTTCTCTGTTTTTTTTTTCTTCTGTTTATTATTAAATGTTGGTAATGTTTTTAATGTGCCAATGAACGTTTTCATACGAAATTGGTAATAAATGTTTTTGAACTGAAGTGAAATTTCTCATCAATTGGTGTCATAAAAAAACATTTATTTTATTTTTCCATACAATCACATGATGATATTATTTTGTACTTTTTATGTTGGAGCAGAAATTTTTTTGTTATATTTTAAGTTTGTTAATAATTTTTAAAAAATATCTGTGGTAAAATGTTGTTCCTAATCGAACTTTTAGTTAAAATAAGAATTTTATCATCAGCCCAGATTCATAAAATAATTAAGAACTGCTTCATCAAGACAAATGTGCAATAAAATGTTATTTTCTCTGTTAAGTTTTCTTTTTATTTAATTTACAATGCATGTAATGAAATTAATGCAAACAAGTTTAATTTTCGAAAAAAGACACTCTGCTCACTATAATATAATTTTCTCAAATAATAATAATAATAATAAGATATAAAAAGTGTGATTATAAATACATAGTTAGAATATTTTAGTGTAAATATTACTATGATAATATATTATAGGTACCTACACAATTTGTTTTAACAGTTTAATTTTTTTTTGTAAATATTGTCACGACTTAAATAAATTATTAGAATGATGTGGTTTGAATAAATTGTATGAATGAACTTCTTTTTAACAGAGCATATGTAAATATTTAAAAAAAGAATAATTAATTGCTATTGAGGAAAATTTGTCAACATACCTACACCTTGTCTTATGTATAGAGAAGACCTCTCTTATTACGTATCTAATTACAATAAAGAAGTACGATGTATATCTGACCATAAATTTGAATTTTAAATTTTTAGCAAGAGGTATATTAATAAATATAAAAATGTCAAATGGTTACATTTAAATAACCACAAAATACAACAGTATTTCAATAAATAAAAAAAATTGAATAAACAAAATTATAATAATACCGTACTGAGGATGATGATGATTATGATAAATGTAAAATTGTATTATAATGTTTATAAAATATATTATAGCTCGATATTGTTTTTATATTATTATTTTGGTTAATTTTATTTATGTATTTGTACTATTATGTGTGTGTGAAGTACTATTAGTACATTTAATTATAGTTACTGTTGTAATTGTCCACTGAAATAAATTATTAATAAAAAAGGCAGTCTATATGTTTTTTTTTATAAATTATTCTACTCATAGTTAGTTTATTGCTCGAGATAAGCAATAAAATGTATCGGTTTTACATAAAATACGATTAGACTCAAAACAAAAGACCATAAATTTAACAGTCAAGGTGGACATGCAAATTTACAAGAACTTTTCTTGGTGGTTACGCATCAAGTTTTGGACTTTTATGTCACTTTGTTCCTGTCAGTTGATAGACAGTTTATCTACGTTTAAAATGTATGTATTTGGTATTTCGATATGGGAATGATCATTTTTGTATTCTATGCTTTTTATCAAAGTTCGAAATTTAAATAAGCAGGCAGATCTCTAGATTAGAAGTGAAAGGATCTCTTCTTTAAAGATCACAGGTTCCTTTCTTTCTTAAAATTTCCCCTGCAGAATCTTTCAAATTAATAAAGAGTTTATTAGCCTTTAAAATTTCTTTATCTTAGATTTTAAAAATTAGTATTTTTATCAATTTTGAAGCCAAGAAAAATATCTTACGCAATTATAGCAAAAACAACTTTCATAAAACTTTTTATATTTGGCTATTATGTGGTAGATGTCTCTACATCTGTTATAGGTACACTCCTGAAGAGTCGAATAGTCGAACACTGCATGAACCACACAGAAACGCTTTAACACATAACAAAGAGGGCGCATATGGGTATATTGCATCCTTAAAATTTGAATTATTTCACTTATTCATGCTCATATTTTACATACTAGTATGTCGAATAAATAATGATCACTAATTTAGAAGATTAAATTATAAGTAAACTTGGTTGAACTTTTAATGAAAAGTTCGCCTTGAACAAAATGGTCCATTCAGCATCCTTCCATATCCTGTATTGTTCGTGCTGTGAGAGTGACGTCACTCGTCCCTCATGCAGCTGTCAGTAAAAGTGATCCCGATCCAGAAGCTGTCAAGGGATCAAATTGAATACACCGCCTATTTTAGAATGGCCGCATAAATTTACCTGTTGTAACACTCATCCATTACATCTTCAACCATAGACATTATGAAAGTTTTTCTATTTTATTTTGGATATAAAAATAAAATGCATCGTTTATTGAAATTCATTTCGCATATGTAAATTATTGGTTGTGTTAATTACTAAATTTATATTCTGTCGCAATTCAAATGATTTAAACTTTGAAATTAAAATGAATTTAGAATTTAGCATGTTAGTATAATTTTTCTCTTTCGAAACCCGTACAGATAAATCGCGTATGCAAAATTATTAATTTTGAACTTGTAGGATTTTTCGCAAACTCATAAAATAAAAAGTTTATTTCATAGGGAAACAATTACGTGGGGCTATAAAGAATTTCAAAATCAACAAGTGCAAAATTTCTGGCAACCAAATCACCTCGGATATCACCTTACTGGAGAAATATTTATATAAATAAAATGTTAACATTATAATAACATAATAAAGTACTTTGCTACTTTGGAATAAATATATGCGCTAAAAATAGTATCATACAACCTACGATGACCAGTTTAGATAAAAAAGAAATTAACTAAATAAATAACAATGAGGAAATATTAAATTAGAATCGCATTTTATTGAGTGATTTATTTGGTTTCGGAATTAGGACAAGATTTTTTTCTTTAGTACAGAAATTTTTTATTTTTCACAGATTTTTATCTCACAGCATACATACAAGCACAAAACAAATTTGTTTTTATTCCATAAATAAAAAAATTCATTCAAGTGAAGTAGGAAAACATCTTGTCCCATTTTTATTTGCATTATCAAAAATATGTATTCATAAAATATTTTGCCAACAAGGCCCAGTATCGCAGAAAATAATACAGAAAAATCCTATGAAAGGGAGTGTTATTTCGGCCCCTGGGGTTTTAGAACTCGGAAGGTTTATGACCCAATATTAACTGTCTCCTATAATAATTTATGTTAATGGCTTTCGGGCCCAGCTACAAGCTTTCAAAGCAGGGAACTCACAATACGACAGTTGGTAGTGAAACACAGTGAAAAGTGGTAGTGTGCAGTGTAGCTCGGCTTTAAAATACACGCTCCAAAATTCACATCTTTCCAAGCAAAACACTATGCATTCGATAATCCACATATATGAGAAGCAATTCAAAGTAGCTCAAAAAACGAAGCTTACGATTATAGCTGATTGATGCCTCTTTGTTTTGGTAAGAAACTCAAGATGCAAAAAACGCGAAAGCAAAGTGGTGTGCTTTTGACATTTAGGCATAAGGTATGAATTGGGTATTAAAATTTTTGAGGTCAATTTACGTAACAAAAACACAATTGTATATGCAATTAAAACGAAAATTCATATCGTTTCTATTTTTCTTAATATACAAGCTGTAATGAATATTTAAAGAATATTCAAATTAGGGGCTCATTATTAATTCCACTTCTAATTAACTTTCATACCCCAAGATTAGTTTAAAATGACAATCTACCTTTATTAAATTGTGAATTTAATTGGAAAACTGAGGAACACTTTCTTTCGACCAATCGATTGCCGCCATAAAACGGAATGTTTAATGTGGAAAACGCGCGCAAATTTCCCCTAACGCAAGCGCATCACATTTACCAACAGCCAAATCAATACGAAAATTTACATATTTTCGTTTTTGCACACACATTCATGCCCCTTTAATAATTATATTTCCTATTTGAAGGGTAAATTTAATATAGTAATTGCGCATATTAATTCTACACGCACATTAATTCCCATATGGTCGATAAAAATAACCATTTTTAGTCAACAATTAAAATGTGTGCAAATAACACAGCAACAGACTGTATACAACCTTGACTTTATAAATATAAACAACATCGTTACACTTTCTCTACATAAACCTTTTTATATAATAATCATACCTTACATAAACAGACGATAATATAGCTGTAAAATAAGACTATAAAAGAGCGCTATATCAATACAAGAATAAGTACTCTTATAGTGGGTGGGCAAGAAATTTGTGTAATTGTTGTTTATCTTGCTCTGCCAAATACCGCGACTATGAGGTCAGTTTTATTCTCGTCTTGTAGGAGGAATTGGAATACACACACACGTTGTTGTTGTTTGTTGTTGTCCGTATTGTTACAATAAAAGAGAATGAATTTATATAAAATTTAATAGCGTTCATGCAACAAAAGCCTCCTAATGCCATTTATGTATTATAAAACTATAAAAGGTTGAAATTGTCACTTTTTGTTTTTAATTAGCTTAGAATACCAACGTGTCAGGTTAATTTCCGTATTGGTGACTCCTTTTATTGTTATTTTATAAGTTCAAGATCAAAAGATTAGATGGTATTTAATGTAGAGCCGGAAATCAAGCTCATTCTCACAACTAAAAACTCCGTATGGCATTCACTGTGGGGTAGCATTGAAAGCTTCCATGCTTCCATTCGGTTAAATGGATTAAAACCGTTCGCTTGAACGCAAAATGAATTTAAATATTTTTTTCGTTTGTTTGTCTTTGTATTTTTGTTAAAAAAAGATCACATACATCTTGTTCCTCCTAAAATTCAGGCCGGCAATAAATTTACAGCAGCGACTATTCTTGTATTGTGCTTGCGCTGCGAGAAAAGGAAAAAAGGAGAAGAATTCAAACTTATATAAAATTTTGTTTAAGAATGAAAGCCAACATTATTTCGGAACAAACAACACACTAGCACGAACAATAGTGTAAGATGCAGATATTTTAAATCAAGCCAAAACCGAACCAGAGCTGAGAAATAAATATAAAATTTTCTTCAAGGATTAAAATCCTTAAAGAAAATCGATAAGATTTCATTCAGCTTTTTCTTGCCCAATGGAAATTATAGACAATAAAAATGACTAGACAATTTTATTTTTGCATGTCTCGCAATGACCCACTTCTTATTTGTGTTTCAACTTGGTTAACAGCTTACAGCTTCCATAATCTGTTAAGTTATGATCACAGCATCTAATATCAATAGAGAATGTCTTTATTGGTATAATCGCTGTTCAGACTCGGAGATGAAATCGATTTCTTCGATGTGTTTACTATTTACATGAAGACACTATTATATTTATTGTGTTGTGTTCGCTTGCAGACACTCACACTCATACATATATACAGTGTTTCGGAAACGCAATGTCATTAATCTTAACGTTTTGTTAAGGTAGGTCAGGTCTCTGGCTGGCATTGCGCTGTGTCATGACATGCACTATCTGTATTCTATTACCATGCATCCACTATAACAATTTTATGCACTTTAGATAGGTCAGGGTTAATGCATTTTTATTGTGACCACATTCCACACTTTTACTGTTCTTTCTCTAATCCAAAGGAAAGGAGAAAAAATCGTTAAAACCTGACGCTATTTGAATCCTCGACAACTACAAATAGACCAAACCTATATCTTCCCAAACGGTTTGTACAACAATTATTCCACATGAGCCATAAATCTTTTTTATATCGTTTTTGACCTGTTAAACTCTCTCTCTAGGCATTTTACCGTAACTGCTACGGTACCTTTATTATATATTGCCACTGAGGGGATACGTTTCCAATATTGCAGTCGTGCTAGTTGAAAAATTTTACTTTACAAACAGAAAAAAGAGTATAGAATGCAAAATTTTGAACGCTATTAATCTCTTCTAGGTAATTAAACTCTGATATTATGTGTCAAGAATGTTTTGCCAAAAACCAACATCCCGAAACACACACACACATATACACTGGCACAGTGGAGAATGTTTTATTAAAATGGTTCCGCATGATTTCTGGAATGAAAGGAAAACGTTTGGCGTCAGCACGGGCCACAGCATCTCAAACGGCTTCTCATATATTTAATCGTCTCCCTCATCATCAAAACGGGAAGTTCAACAGACAAACGAACGGTCCAAACTGGTTTTTCGAAGCTTGACCGAACAAGAATTTCACATATTCCACACCACTATGTGTAATATTTTCAAGAGAAAATTTTCATTGTGAGTATAAAGTTTTTTCTGTACTGGCGGATTAATTTCAATCGAGCGTTAATGATTTATTTATGGAGTTCCGTCCATTTATAACGTTTGACTTTGACCTTCTTTTTACTAATAAGGGCAATATAACATATGAAAGTTAACTCTAAGAAGCCTTTCACGAGCATATTTAGCAAAGGCAATAAAGCCGCTGAACGCGGAAAATCATTAATACCAAATGAGTCGTGACTTAATGGCATTAGACAAAAAAGTCAACTTTTATTTTCAATCGTAAGCTATTTTTAAAACTCTATATAAAACGGGAGGGCAATAAAATTTACATTAAATAAAACACTAGGAAAGTTGCTCTTTTTTCGGGAAATGCAAACGTATAAATTTGGAAAGTTTCTCATCCTGTGCAAAAGGAAAAATGATATCGTTTGGAGAACCATAACTATTAAGTAAAATTCTAATAATCATTTTATTTTCATCGCAGTGACGACCGACGATTACCTGCTGCAATGTGAGAGAAGAGTACAGCAAGCGAAATGAATATGTGAGAAAGTGTGGAAAAGCGGAAGAATGTGGCACAGGATCAGTGCACGTAACAAGGGCAAGTTTAAGGAAAGAGGAACGAGTGGAACACAGTGAAGGAATCTCCAAGGACCCTTCAGATTACAGAACTCCAAGGACTGGGACACATAACGTTCGCTGAAAATGGTCTCTTTGCGTTCACGGTGTGTAATAGAGCCAGTATCTTGGATAGGATACTCGCCTCGCGCAACATCCAGTAATGCGCGGGAATTCTGGGCGTGAGAGGCGATCGATTCAGCATCCAGGGGATCCTTTCTCTTTGCTCTGCTCAAATCCCCACCTATTTTATCCCGTTGTGTCTGAATAACGCTGTCACAGGCTATGGATATGGTCTTCTGTCAACAAGATGCGCGGTGTTAAAAAGTGAATCATCCCCAATTGTGTAAACTATACATTATTACTTGAATGCATCGGCAAACATAAACCATGTTCGAGAAAGGTACGAATATTTTTTTTTATTTCTACTTTACTATTTTTATGCTAAGAATCTACAAGTAGTAAACTCCAACTTTTATTAAGTTGAAAAAATTCTTGACTCAGAAATTATGTATGCATTTTATTCTGATTTTTAATTGTTTTCGTAGTTGAATTTGTAATGTTTACTATTGCTGTAATATAAGTGTCATGTGGCCTTCACTATAAATGTCGTAAATCATTTAATTTAATGATAATTATACTTGTCCAACGATGAAAGTTTTCCCATAAAATTTATTGCAAGAACATAATAATTTTTCCGTTCTTCTTTTCTCGCTATACTAAAATTTGAAAGCTCTCTGAACCAAAGAGAATCGTTCTGCCTTTTTCCTACACATATTTTTCTCAACTTCTTTGTAGAGTAAATCCATCTTATTAATATGAACTTATACCCATTTGGCAAAAGTCCATACAAAATTTTATTATTTCCTATTGTCATTATTTGAGTAAAAGAGTTTTTAAAGTTGTGGAAAACAATGTTGGAAAGTTAAATAAAAGCTTTGGTTTACTCCACGCTTTTTTGTTTTACTCTTCTCTTCTTGAAATGGTGAATGAGCAGATGAGATTGCGCCCCATTATCTTTTTCAATTTCAGTTTTTTCCGATTTCCCTTTACATTTTCAGACAATAGACTTTGCTTGTAAACTAAAATTCAATTTGTGTTTGTTTTTAAATTCATCTCGTGAGGAAACTTGATTAAAATTTCTATACATTATTCAAATAGGATGTAAGTAAATGATTTGAATTCTAAATTACTCATTTTTTTCTTTGAACAAAAAGAAAACTTTTAATAATCGTAATTACGAAAAGTTCCTTGTGTCTTTTATATTACACAAGTAAAATGTGTTTCAAATAAAGATTTTTAATATTTCCGTTATGTTCGCAACATATTTCAACTATTAGAAAAAGTTTGAAGAGGAGTTCACATATAAAATGTGAACGAATAAAACAAGAGTTTTTTTATAGTCAAGAATTCCTTGCGCAAAGAATTTCGTTCAGGTAGAAAAAAGTGTATACACAAAAAAAATAGAAAAGGTTACAAAAAAAATGGTGGAACAACTCATAATTCTGTATGTCTATTCAACGGAAACGTTTTTAACAACTACATTTTCTAAACGTGACAAAAACTGTAGCAATAACATAAACTTTTTAACAAAACATTTATATTATACGATGTCTGTATGTATAGGTACGATCATTCTGCTGCTGATGGGGTGGTTTTATATTGATGAAAGAAAGCTGTGGATGCTCCAGAAATAGGGGGACGAATAAGGCGCATTTAGAGAGGACCACATGTCAGAATAGGAAGGTATTGACGTTTGTTATAACCCAGCTGTGAAACTTTATGTATGGTAAAACGAGCTGTAACACATACAGCACGTTTGTGTCAATGATGGTGGTTGAACTGAAATGAAGAGGGGAATGGGGTAACATATCCTGTCAACTAAACTTACCAATGAAACGGCAAGCCACGTCAATTATTGTCGTCGCTTTAAAACGACAATATAACACGGCCGCTTTTGTGACATAATTATTATGGCATTTCAAGTGGAACAATTTGACCGTTCCATTGAAGACGAAATGAAGTTTGGCGAAAATACGTCTTGATAAATAGTCAAATTATGCGCGTGAAATCTGCACATTTTCAATTAGCCTTCGAAGGATTATTAAGAGAAATGAGCCTTAATTATCTAATGATGAAACATTTTAATTGAATAATTAATCATTCTTTGAGTGTTTATGTTTATCACTCATCTGCTTATTAAGAAACAAATCTCTGTGAAATAATAAACTTTAGAACATCATGTTGACAAGTCAGTCATTAACGTTTGTTTGAATTCTGGAATAAAAAATCTAAAGCAATATTCAATTTGTCATGAGAACAAATAGTCTTTTTATGACAACTCAGTTACCCCCTTAATTAGATTGTATAAAATTAAGATTCTCTAGCAGAAAGAGTTCACAATTAATTGCCAATTTTTTTTCTTTCAGGTCTTCACACTACCGTCGGCAAAAGCTCGTAAAATTACCTTCTGAAATTTGACGCTAGGTAAATAAATATCTTTTGCATAGGCTAATCAAGAACGCAACCTTATCAAACCATTTTAATCCCAAGATACTTAATAAAAATTAAATTTGCTGTAAATTAATCACGTTATTAATTCTGTACTGTGTTTAAATAATAATATGCTGAAAAAAATGGAGACAAAATGATAAATTAGTATTTAAAGTCGTATTGTGTGATTGTAAAATCAATTCAGACTTTTGTGTCCATTAATCATTTCACTGTGTGTGCACATTCACTACATAATTATATAGGAATTAGTCTTGGCTATTTAATTTCCTTTTATACGATTTCGTGTTTATTTACAAACGAATTGTATATGCGCGTATATAATTGTATTCCTTCTATACTCTCCCATGTTAATAAGAAATAGAAAAAAATTATTATATACCAAAATATACATGGGAATCATTATAATAAGAATATGTATGCTATGTAAACAGCCAACCGTATCGCGAACGCTCTTAATTAATTAATTAATTAATTTAGGCGCCGTGCATTTACTTTATTATTCTAGTCATAAAAGAACACACACGTCTAAATTTAGAGATGATTTTAGAGAAGCGCTTTATTATTAATTTAATGTGTTACGCATGTTCTTTTTTGTATATTTAATAAATGTATGACGAAAATGCAAATTTAATATAAGAGCAAAAAACGTTGTGGTGTGAATTAAATATGTGTCGAAATATAATTCGTTTTTACATATTTTTTCCATTTGTATGAATTGTTTTTAGCTTTGCATTTCACTGTAAGAGTGTACTAGATTTAAATGTAAATTTAACTGCATAAAATTGGTGAAAAACGCCATATAAAATTTTACGAAAATCTAGGAAAGCAATTTAACTTCAATAAAAGTTTTATTAGGTACGCGAAAAGAGGGAAAAAAGTGTATATATTTTAAGACTTGTAAAGTTGTTCTTTTTATTAAGTAAATAATGTATCACTTAGTTAATGCCTGCAAAGTTTGTTATGAGTTGCCACACAGTTTCAACGTTTTAAATCATAAGATAAGTGATCTATAAATTTTGTCTAGGTATTTAGGAGTTGGCTGTTTAATTAGTTATTCACGTATATACTTCCCTCTAATAAAATTCATTTTCAGGAATTATGGTGCTTAATAAATTTATTAACTGTAAACTGGCAATTTAGCTGTGTTTTCTATAAAAATTTATATGCAAATTTAATTATCCTTCTAACTGTGCTCCCATGCGTAACGTCCTTATTCCACCAAAACGACACGAAAGTATTTTGTCACATGTACTTTCCGTTAAATCCAGTCCAATTAACACGCCAAGTCCTGTAATAATTACTAACGAAATGTTTCATTGTTTCAGGTACAGTGATTAAACTCAATCGACGCTTCACGTTAATGCTCTACATCTACCCTGTAGATCCGAATTTGTTTGAAATCAGGCGACAAATTCGGTTCTAGAGAGGTTTGTGTGGTGCATACAAAGCAACGTGAAATTTAATATTCCAGTGTTTACTAAATATTTAAACTGTATATAACCGAATTGTGCATGTAAAGTTACTCAATCTAATTAAATTTGTTCATGCAATGGTGTTTTATTTATTCGAATCCTTTTGAAATGTGGCGAATGCGCCGAGTACAGCCAAACAGTGCTATGTACTAGGAACGTTAGAAAAATTGATTTCTTATTACCACTCTTTTAAAATCATATGATTATGATATATTTGTATTAAAACATTGTATAGGTATTACATGAAAGTTTTCTATATAGCGTTTTTCTCTATTTTCTCTACAACACATACAAAAAACTTGATAACTCTCCAAAAGCAATTTAGGCAATATAACCGTATTGTTACTTAAAAGTAATTTCAATAACTTTTAACAATGGCCATGCCAATCACAGCAGGACCACTGAAAGTGACTAAAGAATACAGAAATTAACGTTAAACAAGTTATGATTAATGATGTTAGCCTTATTAAAAACTACAAATTACACGTATGTTATCGTTACGTATATCTGGTTTCCTTTTTTTAAAACAAAAAGATTTAGTTTCTTCTAGATTGCATATAGGTACATATATTCGGCAATTAATTTGTAGATTATTAATAATAAACAATAGATAATTCAATTACGGAAAGAAACCACCGCTTAGAAGGCGATAACAATTAAAATTGGACGATTTAATCCGTGTTCGTGTTGTTACCCACTTTCTACGTATGCTACAGATTTTTTTCTTATTAATTAAGTGTATTAAAGACTTAAGGTTGTAGGATCTACAGTGGTAAGGGTTTTATATGAGATAAACATGCGGCTGTAAGTATTCTTCGGGGACATAAGATTAATGATAGGTCGGTCTAAAGATTCAAAAGTGACATGAAAATCTCAGACCCTACTGTCTGATGCTTCACTATAGTCTCCACTATATATTTTAGTTCGTTTTGTATTTCAGTTCTTTAATACGAAAGTTTTTCAAATGTGAAGGTATATAATATACCGTTTTACCTATTTTCGTATGCTGTTGTAATCAATTTAATTTAATAAATTATTCTTCAATTTACCTGACATTTTTATTTCTTGTTCACGTTTATTATTATTAATAAATAAAAAATAAATTAAAAACCGAAGAAGTTCTTAGAAAGTGCTGCCCACTTGTCCCTCTTGCCGACAACTAAATTCGCAGTGGTGCGACAGAGAAGGTTCCTTTCCTCTGCCACATTTGGATCAGGAGGTATACCTACGTGATTACGTGAGTACCTGAGAAGCGAATTTAAAAATTATATTTCGATCATTCCAGCATTCCGTTTCTTATAGTTCGTTAAATATCATCGCAAAAAAACTTTAAAACTCAATTAAACCGTCTCCTTATAAACAAGCGAAACTTTCCTAATGATAAATGTCTTTAATTTAAAATTGTCAATCATTTTCATCCCCCTAGTTTGGCCCAATTCTAACGACCGGGTTAATTGTAGTATTGATAAATCTATTATATTTCGCCAGCAAGCACTTCTTCCCAAAATTCACGAACAAAGGAATAAGAAAAACAAAATCTGTTTTAACATATTCCAAATTTAGAATAATGGCTGCATGGTTTTGACCATCCCTCTTGCATTTTGAACCCTCCTAAGCCATTAGACATGTGTCGGCACCAATAGCAAAACTGTTTTAAGGGATTTTCACGGTCCACTAGAGTTCCTATTGCAATTGTTGTCATTTAAAAAAATGGAAATTAGAGAACCATTTACGATTCGTCACAATTTTTTTTATAAAGTCCACGTTCAAGACAAAGATTAATAGATTTCGCATTCATTTCGCTTAAATGCAACGGTTTCAATGTGAAAATAAAACGAAATTGTTACCGAAAGAATGGCCAAAATCGAGAACTGAAAATTGCATGCAATAACATGGAAATGTGTGTACTGTGTGCAGCTTTTTATTAATTTGCTAATGGATATTATATTAGGGCTCCGTTTCATATTAACCACTGTGAATTTTCAATTTGCTAGCGATATTAAATCGCGTTTGAGGGCGCGGCTGTTACATCTAATATCAACACCTCTATTTCAATTAAAGCTCCATCTGCATGATAAAAAAGCTCCGACTTTTTTTATCGCTATAAAACATGAAATAATTAAATACGCTACATACGGTCTTTTTTCTTTAAATAATAAAAATTTAACAGACCAGTTTGAGGAAAAAAATGTGTATAATAATTGCCTAGTCATCATTTGGACGAAATAAACAGAAGAGAAGTGCAAGTCACCCTTTTTCAATAAGGGTTAGATTGAATTTTGATGTTTTCTTCTTTGGCGAAAATAAAAATATCGCTAAAGCGGATAATTTTTCTGTTTTATGCGGGTCGCAATTAAAATAAAAGCCTCCATGCGATATGCAACATTAAATAATCTAATAATCCATGCATATTTTAATTGAACGGAGTGTTGTGTGATAGACATATTTGGAATAAAGAAAATTTGCCAGGAATATAACAAGAAGAAGTGTCAAGCGTGCAGACGATGTATATATATGAGATGGCCCCAACGCCAAGTGGGACTCGGGCTTGAGGGCAAAACGTAATCTTGAAGGGTAGATACAGAAAGAGTCTTTCTGAACGTTCGTTTCTTATATACAATATTTTTTCTCTGGGAAAACTTTGTTGTTTGAAGCTGTGTGCCGCTAAGCGATCATTAATCATGGCTAAGTTTCGGAGTGAGTGACGTATACGAACAGTCCGCGGCCCCCTCGACTCAAAGAACTCCGGGGAGCTTTCAGAAAATTGCAACATCTCCAGTACGAGGAGAGGTGATCCGACGAGATGAACTCTCAAAATAAAGGATTCTTCCATTTGATGACGCGGCACTACATTTTCACAACGAGATATTTGTTTTAACTTAATTAAATTCCTTCTGCTGAAAATCTAACATTTCGCACTTCCTAAACTATAGATTCAGTTCTGTGTGTGTAATCAATTGCAGAAACCAAACTCTCCCATCACAGCTAATGGGGTACTTTCCCACAAAATCATTCAACAATTAATTTCTATAATAAAATAAAAACGCATGTACAATATAAATCTACAATATAAATGTATAATCAGTGGATAGTCAATCAATCAAAAGGATTTTTTCTTGGGGTGAAGGGAATTGTAGGTCGAAGTAAATGAGATGTTTGCTTATCAAACGGAAACTCTCTTCCTGAAGATAAAATTGCCCCACAAAACTCGTCGAGCAATTTAACCAAGAAATACGCTTCACTGACTTGATTATGATTGATAAGAAAATTAAGAAGTAATTTTATAGCTTGCTATTTTAAAGTCTCATCAAACTTTCTAGGGATACGTTTATATATCTTTTTCTCAATGTCTTTTATACTACGTTCCTTCCAAAAACTTTGGAAAAGGCAACAATTTCTAAGAGCATATTGTTGCATAAGTTGCATTACAGGAGCCAAATCTGAATGTTACTATCTAATACGATACCAACTCATAACTCATCGTTACAGGTGAATAAAAATCCTTCAGCGATGGCAATAGATGTTATTTCCTATTTTAATAACACGTTTATAAACTAGTTATGCTTGGAAGGACATTTCGCAATTCGCATTATAATAATAAATAAAACTGAGCAATAGGTGAGAAACGCACACACAGCGTAACAGCGTTTTATACCTTCATAACCTTGTCACGAACTGATGGAACTCGTATATTGCATTTTTTTCTGTTTGCATATCCATATTTTTTATGATTATTTTTCTTTCACTAAAATGCAAATGCGTTTCTAATATGAACTCCTGGTAACTGTACAGTGTGACATTGATCAATTGCTAATCACATATTCATATATTGAAAAGCGCCGTTTTTATTTAAACGAACAATTCAATACGGAGTTTGATGTGTTTCTCCTCATCTCATGTCTAACTTGCAATAAGAATATTTGATTAATAAAAAATTTTTCAACTATTGTACATATGCTAATTTCTATATGACGTCTTATAAACAATAATATCAATAATATTAACCACATTAGTTATGTAAATGCAAAGCAACGCATTTAATTAAAAAGGAAATGTATTGAATTCATAAGTTAATTTCATTGAAGTACCAACTACGATCATAGGTGAAAAACAAAAAAATTCATAAAATCTTATTACACGTTGGTGATGGATATAATTTATGATAGTTGTAAAATTATACCGCAACTTACTGATCAGTTGGAAGTCATAGAAGTCAAAGGGTTATATTGCATTTGTATATTATGATTTATTATGGTATTTGTTCCGGGTTGGAATTGAAAAGGTTTCCCTGAATTTAAGATAAATCTTTACAATTTTAACCACAAGGTGCACGAATACATATATGCTTAAATTGCCATTGGATATAGGATACTGAGAGACAATGGAGATAAAAAGGGAAAAGAACTGAATGTTTTCGAATTGGGCAGCTGTATGTACGTAAAATAATTACCATTCAGTTTAACAATAAGACATTTATTAGGTGAAGGTCAGAACTATTCAAACTAAAAGATTTTCGTGTTCAAGTCCGATTGTAGACCAGTCTACATAAATAATGACCGTTCAAATCTGTGTGTATGGAGCAGAGTAAGTTTTGGCCTAATGGTCTTCGTGATTTAACAACAACAACTATGCATACAGTAGCAGCCATATGAATGGTCTATTTTGGCATCATTAGAATTTTTCACCAAAATAATTGTTAATTTCCAATAGCCAACAAGGAAACAAAAAAAAACTGAAACTATTAAACAAACACAATGTGCGATGTACGTACTATTTCATTCTAGTGAAGGTTATACAAGAGGAGATTTTTTCTGTATTGAAAAACGAATTTACAAATTCATGAGCATCATTTATTTTCATCTTTTATAGGATGGTGGGCAAATGCCAAATTAAATTCACCTTATACTAACAGGTGTAAAAGCATATTATAAAAAAGGACTCTGGCATATATCCTTCATTCTTAATTGCTCATGTTCTTTTAAAAGAGCGTAAAGAACCATCAACTTATTCTTACAATAATAAATCATAGAAAGTGTCAAGTAGGTCATCAGTCTCAATATGATTTACTTCTAATTGCATTAAACTTCACGTTAATTCATGAAAATAAAAATAAAGTAAAACTAGTATATGGCTTTTTTCAAAACCCATTTATAATAGCGTAAATTGCTTATGCACGTTTTTTATTTCGCATGTATGAGGGTTGGCAAAATTAATTGAAATCCTATTACCACCGCTATGGGGCGTGTATGTACTAACTTTTAATTCAATAAAACCAAAAGAAATACATACTAGAAAAAATTAAGAAAAAAAAGGAACAAATCCTCTCACACTATTTCATAATTATTCATTCTGTTAAACAGATTTTCCAGTTTTCAAAAGCACATATTTACACATAATTAAAATAACAGTACTAAAAATACGAACGTACAAAGACAACTAAATAAATGAATAATGGTTCTTTCTATATTTGGGGCTCCAGTTTTTCTGTTATTATGTTGTATCCGTACAATTGTCGACGAATATCCTCTACACCCTTATTCATTACCAACGTTAGGACTTCTTCAAGCATCCCCCTGAATTTTCCAAATACACATTTTGACATTTCGATTCATATTTCATTCAGATGCCCCAGACACACAAATAAAACACGTCGAATTTGGATGCACGAGTGGCGAGTGAGTGGTGACGTCACGAAGAAGGACCCAAATCCAAAATGATGACTTTAGTCATCGACTCATACAAAAAGGACAAGAGTTATAATTTGTGGATTGACGAAAGAAAAGTCCATTGTTTCCTATATGAATTAAGGCCGCCCCTGAATCGATATATAAGAGCTCTCTCCATTAGAGAAAAAGTTCTTTTAGCATGAAATGTAAGCGAAGCACTCTCCTAAATGCCCTTAAAGTTAATGTTTCGTAATGTCGTCCGGAAATGCTATGTAAAAAGTGGAAAGCTTGCGTCACACACACATATACCTACATAATATTTATAATCGTAGTACGGAAAGAAAAACATGTCAAGTGGCAGGCAGGCAAACAGTGGATGTCGCCAAAAATGTGTATGTATATATAACAAAAACGGCAACAATACCAGAGCAGCATTTCAGTTTTGGGAGATGAAGGAATATATGTATATACCTACAGTACACAATAATATATTTGTGGAGAGACGGAAGCACGTCCCACGAAACAAGACTTAAAATATTCAACAACATATCGCAAAAGTGTTCAAAAACAGAGCTATCCTAAGAATCAAACATCATTTATCAAATTGTATGTCGTGTGGTCCGGTGACTCCCACCATATTGAATATCGGGCACTACTGACATTTACAAATGAATAATAATTGTGTCCTTTTACTTTCAACAATGGCTTGATGCGGCTTTATGCATCCAGTAGGCTCTGTCACTCACGCAGAAATCCATTCGACGATTATTGTTGTTAATACTCACTTTTTTATGCATATCCCGATAATATTTGTGATGTATGTATATGTATAGGTACAACAAATGCTCTTTACTAGACATTTAAAAGTAACATCATTAATGTATGTTATTTTACAGATTATTATTAACTATTAATAATATATGGAAAGAAGACGACTTTCTAACGCGATATGAGCTTAATTGAATTTCAGTTTGAATCCAACAAATGGAGCAAATCTAATTATACCTTTAAGGGAAAAAATATTTATTGTACCATCATTAGTTTCTTTTGTTAATATTTTATTGCCCTTAAAACGGTAAATATTGATTCGCCGATACCGAATTTAGATTTTTTCTGTTTTTCTATATGAATTATTTATGCTAACTGGGTGCTTAGTACATATACATATAAGGTATAATTCGATGAATTGATATAATCCAAACTAATAATGTCTGTATAATTATAACAATATAAATTTTTAAAATGCCATAACTGGTGGATCTGTATAAAGTTCAAGTCTGCTTAAATAATACCCAACCATTTAATAAAACCATTATCCAACCTACTCTTATAATAATAAATTATTTCTATTAGAATAAAGCACAAAAGCCAAATAAATAGATAATATTGTTTCAATTAGTTGCATCAAAACTCCTATTTAAGCCAAAAACACCTGTTTTTGTTGTACCATTAAAACTTCTATTATCAATCATGTAATATTTTCAGCTTTAAATAGAATTGATTAGTAATAAATATTAACTGTCTAAATCACAAGGGAAATTTTTCAGTTTTTTACCAAATCACATGTGAATATGATAATTGAGTGAACAGATAATAATTGCCTTAATTATGTCGCTAAAGTGTTTAAAATTGGGAAAACTACTGAGCTTTCCAAAAACTTAAAATAGTGCTCTAACAAAGTAACAAATTCAATTAATTATTTCATGTGTAGCACCACTACGAGAGAGTATATTTAATCTGTCGAATGCACACTTATTTGAAGTCAGTACATGTGACTAATTAATACAAGAAAAATGCATTTGGATGAAAACCAGGACACTCGTCAACAATGTTCACTCAAAATGTCAACTTTTCTAAATGATCATTAATAATTCTATGACATTTTAAAAATATGCACCGCTAGAAATTATATTCTGCTGTGTAGCTGCTACCGCGCTTCTCTGTCTTTCTGTTTCACTTTGGTGAAAATTCGTATATTCAAAAATATTGGTAATTGATGAATACAATAACAAGGACTCTGTTTTGTGTATGGGGAATGGGAACGCGTTTATAATTGTAGAAATAAATTCACCTTTTCCAAACGCACAATAAAAAGAAGAAAATGAATTTTCTTGGTAATTTGGGAAAAAATGATCAGCCAATATATACCTACAGGTATTATATAGGTGGGGTTGGACAGAAAAATTCAAAAGTTAATTTATTTTCGCCTATTTCGGTGCCAGGAACCATACAGTAATATAAAACAAGTAAAGGCTGCTGCCGACTTGCTCGCACACCTGAATGACTACACGAAAATTTTCAAAGGACGTGCAGTTGCAGTATACAAGAATGACTTGCATGAATCTCTCATGAGACTCATAACATTTCATGGTGAATGTTTATCGTAACGACAATCACAATAGCACAAAAAATATTCACATTTATATCTGCAGAAATAATTATTGTTGTATCAACAAATTTAAACCGTGTAAACTGATCGATCTTGGTCGGTGTCAAAGGATATTATGTTTGCTTGAATTGTATGATTAAAGGATTCTATGTAGAAGTCAAAATATTTGAACGTCTTTGAAAGTTGCATTGTGTCAGTCTGATGGAGCACAATTTGCGAAACAGACTCCACTATTCACTCTCAAAGTTGCAACAAAGAGGACTCGCTAGCATCAGGACTTGAAAGTTGGAACAATTGGTAACTTCGGAAAATCTTTGGGAAATTTTCATCAAGAAAAGAATTAAAAAAAAATCCCAGCAATTCTTCATCATGAAGCTCATTATACTTAGAAGATCAATAATACGATGAGCAATTCAATATAATTTATAAAGTTATTTTTCCACATTTTCTCTCTCCATATATAAACATTTCTGAATTTTTCCACTTTTCCCATGGGACGCACATGATGACGGCTTTGAAGAGCTGTTTTCGATCTCTTTTTCTCCTATGGGAATAGATGGAAACTGAGTAAGAGAAAGGTAAAACTGTCTGATAAGCTGCGACGTACCCAAGTGGGAGGAGTGTAATAATTCCAACTCCAAAAACCTTTTCACGGATCTCCAGTTGAAACGCGGCATTCGTTTGGAACGGACTTACTTCAACTCTAAAGGAAAATTTACTGGTTTTTCAAAATCCCAGATAGTTTTTTGAAAACCCTATCACTAGTGAAAAAGCTTTTTTAAAAAAAGTAGTTTTTCAAGTATTCAGGAAAGCACTTGGCCCTCTTAATGAATCTTCAAAAGTGACTCAAAAACAATCTTAAAGTGTTATCAAAATTTGACTAATTTCAACAAATAGTGAAAATTTTGGAAAACTTTATTAAAGAACAAGTGTTGTTTTGAACCGCGTGCCGTTTATTCGATGCTCACCAGGACTTGCGTCGTCATCCATCATGGTGTATGACGTAATGCATTCCTATTGGAGTCGGACAAGTCACGTGGTTATATAATTGGGTCCTGTGGGCGTAGCGCTCCAGCTCAAACAGTACAAGAGAGAGTCCTTGTAGTGAAGTAGTAGGGGAACAGAAAAGAGCCACTATGCAATAAACGTATTAGTGCGTCCGTTAAGACTAAAAACTTCTTAACAACAGAGACCCCATAAAGTGCTTTTTTTAACACCAGCATAAAGAAAAATAAATGATTATGAGTTCGTTTCTAATGAATCCGGTATCGGGCACGTTACCATCCGGTTATCAGCAGCCCCAGCATATATCAGCTGGTGTTGTTGTTGATCCAAAGTTTCCACCAAGTGAAGAGTACAATCAGAACAGTTACATACCGTCCCCAACGGACAATTTTTTCGGCAATCACCACCTAAACCAGCCCCAACACCACATCCAGTACGGATACCACAATCACCACCAAAGCAACACCTACGCCTCCACCGGAGTCCCTCTGACGAATTCCGCCTATGGAGGCTACGGCAACTACTACCATCCCCAACTTCATCATCCATCCCCGATCCATTCGCACCAAATTCGACCGCCTCCAATTCAATTACACGACACCCAACAGCAATCGCTGGTCAATTGTGGTAATTTACAGAACAATCATACCCAACCGCCTCCGGTGACTAGTTCCTCGAACATATTACAAAATTTGGCGGACATTTCGCCAAATGTGACCCAACCAAGTGATGTGAACTCTAGTGTGTGTAGTCCTGCATCTGTCGGACACGGACAAGAATCAAGAGGATCGCCGCCCGGTGGTGGCGGTCATTCGTTGCAAGAGTTAGGCCTTAGACTCGAGGACAATGCGTCCGACGAACAAGACGATATCGACGATGGACAAGGAAGTTCGACAAACAACGATGAGGACGAGGACGACGATGAGTCAAGTGATAGGCAAATTTATCCGTGGATGCGAAAAACCCATGTTGGCGGAGCTGGTAAGTTGGAAAAAACAGAATTACGTACACCTATCCCTTTAATAAGAATCAAACTATTTCCAATAGAAGAAAAATGGCATAACAGTATTTTAATAGCATTTTGAATAGAGTGCCACACATGTACAAGAGCCTTAAAATCGGTAACCGTTTGTTCGACACAACAACTTTAAGTACCACCAATTTATTATCTTTTATTTGGTAAACGACCGTCGATTTGTAACTTTATACCTTTTAGAGACGAGGACAAACTTACGATACAAATAAACATCCTATTGTCATTTACCAAGTCTATTTAGTGTGAATTAATGTAAACTACTTCGATATTTTGAGTAGGTAATCTGTTTGTCGGCCGTTAAGAGACAAATGGCATGCAATTTATTTTACTTTAGACCTCCACGATTTCGATGCAATTTTAAAGAGGACACACTACGGGACTAACAATAGGCAGAAGAGACCCTATCTAGTTAGATACGTATATGTTATGTTGACAATATATCGCATCTATTTTTCAACTCTCCTGTACGTATTTAAAGATGCAATGGGAGACGGGTTGTTTAGCGATACCTATTTAATTTTTAATAAAGATACTCCTGCGAAATCGGAATTTTTATCGTGCTTTTTTTACTCTTCGCACTGTAATTTCATGAAGTAAATGTAATTACAGCATGTCCAACAAGTAAACAAACATGTTTATAATGATGTGTTTCACATACAACTTATAAATAGAGATTAATTTTTTACTGGACTTGTAAAGATTGCGAAAAGTACACCTATAATTATAAAAATTATGTATGGGGTACTGTATTTTTTATTTTCAAGATTATGTAGTTTTTTTCCATAAAAAATAGATATGCATTGCTGATGATATTCCTGGTCGCTTAAATTAAATTATGAAAAGTGCGAATCTGGATTGTAATTTAATTAAAGCTGAAAGTTTCACTGATAAAGAAACGTTATAAATTTAAATAAATTATAAATCCAATATAAATATAGCATAAAAAGGATGTTAATAATAAATATAAATGTACGACGGGCACGTGTAAACAGTCGAATTGTGGTAGGTTAGAAGAGTTTTACAAATTACTTCTTAACTTGAAGTAATTTACTATTATGGCTGGCCATAAATTTTAACCACACACTATAGAAACTTTTGCTTCTGGGCGTTGAACACAAAGATTTATTCTGTTCACAAAGCGATTTTTGTATAATTTTATAACACGTTATAAATAATAATAAATTAAATAAACAATTATTGTAAGGTGTTTATGGGTTAATGAAATTTTTCATTCTCCTCTTCGTGCCTATAAGTTTAAAATGCTATTTGCATAATATACTCTCGTTAATAGACAATAAATAAAATACACAACGTGTGAGTATTACGTACATTTTTAACATAAAACCTTCATCAATCAAATACATTTCATTTTTTTCAATATTACCTATCTATAATACATCATTGATTATTTTTTAAATATGTATACCTACATATTATATCTACTTTATCCCACAAAACAGAACCGAGGACCATAAGTGTATTATTTAGGCATATACTTTTACAAATTGTTAATGCAATTTTAGTAATTTGTCTTTATGTTTCATGTTTACAGTTTCGAAAGCGCATGAATTTTCAACTTGTAGCAGTAAGTTTCTTTTATACTTATTTCTATATCTACTTACTAATTGAGCTTACATTTTACTTCAAAAATTTTCGCCAAACCTGAAAGTCCAAAATGGGAAAATTTTTGGCGTGAAATGATTCAAAAAGTTTCAATGCAAAAATTTAATAACATTATGTGTGTTTACAAAATAAACAACTTAAACAAATCCCGATACACAAATTGAAAGATTCGCGATGTTATCATCGTACAGTTCGTGATTATTTTTCAACATGCACAAATGAAAAGAAGAGAAGCAAAATTCGAATCATGCTTGTTTGCAATTTTTGGGTTCATACTGTTGAAAACCTTCAACATATAATCCAAGCCGAAATATTTTCCAGTATTTCTCTTAGATGCTCAATCAAAGAATCAGTAGTGTTGATATCTCTGAATACGTCTAATTAGAGGGCTTTAACAATAAAGTTCTGCTTCATTGTTGTGTGAATGTTATCCAAACAAAACTAGTACGAGAAGTCGGCTAGTTAGTTTGTATGTATTGGCCTGACGATAAACAATTTAGTTTTTGGACGCAGCCGCCGCCGGTTTTATAATATGAGAAGAAAAAAAACTATGAAAGCCGTCTGTTAGCAGCATTCTTATTACCCAAATGATGATTATGCACATTATTGACGCAAACAACAATTGCACCGACAGAGACTAGGTTACGACAAGGTCAGGAACCACATTTAGTGTGGTCCCAGTTTCGTCACGATTACTTTTTTCCCTTGATTACATCAAGAAATTTAATAATGTAACACTGTTTTTTTCCTTTTCACATTAGGTACTATGTAAGAATCTTCATGCTTTGTTTACGCCAAATAAGAATACGCGCTATTAAAAAATAACTGTTTAAAATATTATCGGGCCAGACATTTTGCGATACGTTCAATTACTTATGAACATATAAAAAAAAATATTTTCATACATTACCATTTACTACCTACTAATTACTAAAGAAACGTACAGTCTTACATTGTAAATATCGTTGTTTTGAAATGTTTTGCGTGTTTCCATTTTTGATAGAGCATAAAGTTGTGTTGTGTACATTTTTTTAAATGAAAGTTAATTGTTTCCTTTTGTGTGAGAAATAATCAATATGCATACATTACACACGCTGGAACATTCATATTTTTTTCCGTTCTAAATCCATTATTGTTATTTTTGTTTCATTTAGGGATTAAACAATGTGAATTCGAATTAAATATACATCAGCGGAAAAAACGGTCTTGTCATATACTATATTTGTTTTCAGGTATAGCTTGAGAAGTTGAGACAAGTGGTTGTTCTCTTGAGTTTTCCTGTACCAATTCATTTGTTTAAACATGCAAACTACATACATATTTATTGCTACCCAAACATAAATGTTTTGCGTCAATTTATTAATATTTTAGTAGAAAATTGATAAGTTTATAATACCTACTAATATCTCATGAAGTTCCTTATACTGTAAAGGATAATAATGATGATGCCTTTATGTTATTGTTTACCTAAAATTATTACCGTAAACAGTTATTACCATATTATAATCGTTTTTAAAACATCATTTGAATCATTAGGCATGTTCGAATTAGCTTGTGCTAAAGTTCTTTTGAAATCCTTCAGAATAATTGTTTCAGAATCAATTTTGAGCAGTTAAAAGGATAATTTGAGGTCATAAACAGAATAATTAACCCTTACACTTGAGTGCAATTTGTAGATATCTAATAAACGCAACGCACTACTTTCCATAATTACATAATAATTAGTCAGTTTTGCTCATATTACCGTTGGCAAATTCATTTTTAATATGGAACATGAAAAGCTTTTTAGGTAATTTCTAAGTAAATAGGTATACACATGACGTCGGTAATCAATTAGAGACTTACTGTGTTGTTTTAGTTTCTTTTCCTCGCTGAAATAAATGTAAAGAGAGTCCATTATTTGTTCCAGCGAATGGTACATTCGCCCCTGGAATGGAACCAAAGCGACAAAGGACGGCGTATACCCGCCACCAGATCCTAGAATTGGAAAAAGAATTCCACTACAACAGATACTTAACTAGACGTCGACGAATCGAAATAGCACACACGCTAGTGCTTTCAGAAAGACAAATTAAAATCTGGTTTCAGAACCGTCGTATGAAGTGGAAGAAGGATAACAAATTGCCAAACACGAAAAATGTAAGAAGAAAAACGAATCCGGCTGGGGTCACGACGACAACAAGCGCATCGAGCAACACAACAAAGACCGGGGTTGGTGGCGGTGGTGGTGGCAAAGCTAGAAGTAAAACACAAAACAGCACTTCGGCAAATAACAATGATAAACGGAAAAACAACAACAGAGAAATGGACGGTCTTGGTGAAAATATGTTAGATATGTCCTTGTCTGGGCATCAAATTCCATCTTCGATGGCAGCCCATTCACATGCCCATCCAATGCCACCCTCAAGTGTCCATCATTCGAGCATGTTACATAGTGATATGCATATAGGTGCGATGGGAGCTTCTTTAGCCCCGTTAAACGCGTCGCCCGGTTGCGGGCCCATACAAAACGCATCACAACCAGTCATCAAATCGGATTATGGACTGACAGCCCTCTAAGAACCATCACTTCAGTAAGTGTTTTATATTTTTGTGAGTGCCACATAAAATAACTTCGTCAGCTCAAAAATTTCATAACGTACGCAAAAAATATTAAGAGGTACAAAACAGAAATGAAGACAAAGAAACAGTACAATAATTATATTCATAAAAAAAAATGTAAATTCTTTTCAATGTAAATTGAAACGCCGACAATATAAATGCACTAAACTTTAATTATTTTGATAAATAGTGTGTTCAATGTGCAAGAGATGCGGGACTGTAAAATAACATAAAGGGGACTTATTTTATGGTTTAAATTTTAATTATACATTCTGCGTCCAAATAAAATAATTGTTGTAAGTTTTACAAGCCGTGTTATATAAGTAATTATTGTGAAAATGTGTAAAAGGATCTTTTTTTATCTAATTCTCTCCACAAATCAGAATTTAAGCAAATTATATATTGAGCTGATTTTATATATTATTCTATAAAAATGTTGAAATTTTATTTTGTTATAAAATATTAACTGAAAATCGTACTATATTCTTCTAAATGTCTTATATACATACCTAGCTGATTCATTGTAATATAATTATATAAAAGTACATGGAAAATTATTAACCGGAACGTTCTAATTTATTTATTAATCAATATTTTTATTAGACTTGTACAAAATTAATGTAATACATAAGGCGGGTGAATTAATAACAAGTAATAGTTTTTAAAAAGTGTACCATCCCAAACGTGAGCGATGCGTATAAACATTAATCATTGAACATTTACCCAACATACGATTTTCAGTTAATCAGTACGAATAACAATTTGTGCCATTTTACTTTAAATTGTAAGGATTGTTTATTATTATTTTTCATTTATTATTGTTACCGTTTTATTTTTGTTGTGAAACCTGAAATACATGTTACATGTTACTGTAAAATTGGGAACGTTATCTTTCTCCTTCTTCTACAATCTCTATATTTACGTATATGTACCAGCCTAATTGTTCTAATTTTAATTGTAATTAATTATATCACGCACAGTACACAAATAGGTAACAGTTTTTTTCTTTAAATTTATTTCTGGATATTGTGCATGTATTTTTAAGGTTACTATATTTATAAGCCCAGTGTGATCTTAATAAAAAGAAGATAAATATAAATTTCTGTAGGAATATAGGTTGTATATAATAATATTAGAAATAAAAATGTATACTTCTATTTAAAAAGGCACTTTTATTTAACATTTTTTCGATCGCAGTTCTACCTATATGGTTTACCTTCGCATTAATAAGCGCACTGATTTCAAAGGATATAAAGAAAAGTGAAACTTTGACAAAAACACTACAAAAAGAACAAAAAAAAGCGTGTGTGATACCCAAAGGCACATATTTCTACATACGACTACATAGTGAACAGAACGCAGATGTTAACGCAATTTATTTTCTCATTATGAGACTGTCTGAAAGTCAAAAGAAATAATTCTGCGTATTAATATATACAGCACACCTGTGAAGTAATGTAATATCTAGTTATTAACATAATATACCGCTATATCTATTAATTTTGAAAAATTTTCTGCTTTTATTCACAACATTTAATTGACAAACTATAAAGAAAAACAAACAAGATTTTTAAATAAAATAGAGAAAAGTGAAAGGCCAAAATGTATAGATTATCACCTGAAAAATCCAGTATCACAGGATGATGAGGTCTTTTAATCAATTCCAGAATTGAGTCGCAAAAAAATGTAGACATGCAGTTGATTCATTTTGATTGGACAAAAAAGAAAATTACATCATACAAAGCCATTAATTTAAAACAAATAGACATTTACGAATTTTTTTCCTTCAACTTTTTCGGTTTAATCAAACTCTGCTGTGTTTTGTAGCAGCACAAAAGAAGGATGAATCCTTCGAACACAATAACAAAAAAGATACCTCAAAATGCATCAAAACTATTTCATTATTAACATTTGTGTATATGTAAAGCATCGTCCAGGAATATTTCCAACTTGGTTCCATGCCAGGGTCGAATCTATATTCTGTCAGCCTTTTGAAATGTCTGCATGCCGACCAATTATGTCTGGGCCGTGTGGGTCGGAACCCGCCCGGATCAGTGGATACGCGTCCATCAGTGGAAAAATATTAAATTAACTTTGTTTAATAGGATGAAACTATGGTATGCGTGTATGTTGAGGCATTTTATATTCTCTTTGTTATTAGAACCACAACTCAAAATGTCATAGAGTATTTTATTAGAGCGCGCGTTCAAAATGTGCTCCTCACAACTCTCTCATCCACTGGCCCTTTTTCTACCATTTTCGAATGTTTCATTATTCCGGGTGCAGAAAATCAATCTGAATCGTCTAGTATATGTGAGAATATGTTTAGTTTGTGTGTGTGAATTTGAACTCTCAACAACAACATCCACACCGTCATTCACAATGGTTGCTGGCCCTTCCGCTTGCCTGGCCTCATAACAGTCCCCAGTCCCGCAGGCCATTTTCGGGAGGGCGAACCCTCTTTCCACTGCCAATCTATAAGGGGAACATGCTTCACTGAACTATTTTTACACAACAAGGCTGTAATCTAAAATGGCGGTTCGCTGTTTTCACAACACAAAGACGCTGACTTTTTTACCAAAAAGTTGCTACAAATTATACAGCGATCCGCTTTTTCTACATCTAACTCCAAACGTATACGTCAATAATGCATAGAAGAACTATTATGACGAATGTTTGGTATTATCGCTTTTGAATTATTGGCATAAAAAACATTCAATGATTAAATTATGAATTCTCCAGCCTAAATGGTCGTTTATTTTCTTTATGATTTTTTTAATGTACCTCTACCTTACTGAATTAAGTAATGAGCATGAAAAAATGGTCATTACAAGTTAAACTCGTTTATGTTAATTATACAGTATGCATTATTAAATTACGCTGTAACTACCAATTTTAATGTTTGTTGTAGTCTTCAAATAGGTAAACAAATTTATAAGCTATCCTTGTAATATAATTCTTAATATATGTATTACAAGTATCTAATACCTATAGGTAGAAGAAAGAAATTTTTTTAATGAAGACATTTAAAGCGATTTAATAAAATTTAAAGTGAATTAAGACACCAAATATTTTTTTGTAGCATCAAATTAAAACAATATTAATCAAATATTATATTACGAAAAGTTGCCTTTTATTTAAAAACAATTATTCAATGTTATTATAATCGAAAGTGATTCTATTAGGACGAAAATTTCGCTGAGTCACTCTGTTTGGAATCATCATCATCATCATCCACGCACACATAAGAACGGAAGAATGAAAAAAACTATTTATACAGATTGATTATGTTGATGACTAGGATGATAATAGTCGCTATTACTAAATAAAAATTTGTACAAATAAAAATCAGTTCAATGAATTGAAACATCTTGTAAAAATGCGCTACATCCATTGATTCGATGATTATTCCAACCAGTTTTTTCATTCTTGGATCCTTTCACAACTAAATCAAATTCAATTAAACCACCATTATTCGTAAAAGTGTCACTAAAATTCACTTTTAATACTTTATATAATGTAGTTGGGTTTATAGAGAGTTTGGAAAATGTGACTAGCTTCGGTGGTGTTTGTGTGTGTTGGGGAATTTAAATTAGCATTTTCCGAACAGATGCGTCCAGGGATGGAGATATTAACTCTTGTAATTACATTAAATTAACATTGCGCGCGATTACCAAGACAGTTTTAATAATGATTAATAGAAAAAGCTTCTTTGATGATTACACTATATTTAATGCAGAACTCGGGGCGAAATAAAATAAATATGTGGACTGTGGAGCATTAATGTTATGTATGCATCAAGTGTAAGAAATTACGCTAACCTAATTAAACGGTTCTTGCCGAAAGCAAAAAATTACAAAACTCATTCAAGTGAAAATTTGCATAGTTATTTACGACGTTACGCTTTGAAACATGATCGGCATCCGACGAGAATGCAAATCCCTGCAACTAAAATGTTCAACAACTAACAATTCCCCAAAGACAGTGTTAATTCAACCCTTTAGTGAGTTTTGCAAGCGGTCATCCTAGTGTCGGTCACTCCCCGATAATTGTGTACTGGACACGGTTGACTACAGTGCTAATTGTGGCGAAAGCTTTGTACAGCCTCCCATTGGGACACTCTCTCTTTATCCATTATTAATGTCATATATAAATTTGTCAAGTCTTTTTATAAAACACCGCTATTGTCATAATCAAATAAACAATATTTTTTGACAAGTTTTTTTCCCACGCATTTTTCTGATGTTTATGAATTTGTCGGTTTTATGATAAACTGCGAGAAAAGTGTCTAAGCACATCTTACAGAATGAAAGATTGGAATGCAAAAAGGAAACGCTTAGAAAACAAAACGAAAGCAGCCATTTTACAGGGTTGTTGGGATTGGATGGTGCGGAATTTAAAGTCTGACCAAAAGGAATTCAGCCGATGTGCTCGAATCCGAATACTATGGTCAAAGCAGCAGGGTTTCACCAAATTGAAAACACGATCTAATCTTGTACGAGCTTATATAAATTGACGACCACAGCTATTTAACTTTAATTTATATTCACCATAAGTGAAATGCACACATGAAGGGAAAATTGCATCCACACACACTTGAGGTGCGCATCATTAATGACACGTTCATCTTCGGTGGGCTGTTAAATTTGTTATTCATTAAAAATTAAAAATTCATCCAACACTATATTGAAATTGAACGTAAAGCAAAAATGCAAATGAGTTTGTGAAACTGTTGTATGCAAACAAAGTTATCAGTGGAAAAGGATGCTTTTGTTGTTTGCTGCTGCAACAACTAAACTGTATTAGCATGAATAGGGGGAAGTAAAACGAAGGCCCCAATCCGATATTACAATCTCGTAAAGTTAAAGCGTCTACTTTATCTACACATCAAAAAAATGTAATTAATATTATACGCTATAATACATTCTTTGTTTTGTTCTTTGAAAAAGAATGTTTCAGAAAGAACCAAACCAACACACTATAACGACAGCTATTCCACATTATAATGTAAAATCTTCTCTCGGTGGTGTGTATGGGTAAGTATAGTTCTGGTTTGGGCAAAACGGCCTCCAGTTGGTATATATATGTATAGTCGTACGCGTAGTTGTTGTTCAATTGTGAGTGTGTCTTTTATTCAAAATCCTTCAGGCCCAAAACGGCGATAATCAAAAACACAGTTCGTCTTTTATACAAATCTAAATATCGTGTGCAGTGGAGGCACAATACAGGGGCGGCGCAGGGGGAAGCTTGAAAGGGGCCTAGAGACATGTCTAAAGCTCCACGGTTAGGAACGGGATGACAGGGAATCATTAATCATGACTCGCAGCCGGCAGTGCTGGCTACACATATACATTTACACACAACCTAAATACAGATCCGCGGCCCTCGCCAGCATGCCTCTTCTCTTCTCCTATGATGATGATGCCTCTCTTTTCTCTTCTTCTTTTGCTTGGGCTGTGAGAAAAGTGCACGGTTTCCGATAATCAACAAGGAGTTTTAATTTGTTTGAGTTCTCGCCGACCGACCAGCAAACAGATCGATGCTTGGCACTCACACATAGCACAACATACCATCAGCCTTTCATCTAAAAACCGTTTCATATTTTATATTATATTGAACAAGATTAAACTCACAATCAATATTTCTCTTCTGTCTGTATTCATATTCCACAAAAATGTGTTTACTTCAAAAGGGCCACCATCAAAAATGCAAAATATACAATTCTTCCTCGTGTCACCCATATCAGCTTTGACCTACTTACAATATTATTTGAAACATTTATTGCAGCGTCAAGTCTCCTGTTGCACCTTTTAAAGAGTCCCTTTGTCAGTAATTTATGATCATCACAATAAGAATGGGTTATTTAGGGTTACTGGATTCTTTTAAATATAAATGCCTCTACGTGCGCTTTTGTGTGGTTTCTGCAAATAGACAAACTTCGGTCTGGCGTCCTCTAATGATACTGAAAATTTTTGACCGGCAATTCTGGCAATTTTTTTCTATACCCATATTTGCAAGCACGAAGTTGGAATTAATGTATTTTGACGAGTGCACGTACAGCGCGCGGTGTGACTATTATATAATTACATTTCGGGCCTTCAACTAACACAAAATCCAATTTAATGAAGTTCAATGGGCATGAGTTGAGCGGAAATCAACAGCTCAATTCCAGCCTTTCAATTTCCGGTGCAATATTCTCAATGTCTGCTCGACTTAGTATACCCATTTTTTGACCAGTCATACATAATATTTGCTTTCTCATCTATACGTTTCACGCTCGAATTGTTTTTAAAGTTGTCAAAACGGAAGTCTCTCGCTATCACAACAAATTCGCTTTTAATTAATAACTTGGAGTATGTCTATTAGCTGAAATTCACAGTTAGAAATCATTTAGGAAATGGAATCGAATTGTTCTCCCCTTACAGATATGTGTGACGAGGGAAAAAAATTAAAAGTTGAGCAGTCAATCGTAGACATGAACGTGAAGAGACAGCAACAAAACCGAGAATTAGAATTCAGCGGGTGTCCGATCTAACTCCCAGTGAGCTACCGAGGTGATTGCCTGCCAATCTACGGGTCTGCACCCTTCTCAAGATCCGCTTCTTACACTTAATCAACCAGTATTTGGTAAGTAATCAACCTTCAGTGTGTTTCAATGAAACTTTATTCACACACAGAATACTCTTTCCACCATGATGTAATGTAGAAAACGAAGAAATTTTTAATATACCTTTTTTGGAAAATGGGAACCAGTATTGATTTTTGGTTCGTCGCATTGATGATGCTAAAAAAGTGTCGAGATCATGGAAATCTACAGCATATTAGGAAACACAAGGGAGTTTAATACGACTGTCTATCAGTATGACAACACATTACTACGTTTTGCAACCCCTCGACCGAACATATACGAGATGATGGGATGAGAGGGTGGTAATCCTGCCGGGGGGCTGTCAGTGACACGCAATTCCAATATGGAATATACAAAATTTCTTCGATCGATTGCAGTTGCAGGTTTTTAGAAACTAATTCACATCATAAGGTTTACTTATTCAATTTGCGTCGTTAAAGGGACATACGAACCGTTGGTTAGATTTTGTAGTTTCTGTTGAAATTAGTTCGTTAATTAATTATAATTTAATGATGTCCCTTAAAATTGTACCATATCCCATCATTTGCAAAGCGTAAAAGTAGATTGTAGCTTTCTAAATAGATTTTCAGGAAAAAAATTGTGAATTTCCCCTGAAATGACTGTCTGAGAAAAAAAATTAACGAACTTTTCCGATAATCTAACGCGCTATCAAATATAATAAGATAATAGATATTATATTGAAAAGTGCGTAATCATTGGGTTCACTCGTCTAATAATATTCCTCCCTTCCGCAGCCTCACCGGTTTGTTCAATGATCAACTTTATATCTGACAAGTAAAAGGCTGCTGATGGTGAATGAAAAATGGCAGTAATATTTTATCGAGAGATCAGATGGCGCCCTGCATACGAACTTGGGGATAATGAGACGGGTTGAGTTTTGATACCCTTCGCTTTAATTCCTGGGATATCATGCCACAGGCTTGTTACACAACTTGGTGACATTTAGCCAAAGAGTGGAAGAAAAGCTCGCTTCCCTTTTGCAGTCCGCAAAAATTGCGCATTAATGCAGGGGAACTTGATAAGTAGCAAGTAAATTTCATTTTAATTTGTCAAAAATGCTGGTTTATTAAATAATTGTTCGATTGCATGATGCGAACCAGCCGAAGAAGGACTGTTATTAGTGGTTTAACCACGTTATAAATCATTGTGTAGTTACTTTAACTGGAAGAACAATGTCTATATTTTTGGAGTACCTTAATTACACGTGTGTATGTTGTATTATGTGTTTGGATGGTACTTTTGCGAACCACTTGACGGTGCAGATCGGTGGCTAGATGGCCACCCTTCTCCGATTGCTAATAACAGGCATGAGTCAGCGAAAGAGAGGCGGTGTGGGTGCGACTCGCGGTGGTGTCAGTTAGCACCCAGGTGGCCGTGTCAGCTGCCGAGACGGGCGACAAACACACTCTCTTATAAACTCTTATATAGTGTACCTGGCGATCGCCTCATTTCAATATTGATAATGTCGGTGTTGTGCTTGTGGACCACACCATATGATTAACTGACAGTCGATATGAGATAGAATACCAGTAAGCATGACAAGTGCGTGGGCTATGACATGTGTGTGAAGCCAACCTTATAGACAGGTAAAAATAAGCTCCTGTCCATTGTTGATTCTTTAACAGAAAAACACACCAACAACGACATGGCCTATTACACGAATAACATTTTACCGAGGTTAAGGAATTGACGATCATCATATTTCATTCTCTTACTAAGGTATATGGAAGTGTACTTCGTGATTGTGAATTATTCTTCTGTCTTTCCATTCAGACAAGGTGTAGCGGAGAAAAGAGAAATACACCAACAATCTTTTAAACATTATTACTGAACTCCGACTATCCTTATTCAAATTTCTATTACAAATTTCTATCATATACATAGATGGGTTCTTCCAGAAACACGATCTCTTGTGCCTATTTTATTCCTTTTTTACTTTGCTAAAAATGTTTGTATTGCAACAAAAACACGTTTTCTATCCGAATCATTAATTTTATTCATTGACACTATTATGTATTTCTTTATTTTTTTATTCAAATAATTAACATGTAAATTATTCAACTATCATATTTTCGAATTCATTAAATTGATATGACTGAATTTAAATTGAAAATTATTTTTTAAGCAATCATTATCTAACACAAATTAGTAATTGATAGCCTTGTAATCGCAAACAATAACAAAAAAATTGCATTGTATCAAGTATTTGAATAATCGTTTGGTGTTTTCATGGTTTCTTACAAATTCGAATTTCGAGTTTCTCTTCAGATGAGAGGATGATTCAATAGTGCAGCGGCACCTTTTACCAGCATACAGCAATTTCAGTGTGGAGCTTGTTTCGAAAGAGGGCGACGCTTCCAGTTAGACTGCAGGATTCTGTTAGAATTTGAATTATGAGGGGAAAAGCGTGATAAAAAATTGCCAAGGTTTTCTCTAATTGCTAATAATTTACTACAATTTGAATGCAGTACATAATTATGTGTCGTACGACCATAATTTGTCATTAAAAGAAATCCATCATGGGTGTCATGTTTGAAATTAATTTGCCGATTTTTTTCCTACTCTACTTTCATGTATTAGTAGACGATTAATTAAAAGGATATGAAAAGAACAGCAGCTAAATTAAATAAAAAACAAAAAACCAAGGAAAAAAATATGAAAAGCTAAAACTGGCTGTTCTCTCTCTTGATCTACAATAATTGGACATATGACAAACTACCTTAGTACATGAATCTAGATTTATATCTTGAAATATTAACTCAATACACATTAAACTCTGGTTTGAACACGTCATATTGAAATAAATTACATACTGTAAACTCTTTGCAAAATCAAATTATTTTGCTCTTTTTTCTATAATTTCGCATCTTGTATAGGTACCTAAGCCTCAATAAAGTGTTGATTTTTTCTTGTACGAGTTATATTTGTTTTGTTATTAATCAGTTACAAATTATTACGAAAAATGCAGAAACGCTTAATAAACAGAAACAATGAACAGGAAAATGACTTAATTGAATTGTTTATCTATTTATTTTATGAAACATAAAAAACTAATTTGTATTCCTGCGTATAATATTTGTATATGAATATTTTTTAATAAAAACAACAACACATTACCTACCTACACCCGAAATACAAAGTTAATTTACTTTACACCCCCTAGAAAATCGATATACAACATCACACCAAAGGGAAATTATCAGATAAATGGGTATAATAATGTTATCATGCATGTGTAAATATAAAGTAACAGAAAATAAAAATACATCAATGTAATATTATATAGGGAATCTTGTACATAAAGAATATATTATTAATGTATTCTATACACAATTTTTCTTCTTTAAATAAAAATGAACGGACGAGTTGTGTGTAACTTCTAGATACCAACTGATAAGACTTTGGGGCGTTCAACAAAGATCCACCGACATTTATCTGATAAACTCCACATTGCCCCTTTATTATATTGCCAAATGTATTCTGAAGAACATCACTGGAACCATTAACATTGTTGATTACGATTTTAAAATGTACTCCCATTTCCTCCGCAGTGAGAGTGGGTTGGTGGAAAAGTCGCTCGGTTAAAGTAGCGGCGAATTAGAACCTGGAAATATATAATTGTTTTTTATTTTGCGAGTTGCGTCAAGTTATTCCACTGATACTCACCGAGAACAAGAACTGACTTTTTTTGTATTCCGATGAGTATGACATGTAGTGCTGTATCTTATTATGTAATATGTAATTTCCTTTTCCTAGAAATTCTAATTATAGAAAACAATCATAAAATTGAATACTTTCAGACTTTCTCTTTACACATACATATATTACTGGTGCCCTGAAAAGGAAATATTTTTATCGCAAATAGAAATTCCACAGTGTTGCACACCTGAAATAAAAGAACGCGAACTACAAAAAGTTCCAAAGTAATTTATTACAGTTCATTTATCAATAATTTAAAAGAAACGCAGTTCCTTTTTCATTCAACCTTGATTAATAATATAAAATGTTTATAAAAATTGCCGAGCGGTCTTCCATCCGTAAGATACCTGTAGAGACGAGCTTCTGATATAAAAATCTACAAAAGCCCGGATCTACAGGGTAGATCACGAATGTGCCTATATAAAATTTATAATACATTTTCTATTCGTCTACATAGCCAAAGACAGCACGAATAAACAGCCATAAAAATGGACAGAGAAGCCACAGCAGACAGAACAATATCAAAACCCAACAATTTGTAAATTATTAAAGTATCTTAAATAAAATGGTATTTATAAACTTTCAACTTAAGCTTCTGTTGTAAGGTTTTAATGACATTCTTAATGGATTTTAAAGACGATGTTTTTGCACAACTAATTAATAGTCTCGGTTTTATGGAGACGAAGAGATTTATATACCCCATACTTTATGTTTATAACTAAAAATCTCTCTCTGCATTGCTTTTTCTTCCCTATGTGGGAATTTTTCTATACTGTTACGAGACCGGCGAGAGGATGCTGAATACAAGCGTGTTGTAATTTTTTGTGCACCCTCATGCTTCTACCCCCACAGCATTAATGGCTCAAATATTGTCATTTATGTATGAAATGTGTTAAATAAATTTTTCAAAAGCAATTTGGATTTTGTATTCATTAAAATTGTGTGCTAAACTTTAATTAAAAAAAAACTAACTTTCCAGCACACAAAATACACTTTAAATCATTACTTTTGCGCATGCCACAAAATTTGCTTATATACAATGAAAGATTTTTGATATGAAAATCTGGAAAACGTTTTATTATAAATTGGAATATCGTTCGGTATTCGGAGACTGAGTTGAGCAACAAGAGGGGCCCCAACATGGACACAGAAAAATGAGCTTTAGTTCTTTGACAGCAGGTGTCTGCAATCCTCTAGTGTGCGTTAGACTTGTTTAAAAGCAAATTAAAAAGAAAAATGAAAAAGAACCACGCACACACACTCCTATATTCCTATATCCATCGAGTTCTCATTTCATACATATAGGAACATTTATACCTGTAAGCCGGCATCGAAATACTTCAATAGTTTTTAAAAATAGCTCGTCTCACATTTGACAGGTTGAAAATGATGACAAATCACTACAAACTATACATAATTGTCATGCAAAATCGACAGAAATTCCGTTTCGGGCTATAAGCGATTTTTAAACGGTCCCACATAATTATATGCGAGCAAAATCAACGAAAAAAAGCAACAATCGACAATGTATTATTAAAGAAAATGAGGAGGAAAACTTTTTTAAATCAAACTCATACATACGTGTGTTGATTGAGGTCCATAGAAATTCGTAATGCGGTAGTAATTTAAGAAAAATGATTGAAAGCATCACGCACTTGTTTACATGTTTTTATGCCCAAACAATTTTTACATTGAAACAATTTCGAATAATATTTGTAAAAACAACACCCGGTACTTATCTAAAGAATTTATCCAAAACAATTATAGAGTTGACATGGTAGTGACAGTGGATGAGGACGCTGCCGACGCCGACGCCCCGAAAGCTTCTATGAGCGTCCCGGATTCTGTGAGGGGATGTGGAGGGGTGGAGAAGCTTTACTCTCTGCTCCTACTGGCTATATTAGGACAATGTCGTATGTTTAATATACACATATGACACGGCATTATATTAAGTAGTTTGCTGTGTTTCCCTTTAATTCAACTAATACTGATTGAAATTTATTTGCAAACTTTCCCAAAATGAGGAATATCTCACAAATGCGGACAGGAAAAAACGAAAAATTTGCACAGTTTTAATTCAAATTACTATTTTGATGAACAGGTCCTCGTAAAAATGAATATATGTTACTGTTACATATTTAACAAAATTAATTCCATTTAAACCTTGTTTGCTGCTGCCGAAGCTGCTGCTATATGCTGTTTATTTTTTACCCTGTGCGCAATAAAACTTTTACGACTCTCTCACATTTAAAATAATCATCTGTTGAGGCGTTAATAGTTTTGCGGAAAATTGTCGTTTTCCTCAAACAACTCCGCGATGATAAACTCGCTGGTACTTTATTAGCCATTAACTAGTAAACATCCTCAATCTTCTCGCCGATATGTTAGCAATTGCTCATGACATACAGGCATTTAGTGGCAACGACCATTACATGGAAAATCAGTTGAGTGTTTGTTGAATAGACGAAACTGCCAGCACGTCCCTTTTACCCTCTTGGAAATGTACACTTTTTTACCCATAGATTCACCCCTCATGCGCGCAAATTGTAATTCCCCCTTTTTGGCTGCGTGGCACACCACCCGCCATCATACCATCACGATCAATACTCGCCACTTTTCCATTTCGTATTAGAGATTAGAGACGAAAGTACACTTAGACTTCTACTAGTGTCCCTATACGATGGACTAGCACTTTTTCAGTTCAATTCCATACAATTTTCCGTTGATGATGTTTTTGTCCAGAGAGTGGTGGGCTTTTTGCAACGTACACTTGGTTAGATATATTGATTGGTGGATGTCTACGAGTGTGATTTGGTGTGATAGAGGCGGATATGGAATTTTTGTGAAAAAGAGGAAACGGAAATGTCATCTGGAAAGGGATTCAAGTTTCTGACGAGAAAGACGGCAAAAAACGCAACGGGGAGCACACAACAATGTCTCCTCTTCCACAAGCCTGACTTTGCGAGATGTTTTTATAGAAAAATAACGATAATAAAAAATGAATTTAGAGACAACAGGATTATGCAGCTTCTCTTATGATCTTATATAGGAAAAAATAATAAAATATCATTCCACCTTATATAATATATGAAATGCAACAAATGTTCTACTCTCGTGCTTATATACACGTTCAAGTGTTTTATGAAAACATAAATATCAATTTTTCTTTCTGCCACTTTTGATATTTCCTTAGACGAGGCCATCATGTGGCCCTTGATGGAGGGTCCATTTGCATTTTATTGGACGTCTCGATACACCCGAATTTCAATATTGTTTGTTTCTTGAAAATGATGAAATTCAAATGGATTTTTTATTTGTTTATTGTTTCTACAAGCGCATGTTTAAAACCTATGCAAATTAGTTTCATTTCGTCCAATGTTGAAACTCATCGGAAATTAGGGGGATGAAGGTCGCACACAGGATTCGAAAATTCAGTTTCAAGTTCGTGGCGCCCTCAACGAAACACCTTCAAACTTACTGCTTAAAGTTGCTTCTAAAAGATGGCAAACGCAGTTTTAACATTTCTATTACTCGAATTTATTTATATTTTAACCGTTTTTTAAGCAATCTCCAGATAATTAGAGAGTCACATTCCTCACCATTAGACCATATAACGTGATGTGTGACAATAACATGACTTGATGTTTAAATGGAGTATAAAGAAATGATTTGTGAAAGAACTAATGGTTATTGCGATGAAAAAATCACTTTAAAAGTTGTCAACATCACTCGCAAAAAAGAACAGAATAAGAAATCGCACAATCACATTTTATAATATATTCACGTTTTTCTCTCGATTTTATTTACGTACATACAAACGGACCACATATATGACCAACTTCCACCTTGAAATGCAACTGTTAAAGCCTATAAATGCAAACTGATCTCCGCAACATCGGTGCTTCTATGCAATAAAGGGATCATTGTCAAGTCAGAAAATTTATAGTCCTGTGACCTTCCCTTTATAACTGAACGTTGAACCAAACCCCCTCGTGTGAATATAAAACCAAACAGGATGGAAAAAAATTGAACATTGACAAGGTGTGTGTGCGCTTTAAAGCTCTCTTAACTCTATCAATATTTGACGAACTGTCCGAGAAGATATCTTACAGCAGTTGTGACTATACAAAAGGGGATTTTGTTAATGAAAGAAAGTATTCCATTAAAATTAAACTTCATTCATGAAGTTATAAATGGTAGGATGGATGTAGTAATAACAATAAATAAATTAATGATGAATGTGCGCCTGTATAGCGAATTGTTTTGTGAGGCGTCAATGTCGAGGATTTAAGTCTGCTCAATCGTAATTCCTTCAGTCCACCGTACTAAGAAATTGACTAACTCAACTTTGAGGTATTCTTTTGTCCAATCCCCACACATCATCGCATTATATGAAATAAAATTTTTTGTGAAGGTATTTCCGGTGCATACACAATTAAAAAGAAAAATATGTGAGTAGGTATATCCCGTATACAGAGAAACGTGATTTTCGTGTTCGACGAAAATGTCTAGGCCAAAACCGCATTTTCACAATTGTTTTCCCACAAATCGACGTATTGTAAATTACTGGAAGGTTACTAACTTGTATAATTAATAGGTAAAGTCATTTAAAAGTAATTATTGAATATAAACTTGTGTCTCTGTTTATTGATAAAAATTTGATAATTGTTCGTAAGTGGCAAATGTGCGTCCGATTCGGTTTTTTTATCATCATGGATACAAACAATTTTCATTGTTCATGAAAGTTGAATTTTTCACACAGCGGATTACCTTCAAACCTATTTGTCTTCTCTGGAGCCTTTACCAAATCTCCCCAAAAATGAGGCGTTTGATTTCCGATTTAATCCAGGGGAAAACACAATCGTCTAGACAATAAATAGGTACTTAAGTATCGGATTAAAGTTGAGGAAATGGATATTAAAATCGCCAAATACAATATTTCCTTCCTTTCCTATAGTGCTAATCCGGTGTCGTCATTAGTAATACATGCGTACTAATGATTTTATTCTTAAGAACGGCAGTGCAAACTTCATTTCGAAACAATAATCGTAAAGTGCGTCTAATTTAGCCTTCTAACCACATGATCCCAACACTTTAACTCTCTCTAGTCTCTATACCTACTCAACTCCTCTCTCCTCCTCATATAGTAAAATCTGTCATCCGAAGATTGGCATAATGTGAATTTGTAAAATCGCTACACATCCTGATATTGCACCCTGATCATCAACGATACATACAAGAGTAAAGTTTAGGCTGCAGTTAAGAGTTCTAATATAAACCCAGTAGACCCAGTGGCTGACGGCGTGTCGGGCTGTGCGACAGCTGTGCGCCGCGCGATTGTCTCAGGATGATTGATGACCCAGGACGGCTGCGAGCCCGGCCACCCTTGACTCTCGGGGTTCCACTCTGGTTCACTATACTTACAACAATCTCAATATACGACTTTGCTTTAGTCTCTCGTCAGACTGCCACTGTTTTAACATTGCAAAACTGCTAAACACACACATAGGAGTGAGCGCAGCAATAAACCCCCTTAAAACTTCATTCAACATTGAAAACCATTGACAATTCGAATGGTTTCAGTGGACAGGAAGTTTCCATCAAACCAACAGCATTTTATTTAGAGCTATGAGCTAAATAAATTGTCTTCTTGTTTATTTCTGCCATTCAATTGTGAGCACAATTTATAAAACGATTAATTATACTCTTGTTTCACTCACTGTTGTGCTAGCTCCCAATGTTGGTGTATGTTTCATGGATTTTGCTAGTTAATTTTTCAAATGAACAATTTCAGAGGCAATTTTAAAGTGGTTGTAAAATGTCAAAGGAAATTTGTATAAATAGATAAATGGAAAATAATCAGTTCAGGTTTTGATTGATTACAAAAGTCCACACAACTTTATGGTACTTATTATAGTTTTATATTTTGTTGGGACTGGATTATCATGTTTCCATGTTACCTACTTCCGGCGTGAAAATATTTTTAACAATTCTTATGACGAGATGATTTGATGATGAAGACAGGCTCATATGTGTGCTGTATATCGAAAATGGGCCCGTTTCTGCCAGAACTGGAACAGGATGAATTGATTTGAGTGATGGTCGCTGCGCGATCCTCTAACCGCCGCCATATATCATCCCCCTGAACGCTGAATGCAAGGGTGAGTGAGTTGTGACGTAACAATGCTTCTTGTCATCGGGTCGTTGACTATACACTTTATTATTTTATTAGTTGTTTATTGTTTTTTTTGCGACCGTTTATAGAAAGCAAATCTTCAACATAATAATAACAAACATTATTAATCTCTCTTCACTGTTTTACTAAACAATTTATATCATTTCACTTTTTTGCTCTTTAAAAAGGGAATTTTCTACATGTCAAAACAAGTCCTTATCTGTTGGCTTATTGTCGAGTTGATATTGAGAAAAGGTTGTTGTTGTTGTTTTCCGTTCAGTGTTAAATATTATGTACACGTTTATTTACTACCTTCATGCATTGTTAGGTAGTTATTTTATTTTTGTTTGTGATGCTGGGTGACATATCGATATTTGCATACAGTTATCTGGATATATCATAAACAGAATCGTAAAATATCTAAATAGGATAAACGTTTGCTTTTTCAGTGATTCATCCCCTAGTTGTAAAGAAAGAGGAGCAAGCACATCGTTTTTCCACATGCAAAACAATTTCAAACTGTTTAGCAAAAATGCATGCAGATGATCATTAAAAATCAATAAAGAGATTTGTAAATTATTTAACTTTGAAACTTTCCTCGCACTTGGCTCGGATTTTATCTAAATTAAATACTAGTATTTTCATTTCCGTTAACTCTATAAGTTGAGATAATGTCTCGAAGAAATCGGGATGAAAACTTTAAAGCCAACCATTTCCCAATGTTAAAACATTTTTCCTGGATGAAATAACATGTATCCTATGTTTCCACTTAAACTTATTACATTCTATAAACGTTAAATTGTATGAACCACATTAGTTGTAATAATTCTACCCCAAATAACGTTAATGTGTTCGTCAATTTTCTCATTGGTCCACTGAACAATTATTTTTGTATTAAAACTTTTAAAGACTGACATACAACTAGCGATGAGTAAATAATATATAGATTTACCTACTACCGAATAATTAATATAATTGAGTAGATGTTTTAGTCCATTAGCAGTTAATTAACGAATTAACTATTAAATAAATTCTTTCTTTAAATGAAAAAAAAAATAAATATCATTTTTATATGTATAATACATATGCATAGCACTTTGTAGTATGAAACATGTCTGCTAGACATGAATGGCAAGTCTTGTGTCAAGCTTTTACATCAAGAACGACGATTATCCTTTTCCATGAAAAGGACGCCACCACCTGATTCCAGAGGATTAACTTCTTAGCTTCTCATTCTTTTATACCTGCATTTAAATCCTTTGAATAAGATTACAAATTAATAACACTACAGCAGCGTATTATCAGCAAGCCCAGCTAAAGTTGTGGTCTCGTTCCTATTTGATAGTTCTTTTTCATGCAGTAACAATTTACTTGGAAATGGAGTATTTAAACCATAAACAACTTTTACTTTTCCATCAAACTCTAGAACTAGTTTCTACATAACACTGTGACCTTGATGGACAATCAATTTATAATTCGTTGAAATTTTTATATGTGTCTACTTATTCCTCAAATATATCAGATCGCCCCTTTAACGACATTCGAATTATTAGAAACTTTTTCAAGTGAAAGCCGAAAATATTTAATTGCAATTATTTCGTCCCAACATACACAATTATCTAACAATTTTATGCAAGCATAGTCGATCAATATCGTACTAATTGAGTACAAATCATCAATTGCTCATTAGTTGTCTGTTTGACTTTTCTTGTGTATATGCAATATTCAATGTAGAGAGCAAAGATTTGCAAATATAATGACCCTCTCTCTGTCCGTCTAGTCTGCGGTCAGTGTCTATGAAAGTTTATCATTTGGAGCCCCTAATACTTGTACAAGACGATTGTTACACAACGACGTACTGAATTATTGTACAATAGAATGTCGCTCCAGGTTCTAGACACCTTTTCTATTTAATAATAATTTTGTGGCCACAAGTTAATTATAAGATATTGTAACAATGCTTTTCGTCTCAATGGTGCACTACTGAAACTGAAGGATTAAATCGCAGAGACCAGATAATCACAGAAAAATGACTCAAATTTTTTATTAAATATAAGGAATAACACTATCTCACTCTTTGGATTGTTATTGTTTATGTAGAGCAATTTTTTTCGAAATTGGAAACAGGATCTTTCAGGAACAAGGGTAATTTTGTAGTATCGAGAAGACAGTCTTTGGTAGGTATCCTGCTGTTAAAATACTAAAAAGGAACCAAGGATTCTAGACAGATCTTGTATTGTATAGGTAAGTATACGAACATATGAAAGTTATAAATGAATATTTGATTGAACTGTTTATTGTTTATGCTTTTTTTAATACGTTATGCTGACTCTTAATTATTAATCAAAGATGTAAATTGATATTTGTTTTTAAGAACTTATACACTCGATAAATGAATTAAGATTAATAATTGTTGAATTATATTGATTTGTACTAATGTTAAAACTAATTATTATTTCAATTAACCTAATTGTTTGTATTCACGCCTTTGATGATTTATTTTTAAACTTCATTATAATTCTATTATATGTAGGTAATAATTATAAGTATATGTTTATATTTCCGTGTACTATACTATTTTTACTTAATTAATCTAATTTGTTTCTTTAACATCTTGTTGTAATTGTTTTCATTATGTAGGGGAGGGAGGTATACCTATTACTCTCATAGATGTTTTTCTTTCTCTGATAGATTTATATACTAAAAAAATTTAATACTATAATTATGAAATTTTGCATATCATACACATGTACTTACTATTTGATAAATATCAATGAATACATGTTCTTTAATCTTTACTATTTGATTGAAGGTTCTTTATTTTCATCTTTTTATGAAGGAAGTATAAAAAACTTGAAATTCAAGTCAACGAAATATTTCGGTTCAAACACCATTCAAATGTGAAGTGTCTTTTGTAAGCTATGAAATTATTTATTGAAAACAATGTTTATTTGTATTTGGTGCTTCAACTTAAATATGTATGTAAATTAATAATTTTGTGTTTGATGACAGAAGCACGGACCTGCCCACAATTTTGATATACCATGCACAGGTATTGAACGACAAAAATATTTTAGAAAATTGATAATTAGCTTTAAATAGCTTGCAGCAAATTACTATTATCTATACAATGACAAAAGCAAAAGAAACCCAATTTAGTTCTATTCAAGTTTTCATACCAGAAACACTTGCTCTAAAATAAATACTTACAGAGTTCCACTTGTATGTGAATTTGTCATTCACAACAACCCCATTGTTTTTCGCCAGAAAATCATACCTTAGATTTAAGGTAACGGATAATCTGCAGGTTAATTCCTCAGGATTGATTTTAATCCTTGCAATCAAGGTGAGTGCAAGAAAAGGCCATATTTACCTGTTTACTGAAATTCAGTAGAGGTGGTGGTGGGTGGTAACTACCCGGATTAAAAGACGTCTGTATATCGCATTGGCCAAGAATATGCCTAATTCTAATAGTGAAGACACTGATAAGAAGAATGGGGAAGGAATTTGCAATAAATACCCCGTCGAAGGCAAGAAAAAGCATTCAGTTGACGATCTGCGTGTTAGTTGTAACAGTATTGTGAAAAATCCTCCAATCAATCGGAAAATGTTGGCCGAGAGTTATCAAGCAAGTGTTTTGGAGGCGGTTAGTGAGTGTAGTCCTCAGATGTATAATGCGGAATTGGATCGACCGATGCCAATTTCTCCTGATGCTAGCAGCAGTTCCTCTGCCTCGCCACCGTCTTACGAGCAGTGCATCAACAATAATAACAACACCGAAAATATTACCACCCCGCCGTTCAATGATTTGTACACTGCGGAAATTAGCAACTTTTTGCAAAACGCACCGGAAGCCGCAAGAAATCAATTGGTGAGTTTTGAATAAACTTTTTTCTTATGTGTTGATGACGCTAATTCAGGGATGTTTTTTGCAGTTCCAACAAATCGAACACTATCAAACCTGGAACGAGCCACAACAGCCACAAAACTACAACCCTCTACCAGAAAATCCACAAATTGTGACTTCCCCTTATGAAACAATCTCACCAGCTCCATACGAACCGAACATGAACCAAAACTACTTGAATAATTCGAGAAATGCCAAACAAATCGGTAAGTTTTATCTTTTCTTTTCTGTTTTCGTGTTGGTCCAATCTCATTTCCGGTGTTAATTATTAATTACGAAAAAATGGAGCCCATTTTTAACAAGATATTTTTCGGTCTGCCTTCGACATAAGGTTGAGTTCCCATCCCGGCTTCGAACCCGAAAGCCCATTATGTTAATGATCGACATCGATACTCCGGTTCTAATGCTCACATTGTCTTTCCCTTTGATATTTCCTTGTCCATGTCTTGTGTGGGGCTTCAACGAAACTGTACTTTCGTGTTAAAACGTATTAGACTTTCATAAACTCCTATATACTTACATGATAATTATTCCCCAGAGTTGTTATTATTTAAATGTTATCTATGTGTTGTGTTGTTATGCGTTCGAAAGTTGTTTTCACTCTTTTTTTACCACCATTTCAAAGCGGGCATTTTGTTGGATTAACATTCATAATAAACGTTATTTGCATATTAGATAGTAGTCCGCCACATGTTTCTTTTGTATAATGCTTTGGAAATGGAATTGTTTTTCGGTGGATAGTGTTTGGATTAATTGTTGGTGATATAATGGTGTATAGAATGGCGCCATGTTACTTTTGACACGACAATCGAATTCAGTCACGCATACACCACTAGCTGATGTTATCAAAACACCATACAATTTGACCAGAATTTCAAATTATATCCTAAAAACTAGTTTTACTCATTTGCGTGTTCAAAGTTATCGTGCACTTTTTCCTATTGCATATTCGTATAGTTCGAGCACCATCATATATCCAGTGGCTGATACAGAGGGCTAAAACTTTTATTGGTCTATTTTTGCCGCATCTTCCTCTCTGATTTTAATATGACATTTGATAAGGGGCAGGTTGGCTTGTCTGTCATCATCATGGCAAGAAACATGGCCGATTCACCCCATACTTGTCCGATGATTGACATATTCAACAATCACATGTTTATCTCCACATTCTCAGTGGTATCACATTCCTTGTTCCAACCAGCCATTTTCCAAAACAGTCAATCATGTCCTGTCACTTGTATTTTGCTTATAAACGCTAATTACATAAAAGGGCCCCAAAAAGTAATGTAAATCAATAGACTGAGAGCGAGATTGTAGGTGAATTAGTTTGAGAAAAGTGCATGTTTGTTGTCCGCTAACCGCACATAGCATCCCTGTGTGTAAACAAGGCCACAGCAACTCAGTTCAAAGTGAAACGCTGAAATCCTCCAGGGGATTAGAGTACAACAATCTTGTAATGCTTTCGCCGTGTGTCTCAAGGGGGCCTGAAACGTGAGAATATGGGTAGCAAAAGGCAAACTAAGGACTGGCCGCCTGTTGCATGCCCCCATATGAGCTTATCATCACATAAGTTTCTTTACCCAAATTCACCCTCTTTGTGTAAATACTTTATTGGTCGTAAATTATTTCGCTCGCAACCCTTAAACTCTGTTCACTTCGCCAGAGTATACACAACACATGTAGGCCATATATTACGTTTATAAACACAATAAAGTCGTGTACGAGTTTCCACTGTCGTCGTCTTCCACATAGAAACGCAGTTTGTTTCAAGTTGCGTCTAGTAAAACCGGGAAGCGGGAAAAACTAGTGCGCTCTTTAGACTTTTTATCATCGAAATCAAACCTATAGTGAATGCAAGCTCCTGTGTTAAGACTTTTGTTTTATTCATAAGCCACCCAAGAATTCGATATCCACCCCTTGAATTTATCCCTTATTGACTTATCCAGTGGAACGTTTTGAGCCGTATTTATACCGTTTTACAATAGGGTTCTTTGGAAATTTAAACACATTTGATGAAAAGGAATACTTGGACGCCATCATTTCCTTTATAAATATAAATACAATTTCATCCCCCGCATTCAATAAACTTAACATATATACACTTGAAACGGACAGGCAATTTATATGAATTTTTTCTCTCTGTGTTACAGATTATGCTCAAAATTCATCACCGACCCACCAAAATGGCAATAATGGGGGCGGAAATGCAACGAAAAGGGCTCGCACCGCGTACACGTCATCCCAACTGGTGGAATTGGAAAAAGAATTCCATTATAATAAATATCTATGCCGGCCAAGACGTATACAAATGGCACAATCATTGAATTTATCCGAACGTCAAATTAAAATCTGGTTCCAAAATCGTCGCATGAAATTCAAGAAGGAACAGAAGAATAAAACCACTTCACCAAGCTTGTCGCCGAACAATGACAATCCGAATTCACCCACTTTGTCCTCCTGTTCGAATAACTCGTGCAATCAGGCACAAGTCGGAAGCGGTGTCGCTGCACAAGCACAAACTCAACCGAAGAAAAGTGAACAATCCACCATTGTTGACCGACTTTTAAATCATTCTGTTATGTCGCAGAACGGCTATTTGCAAGGTGGTGCCTATTCAAAGCCACAATACCTTCAATGGGAACCCCCTCTATACCACAATCAGTACTATTCTAGTGCACAACATGCTTATGTAAACAATACAGCGAGTGATAACTTCTATTCAGAATATACTCCGCAATTTGCAAATTATTCATATAACCAGTATGTTTCCGCTGTTGAAGAGGAGCCGAAATCAAATAATTTGCATTCTTATGTGGATATCAAGCGGGAAGAGTCTGTGTCCCCGACTGAGAGCGCTGTAAGTCCTGTGGAGGCTGCAAAAATTGATTTCAACTATAATCCAACTGTTAATGTTTCCTGGACGGGTTCTCAATACATGGGCAACATCACCCCACCGAATAATATTACCCACTTGTAGTTAAGTATTTTTTATAATGTTTTTTGTCATTTTTTTAATTATGTATGTGTTTCTATACTTTGTAAATATTTGCTGTACTTTTTTATGTGGAATTTTAACTAGCTTAGACGTAAATAAATATGTTTGATGAACATTTCCCTATTTTCAATTTCTTAAGACAATAATTGGTGTTATGGTAAATGGGCGCTTACGGTTTGTATATGGGGTGTTAGATTAGAGACTTAAAAGGATTTTTTCATATTAGAATCGAGAGAAGATCGCATTGAATACGGCGCAGCACCGCGCTATATTGCACCCTTTCGTTTTAGGGGGAAACTTCCGCTGCTTGATTTCCATTCAACGGCCATCCATCTTGTTTGAGATGGTTTAAACTGACAGACAGCAAGATCCGAGAGTGGTTCTATTCGATGACATGGCACATATCTATTCCGCTACTTATATATACATATAAAGAATTTTGAACGGATGCCAGAATATTTGAGAAGTTTATTTAAAATTATAAATATTTCTTTTTTTATCCATCTGCAAAAATTAAGAAAAATATTTTTTTTTACTGATTTTTTTTTACAATGTGTTTTAAGCACACAAACACACACAACAGTTCTTTTACATAATAAAGCGATGTACACCGAGGGGGCATTTAAAACAAATGGCAAGACACCCCTCAAAAATAAATCACTTCGCATTCGAATGTGGTGTAGACATACAGCATACATTGGAATGATGTAAAAGAAAAAAGAATTAGCATAATCACAATAATTTTCAGCAGCTGACAGTATGGGTTTTCTTTCTTTTTCTTACATCGACTATATAGATACTGCGCTTCCAGCCACTTCACCCTCATCCCCCACCATATATCTATAGGTATATGTATATAGAATTCGTTCTATGAAAAACTTTCAAGTGTTTTCAATGTTTTTTAGTAAAGTTATAGCTTTGAAATGCTTTGCATATAGAGAGTGGAAAGTGTGAGAGAACCTGTATGGGGGCCAGGATCACTGGGGTGGTGGGTTATCGACAAGAAGGCACGAAAACTATCAAATATTGAAATAAAATTCATCTCCTAACATCAGAAACAGCTGCCACTTGTTTTAAGAGTTTGTAAAATCGGAGACATATTAAAATTCTTCATGGAAATGTATCAAAAGTGTATATACGTACGAGTTTTCGTTGCGTGCACCGATTATTTTTTATTCGACTGTGTATCACAAAAAAATTGCGAATGTCTTTATGGCGGAAGGGGCGGCGAGGCAGAGCGAGGTTTCGGATGCTGTTTTGGAATTTAATTAAATAACTGTGTGGATGGGTAAAAATTTGATGCAAGAAGCACGGCAAAAGTGGGATGTGTGACAGTTATATATAAAGATAGCAGAGATGGAAAATGTGTAAGGGAGCAAACACCCTTAAACAACGTCAACAACGCGAACAACTAAACAACCAACAAGTTGGCAGCGGAGGCAAGAGACTGCAAGAAGAGTAATCCATCACCGTGTGACGTCACGAGTGGTGTAACGTGCGGTGACAAGCCACTGATTGCTTCTTATTGGATAGTTAACACGAACACCACTGAGTAGTTATACTGCAAAACCATTCAATGTTCATAGATGATTAGTTTTTTCTTCTGATCTACAAACTTTTTATCTGTATTATAATAGCAAGATCGAAATTTTTTATTGTTATTGGTAACGGGCTTTCCTTGCATCTCTTCGAATTTCTATACCCACACAAACACACACGCCTAAGGTACTGGCTGTGTGTTGTGCAATAGAAATTTAATGTTGGCAAAAAGATAAATATCAGAAAGACGAACGAACAAACATAAAACGCAAGATGAAAATTTCGGGCAGATAATTTCCTGGTATGTGCCAGCATCCTCATTGATCATGCATTTTCCGTTTCCAGTATATTTACCAGTGCCTTTATCGCATCCCTGTTATCACAAACACCTATTAACCGCTCTTCGCCTGCACTTGTCATTGATCCCGATTCGAAGCACTGTAGATAGAGAGACTTGCTCATTACTCACACCCTGCGAAACTCTCCTCTCATTTCCCTCTCTCGCCCAGCATTTAGCAGCCCTCTTGACTGTGGAGGGTGTCCCGTGTCGTGCGGCGCTTATCTTTTCTGATTATTGCACCTACATACCTAAACCTCAAACAACGTTTGTCTCCGGTTCCAGTACAACACCAAAACGCCTCCACCTCCTTTACTCTATATATCCTCCTTTTTATACTCTGCAGAAACTAATAGACGCGCTTTAAACGTCGATTCAATTAGATGTATACAAGTACAACGTATTATTTATCTAGCAAAACAGGCGAGAGCACTTGCAAATTTGTTATATAGAAATTTTTTCAAGTGTCAGCTTGTGTATTTATCAAACTAATGGCATTCAATTAATAATCGAATATTCATGGAGTTGCCAAATTAAAATCCGCCCCCAGTCAGTCCGAAGAGAATGGAAAAGTGGAGACTGATGCATGAAGTTGAATAAGAAGAGAAGAAGGCATCGACCGTTGTGTTGTGTGCGTTGGTCCATCCGCACACACACACATCTCTACAACAGTGCAATCGCTCAGAGTTACTAGAGACAAGACAAATCGAATGTCAGCCACTAATAAGTATCCCGCAATAGTTGGACAAATGTATTTTCCTTGCTTAGTGGAAGGCCGACACAAAAACTCATCCTGTACTTTGTAATTTGTATCGCTCAAGCTAATTATAAGATGTAAACATGGTTTTTGAGACCGATGGAATGCATCATATAATATATAATACATGTATATAATATATATAAATTTTGATGAGAGGTTTCTCTATCTGATTTTTTCTTCCTATTTTTCTTTTCAATAAATAAATGTCTCTACATCACTGTGTGTGGAGATGTGGTGAAGAGTATGAGTTGGTTTTAAGATTTTTATTAAACAGTGAATAGCTTGACGTTCCTCAATTATGTTACGACTCTTTTATTTTCCTCTAACCGACTGAAAGGTGATTTATAATAATTTTTTATACGGTTTTATTAATATTTATACTAGTCCTCTCTTCAATTCAACTCGACGTATGGGCAAACTCTTTTCCTTTCCCATATGTAGTATTTTCTTATTATATTCCTTTAATTGGATTCTTACGTAAAATAGGAACTTCAACTATTAACATTACTTACTTATATAATAATACTAATTTACTTGTCCCATCAATAAGCAACATTTTAATTCATTATTCTTATATAGCTGACTGTTAGATATTTACGGACAACTATTTGGCTTTTAAGTATTACAATTTTCCTAAACTTCCAAACCGTAGCCCCACGCTCCTAATACAATCCCCAATGGGGTTATAATGCTTTTACTTAATATACTAATAATGGAGGGTGAAAGTTTACTGAAATGAATTCATCAGTAGAACATAAAGGAACGAAATTTCTAATACCAAGCAAGAACACATTGTAAAAACGCCGATAAATAACATTTTTATTAGGAAATTTATTAAACGCAAACGTTGATCTGGTCAGGGTTATTGCAGACTGGTAATATTCTCCCCCCTTTGGTGGGACAAAAAATGATCAAATAAATAATTAAGACTGTGCAATAGAATAAATATAATTTAAGTGTATGTAGACCACAAGAGTAATAAATAAAATTTCCTTCGCTATAAAACGCAGCCGCTGTTTAAAGTCGCCCCCGTCTCTATGTTTCTGCAATTCAATCCAATTAAACGACCGGAAAAACTTTAGAATCGTTAATTTTTTATTCTTCTTTTGTATGCTTGCTAACAATAAATTTTTAAGTCAAAAACATATAGGAACATTATTTATGGAGTTGGTTTTTCTTTTTTACTTGTGTCCACTTTAGCATCTCTCGTACTCGTACAAATATAAAATGTGTAGAAAAAACCCTTACATAATGTGTAAGTTACAACAGGAAATGGCCAAAACACTTCGGTACTATACATGTATGTAGGTATATATAAACATGTAAAGTTCATACAGTAATTTAGATGCCAAATTAAATTTATCTTTCATCACTCCAAAAATAAATCGTTTAACTATTTTGTGAAGCTTGTCAGGCTCAAACGTTGACGCTAATTACACCCAACACTTATATTTATATGTATGTTGTTTCAAGACTTTTGTTGATAAAATTTCCTGTGTATGAGAAAAAATATGTCACCAAAAGTTCTCCTGTTTTGATAGGACTTCGATAGTATATATGTACGTAATAGTGGAAAAATCATGAAATAAATTACTAGCCAAGGTATGGCAGAAGCAATATCTAATGTTCATGAGAAATCGTTTTAAAGGTTGTCATTTAAGTCATTACTGCACACAGATAACACTCAAAGGAAAATCGATGAACATTTACCACATAAAATCCGATAAGAGTGTACTACACATCTTCTTTAAAGTTTAAAGGAATTTTTGTTGGTGTTTCCATTTCGATTTCGGTTCCACATACCTACACTTTTTTTTTCTTTGAATAATTGTGGTGAATGCGCAAAGAATAATTTCAAACAACTTTCAGATTGGTTTTTTGTCGATGGAATTAAATGGAATAATTTGTAATTTAAATGGACTAACAACATGGCATCATTGGAATGGGTTTTGATTAGCAATAGATGAAATGCAGATTTATTCCGGATAAATATTTCCGGGATTTCATGTAGATTGGTCCAGTGGACAAGGGAATCAAGTTATGGAAATATGCTATGTGTGTGTATATATAGATATAAATTTTAGAGAAAACCGCCCGTCACCACGTTGACATCGAAAACAGTCCAACACAGCATCTGTTGACGAATCATCCGATGTGTGTCAGAATTCCAAATTGTGATTTAATTGAAAAAACTCCTCATTCATATGCAGCCAATGTAAAAAATGCAACCAAGCACCGGCTCTCGATTTTTATAGTTTTATTTCCGTTACGCTTCACTGAATGCCAATCACTGATATTTCCTTCTTGTTTGGGAAAAAATTGCGCTGTGCGAAGTTTTCCTTTCCGCGCGCCCTTCAACAAATCCAAAACCGCCCCCCAACCTCTCTCTCTCTCCCTGCCCGCACCGAAAACCAAACAAAGCACGTTATGAAACATGCATGATTCAAATGTTAAAAATGTATATTTGGCATACAAAAGACTGTGTGGTACCATTTATAATCCAGGGTTTTTAAATCGGGCCAACGTCATCGAACAAAGTGTACAACAATGAAACGTCTTGCGGAATATCTCAGTCACTCACTCGGTGTTTGTCACATAACATGCAAAGACGCGCTTTTATCATCTTTATAAAGACGATTTTTCTTAGGTTTTTGTTACGCGACCCTGTTTCCACTTTGAATCGAGTTCCGGCGCTACAAACACACATACACACACCAACATCCACCGAGATCTCACTCCCCCAACGGTATGTCCTTATCTGGCTTGTGGCTGTGGCCATAGATTCGCCTTTTCTTCCATACACACACACAGACAAGCATTCGAGAGATGCCTCCACGTCGCTTGTCTGCAGTTGCGGACCCGCATCAAAACATTCTAGCTGAGCCGCAAGCGATTTGAAAAATGATCCATCTCACGTCACTAGAACTCGAGTTTTTATACTATACGGCCTGGAGGCGATCTCCGCTGCATGTTACTCAATCAGACTTGTACTTGTCCATCCTAGTCCGCACACAACAAACAACTCTCTTCCCTCATATATATGAAGCATTTTTGTCCCGGAACATTTTGCCTGAATTTTTCCATACATTTAAACCATCTATGTAACTATGTGCATCAAGGTAATGTGGCCCTTTTCGTGCATATATTGAAGCCATGCAGGCGTTTCTCGTAGGCGTATAGTGGTCACGAACTATACGGTGACAGTGGAATCATGCAAAGCCCGCCCAAGTCACGCATCTACGGTCACGTTCAACAACACTAACCAACCAGCTACTCAGTGAAGAGCTAAACCTGTAATTATTAGAAACCATCGACCATGCAAAGTTTAACCATGCGAGAGAGTGCATCTTGCATATTCCATTTTTACTTTTGCTTGCTGCCTTCGTCCATATATGTGTATGCATGTCGTGGATCGATTCGTTTCCTACTTTTTCAAATGGTACGAATCAAATCTGCCCATAAGCAATTCAGATTGTTGTTATTAATGTATTTATGTACTGTTATTGTCGTTGAGTTTGTGCACGTCATAGATTTTTGTGGCCCATTAAATATGTTGTTCATTAACGAAACAATGTGCCCATAATCGCACAATTACTGTAATTTGCGTATGTATGGATTCATTGGCCGTTTACGGATTCATTGGCTTTTCCATAAACAACAACTGTTATTAGATTAGAATGTGTATCGCTAGTGTAGCGCAAAAACTTAACCGGAACGGTCAAATTAAATATGTTATTTCTTATGTTAATTAGAGCACTTAATAATAAAAATAGGTTTTTGTTTTTATTTAGTTGTTATATGCGGAGAAGAGCAACGGCCCATTCCATCAATTTAAAAATTATTATAATAAACCGGTTAGAACGAAAATTTCAAGTCAAAAAAATTGCCTCTCGCTCCTATATTATATCGAACTGAACTGAAGAAAAATTTTAAATCATTAATATAACGCCGACAGCTTTAAAAAAATTATATGGTCTTATTTAAAACCACAAAAAAGAAACCCAAACCATTAAATATGTACAAAGTTACAAGTTATAAGAATCACAAAACCGAATATGCTTTCACATATGCAGGTTATAATAATGATTTTGGAGGCAAGATAATGTGTCTGAGAAATCAATAAAAGAAGAACATGTATATGTATTACAGTTGAAATAAATCTATAGTAGTATTTCATAATATTAGATATTCCCAGTCTCAATATTTATTCAAGAAGCAAGGTCCCAAAACTGAAACTTCTGCCAACTACTTAAAACTCTTTCGTCTTTCCATTTTCTGTGACAGGCTGTCGCTCAAATCAGTCTAAAACGTGCCACTTCTACATTTTAGAAAGCATTTACTAAATTAGTTCGCCACGTTTTGTTTTATTCTCACGAAAATATTGAAAAATGATTTTTCTTTACTTACACCTCAGAAGATACCTAGTCGAATCTTTATGATCAAATTTCTCGCAATCATGTTGATCTTTCTGTGACATTATAAAACCGAAGAGGCGCACACGGTTTCTGGATGTAGGCGGTTCTTGTGTCAAGCTTTTAGAAAATGTGGATTGTCTTTAATCCTTACACAATCTAAAGCCTCTCTACTCTCAATATAAATACAGCGGGAAAATGTTCCATCGTCGCACACGCGGGTATCGGAGAAAATGAACAAAGCACACAGCCCCATCGCCAAGCCAAGAAAAGAGAGTCGAATTGATTTTGCATAATGTCTTCAGGTGGAGGTTTTATTGTGTTCCATATATCTAGTGGAAGAGAGTTTAGAACCGCATCGTATCTTTCACGGAATAGCCTGCAAACAAACCAGCTGTCATTGTGCGGAATGTCAGGAACCCTCTAACGCGCCTTTAATGCGGAAATACTGATAGGTTATAACGGCAATGCCTCACCCAATATTTGTGTGCAATTCCATGTTCCAAATGTTCTTATTTCACCGTCACATATGTGTGTTATATAAACCGGCCATGCATTACATGCCGATTAAGGCACCAAACGTATTCTTCTCCTAGTTTTAATCAACTTTTGCCCTTTCTTATGTTTCCCTCTTAACGACTGTATCTAATTATCAGACGTTGTTAATAATGCGTCCTTCCACTTTGGAAAATATAACTTCTCCAAGACACTAGCGTTTAGTTTGAACAAAATAAGCGACAAAAGTAACTTTGAACACATTCGAATTGCAAATCTAATGGCAAAGTGTTGTCTCACCCATGGGTGGTGGATGGCTCTGGGTTTGGGGTGTGTGTGGGACCGAGCAGAGGAAATGGATAAACTCCGCGGTGAGATAAAGAGCGCGACGGCAGCAGGGAAATGAAGTGGAGTGTATGTATGTGTGGGTGTGTGTGTTCACCAACAATAAACTTATCTTTCTGCGACTGGAGACTTTTACAGTACCAGCAAAATACATCATTTGTATGTGCAGATACCTAACCGCATGAATTCAAATAGCTCACAAATGTGTGCTCACTTGTATATGTGGTGTGTGTTAGGCCGTGTGGAATCAAAACGCGTAAAAAAAAGAGAAAAGAGAAAAAAGACTCTAAACTAGTATACACAATGGCAATTGCCTTCGTTCGTTCTTCTCTTTTCTCGTCATTCTTGTATGATGAGCGGGCGGCGGCAGCGTACATACAGGTACCCCGTACAAACACATTCAAAAAATATTTATATACATTTTATTTATATTGTGTATGTACAAGTTTAGTGCGCAAACAGAACAGACTATATGATTAATGGTTTCGTATTTGTATATCAAAATATTTTACCATCTGGAAAGTTAAGATAAAAAGCATTTCGACAGCAACAAACACCATTACTGGGAAAACTATTGTATTCCAAAATATTTTCTCTTGGTGTGGGCATTATTTTCTATTTAACGAGAAACGGCTTCCACACATATTTGAATAAATGCATAAATAAAAAAAATTCATTGTATATTTAAAGCTCCTGTTTTTAAAATGTAATGATGAAATAATTTTGACAACGATACACATATGATGAATTGTATGTGCAATAAATTAAAAAAAAACACACCACCTACTCTATCTAAATACCAACGCGTTCCACTTGTATTGATTTTGATTGTGATAAAAATTATTATATAAAACAATATATTTTTCCAGTATAAGGCCTTTATTAAAAATCATTTATCACATAGATTTTATGCATATTATTCATTTATAAATTCATACAACGTCACGACAATGTATCCAATAACATAATCAATCAATACATACATAGGGAAAAAACGGCTCACCCTCTGAGACAGGTATAAACTGTTCCCACAAGCAATTTCTAATAATTAAGTCAATTTAATACGTTCCTGTGTAATAGAAGAGTAAACAATCGGAATTGAAATCCATAAACCGTATTTCTGTCACATAAATAAACTCTCTTTATATTGGAATGGAAAAAAAATATTTAAGTGCTGAAAGGTCAATAATTGTTTGGTCATTGAGTGGCCATCCATCATAAAGGCACCTGTATGTATAAGTATGTGTGTGTGTGTGTGTTGAGCTCGTGCCCCAGTTATTTATTACAGCAAAATCCAGTGCCTGGACATGTTGACTATACAGTGAGATGATCTATGGTTTGATTTCTGCCACTCACTGTTAAATACTTGACAAATATTGTTGCAGAAGAATTATGTATCGATAAATCTCCGTAATAGCAGTCTTACACGAATTACTGTCAATATCTGCGCCTCATAAATTTTGGCAGTTTGGGATAAGCAGAAGGCAAACAGTTCGCATAGCATACACAGTGAGACGATCGAAAGAATTCCCTTCCCAATTCCCTGTTTGATTTACGGCAATTTCTCAAGAAAAGGCCTAAGCATCCTGCGCCATTTGATTCGTCTAATTAGGCATACGATTTTGTCGAATGTATGTTTATGATGAACATCACTATTTACTTACTTTATTACATTTTGTTTAATGTCTCTTTGTCATTGAAAAAATACATATTGCGTGCTGGCAACACTTAAAACTGGTCATTATTATATGATATTTTTGATAACTGATAATTAGAATACGTGTGTATATTAAGGTTGATAGTAAATAACGATAAACGCTGAAATCACGAATTGGTCTATGTGCAAGTCGTTGTCTTGACTACCCGGAAGGTCTGGGTATTAGGCACTAGTTCTATAACAAGCCAATTTACCATTAGGTCTGTATATGTATATGCGTTATAAATGTAAAAAAACAAACCGGACGTCGAATGAAAACATGTATAAAAATTTGACGTAATATAATGATAGGTTGGAGGGCCGACAAGAAACTAAAAAGTGTAAAAAAAATTCCAGTTGTAAGTTAGATAAGTCTGTAAGATATACATTTATAAATTTATTCACATGTTGGGGTTACCTTGCACGCGTATTAGCTGCAATAACACATAATAGCCCTTAATAATAGTTCGTGCGTTCCTGGGACTTTTCTATTGGTCGGACTGCGGGGCGATCATATCAAATTGACTATTTATAGTATGATGGAGAAAAATTATTATTGGTAGGTTGCTTGAGTCAAATAAGTGGTTTCGGTGTGTGTATAAGTATAATATAGCAGCCACAAGAGCGCTTTTCTTATACACTCGAACCTCACGACTCTAAAATCATAGCTCCAAGCTCCAAGTTGGGCCCCGCCAAATTGCTGTCAGATGCGACTTTGATGATTGGGTGTGCCCGCCAAGACTCCGACGCTTACAAAAAACACGCCTGTCAATCTTACATGGCGTAATTGCGTGCAGAAGCTCATTTGCATTCTCCCTTTTATTTTAATTCTTTATGTTGTTTTTTTTTTATTATTATGTGCTTGGGAATTGTTAGTCATTTTTATTTATTGTTAAATACTCAGTACCTATATACGAATAGAATTTTTGCAAATCGTGAAAGTGGAAGTTCATTTAGGTGAAACTGCCCTATTTAAATGCCTTATTATGTCGGTGTGCAAGGGATTTGGCAATTTGATATATTGCCCGTCCGTTCAAATCTACCCCCTATTGTGTCGAGCGGCACGATGTCAAAGCGCAACATAGAAAAGGTAAATAGTGCATTTAACGCTCTGATTTTCGGTATTTTTGTCTTACTGAAAAAGTTTATGGGAAAAATGAGGTGCGCTATAGGTAAATAACACAAAACAATAGGAGTTTTTAACAGGAGAGACGACGACGGCACCACAGAACCAGCACCAACTAACAACAACAACGCCAACATAAAAAATAAATAGGTACAAACCTAACAAAAGAAGTGCCAAGCTCATCATTAGTTCTTTACTGCTTTTTGCCAGCCAGCCAGGCAGGTTTCAACAGATTAATTATATTTATAATACGGGGGCGCGCTTTTATATTCAAAATTGAACATTTATTCGAATTAATCGTTTATTAGTTACATAATACAAGCAGAAACGGTTCTAAGTTAGTTAAATTAAAGCATTTTTTGTGTGTTATACGACTTTGCTATTGTACTGTTTAGGCAAGAAGTTTATTGTTGATACGATACTTTTTTTCCCTATATTAAAAGATTAAAACAGAAAAATGACTGCGTGATATTTATGTTCTGGGTGGTGTGGGGCAAAAATCAACCGAACACCGACCTCTTATTACGCGGATGGAGCGCTTTTCCGGGATTTGGACAGGTGACGTCACAAGTCCCAAAAGGACCACTGTCCAGACAGAAATTACCTTTTTAACTGTAGGCGTATGAGAGTATCCAGAGGGTCCTTTAGAATGGGCGTATATATATCCGGGAAGATTGAGTGATCCCCAAGGAATTCCCTGGAAACTCTAGAAGAAATTGTGAGTGTCTTTGCTTTGTTTCTGCTTTATTTATTTCCACTAAGATCGCCCCATAACCTGACCGGAAACTATTTTCATGTTTCCTTTAATACAAAAGCTACCAAACCATAAGTAACAAATGCACACATATTTAAGTATCTTTAAATTTTAGATGGTTATATTCATTACAGAGTTTATCTTGTGGCTTCTTGAAACTTAACGCTCCGCGAGACATAAGCAATTAACTGCATAATTTTATAGTCTTGAAAGTGGGGAACTTGTGTTGGCTCTGTTAAACAGTGAACCACAAGAATATGTTTCACAGCCTAATTTTGTACTTAATTTATTTCTTATTATTTCCATGAACTTGAACTCTGTGTAGACATTAAAATGAATGAAAAAAAAAGAAAGCAAATAAAGAAGGAAAAACAATTTTGAAGCAATTCAAATGTATGTATATGATGGTATTATATTATTATAAGAAAATTTCGACATATCCACGTATTGTGATATTGCACGTTTCATACTCGTATTTTATAAATTTGTCACAAATGGCACCCGGCCACACAACACAATATTATTTCAATATACATGCAAACCCAAAGTGATGTCATCAATCTAAAAGGACCAAAGCACTGCTCTTTGGATGAAAACGGAAGAGACTTATACGACAGTTCTTATAACTTCCCATCTAGCCTTTAATAAATCTAAATAATATTCTTTATAAAATATTACGTATATATAGTTACATCCGCACCCTCTTCCACAGCCCATATTAAAGTGGACATTGGGGACATCCCCGAAGCACTCTCCTCATCTGTTATGCATATTATAATATCAGTTTTACGTGTGTTCGCTTTTCAAAACCTATCAATCTCACTTTGAATAATTAATACACAATTTTTTCCGCTAGACGACAAATTATTTTAATGGACATTGTCATGTCTCTATACCTGGGAATTCACTTATTAATTATTTCGTCGGTAATAAACGATCAATACACATAGACACTGAAAAAATCCACCTTCGGACAATTTGAAGCTTTTTTTATCAATCACATATAACATTCTAATATTTTTTTCTATCAATTGGTGGGCGGCAGTGGTGTTTGATATTTTTTCCACTGGATATGGATTAGCATAAATCCCAGAATGTACCACCGTACCGTTTACAACTCCCCGGATGCAGAGGCATCATATATTTAGACGGTGTGGGTCTGAGATAATTGCGAAACTATAGTGTAACATGTGGGCACATTTATAAGTATAAAACCAGGTAGAGGGAATTCTAGCACTGAACTGTATGTACGTATATTTGTATATCGTGGAGTTGCTGCAATCGTCGTCGCCACGTAAATTTCATATTAGACTAAAATGCTAATGGTGTAGCTTTTTAATTAAAAATAAAATTCTACTTTTTATAACATTATACATATACATTTTTCCATGCAACCATATGGACGGGTAAAATTACTGTTGTGTTCTACAAAAGAAAAAAAGCAACATTACAAGAGCAGTTGTCTAATACAAAGTGCATGTGGCTTGTTTAGTGGTCACAAAAAAAATAACAGTGTCACATTAAACACGTTTTAGTTGGTGGAAAATATTTTTTTAATTCTATAATAATTGTTCCTAATTTTTGTTATTGCAATTTAAATAATAGGGATGGGGATTTTTTTACACAATTTATTATTTACAAACTTATTAAACTAATAATTTCTGCACACTCTGTAGATATAAAATACTCTGCCCATGAATACTGTAATTACGAAACAATTAAAATAGCACAACTGTGTGATGGATTTAATTGCATTTAATTATTTCAAGACGTTATCTTGACATAAGATCCTTGTTTATATCAAAATCAAACTATACTGAGTAGCTACTGTTCTCAAATACAATAATAAATTAAACGATTTATGAATAAATATTACACAATTTTTCGTTTGTGTGCACATCGTAATATAGTTAATTAGTAAATAGGCTTCGCATAATAGAAGAGATCGCACGTATTAATTTCCTTAAGAGAAATTAAGTTTATTGAAGCTCTTAAGCAAATCAAATAGACTGACGCCTCAAACCCTCCAAAACCAGGCAATATATTAATAAATTCACCAAGAAAATTGGGTAGGGCAGTCTATAGGCTAAGGTTTCTCCTCTTTTCTATATACCTTGTTACAGAAATTAGAACCTTATCTTAAACAAACCGATAGCTATCATATCAATTTTAAATAGACAATTTAAATTAAAAGGAAAAAGAAAGAAAAACACACCCCCACGTTTAATTTTGCGATTACAATCATATAAATTCCATTTAAGGACCAATTTCTTGGCAATCCTCTTTGTTTGCGACTCAAAACATAAATAATTGTAAATAATGTCGCTTGCTGGGATTAGCGATAAATATAAATATATTTGGTAAAGAGGAGTAAAAAAGTAGAGACCGGAACGTAAATGAAAAAATAAGATTCGTTTGGCCGCGTGTGTCACCACTAACGAAAATTATTATGGTGATTTATATTTTGGCTGCATCTAAAATAAAAGTCAACTAAATCGCTTTTTATTTCTCATCCGCGCATTTTAACTCCCCGAAATTCTTAATTGCTTACTGAAGCAGTAGTTAATTTAATTTATATTTGGTTAAGCAATAAAATCGGGCCGTAGCACTAACTTGGAGAGTGTAGAGGGCTGAGGGTGAATGCATGATCTATGTCCTGGTCAGACTATACTGGAAGGGTGGTAAGAACGCGGTACTCCAAGACATTAATATTCCAACACTTGCTACATGTGTTGGACAATACTTTGACCACCAGTAGCGGCTCGTTCCGTTACATCCAAAAGCTCATTTGAACACCTTCACATCGCTTCAGTTCACCCCACAATCCACAATCGCACCGTTTCCCCTGAAAAATAACGAGTGGATTTGCATCAATTTATATGCATCTACTTTTTTAATGCGAAAATTGAATAGGAGGTACGAACTGAGCCGCCACTGTACGTCCGGAAAAGCGTGTGGAGCGGAAAGTGCGGTTGCTCAGCATTCTATCGTTGTAGTTAGTGGCAACTTGTACAACTTACCCCTTTCCACGGGCACTCTCACATGGCATTTTTCCGAAAATGGCCCACACAATGTCCAGTAAGTTGAAGCTGTGTGCTGTGGGCCCCAAAAACAGATGTTGCAAATACTCAAACACCTTGCACACATACATATCCCTACTGGGCAATAATAAAGTGTTTTATTATGAGATTAGGCAAATTGCGCGTTAGGCTAATGAGTGAATTTTATGAATTCATTTTAAAAGGAGTTATAAAAATAAATCACCTTCAATAAATATAAAAAGTCAAGTGTAGAGAGCAATTGTTCATGAATACAATCAATCACAGGATTACATCTAATAAAATATGATTTCTCGTTGCAAGTATGAGTTAGTGTGTTGGCGCCTACCCCTTGCAATTTGGTACCATCTGCCGCACGAGGATGCAGATTTTTCATCTCTGAATTTGATTTTTCCGGGGCTGTCTTTCAATATCATGTCGATTTGAGAATGAACTTATACACGCTTTACTATCAGTTTTTATTACAGATATGTTTCACATATAGTTGTTTATAATATGAGGGAAAAACAGACCTTACATGCATATTTGAAATGGAAGTTGTGTGTGACGCATTAAGATGCTTAAAAGGCCGTAGGAAAGAGCTCATTTACTATGCAAATGTGTTCCAAGAAGTTGTCCGCAACAGAACACAGCTGGCCACTATGAAGAGCATCACCAACTTCAAGACTTGAGTATTTCTTATTCCTGCGACGCTCCACAATCTCGCCTCTTAATTAAATATTTCAACGCAGGGCCCTATTTTCCGAACTTACTTTAGAGATTTTCTATAAACAAGCCTCAGGGATTTTATACACATTAAATCCACTTCGGTAACTGAATTTATAATTATTTCGACGTTCCCATGATTAGAGCTTCTCCAATTCAGTGTTGTTTTTTCGCCTATATATGAAAAAATATTCGAGCCAAATGGATAGGTAGAAAAGTCTCAGACTCGGAATATAATTATTATATGGTCTATATAGTGATGTTTTTATTTCGTTAGTAATATTTTCAATGGTTGGTGGGCGGTTCCTTAATTCCATTTGATCGATAGATGTTAGAAAATTATTTTCACTACCACACAAAAAACAATCAACTGAAATATAGAAACATAATATTTTTATTTTTCAAGTCCGTCAATTGTGAGGTAAGTTTTACGTCAAGATGAAAAATATTTAAAGAGCCAATTTATTTTTTGAATACTGTTTGTATTACAGTGGGCTCCTTTAAAGTCTATTATATCTTTCAACTTTTTCAAATGATGAGAAAAAATTGATTGAGAGTTCTGTGTTTTTAAATTGACTAAGAAATTTACATTAAAAGCGTCTTAGAAGTTGAACTAAATTTCACTGTGTGGCAACTTGAATAAAGTTGATTTAATTGAATAATTGATAAAAGTGGTGAGTTCTCTACAGCAACCCCGAGTTTTAGTCGTGTATGATCTATCAATTTTTTTAAGCATATCCAAAATTTTCGGATGATCCATCATAGAGATGTCTTTAAATTGCTAGGGCGCATACAAACTACACATATACATAAGTTAAAACCAAACAAAAGGTTTATTGTGGTATTGTATTTCGCCTCTTTTTAACCTTTTTACAACGTGTGACATTTGATCCAAATTTGTTGATCGATTATGTGAACATAGTCCAACGGATCATGAGTGAAAAAAATCCTATAAGAGAAAATTGAAAATATGTTTTACTCTACCTTACCCATTTAACAATGTACAATTTGTTTTGTTGACATGAATGATTAGAATAACAAGTAGTTTAATAAACAATAGGATAAATTATTATAATGATAGACATATTGAATCACCATTAACTAAACAATAATAATTATTAAACAAAAATTTATACAGTAGCAGGGTTTTCACTCAACACTGTGGAATAAATTAGTTACCAATCAATTGGTCTTGTAATAGTCTTGGATGTAATTAATGTGTAATGTATATCCTTTGTATTTTTGGGTCACGCACAACATTGCACATTAGAAATTCACTATTGATATTCTTTATATTTTCTAAAGAATAATTTGTATTTGAGAACGTTACACATCCGTATGAATGACTAGAAATGACTGAACGCCACTAATGCTAGTGCCATCATCAACTGCTAATTTAGAAAACCCTTTTAAACGAATTATATCCTTGGCTACACTAATGTGCTTTGTGTTGATGAACTAAGTCTGATGAATACGTTTTCACTTGAAACAATATCAATATGTTTGTACACGTTGTATAATCAAGAAAAGTAGTGTCATTTTCTTAATGATCTTTCATCTGAACAGAAGCCACCTGATTGTCACCTAATTAACAAAATGTTCGACAAGGTAGATATATACAATGTATGTAATTAGGAGATGTGTGAAAATAATGTAGGAATTCCCTTCTTTTTGGATTTATTTAAATAAAATATCAATTAATCATATTTTTGTGCACCCACACAACTCTCCCAGCATTCACTAAACAGCCACTGAGCCACCCATAGAGAAAACAGAAAGACCACAAAAGGCGATTTTGGTTAAATCCTTTCACATCTTTAACACATTAGAGACACATCACCATCATCAGTTATTGTAAAGAGATGCATGCATCTTGTTGTTGTTACTGGGCCGGTTATATATAAAACCATGTGTCTTAAGATGGTCTGGCCACAATGTCCGAGTTGAGTATGTAATGTGCCGTATTTCGACCAAAAGGGCCGAAGGGTTGACTCATTTCCTGACCAACACTTGATTAATGATGCCTAATAACTAAGCATGGACCCACTACTTACAATGTTCTGACCATATTAGTTTCATGAGGACTGTGTTTTTGACGGACTGATGGACGGCACCGCCACGCTACCATATATTGGAACATTTTTTTAAAAGGTTATTACATACTCAAAACGATCGACGTTAGTTCATAATGTATAGATTTAGTTATGACCTAGTTTGGCTTTTTAGTCCATCCAACAAATGATTTTCTGATTAATTTGTTGTAAAAGATAAACTTTGGAACATTATAAGTTGTAGCCGAAATATCAAATGTAGAACACGCTTCTAAAGTTAATATTTTATCATCAGGGGTCTTCTAGTATACGGGACAGGACGGAAAATTCACTTTTTTAACATAAACGTTTCTCTGTTTGTCAGCTGATGATGCTATTATTGATATTTAAGAGTAAGATGTAAGGGAATATCAAATGATAAGAGATACTTATACCCCTCCAAGCATTTTGAGACGCGCGCGTCGTCATCAAACACGACGCTCAGCGTCCCTCGGTATTTAACAGCAGCAAAGGGGACCACGTTGTACACACTTCTCTTGTCTTTCATCGGTGGTAATGTGTGTTTAGAGATATATCTTTTTATCTTTTGCACAAGCACAAAGCTAATCAAAATTTCGGTCCAAATTCGTTGTCCGTGTGTGCTAAATTGTTCGTGGGGCAAAACTAAACAAAAGCTCGGAACTTGTGGGTAAAAGCTGTGGATATTTGGCCGTCGCTTGAAAAATTGTCGGAAAAAATTGAAATGTATTTCGGTAATATAAAATCGTGTATTTTTTAATAATTTTTACCTGGTAATTGTCCGACAGGTCGTCAAGAGAGCTTTAATGCCCGCCTCTCCGACAATCCGGCCGGCCCACAAAGCTCGTTAGAGCGCCTGTCATTGGTTTAGCCGCACACCACGTGACCAGCCATCATCCTCCTCAATGAGAAAGAAACAAAAACAACCGTCACTAACAGTAACTACGAACACACACGTAACAATCGTTTCCTATTTCTGGAGCCGCGAAGAATCGCTTGAATTTCGCGGCACTTGAAGCACGTCGAGAACGGCAACGCTCCGTAAAGCGCGGATCTCGAGACACAGTGCATTTTGGACACTCTTTTGGAAGAACTTAAAGACCAGTGGTGCTCTGTTAGTGCCGTTATTGAAATTTCTTGGATTATTGGTTATTTTCTAGTGTTTTTATGTGGTGATATGTTGATAAGTGCTGTCTGTATTGTTGCGACCATTCGTGGTCAATGAAAATCAAGAACAACCATCTCCGGATGCCGACGGGACAACTTGAAGAAGACGACTTTGTAGTGGTAAAGACGAGATCCAACACTCCCGAAGGGGCCGCGGCCGGCGGAAGCGGCGGCTTTTGGTTGTCCGCAGTGTCGGCCGCCTCAACGGCCCCACATCCAGGACATCCGCTGGAAGGATGTAACGAGACCGGCTTTATAAACAGTCAACCCTCAATGGCGGAATTTATGACCGCTTTACCGCATATATCGGGCGAGATGCCGCATGGACCGCCGATCAGTCCGCAACATACGCCTCCTGGCACTGGATTTCCAATGGACGTTCCACATGGGATGGCATCGCCCGGTGTTAATGTGCCTGAATATCCTTGGATGAAGGAGAAGAAGACCACCAGGAAAAATAGCCAGCAAGGTAATCAATAAACCTTTTGGATTTTATAAGTTGTTCCTTTATTCAGAGTCTGGGTTTATTGAAAACCATTATACCTACAACTTGTCATTATTATCAATTACAAATATATATCAATCGGCAATTGGGAAAGTAAATGTGTGCAAAAGTTTATAAAATTCTGGGTATTTACTTAAAGGTATTACCTATATTTATACTCGTAGTGGATCAATCAATTATAGAGCCTTTGTTTGATTCGATTATGGAAGAAGTCATCAAAAATCAAATTAAGTAAATCGAAAAATTCATTAAAATAATTTATTGCCATAAAAATTTTTAATACTTAGAGAAATACTCTTACCTATTATTAGATTCGCATAAAGGGAAATTTCTGTCTATATTAGAAAAATGAGTTTTTACTATGTTTTAATAGCTGAATGGAAAATATTGCCCATATACCAAGTTTATTGTATTAGAGTAATCGTAGGTAGGTATATATAAAAGTAAAAGAAGAAAACCTGAGGTGCGTGCAGATATGTCAACGCCTCCAGCAGCTACCATTGCATGCTTAAAGGCAATAATATTTTAATGTCCTTTTGCAGTATGATACCAAAAAGCACACAACTGACGGAAGTAACATGAAATGCTTTTTCTCTGCACATTAAGGGAAACGAAAAAATACTGAAATTTGTAATAATAGTTATACACATGTAAGGTATTTCCATGTCTGAATCAAGTTGATCCATAAACATTCTCCTTTGAGGAGTTTTATGACTTTGTCCAAGAATTACTCCCGTCATTTCATTCTACTTCAATTTCTCTTTAAGAACTGAGGAACTCTTCCATCATTAATTTGTCTTGAATTGAGAGTTTCCCCGGCCAACAATTGATTAGCAATTGAGCACCCATTGAATAAACGACTCAAGTAGCCCCTGAAAGCGTATAATTCGTTATTGGCAAGTATCGAACCGCACACTCAATAAATAAACCAATAAAGTGAGGGGTCGTGTTAACAAATAGTCTGTTATCAAGACGTTTAGCGGTTAGAAATTGACGAGAACATTAACGGATATACGTGCCTAACAGAACCCATAGAATAACAAGAGCGGAAGATGAAGTGGCCAGGCGGGCAGTGGCTTGCCAGAATGATCTGTAAATGGAGTGTCGGATGTCGAGCGTACCCATAACTCATCCTGCCGTCGGGACGCCGTGCCTAGCCGTGTTAACGGGCCTCCCTGCTGGCACAAGGGTCTCCCGCTGGGCACCGTATCGCTCCCGGTGCGATGTTTAGCACACAATGTTCTATATATATATGTATATGCAACAGAATCGGCATCAGGGACCGCACAGACTTATTATATATGTGGAATATAACACCACAATCAAATACCAATGGACCTGTGGATTCACATTATTTGTTTGGCCTTATTAAATCAGTCGTAGTATCGTTTAACGACTGCCTATTATAGCAGACAATGTTAATTGAATGATATTACCCCCCGTCGACAGCCACTGGATCATTAGTGTAATGTTGATGGTGATGCTGTTATATGTCAGTTCTTGTTAACTTTTCATTCAACTTCATATCTTATTTTCATTGAAAAAAATATATATACTTTACATTCACTATTACTATCATTACTCTACACAAAATTATAATTATTGTGAACACTTTTCAGTTTAGGTAATTAAATTCTAATAAATTTTGTGCCTTATGTCTAATGTGGAAGCGTTAATAGTATTTTAAGTAACAAACAAATAGCTTTATTAGTTATCATGTCATCTAAATTAAGTTGTTATTTAGATAATCGATTAATAAGATTAATTTCATAAACATCAGCAAAATTATTATTATGTATATATCCATAGATTATAAATCTATTTTACATCAAGTTCTAATATTTTCTCATATCAAAGGTAAATAATATTTAATGAGCGCACTTTAACAGGCAATAAGGTTTTACTTTATGTTAAGCACCTTTCCAGTTCTATGAAAATCTGTAACTATAAAAGTTACTAAGAAAAATAAAAATAACTTTAACAACATGAGCCATGTTTCTTTTCACATGCAACAACAAATAATTACATGTTATTAACTCATTTGTTTAAACAAGAATCCTGTTTAAAGGCTAGTAGAAAAAGCATTGAAAAGAAAAAATTATCCAGTCTCTTTTTATTGGCATACAAACGTGAATGTATATAATAATACTATAATTATAATAAAAATGTTATAAACAGAAAAAATTGTCATAAATTATGTTTTTCTATTTTCACAGTCGCTTATTAAATATCATTTAAGTGTATCTAGCAGATGGGACGCATTTCTCATTAATTCCTCCAAATTCCCTAACAAAGTGTGGGGGCCTCTAGATATCGTAAGTGTTTTGATTGCAAACCGGTAAGTTTGGATCCTAAAATTGCGTAATATCAATGCTAGAACAAGGAACGAAACGAGGCCAGGACGCGACAGGATTACAGTTTTGTACGGTAATGAAGAAGGATAGGCCGAGATATGCGGTTACAACGACAACCAATGAGTAGTTGAAGCAGGAGGATTACGCGAGAGTTATCTCTAATTTGAGACGGATTTAGTGTCCTGGGAATCCTTTAAATTGGATCCTTGCTATTCGAACTATATATGTATATACGACGACAGTTATACTTTCGCACAATGGAAATTTAAATTTAAAAAAATTATTTTCACATAACTAATCGATTCGTTATATACGAAATTACCTTTATTGGATGTTTTAAATATTGTGCGCGTTCTTTGAATATAAAAAAAGAGGAGACATAAAACAATTTAATATATTTGTGAGCGTACACGAAAACCAATTAATAATCATTGCCCCATCAACTGTATACTAGAACAAAATTAATTTGTTTTAATAATTCATCGTCGCGGCCGTTCTTGTGTTCAGGCCGCCAGACTTTATATACACATTCGTGAACAGTTCATTGCAACTATTTTCTTTTCTCCTCTTTTAATTCTTGAATAGTCAAAGCAGGATTTTTATTTGCCTCTAAAAGGCTATATTAGAGGCTTTTGTGTGGCGGTTTGGTGGCGGTTTGGCCCTCGCCACACTCTCATTTGATTGATGATTAAATTGTACGGTGCAAGAAACAATTATGAGCCTTCTGCGACAGCCGACAGTGGTTGGGATGTTCGGTGTTAGGCAATGTGGGTGATGTGGGATTGTGGGATTTGTCCCTCGGTGCCGTTAATTAATCCAGACCCGTCATAAATCAATCTGCAGCCGCAAGGTGACGCGCCATCATATCGACATCATTGACCTGCCCTTTGCGTGAACGATGTTTTTAATTCGAAAGGCATATGTTTCCAAATTGCAGTGAAAAAATTCTAATGAAACTTGTTTATTGCTTGTGGCGCACGTACATACAAAGTTACGTGCGATATACCAACTCAATTTACGTATCCAGCCACGTGTAATTATTATGCGACAATTAGCGGTATAGAGGATTTCAAGGCTGTGTATAATACTAAAACTTTATGACCAATAGGGAAAAAAATTTAGAAAAGCATCCTAAACTATAAATAAACATGTAGAGGCTACCTTATACAAAAACATAAAAATGACATTCCCGTTTCTTAACGGAACACTGCGTTAAAATTATTGCCTTTCCCATAATCAGCACAAGTCATTAAGTTCCCACTGTTTATTCATAATTCCTTAGAAGAATCGTTATAAAAACGGTTCACTCTGTTGCCTTAGGGTCGCATTTGCGTATATTTTCTGTATCCCTTTTCATTCTTTTACCACCGCCGCCACTAACTGATATAATATGCAGAAAATGTATTATAAGCCGCCAACTTTTGTTGTACATACATACAGTCCATCATGTTTGCTTAGTAGCTATTCTGAATAAATCTAGAGCTTGGAGAAGGACAAGAGAATGAGCGAACGAGGGGGGCACTATTTAAAAATATATGTCGGAAGATTTCAGTAATGGGTAATTAACTGCAATATTTTTAAAACGGAAAATGTCACGATACCAATAAAAAGATGTGATACATGAAGCAAAAAATTTAAGGAGTTGGTTTCTTTTTAAGAGTTGCGTAAATTTGCCCACTGAGGGCTATAAAAATTAAGAAATCTACAAGGCACTTAAATATCATGCTATATGACTATAAATGCCATCACGACCGTTCTATTTAAACTTTATAAAAAAATTGTAATCGTGTGTTTAGAAAACTTGTTCTTGTTTATTCAATTAATTTTTAGAAAACTCTCATTTTGAGATCTCATCCTAATTAATACAAGTAATGTTAAAGGTTAAATGAACGTGTACAAACTTCACTCAAATTATTATCGAAATATTTATTTTATGTTAAGGAAAAAAAATGTTACTCATAAAACAAACAGTTATTGATAATCTATTCTTGTTGCTGCTATAGTAGATATGTATCGATCCGGTAAACATAGCTAATAAAAATTTTAAGCCTTTGTCTTATTGATTCTCTTTATTTAGGTATACAACATTTTCCCTTATTATAAACCATTAGTGTTTGCTTGTGGATTCTGTTTTTTTATTTATGTTTTCATCACATAATAAACAAGTTGTGTGTGAATTTTTAACAGAAATTTCAATGATGGAAAACAGAACAACAAACAGTAGCAAAATGAAATGACAAAATGATTTTTTACCTCATTGTCACTTGAAACAATAGCGAATTGAATAAAGCACAATTTTACATTTAACAAAGTGCATTGAATGAAAAGAAAAAAAAAACATTTCTTCAGGCCAACTCTCAGACATACATCCAGATAGACATGTATATGCGTGTGTGGCATTTTCTAAATAAAAAACCCAACCAACTATTGAAAATAATGGTAAATAATGATAATAATGAAAAAGTACCGTATGTAAAAGGCAGTGGACGGCATCACAGTGTGGTGATTTCATAAATATCACTTGTATATTGTATATCATCTTGCATCTGGTGGATCGCCAGTCATGCGGTAGCAGAGATCAAAGATTCGCCGAGCGCGAGTCATCCAGCTTCCTGGACCACCTACTCCACAATTATTCTATTCAACACCACACTATATGGCCTTCTCGAAAACTGTTGGAGTCCTTTAACTGAATCTGTCTCCTCACTATAAGTCTATTATTTAACTAGTCGAATTTTTCAGTGTTGATGTGTGAGTTATTTCTTTTCTATTGAATGTTTTCGTCTACTTTAATTGATATTCACATTTTTCAAGATTCACCTAAAAAAACCGGCACACAATCGTTTATATTCAAGATTTTTTCTACAATGACAGTAAAATTTTTTCAATTAGTACAATGAACTTTTTGAAAATTGAAAGCTCCCTATGAATCCTTTTCGGACGCGTATTGAATTCTATTAGAAGCGGCCGCCTTAACCATAGGCCTCGTGCCGATCTAATTTGGAGTAGTGTTAAAAATTAATTATCGCCACACAGTATGAAAAATAGAATTTATTCTTGTTGTCGGGTTACGCTTCTGATTTGAATCGTCTCTCTAGCATTATTGAAATTGTATTTCATATAAGGGAGAAAAGGAGTACGATTTTTGGGTGTTATAGAGGATGACATGAGATGTTATAGTAAAGTATCGATCAGGAAAACAACGGGCGAGAACTGACGTAGAATGACTTGCACAAGTAGACACCAACTATTAATAATACTATCATCTCACACTAAAACATCTATGTTCATCACATCGTTGAGTTTCGATTCGAACGAGTTATCAGCCAAACATGGCCATAATGCTGGTACAACGGCAACACAAGCAAGCTTATAAGCAAATTGCAATGGATTTTACTATTAATCATTCTTAACAGTACACTTGTATCAGGGGGATGAGAAGATATGATAATCCACTTTTATGGAACAATTAATTTTAAAATTAATTAGAGATTTTTTAAATCTGCTCTAAACGGAGCGCCTTTCTCTTAACCAGAATGACAAATATATTGAAATTAAGGACACCACTTACCACAGCATCACGTTCTCTAATTCATCTAGTACACACTTAAGTAGGTGTGTATGGATGTGAAAGGGCAATGCGTGTGTTGTTAAGCGATGATTTTTTGCTTGGAAAATTTCTTATCGAATCGCCTCGTCACGGTTTGTGCTCTTCCTCGCTTGTCCTGTCAGGACATACATCCGTTGATCATCGGACTGCCTTCATCCTGGAAAATGACTTTTTTTGTCTCTTCTTACATTGCCACATCGCTCCCCCTTTGCTTGAATCATTTGCACAAACGACGACAAGGTATGTATATATCTTGAAATTTATTCATACACGATTCGATTTAGTGGCAGTGGAAAGCAATTTGAGTTAATCGTGAATGAAAATCAATGTGACGCAGAAAAGGGACCCTCAACTCTACACAAGAACAAACAGTAGCTGAGTAGTTTATAATAATATTGTTTAGCATGTGTATGTGTTGGTGAATTGTAGTGGCAGTCTCATTGATCCAACATAAATACAGACACACAATGGCCATGTTAAGGCATTGTAACTGCGTCCGTAGCCCATCCATCAGTCATTTGGACAGCGTATCCGACAACCATGAAAGAATTTACTTTCAATTAAAAGAAAAACTTACATTGAGACAACGCCGAGATAACTTTTCTACGTTCGCAGTGATGGTTGGTAGTAGTATTGCCTTTTTTATTTCGATGAACTACAACAAAATGACCCTTTTGTGATTTTCTTCATCGCTAGTTTTTCCCGAAAGAAATATCGATAAACAAAGGCTCTCTGTAAGAACTGCACTCAGGTCATCATTCTAAATATAGGTGCTGATTTTGCAGCAGGATTTAATAAATGAATTTATTTCTTCCATCTAAGCAGAAGCAGTATTATTTTTTTAAATAACTTTTGTATTTACATTATGTAATTTAGTAACCTTGTAGACTGACATTGACAAATATTTAATTCGCACTTAAACATCTTAAAACAAAAGCAAACAAATTGCCTTTTTTTCTACACAACAGATGAAGGCTATTTTATGGCAGTTTTTCACTTCACTTTACTTGTCATTTACTCATCAAATTTTGCACTTCACTGCCCATGTAACTTTTGATGCAAAATATCAAAGATTGTTGTGTGTTAGGTGAAAGATCGCCGTTAAACGTGAAGCCTGGTCAGGTCACTGTGGGGCCACCCTGGATCAATTCATTATCCTCGAGAGAGGGTCCGAATGTGCACCGTCATCTTCCTGGATTTTCCTCATCCCCAAAACTCCTTCTAAAACACAGACACCCCAACTATATAGCATGACGTCGATTGCTATACTTTTTTCATGTGCGTGAAAAATGAATCGACACGAAGCCTTTTGGTGCATTACGAAACAGTTCGATGATCCTGCATTTTCTATGGCCAAAAATCAGCAAACAGTTTCATTTAACTCTTGTACACACAGATTCACAGGAGTGATATCTAAATAGCAATTTGGGAGTTGTTAGCAGTGGTTAGTGGAGTAGCGCAAGTAGCTTGTGTCGACAGGCGGCACTTTGGCGGGGATTTATGGCCGTGGAAACTCCGGACCCGGAGCTGCTAAACGGGCCAAAGGCAAACGCGTGCCTGTATCCGGCAGTGACACTCGACAATATGTAATACCAGGTGCCAGATTATCCAGATTTCCCTCATATTTGTTTTACGATTCTCAATACACATTTATATTGCGGGTGGATACGCAACATTTCCTTCACAACCTGTTGATCAACAAACCAGAAATTTGCATCTTAATATATAAAATGTGGCAATAATACGTTTTTACGTTCTTTACATGCCAAGTATTTTGCTAAACAGAATCCATTAACAGTTTCAAGTGAGGCGCGCAAATTTGCGAATATCCCTTTTCTTCTCAACCGCCACAAATGTCCACACTGAGGGCTTATAATAGATGCGGTGCTGGTCACTTGGCCATTACGCTGTCACATTTTACTATGTGGTGAGATAAGAGAGGCACATAATAATGTATAAGTAAGGGACCCCACAAGAACGACCATCTAGATTGGAGATGCTAATAGAATGACCGTTGGCCGCGCGTTTATGTTACACACACCCTCCTTCCACAGTGCCGTGCAGACAAGCCACTGTGTGGTCACACAGGAAGCAAAAACAACCAGAATAGATATATTTCCTTTTTGTTCATTATCCCAAACTTATATATTATTGCCACTAGTACTCCTCTGATCGCCAAACACTGATATCGCAAGTAAATTGAGAGTTAGGTACTCGTATACACACAGTTCTCAATTACGTTATATGCCATTTACCTTGTTTTAATAAAAGCATTGATTTAAATCAATTGATATAATATCGATGACGGTTCAGACCTTGTTGGGCGGATATTTAGAAACCGATGACCAGTCGGTCGTATGTTAGATTTATAATGAAGGTGAAATCACATATAAGGTACCGCAATTGAGGTCATACAATATAAATATATTTTCTAATTGAATAGAATATTGATGAATTTATAAATAAAATAAAATGTTAATTATGCGAAGGTCAAGAGAAAGGGCAGAAAAGAATCAACTTAAAATGATGCGAAATATAAGGAGATCCAACTAAGAAATATTCAGGTTGGCAAGTTATATGGAGCAAGAATTTAGTTAAATATTATCGTGGCCACGGAGAGTGGGACCTGCTAGAGATTTATATGCGGTAGGGGGCTGTTTTGGGGGTGTTGCAGCGATATTTAACTTGGTGGTAGTACAGTATGCCTCGTTGTGGTGGATTTTAATCTACATGCTCAGGGTTTTTACCCTCCTGCCTCGTATACTCGCTCTCCCTTTAATATAAGTCGCGGAACTCGAGAAAAGACTGTGTACGATAAAAACATCTTGTAGCATAAGATTTACTTCTTCAGCCACATATTCAAATTATCAGGGAATTTGTTTTTCTTATTTTAAAAAGTTTAATGTTTTAAAAGTTTTATGTTTGTGCCGGGCTCTTTTTTCTGGCTTCCAAATTAATGGTGCGATTGCTTAGAAGATCACTCTTTTAAAAGAATGAGGGGAATATAATGTATACGGATTATTTTTTCGCAGCGAAATGACTTTTCTCTTTTAATTAAAAATTTATTCAAATGCTTATGCATATGTCGCCCTATTGTATTGTATCACATTACACTTTATTCAGCATTATTTTATTTCATCCAGCACCGATACGTTTCCAAATTACATTGTACAGGTATACAAATAATTGTGTAAAAATTATACAAACGATTTTTGGTAGTGTGGATTGTAGGCGATTTCGTAATCGCCATTGACTGTTGAAATTTATTTCAATTCCTACATTAATAACAGACAGACTTGAAAAGAAACTTTTTTTCTCATAGATAATAATAAATAGCATTATTTGTCTTGTATACAAATTCAATTCTATATACGATTAAAAAATCCTCCATATGTCGTATAGTGACATTGTACTTAATCGTCCATTTAACTTAACTTATCATTCGTACATAACAAAAATTATTTATGATTTATCGTCCAACAACAATACAAAACTCAATAAAAGTGGGAAAAAATTCGGACTGGCGTCATTTTTAATTATAAATCGTGTACATGAATAGGATGCGAACAGGCAGAGAAGTTGAAGCAAATGTAGAGTTATTTAAAGTGGTTTAAAAATCGTTTAGATTGGAATTGAATTTTCCATCAGTTCGCCCTAAAGAGCGCCCAGGATGAACGCGCCTATTTCCATTTAATTTTTTCCATTTTTTTCCTCCCAGTGAATATACATAGAGGGCCCCGTATTAATACCGTAAACGGGGAATAAAAATATTCCAATACATACAGACAGTTTTGTGATGGAAGAGGGGCTTGTATTTTGTGTGAAACGCGAAGGGGTCGCAAGGGGGTGCGAAGGGTGCGTGCAAAACTTTTTGATTGACAGCTGCGTCTGTCCAATCACGAGGCCGGAATACTGATGAGGAATACGTCAATCATGTATATACTATGCTCCTGAACTCTCCTGGAAGAGCGGCAGGAGAGCCCAGAACCTCGGTCGGGATGGATGGATTCGCGCCCCCCATGAATACGATTCTAAACGACATGTTTCGAAAACCGTTTTCCCATCAAAACTTTAGAATTATTTAACGGCAACGAAATTATTTGACCGTGGATTTTAAAACTTTTATATGCCCACAGATTAAGTGTATTAATACCTAATTTAATCTCCTCAATCTAATACAAAACTTAATCAAATATGAAACTTGTATATCTTTCTTTTTTAATATATCAAATATACTAAAAATAAATGCTAACGAAGTATTTTCGTGTTTAGGGTCGTTTAAGAAAAAAAACACACACACACACAAGAGAAACTACCAATAAATATTGTTATGCACTTTTTATAAAACTATTTTTCTTGTGAATGGCGTTATTTCTATAGTATAAGTCAACAGTTATCTGATCCACTTTTTTATTTTCTGTCATAGGAAGGTACAAGACAACTGTGTCATCTTTTGTTTAAAAGAAGTTGATGAAAGCATTAAAAAATGTTTATGCACAACAGAATATATGAAATGCATAAGAATAGCTGTATATTTGCTAGTAGTTTTCCCCTCCTGCAAAATCCAAACTTTGCTCCTTTTCTACCATTTTGAGGGATTATTGATAAAGTTTGACATGTATCCGATTTCTGAATGATTAACTACATCAACATCTGTCACCTGATGAAATTTAATATCAAACTACTATCTCCCGTCGACATATTCTCATCACACTGACAGAAGTTTCTTCCGTGCAAATGCTACCCATCGATTTCGTACCTGTGCGTTGCAGGAAAAAGGATACATTTTGCATGTATTATAAAAACAGCCGGGTTGAATGTATTCATTAATACTAATTAAATGGTTATAAGTTAGTAATTATTTCAGTCATTCTCATATTTAATTTATTTCTTGAAATTTATTAGCTAAGGTTCACCGAGAACAATGTGTAAATGACTCGTTATCTTCAATCATTCAGATACAGTCTGCCTGTATATTAGCATAAAAATTAGCAAAACTGCTCTAATAAATAAAATGTACAATGATAATTAAAAACTATATAAAATTGTTTTAAATTATAAAAAGTATATGTATATCCTTGAAAATCGTAGCTTTTCAAATGTGTTATTATATAAAATTTTGTGTAATATAATTATGTGTTATTAAAATTTGTTCATTATGGTTCTGTAAATTACTACACAAAGTCTAGAAAAAAACGACAAATTTTCTATATCAATTTCATACTATTTGACTACACAAAAATAGATATCATTCCTATTATTGTTATTTTATGTACACATAGACTTGAAAATCATGCAGTGTTCAGGACAATTATTTCAAAAATTGTTGTAATTGTAATAATGACACGTTACTATTGTATACAACAATGGAATGCCACCAATTGTTAAGCAGAAAGTTGAATATATGGCTGGGAATATAGCAATTATAACAATGTCGGTTTTCATCAAATAAAAAAAATATGGAGGAATTGTAGATACATATTTTTATTTTTGTATATATATAAAAATTATATTTCCCTATTATTATTTGTACACGATTTTGAATAGAAAAGTGCTATAACAATAAAATGGCCTAGACTCTGTAAATTTTTTCACATTTCCTGCATGATTGTTGATTGTATTTTATGTAACGTATTATATGATGTTTTGTTGATAAGATATTTAGATTGAGTTTGTTTTGTACCTAACAGAAAATGGACTTCCACGTCGCCTCCGTACTGCATACACAAATACTCAATTATTAGAATTAGAAAAAGAATTCCATTTTAACAAATATCTGTGCCGACCGCGACGAATCGAAATAGCAGCATCTTTAGATTTAACCGAACGACAGGTAGGTTGCAACCTATTATTTTAAATCTGAAATTAATGGGGGAAAACAAAAACATTCACCGTTTCCTCCACTAGCACCATTAATCAATGTTAAAACAATAATCCATTATCCAATATAACTTATAAAGAGACAAGAAAAAAATATTAAGAACCAAACGCAAATAGGTAATTAGATTTGATCTCTTTCCATTTGTTTCGGTTCAGGTGAAGGTCTGGTTCCAAAATCGTCGAATGAAACACAAAAGACAGACATTGGGCAAGCAGGGAGAGGATGGCGATGATAAAGATTCGGTGACCAGTGAGGGAGGTAAAAGTACCAAACTCTCTTCGGACAAGTTCCTCGACGACGAAATGTCAAAGAAGAGTTGCCAAGGGTGCGAAATGCCTTCAGCTGGCTTGTGTGGTTCCCATGACGAATTGCCTGACATCAGTTCAACTAGAGGCAATAATAACAATACCCCAAGCGCTACCAACAACAACACAAACTTTAATAACAATAGCAATGGCGCCAGCAGTGTGGGCAGTTCAAATTCATTTGATAAACTTATCAACGAGGAAGACTCCAGATCGAACGAAGATAGCACCCACACCACACCGCGTCTTACGAAAAAAGTCGCTACAAATAATACAGTTACCGTTAAGGTGGAAAGCCGTCGGAATTCTCCAAACGCCGCATGCGATAGAAAAATTGTAATGAGTAAAATTTCTCCAACAAATCACAAAGACAGTGTTCTAACACCGCCCGAGAGTTTACCAGTGAAAATGTCCCCGAAGAATTCTATTCCTAACAACTCCAGTATACACTCCAATTCCATAGGTAGGTTTCAAAATTTTAATGTAAGGTTTTGGCCCCAAACTTAAACTGTACATTGTTGCAGGAATGCCCACAAACATGATGTACCCTCATCTGCAGCGGTCCTCACCCACTACGGCCACCGCCATTGCCTCTGCGACTGTTACTATTCAAAACGTCCCACCGTTTGCATCTCGTGGTTCCACAGCTCATTTCACCAACCAGTACCACATAAATAGCCAAGTGGACTACCGAACGGACAGCCGTTCTAAACAACATTATCAACAAATGACACAAATGTACTCCGGCGACATGTACAATCCAGAACATCCGACTGTGAATGAAGGCCAACAGTACCTTCGAGGTCCAAATCACACGACCAATCCGAATTTAACGCAACCAAGTCGTCGGGGCAGACAAAATTACCATACCAACTATCAGAATCAACAACAGTATTATTATAATAAAAGCCATGGTACTGCAGATGGTTATAATATGGCCAATCAGAACAACTACACTCAAGGGTACCATTCCGAACATCCAAATTATAATCATTACGCATACTCGGGTAATAATATGTACCCGCATGATGGTACCGATGGTATGGCTGCTGCACATATGGCTAATTCAGTGGGACATGATCCGACCGCAGCGGCTAACTATTATGCGAACGAAACAATGCACCATCCAATGAAAGTGCAGAACCCAGCAGAGTACCAACAGAAAGGATACTACGAGAGTTCTACATATAATTCCAATCAAATGAGTTCGAATAACACCGATTCCGGCACTTATTTGGGCACTGACTTGTTTCCTAACGCTGCCAATACCAACACAGCGGCCATTATGACACCTCCAACTAGTGCACAAACGGACAACAGTGACAATTATAATTCGTTTCATCAATTCTACGGGCCTGAAGCAGCCACTGCACAGACACAAGTACCTCAACCGCCTCCAGTCGCCGGTGAAAGTAGTAACAGTTCATCAGATTTTAACTTCTTAAGTAATTTAGCAAATGATTATACTCCTGAATATTATCAAATTTGATTTAGTGCAATGGACTATGATAATACAATTTACTGTTGATAGTTACGTTTTTTCATTGTTATATTGGTAAAATAAAAGAAGAGAAGTTAATAATTATATATTGTCAAAATTGTGATCGAATATACAGTTTTTCTTTGTTATTATTTTTTATAATGTTATTGGACTGTTTTATGTGTCTTTGAAAATCTTTGGTAAATTCGCAAAATAGTCGTAAAAGGAATTTTCGTTAATTAAATTTACAAAACTTTACCTAATTGAGAATCATATACAGCTTATTAATTTTAATTGCTTGAATTATGGTACCCCTAAAACTTAAACACCATAAAATTGGATTATCATTCTTCGGATTCGTTTGTTGAAATAAAATTGATTATACGTAGGTACTTAAAATAATTATTGAATGACAAAGCAATCAATCTACAATCACAATGCCGTTTTTTTGGGAAATTGAATGTGTATATATTATCAAAAGTGTATAAAATATTTTTTATTTATATGTTATTACGCACGATTCAGTCGATGTAAATCTATGTACAATTTTCTAGAAATGTACTCAAAAGGAACTTTTTGTTTGTAGTTTGTTGTTATATTATGTAAATATTTCGCAATTTAATGTACCTATATTATTAATTCATATTGTACAGTTAGAGAGAAAAAACACTTGGTACTCTTTAGCATTTTAATTCGATTAATAAACGACTATAGCTTTATTGTGTTTTCTTATTATTATAAAAATAATCCCCTTGATAAAAAATTATGCACACGAAAGAGTACAATTTTGCGTGTAGAAAAAAATTATACGTTCATAACCGACAATTTTTTTATAATTATTATTCCATGTAAGCATTTTTTTGTTCAAAAAAATCTGATATAGTTTGAAATGCCTCTATATGTATACAAGTCGTAAATGCAAAACCATTAGTAAATTAAACAGTTTTCATGCACACTGTACATTTTTTTCGTCTTTTTGCAAGAGAGAGAATAACAGAACTGGGGCTGATTGAATTGATGAGAAATATACATAGTGCAAATCATAGAACGGTATATTGGAAATAAGGTGTCTGACATTGATGGATTACACCCTAGGAGCGTTACTGAGTGAGTCATCCAACCCCGAATACGTCTCTCTTCTTATCCCTTAGTGAATGCCGCATCAGCTGATAACCGTGATAACTTTGAAAAATAAAAATATAGTCGATATTCTCAAATACAGGAAATGTAATGCAACTCGAAAATATATTCCTTCATAAGAATAAAAATTTAACATCATTCATCAGGGACACAGAACAATAGAATGTCACATTTTATTCTAAAATGCTTAAAATTTTATAAGAAACACATTTCTATAATACATGTTTTTTTTTATTTACATGACATAGGTCAAAAATTTTGCAAGGACATTGGTTCACTTGATGAATTCATAGTATACACCACTATTTCCCAAAGACCCAAAGAGAAATTGCAAAGTTGAAACCTCACCAACCTATCCCACACGATAACATATCGCTAAAAAATTTGTTTTGTTAATATAATTCAATTACTCCCTTTTTAATCCATATTAAGTTACTAGTCCAAGTCCACAAAAAAAGTAATTTAAAATAAGCAGGGTGTTCACTTCTAATATACAACAGAGCCCCCTACTTTAGCGTATCAGAAACACATTTTGGATCGTATAGAGTGCTTTCTAAAGTAGTGAACTACATTATTGTAGTGAACAAGATTTACACCCTAAAGCTTTCTTCTTCAAGCTGTTTCAAGTTAAAGATTACTAATCCAAGTAATCTGTAAAGAGTATTGTGGCCACAGTAAGTCTCTTCAATTCAAAAAAAGTCCTTTCCCTTTATCAATTTTGTGCATATATATTTATTATTTATTCAAATATGGAAAGAACATTTCACTGTGTATTTATAAACGCAATCTGAATCAATTTCAAAATGGACACAATTTTGCAATATAAACTAATGGAAATTTATTCAATACATTTATAAATCGTTGCTAATCTAGCAATTTCATCTGTTGGATCACACAAAAAAACATTAATTTCCTAATTTATATTCATAATTTCGACCTGCAATTGTGAGATTTTATTCCGCTTTTTATTATTCAAATACCTATGTTTTATTCATCATTTAAATTTTGGTAACAAGAGGTGTAAAATAATAGAAACGCAGAAACGCAGTTGAATAAGACATCCGGCATTATTTCACTAGAACAGGAACAAAAAAGGGACAGATGTCAAATATGGAAATGGGCCTTATGTGTTGTGTAGTCGACATTTCCATTTTACTGATTGAGCTCATTGAACATTCGACAGGCCAATGACGGAGTGGGTCGCCTTTCTCCATTTACTGAAGGAATACTGAAAAGCTTCCACAATACAGAAATAGTCGCCCTTAATAATACTGTCTCGATTTACGAATTTTATCCATTATTTTATCTTTGATTAAATAACACTCGGAATTAGTAATTTTGGTATAGAATGTGAAGTTTCCCTTTTACACAAGGAATGAAATCGTCTTAACACCCATTAGATCTGCTGTGTTTCTTTAGAATCATATTCCCATGAGGGTTTCAACCAATATCATATTTTTCTATTTTGACGTGGAAAAAAGTACAAGAGTTCTTAATCCAAAAGCTTGTACATTCGTTCTTGGTTTTATTGTACGGAAAGCATAGAAAACTCGATCACAGTCTAAAGTAGATGGTTTTAGCAAACGGTGGCCCCAAATGCGATCCATCATGGCTTGTCAGAGGCCCGGCTACTCTTATACCACCCCCAGCTCCCTTCAGCAGTTGCTTGTCACAGACTAACACTGGCAACCCTCACCAATGCCAATTATTATCAGAATTCCACATTTCTCATATTTAATAAACGAAAAATACACAATCACAAAAACGGTGTGTGGAAAAAAAAACCGTTGGAACTCAAACTCCGAAAAATGTCCTTGCTGAAACAGGTACCTATATACCTAAATCTCCGAATTCTCCAAACTTCTAGAGACGAAATAAAAGAACTTTTAGACCACTGGGACTGCATATAATCAAGAATAGGATTGTTGTGTACTGAATTTGTGAAAATCTCATGTCAATTTAAGTGAGAAGGTGTCAAAGTGTCTTTACCCTTCTGTTCTATTTAGTCGACATGCGTTCTCAGTCACGTCCAAGTTGTCGGTTGTCCTTATATTTGATTAATAGCCCTGTTAATAACACACATATAGAAAACTGATGGCAAGCCAATTGCTCAATGCGGGACAGATATAGGTACCCATCATTCCAGCACCCATATCTTTATTAAGAAAATTTGATCAGAATGTGATCACATTTTTATATGACTTAATTTTTTGTTTTAAAGTTAGTGCCGACCCAATGGGGGACCAAAGTTTCGACTCTCTGAAATTTCCAATCAGAATAGAGTCCGAAAATCGCTTCAAAATGATTTAATCGAAAAACTATTTGTAACGAATGTTTCCGGTTGATGCAAAACCACTTTTCATATTAAAATGCAAAAGTTCTAACATTATTGGTGAAAAGGTTAATTTGTATATTTAAAAATATTCTAATACATCACTGTCACACCTGATGACATGTTACACATTTAATTTTCATATTAATAATAAAATTTTCTATCTAATATACATTATGGGATGTTAGATACGTATATATATTATTTTATAAATATAAGGTAGATGAAGTTTAGGTGCGCCTTTTTGTGTCAATATCAATTTTTTACATCTTTATAATTATATTTTCAGCATAGGTATATTTAAAAATATTTAGTCAGCTTTTTATGAACTAATTAACCGACAAGATTGTTATCATTAATATAGACAACTTCTATTTAAATGAATGTGAATTAATGAGTTTTAATTAAATAATTCGGAAAAAGTGATAAGTTGATGCAGGCAAGATCTTGTGGGAATTAAATTCGCCTTGTAATAGAAAGGGGTGAACCCTAAAAACCGCGTAACTATGCACATATATATATACATATAATAGAGCGTCCCTCATGTTTACGGTTTTCAATTTGACGGCTTAATCAGTCATGATAAAAGTGGAATTAATTTAGCGTTTACAGCAGAATCACTGTACTTACATTTTAATTAGGTGTTAGTTTAATTGATAGCTTGACTTTCAACTACATCATAATATTTAATAATTCTTGAATCTATTGAATTTATTGAAAGTAGTGCAAATAACAGTATCCGTACTACTATAATAAATTATCTATTCCTCTTATCAATGGCAACTACTGACAACTTAATCCTTATTAAATATACACTTTTCCTGCCCATTCCAATTTTATGTGAAAAATTTTAGTCACGCTCTACATCTGCCTTCTTCTCTCAAAGTCTCATATCTCTTTAGAGAAACTTAACAGATTTTCTATATCTATTTAAATAAGATTATGAGTATACATTACAAATCCATTTTAAGCATAGTGTTTTCTTTAAAAATATTATACAGGCATTAATATAATAAATGTTTTGTAAACGTTTTTGACTTCTGTCAGTCATACTTGATGACCTTAGTGGTAGTTTATACCTGTTTAGCATTGTTAAACTGACATCTCATCTTACTGTTTACAAAAATTCCATTTAAACACTCTTTTCTGTGTATTTATTTAAAAAGGTGTCACAATAAACATGCTGTGGGCAGTGGAATGTGAAAATTTGAATAATTTTTCTATAATAAGTACCTGAATATGCCAGTTAGGTGCCTAATTAGTTACTAAAAAAGTCTCATAAAAACAAACACTTCGAAGTATAATTTATATTCATTTAAATTGTAAAATACAAGACATTGGTAAAAGTCGCTCCTTGAGGAGTGAGAAAAAAAATACGCAAAAAACTTTATTCATATTTTTATAAAGTATATAACTCTCTAAATACTGGTTGTAGTAACTATTCAGCTTTAGTCCTCATGGGACTAACCTCTTTTGACGTGAACAACTTTCTGACTAGAAACTAGCAACAAAATTTCCTGTCACTTGTCAAGTTTCCTTTACTCTCGCTTTTTAACCACCATGGAATTGGCTATCTCCGGGGTCTTGCCATCAGAAACCAGAAAATATGTTCTTCTGATAGTGTTTATCGACAGGTAGTATAATATAATAATGATATTGGCCCTTGAAGAGTAAACTTTTCTATACGATAACACACCAAACAAGAGGAAATGTTGTGAGTACTTTAAAGAGCTTTTAAATGCAGTTTGACGGTTATTATTAATTATGGTTCTCAGGAAAAGGATGTTTCAACGACCAAGAATTTTGTCAAAATTTGTCAAGATTATACTGATGGTAAAATTATTAATCTATGCTACAGACTGTTTTTAATGAGAAAAAAAACTTTTGAATCTTTTCCATTTCTCATGAAGGTTCCTTCAAGTCGATTTCTGTACATTGTCCATTCTTCCCGGGTAGAATCCAAATAACAACGTTATTCGATACAAAGTCTTGTACAATATTGTATTTGTGTGTAAATGTAGCGCGTCGTATGACGGTATGGAATAGATCTTACGGAGTATGCGACCGTGCTAATGGGTACTGACGGCCAAAGTGATGGATCGGTGGTAACCCCCCTCATCCAAACATACTATAGACGTACCATAACACAGGAACATATACAGGACTCTCAGCATGATCCCAACACACTACCACTCCATGCAGATTAACACCGGAAGCCATGATATACTCGAAAATTCTCCTCTTCTGGCCCTTATATTCGCCACCAGCTTTTATATAATTTAATAAAAAGTGCAACGTAGGGTAGAAATTTGATGATAATGGAAAAAATTGGAAATTATCATCACCCTACGTTGTATATAAGATCGATTAAATCTTTTATATATAAAGGTTTATTTTTCTTGTTAGAGTTGCAGCATAGTGGGAAGATGATGCATTCCTCCGTGTTAAATAAACCACACAGCATTTAAATATGAAATGACGTGATGAGGTAAGATAAGTGGCAGAATATAACACAGCAAGGATTCTGTATATTCGAGATTAGAACCAGTCACATGTCTGAATACAACATCCACGACATGACACCCCTGTCACAGAGTGGCATTGATAGTGGGCCCAAGACATCCTATCTTTTCTACCTGATGCGGATTTATTTTATAAGCATAATATTTAACTTCAATTTGGGTATTTGTTTTTGCTGTGATCTGACTTAAGTTAATTTGTTGGAAACTAGGAAAAGCAGAACTAGAAAAATGGAAATTTTAGGGTAATTTGAAAGCAAAAGTTCAAATGTTATAATGTTAATAAGTTTTGGTTTGACTAACTCATTTTTCCAAACACTTTAAGATCTATTAACAAAAAAACGACAGTCAACTAATAACGTAACAAAAATGAATTGTAATTGAATTGCAATGCAAAAGCCTACACATAACCCATCAACCATAACACATAATTAATTGCAGAGAAAGTCAAAACCCATTATTCATATGGATAAACGTAATAAGTGGATCACGAAGAAAAATGCATTTTCTGAATAAATCTACATATAATATAGTGAATGTGTATGTATGTTGTAAGTAAGTACAATGATAATATCAGGGCCGCAGCCCATATTAGACACACACCACATGCGAACAATACAAGGCAAGCTGTCATGTCACACACAGTAGCTGACACTTGTAACATTTTCAACAGAATTAAAATGTTCCCAAGGAAAATGCTCAATGATGGCTGGGATGCTGGCCAATCCGTCGTTCAGCATCCACACATCTTCTTAAAACTCCATTTCGATTGGCCAGAATTGAACGGTGCGCAGGACTCCGTTCGTATGGTAACTCCGCCCAAAGGATTAACATATCAGTTGGTTCTGACTATGAAGTTATTATTTGTATGGAAGTAGTAGTACGAGTGACTGCTTCACGTTCTACAACTGCTGGATTCTCGAGAACTTTTTTTGTGTCTCGCTTAAGAGCTAATGTGTAAGTGATATGCGCGTGTGACTTATGTGGCCTCGTTCAAACCATCCTTATTGACCATGATGATGATGGACATAAGCATGTACGGTCATCATAATCATAATGTCAATCAACACGGTGCTGGTTACAATGCGACGGATCCCAATTACTATCCTGGCTATGAACTGACCAACCAGACCAGCACCCAGTATCCAAATTACGGATACCACTACGAGGAGCCAGTCTCCTATCTCTACAGCACGAACGATTCCTTAGAAACACCCCCATCACCTCAGGATCTCAACTACTACCACCCCTCACAACAGGTCCATCAAGACAACTCCATCATCAACACGGATAGTGGACTGAGTTACACGAATTTAGACTACTCAAACTCCAATCCACTTTACCAAGCTGGTTACAATGAGAATTACAATGCCAGACCGCAGGATTCGATTCTGACGCGGCACCAAGACGATGCGGACCATCATCATCATCAAGTACACCATAGTTACGCAGTTCATGACGGAAAATTTGCAAATCATCATGTAGAAAGTGATGGATACCATCATCAACATCATGTTGCACATCAATCAGTGCCCACCAGTTCATGCATGGAATTCCAGCATTTGCATAGGTATAAGGAGACGGATTTGGGGACAGGGAGTGAGAACCGATTGAGGCATCATAGTAATGTGCACAGTTTGAATACGTCCCATCAACAGCAACCTGTATTGCCTACTTACAAGTGGATGCAAGTAAAAAGGAATGTACCAAAACCATCGGGTGAGTAAATAGAGCAAAGGTTGCAGAGCTATTTTTGAATTGAGATAACAAAACGTGTTGTTATGATAACATCTTAAAATTTAATTTAATCAGAACCGGTAATCCTGGAGTAATGTCAATAGGATTATGTGTATAGATCGTTCTTATCGATTTTTGCAGAAAATGTAAGGAGATTAACAATGTTACGGAATTGCAGCTAAAGTTAATAGGAAATGTAGCCAGCAATGAGTAAATATTTCAAGCTGAACTTATCTACAACAAAGCGAGCATTTCTCTTATTCTTTATCAGTAAATGTGACGCATATTGAGGTTCACGTGATCAATGATTTAAAAATGCATCAATTCATTTCAATCAATAGGTGTAATCTAGTGAATAATTCATACCTATTTATCAAACAGAAACTGATTACTTTTTAAGTTAGCCGAGAGATTTTCCCGAAAAACTGGATTACATTTCGAAATGACTTAATCCCATCAGCGCCAATTTAAGCCATGCAATAAAAGACTTATAACATACTTCTAGTGAAGTTCTCTGATTATTACATTTCTTACTAAGAAAACAGTGGCTAAAATAAGTGCTGTTGTAAATTTCATTTAGTGAAATCGATTATACGTGCCATGTCAGATCTCGGTCGACGATAAGTACACTTGACCCCCGTGGTATATTGGCCCCGCTTTCCATAGGTACTTCTAACACCACGATCAATTTATGTATTAAGTCTTATAAAGAAAACGGATCTTTTCGTTAAACAATTTTTTAATTGACACAACGAGTGCCTAAGTTAATCCTGGAAAATTGAGCCAATTAGGTGCTGGACTGATAAGATCGTCTTTATGGAACAGTCTTTCCTTGTACATTTTTTAACGGTCTGCCTATTCCAGTTTATGATTTCAAAATTGACCGTATCGCATACAGCATGTGAGTTGGAAGAAAAAAAGTATTTCGAACTGGTGTGTGACAGTAGTTGTAAGCGCGCGTGGGACGATTGTTGGTCAGTTAACTTGAATATATAAAGTTGCGTGTCTGTGGCCACCAACTTCTACCCTGATATGACATGCGAAGGAAGGGCACACAATAATGCAAAAATTATTTTTTCATAAAACACGAAGAAATGCAAGTGTGTAACGAGGGAAATTTCATTAGAGGACAAATTTTTATCCGCTCAATGAATCTTCGTAATTAAACTGTCGACTTTAGGTGTTAAGCGGAGAATTAATTTTTATTTGCATTAAACATGCAACATTTCTTAAATTGTTGAAAATTTGCTGGTTTGAATTACCTCCATCCCAGGTGTTTTTTCCATTCCAAATATTTATTTATATTTTTTTGTGTAGCACTTAAAAGTGACAATCTGATAAGTGTTTCAAACAAGGAGACGAAAATAATTAATGGACAGCTTCTGCTGACTAGTTTGTTGTAAGAAACATTCACCCATAAAAAAAACTTACAACATTATCAATAGAGGTTTTAATAACAAGCATACAAAAACGATAACCAAATGAATTTAATGAGACATTTAATTTTCACGTGCATAAATTTAATATGACAGCACCCTAATTCTAATGCAAATAAATTCACAAAACTATTATGAATCTATGGAGTGTTATTATAACAAAGTAAATAAAATCATTATCTTTGTACAAGGATCAAATAAAATAATTTATGAAAATGAAAGAAATTGGTTTGGTATCAAGACGACTTTATAACGTTTCGTTCATAGGCACAATTTTGCCACTAGTTAATCCCTTTATCTTATCACTCTAATCCTTAAATACGTTATCAAAGGTGTTTTTCAAATATTTATATATTCACCAATGGAAAATCAGTTTTTGGTATTTAGTTATTCTCTTTATAACATTTATGTTCTTAATAATACTGTTATTTATTGCCTATCAGGACTCTAAGTTTTGTCCACTAAAGATCGTCATAAAGATTATAACAGTTAATTCCTTATCAGGCCATACATTTTAAATATTTACAATGAATTATGTTTGTTTTACAGTCTTTCATAAAGACAGTTCAATGTATATTGTATATGACAATTAAACACAAAAGGAAACATAAAATACTGTTTTATAATACAGCGTTAGGGACTGCTTTCTAGGTGTTCGGTTACAATTTAACCCCTAAACACAGTGTTTTGCTTTAATGTGGAAATTGACTGTGAAATTCTTTCGCATGTAAAAGTTTTCGAAAACAATTTCGTAAAATTAAGGGACACAAAATATATAAAACCAAGACGTAATTACACCCTCACACATTGCCTTTTATACATAGAAATTTTTTCAATAACACACGGTGTATAGAAAGGCTTTTAGTGGCGAGAGTGCTATCAGGTTGCGTGTATCTGAAAGTGGCCAGATCTCATCAAAAGTGGCCTTTCAAATTTGACAGCAGCCATAATATGTATATGTTGGAGGTACATACAGAGGTAGTATATGGCTCATTTTCTATTTACATATGCTTTTATAGGCAAAAATAAAAAAATTGAAGACTGCAGTTTATTATTCAAATAGAAAGCACTTTTAATTTACTTGTTAATTTTATTGACATTATACATTGTTGTTATTGTAATGCACTACTCTACTTACATCCGGTTTTTTCACTCTTTATCGTAGATTTTTATTCAAATTTGAATAAGTTTGTATGTTTGACATGAAATGAAATATTTATTTTTATGTTATGAATGAGATGAAGATTATATACATAATACACAGAATGCGATGGGTTTCGTTATAATGTCTCCTTTTGTTGACTCTTTCAACACAACTTCAGCTGTATTTAACTTTCTTCCTTCTATATGGTACCTAGTGGATCGGGGGCCAGTGCAGTCGATAATAATTTTTCACGAAAACTTATAAAGTAGGTATATAATACACGTATACTGTAGGTATACAGAGAAATGAACTCCCTTTCCAGTTTTTATCATGACATCAACTGACAAATTCCTGCGATACAATCTCTTGGAGGAAAAAACAAAGTTCGCTGTGTTTAATTAATGAGAGAAAATTCGCAAGTCACGTTACTTAGTCCTTTTTTCCAAAATAAATTCGATAGATTTTAGAGGAACACGCACGCCTCTGTCACACCAGAAAAGGGGCTGATGATGATGGTTCGCTTGGTTGAAATTATATCATGCCGCTGCAACTAAAACAAACAATATTCAACTCGACCGAAAAATCCATTAAACCTTTGTTTGGTTAAAACTCCAATCGACTGCAATATTACGGCACAGATTACGTAACCTTTCAGGGATGATGCTAATGTGTCGTTCAATGGGGTCTAAAAGCGCGCTCTCTCCGATACCATTGTACCGAGTCTCATAATTACATGTTTGTTAATTTATGGAAAATATTGATTTCATGTTCTTGTAATCCGATAGGAAAGGTCCTTTTTTAATAAGATATCGATATCGAAAGTGTCTGCATTAACTGACAGCTTAACCAATCGTGTAAATTGGTTCATTGGACACGGGCTTGTTTTTTATACTTTGTCAACACTTTATTGAAGAACAAAGTATAACTATATTGATATTGCTCAAATTAAACAAACAAAACAACAATTTAATTTTTTCTTTCTATGTTAGCTTAGAAATGTAAGAGGTTTTAAATTTCAAATGGCAATTTAACTAATGGACTTTGATCGTTTTCAATCAGCTTAAAAACTTCGCATCTTTTTATAAGCTAGAATTTTCTTACACACAGTAGGTATATGTTATATAGAAATTAATTTAAGTATTAGCAACAAATAGCAACGCCCTTCTCTTTCTAAAAAGTCAGCAAATAAGATGAATTGCGGGAAAGATTCAATTAGTGCACCGTGCTGTGAATTGGTGGACAGAGAGAGGAAAAGATCTATAATGCAACTTGCTACTAAGAAGACCAATCTGTCTTCGTTTATTAGTTTCCAGTAGAATTTTTCTAATCTTCTTTTCAGCAATATATACGGGGCTTATTTAGAGATTTGTCCGAAAATAAACTGGGAAAGTGAAATAAGTAGAGTGGAAATGTGTACTGATTTTATGTATATAAAAAGGCAGTACAATTCCAGAAATTCCTTTTCGGTTCGTAAACACGTCGACGTCGGACAAAAACGTCTCTTCTATTGTTTCATGTTGAATATTTTTAGTTTTATCGTTTGTTCACTTTCTTATTATAGGAATATGCCTAGTGGATACATGTACGCTTATAGCACGTATAACTTATGCCGGAGGGATTAAGTGATCAATCCTATTCGTGACAGGCTAACATATTCATATTCGCATATTTTTCCAGCTTTCCTCATCCTACTGTACCTACTCTCTATATAATATATAAATGTATGTACGATGGTGGCTCTCTTTTATATTCTTTTTACCACCCCTAACTTATAATTCGGCTGTCCATCCACAAACAACAAGAGAATTTTTAAACCAAAAGTTGCAATACGCTTTTCATATGGTAGAAGCCGGTTTGTGGTTTGCCCTTCCACTTTTTCTAACAAGATAATAAAATAAAAAGTAAAATGTTTCTTATCACAATTTTATAACGAAATATATATAAAATGTTAATTATATCTGCATGACACAGTGACTAGTTTTTTTTTTCTAAGGGAATCCCTTATCAAGTTTTATCACGCTAATATTGCACACACGCACAATTCATGCACGCATTTAAATCCTTCAACTTGTTATATTTATATTAGAACTTTTATTGTACAAAATAGAATTTTAAATTGTGCTGATTGTGAAAATAAATATGCATATGAAATGTGTAAAAAAATTGTATTAAATTCACGATTGCAGATTTTGTTACATGTGCGCTGGGGGCCCACTTTACAGAAAGGAAGTACTTAACAATTTTTTTTTGTTAAATGATTAATATGGGCGTTCTTTTTTTAAATAAGAAAATACACGCAATGATTTTTTATCACAAAAAAAAATTGCGATTGTATCTTTGACACTTTAATCAATTTTGTTTTAAGGGAATTTGGTCAAATTTTATGCGTCTAGTCTGGCGACACATTACACTAGTTTAACCCCTTCACAAAAGGAGCCAACAGCTGGTCAAGCAAAATGCAGTGGACAGTAGTCCTAGAGAATAATCCAAAAATACCCCACATTCATATTATTATAATTAAAAGTTATTCAGGAAAAACAAGCTAATCAATTTCATTGTTTTTAATGTGTTACAAAATAATAATTGAAGTCCCTGAAGACATTTCGCTGGTAATTAAGAGCAGGAACTGAAATTAGAGGCATCATTTAGGTGTTAATTAATGTATAAATATAGCTTGTTAGACTGTCTTTTATATAAAAATGCAAAACAATGATGCTGTATTATTAATGGCTTGTGCTGTAAGCACTATAAATATCATTCAATTTGCATATTTTGTTATAAAGTTATATAGAACGGAAGAATGGTGATAGAAAAAAAGTACCCAAGCGGATTATATTAAATTTCACTGATAAAGCATAAATGTAAAGTGCATGTAGTGCAAAACTTTGCTGAGGGTTGACATAACTCACATTATACAATACTGGACATATTATGGATAACAAGTTAAAGCGGAAACAGTCGCCAAAGTGTCAGTTTGTTCCCTCTGCTTGACTTCTTAAAGAAAAAAAGGACGATAAGATCGTACATATTATAATGAATTAATTTCCTATGCATACATAACGATTTTATTTTTTAAATTATACCTGCATTTTTTATCAATTTTAAAATAAAGAAACTCTGATGTTCACTTGGTTTGGGAAGCTGTTAATTTAATTTACTAATTATCAGATTTAAAAAGTGGATGCGTTTTGTATTATATGAGGCTTGTTAGTCGATGAAGGTGCAAGTCTGGGGAGACATTCATTAATCAGTTGTGACAGTTTAGTGTTAACTACACGCTAGGTCGGTAATTACTAATGACGGACCCGTAACATGACAGCATTTCCAAGCATTTCAACGACCTTACAATGCACAGATGAGAATTTTTTTTAAATATTTGTCGTTATTATGTTACAGTACCAAAAATCCCACCACCCACAATGACGGACTATTCAACAGCGAGTGGCACAAGCAGTATTAGTCTAGAAAGCCAAAATCCTGCCACAAGGAACTCGTGTCTGGGCTCGAATGCGTCCAGTTTGCTGAATTTGAACTGTTTAAATACAGGCAGGACGAATTTCACTAATAAACAATTAACCGAGTTGGAAAAGGAATTCCATTTTAATAAATACTTGACGAGGGCGAGACGCATTGAAATTGCATCGGCTTTGCAGCTGAACGAGACGCAAGTGAAAATTTGGTTCCAGAACAGGAGGATGAAGCAAAAGAAACGAATGAAAGAGGGTCTAATACCACCGGAACCGATAGTGAGTAATACGGGAAGTAACAGTAGTTCGCCAACGTCTTCAACAAATTTAGTGCATGCAGAAGGGAGTAACGAGAACAGTCGAGAGTCCAATTGAAGAATTGTACATTATTTTTGAAATTATTTTTTCCGTGGAAATTTGTATTTGTCGCCAAAGATAACATTTTAGAAAGTTGATATAGTTGATAGAAGTTTAAGCTTTAGGAAAATTCACCACTCTACTAGAATTAATCCCTAATTAAATAATTTAAATACATTATATTTATTTAATTTAAAATTTACATAATTTATTATAATTTACAGTGTAAATAAACAGTTTTTTTATACAACAACTTTTCTTTACTTAATTAAATACGAGCGCAATTAGAATAACGAATGGATTTAATTACCTACACCGCAAGCGATGAATTTTATGTGATTTTCATTTACTATAGGTAAATACTGAGAGGTGATTTGTATAAACGTGTACATATATTTTTGAGATTTAGATCGTAAGTTACTCAGGGAATATAAAAAGAAGAAAAATGTATCTACCAAATAAATTAATTCCATAATGTATATATTTGTTTTCTTCCGAAATTTGTGTGTCAGCGTTACGGAAAACGAATAACAAAAATTTGGCAGATTGATATGAACACATTTTAATGGCTACCTATTTTTATTCTAAATAGTTAACAAACCAAGAACTACGATGATCATTGCTCCATACGGAAATTTGTCAAAATACGTTGCTGAACTCCATCCACATTCAATATCGGCTTTCAGTACTTCGATTACGCTTTGATTGTTCTTATTTGCACAAGCAGCGATTCTGAGATCATCGTCAGTGTGTCGACAAGTATATTCCGGGTTGGTGAACGATGCTGAACTAGAGCTTTCTCCGCACAAATATTGACGCTTTTTTCTTTGCCACACTTCAATCCATCTACAAAATGAAAAGTTTTTGTTAGACCCTAACATAAGGGGCGTGTTTTTACCCTAAATCGCAATCGCAAGTCCATCTATTTCCCGATATTTTTAAATCAATTAGGAATGTTTTACGATACAAATTCGGTTTGGAACCAGTTGAGGGATTCAAGAAGTTCTGTAATGCGACATTGTTCCTTACATCAACTGTAATATTTCTTGCTAAACCGACGTTCTGAAAAATGGCAGTGGGTATTTTCGAAATACTCGTGTTTGTTATAGAAATGTGTAGTTTTGGACTACGTATCCCCTAAAAACATGCATGCATAATAAGATATATTTTCAATACATTACGTTGCTTATTTGCTCACTTCAAGAATGTTTAGGCCTAATTTCTTTAAACCTTTTCCAGAAAACGTAATATTCCTTAATTTTGGAGGTAATTCGCCTTGTAATTCCTTATCCAAATTCTTGTCCGTCTCTTTGTCTACATATATTTCTAAATTTCTTATCCCAGCATTGTTTCGCAATAGCGCCGGCAAATTAAAGAATTTCAACTCTCTATACAAACTCAATTTTAAAGTTTTCAACGAATATAATTTACAAAAAGCCCCAGACTAAAAAATTCTCATGAAAATCCAAGACAATTATAAAAATAATTCTTACTTCTACGGTGTTCAAATTAAAATTCCTTATATCCAACTCGATAAGATGATTTGCCAAACCCAAGAGACTTGTGTTGCTTAAAAATGTTATTGGATTAGCCATCATTGATAAATGTCTCAATTCCGTTAATGAATGCGTTATAATCGGAATGGCAGTTAAATCATTATAATTTAAATTCAGGCGTGTTAGAGCGGACATATTAACGGCACTTTCCACTGATACCGTTGGCAAGGCATTATAGGCCATCGACAATGACACCAGATGCGGTACAGGCAATGTGGGCATCTAAAAATAATTAATTAATGTTTTTTCCATACAATTATGAACGTAGCGCATCCGCCAATTTTACAAGTGTAAGGGAAACGTTGTCCAAGTTTAAATGCAACAAACTGTATTCTAGTCCTTGAAAACTAAGTCCATTGGCTTCAAGGGACAGTTGTGGATTATGGCCCAAGTTCAACGTCAACAATCTCGGCAAATTCTTAAACGTTCCAGCATCAATTTGTACAATGCGATTATAAGACAAGTCGAGAAAATTAAGACTCTTAAATCTGGCTAAAAGGCCCCCATGTGCAAGTGATGAGATGCTATTTGATGACAAATCCAATTCGCAAAGGGTCATTGCTGTCGAAATGGACATACTAGTTAATGGTAACTTGCTGAGCATATTGTGTGACACGTCCAGTCGCTCTAATCCCTCCTCCCTAAATAAATTGTCCGGCAGCATACGTAAACGATTATGGGAAAGATCAACAATACGTAGATGGTTCAAAAATCGAAAGATATCGATCGGGATGTCAGTGATGCGATTGTTCGAAGCCAACAGCACCTGAAACCGGCATTCAATCATCCAATACTTCAAAAATAACCCTCATTTACTTGTAGTCGTTTCGTATTCCGGAAGGTGTCAAAGTCCATATCATAAAGGCCGTTATAAGAGAGGTCCAACAATTGTAAATGCGGCATATTGCCAAACACGTCTCTAGTCGCGTTTAGAATTTGATTATGGGAAAGATACAAGTGCGTTAAAGACACTTCAATTGGCCGAAAATATCGCTTAGAAATCGTTGAAATATTATTAAAAGACATGTCTAGGACACGGATGTTGGAATGAAAACCGTTACCACCTGAAATACAAAAAGAACATACTAATTTTTAGTTGGTTTCAGAAATTGTTTTAATATTTGTACTCACCCGGTTCGTTTTCATAACTGAGAGGCACATTTACCACTAAATCTAATAGTTTATTGTGGCTTACATTCACGTGTAATATCGATAATGTTCCCACTTGATCGAAAATTGAAAACTCAAAGTGGTTTAATCGATTGTAGGACATATCTAAGTCTTCCAATTCGGGTAGATTTTGAAAAGCTTCATATGAGACCGTAGTTATTCGATTTCCTTTCAAATTAAGCCGCTTTAGTCGTTGAAGATTCATAAATGAACGTCTTTCAATAGTTTCTATACGATTATCGTCTAAATGAAGCTGTTCTAATTGCAATAAATGGTTGAACGTGTGCTGTTGTATTTGTCGGATGTTATTGAAAGAGAAGAAAATAAGCTCCAAGTTTGAATGAATATCACCCTAGAAAATCCCGGTTAAAAGCGAATTTTTTTAATATAAAAGGGGCAGTTACTTGGAAAGTCCCCTTGTGCACAATGTCAATCATGTTGTCTTGCAACTCTATTTTTCGTAACTTTTTCAGAAAATGGAAGGCAGTGTCCGGAACATTCCTTAAATGATTGTTGCTTAAATCGAGCTCCTCTAAACTACTCAACGATTTAATAGCCTCACTGGGAACATTCTGTATTGAAGAAGAGAGCGCTCTCGACAATTTCAAATGAACTAAAGAGTGGCTTATCTAAAAATTAGATATTAGCACACTGAAAGGGTCGAACTTAAAAATTACATCAGCAAAAGCGTTGTTATCAATGGTCGAGATACTGTTCTCTGATAAATCCAGCCGCTTTAATCCATGTACAAACTTAAAAGCGTTCCCTTTAATCGTTTGCAAACCACCACCATTAATTTGTAAGTCCTCCAAGTCAATGCCGAAGTCTATAAAGTCATCGGCATACAAGTCACGTTTGTTTAATTTTGAGAGCGATAAAAATCGTAAGCTTCTTAATCTGAAAAATGAAATAAAAATGAGTTTATATAATAGTATATATAAATGTTGTGCGGTTGAACCGTTTCAAATCCTGAATATTAATAGCAACATTTTGACTTCCACTTATATCCAATTTATACAAAGTAAACTGAAATCCAATGAAAGATTCTGTCGGCTTTAATCTTGTAATAATATTATCTCGCAAAGAAATCGACCGTAATGCTCCGAAATGGTGAAAGACGTTCTCCGGAAGAAGGGAAATATTGTTTCCAGATAAATCAAGTAATTCCAAATAGTTTTCCAGTCCACCAAAAGCTTCAGGGGAAATTCCAGTCAAGCCGCAACTTCTTATATACAATTCACGGATTTTCGCTTGACGAAAAGCATTTGCCTTGAAATTTACAAATGTTAATAGCAATAAATTTACTGCTACGTTGTATTGAAACTTACTTCAACTTCACTTAGTGGATTTCCATCCAAGTAAGTTTTGTTCACCACGTTAAAATACTGAAAAGAAGCAGGCTTTAAGACAGTCAATTGATTGTAGTCCATCTTAAAAACGTCCAAATTGAGTTGAAAATTTAAATTAATAATTGTTCCCGGTCCAGCGGGTGGTTCCATTCGATTAATTTGGTTGTAACTTAAATCCAGGGTTTTTAAGAGACGTAACGGTTGTAAAGCCTGATAAGGGATGGAGGTAAGTTGATTATCAGCAAGTATCAAATGTGCCAGCCGGCCCATTCCATCACGGAACACATTGGGATCAATTTCACGTAGGTTATTGCCGCGTAAGTCTATAGTGTCCAACATGGGAAGGCCAGAAAAACTATCGATTGGTAGATGAATTAAGGAATTTTCAGCTAAAATAAGCACTTCCAACGAATTTTCCAAACCACGCCAATCTTCTGGCAAGATTCTGTTTATCTCATTCCCTAAGCAAATTCAATGTTATACCTAAATAAAATTTCTTAATAAAATGAGCACTTTAAATACCTGTTAGATCAAGGAGTCTCAGTTTTTGTAAATATCGCAAAGCTCGATTTGGAACTGTAGTTAATTGACAAAAGCTCAACTCTAACTCCCATAAAGACCGTTCTAGCCCTAAAAACGCTTCGTCCGCTATTACAGCCAAAGGATTCTGACTTATCACAATTTTGTAAAGTCCAGTGCTTTGTAGGAAAAACGGTTGTATCGTTCGTAAATGATTATTATGTAAATGCAACACGAACACTTTCGAAATGTTGACTGAATCTGGAATTTTGGGTAAATGGACATCACGGCAGCTTACAATTCCCAAATCGGGCTCGGATTTTGAGCAACTACATAAAGAATTAAAATAGCATGGTGGATATCTAACCATTTCAGTCTCTTTCGATTCGATTATAGATATCCATATCATTAAAATAAACGTGCCTATAACTAATCCATACCCAAATTTGATTATATTCATTAAATCCTTGTAAGAGAGATATGAAATCGTAAATTAAGGTGCTTTAACTTTTCTTGAATTGACTTACCATTTCTAATTCAAAACAGGAACTCTGCAACTTATTCTAACATTTTCAACAACAACAACTAAAACTTGACTGATTCAGTTCAAACGAATCCCTATTCACTCACTTATTCACATAAAACCCATTAGGTTTCTTTTAACAAGATTAAAATCATAAGTATAATACGTTTAACTACTCGACTATAAACTAAATAGTCCTTGTTTTATTGTATTATAAAAGCACTACAAATATCTACTGATTTTAAGAAATTATTGTTCTAATTGTTGCATTTTGTGCAACATATAGGAAATTGTAATTAGTTTGTTTGTTAGATATTCGGGTGGGTGGATGAATAAACGTTACTCATATTGTTATTCTATTCTATTCCTCTCATTTGTTTTGTGTAGTTAAGTTTTGCGACCCACTTACACGAAATTTAATTAGCCCAATGCGATTTGTACAAAGTTCATAATTCATATTCAAATTAAGTATAGAAGTTTTCTTAAATCTTTGAGTATTAATGATTTAAGTACAATTACAATGTTTCGGGTCTAAAAGAAAAAGGATACCTAATAGTTTTTTTAGAAAATAATATTTATTTAAATGATAAATAATTTGTACATATTATTTTAAACAACGCTCCAAAAATTATTGAAGTATCCAAAATTAAATTTAAATTCCTGCAAGTACGGTGAACAATAACTAGCATAAAATAATCAACATTATTCGATTGAAATGTGGAGAATTATTATAAAAAGCACAAACATGAATAGTATCCCCATAACTATGTAATAGCACTGATAATTCATACTGACACATCCTGTGAAGAATTTGAGATAAACGTCTGGTAAACCTTACTTATAGGTATAAAAGTATGAACAAAAGTTATGTACATGTATGTACAGCACTAACAAAAGGTAAAAAAAGGAATTTTGTTGTGGATGTAGAGTCTTGCCACAGTATGCCGTTTGTTTTTAAAAATTAGTATTTTATCTTTTCATCAAGAGAAGTTCATGAAAGTTGTGGAGATAATAATAATACTCAGGGAAACATCGATCAGTAGTTGCAGTTATTGATATGATTTGTATTTCTTAAATAAAATGTCCAATATAAAATAGTTCATTATTTATTTCTTCAACAAATAACCTTATGGCACTATTTAATAAAGGAATTATGTACAGGAGTATGCTGAAATAAATAAAGTTGTTTATGGTCGCGCCCTGAAATAAAACAAACACCTCAATTATTAATTTCACCACAGTAAATGAAATTAATTTGTTAGTACATTGATGAGAAAATGAAATAATGTTGTTATAAATGACACGTCCGTTTCCATAAATGATCTTTATTACAAATCAGTCTCAAAACAAATTAAAAATTAAGCATTACATTATAAGTATATCATATAAAATCAATCACATTTTTGTAAATAAATCAAGAAAGAAAAAAAATTGTTAAAGCATTAAGTTATTATTATTGGTTTATGAATCCAGTTAAAGTTTGCTTAAATGCATTGCATCAAGTTGTTTAGAATTACAAGTCCTAGAACAAAATAAGAATGGTTTAAAGTTTGATTAATAAATAAATGAATAAAACCAAAACAATCACAAAAATAAAAAGCAATGAATGATATCTTAATTTATATATTAATTTGGCTTGTAAATATACAAGTTTACATAGAAATATAGACATCTAATAAATTTTATGTACAAATACATCTATTTAAAAAATAGAACTACAATAGGAAACGGGATCAATTTGGCTCTTATGGAAAGGAATCTGTTATACAAAGGTAATACTTTTAGGAATGTATCTGGAATAAACAATTTCTATTAACAATCAGGTACCAATTTTTAATTTTTGCCACATACGTTCAATCAACATACATTTCCTAATGATAACAAATTATATTGAATTGCAAACGACTGGAAAAATCCACTTCGAACAATTCAATAATAAATGATAAGCAAAATGGTATACAATTTTCTAATAAAAAACAACAAAATGTAATTGTACTCAAGTTGATTGAATGTATACATATTTGATATGTCATGACTAAACTATTAAAGAACAAAACAAATCCAACATTTAATCTACTGAACACCTTCAATTTGTTATATATTATATGTATACTAAATTACGAATTTATATATTTTTTAAAATACCCTTATTTAAAGGCACCCACTACATTAAAGTCAACATTAATTTGTTCAATTAGTTCATAATTGACGGAGTAACAATATGCGTATATGTATTATTAATGCAGAAATCATTCTCAACGAATTCGATAATGCAAAGCCATTTGAATTTTAAGTACATGTTATAGGTTTAAAAAAATAATAAAATAATGGTAACTTTTTTAAAAAATTACTTGATTACAGTTAGCACTCATGCAGTATTAGATCATAATGCGCACTTACATGTGCTCCGGATGATTTCTAATACAATCAATAAAATCGCTTGGCTTCTGTTGACCAGTACAGATTTTATGAATTGCAGTAAACAATGGAAATCTAAAAGAAAACAGAACAAAATTAATAACCGCTTTAAATCGTTTAAAAACCGCATTAAACTCACTTATCTTCCATCCCTTTATTCTTTAACATATAATTCACCTCTTCCGCTGTAAATGGTCCTTGTAACTTCTGTCCATTCAGCATTTCATCCTCTAATTGTTTAATAGATTTACCGGTCCTCACAAATGCTTCACTCACTTTCCTATTACGTCCACCGGAACATGTTGTTATTAAATCAGCCACTCCACAACTTTCAAAGAAGGTTGACAATTTCCCACCTGGATAGAAAACATCAACAAATTTCACCATTTCCATTAAACCTAAACGTATTACAGCAGCTTTCGTATTGTCACCCAAATCCAAACCGTCAACAAAACCCGCACCGCAGGCAACAATATTCTATGCAAAAAAAAACAATCAATGTCTCATTTTAATAAATTTGTTACGCTTATTTTACTTTCAGAGCTCCACAAATTTCGACTGTATCCTCATCATCGACAACAACAACACGAAAATAATCGGTTTGAATGATATCCCTGAGCAGATTTCCAACTTTATGGTCTTTAGAGCCGATTGTCGTCTCACAGAACTTCTCGTCGGCCACTTCAGGTGCCAAATTAGCTCCCATAAGAACAGAGCATGGAATTTTCAAGTGGCGTGTGATGATGTGCGAAATTAAGTCAATTCCACCGCCTTCAGCGACATCAAAACCCTGTACATACAAAAAATAATCTGATGAATTTTAATTTTTATGTAAAATAAACAAAATAACAGGAATTGTAATGAGGTGACGTAAAAGGAAAGTATTTAACACTAATAATACGTGTTACGAAACGATGCAATAACGTGACAAGGCAATTTTAATAAAAAAAATACAGTCAGGTGCTGCTTACTTTAATTAGCGACAGACCAATAGCGGTTGGCTTGATTTTACCCAATAAAGTTGAGCATAAGGTCCTAATAAATTGATGTGGCACGACGAAGATTAAAATGTCAGCATCTTTAGCGGCTTCCACAACGTCCGCAATGGCAACCTAAAGCTAATTTTTAGCCTTGACTTTAAACAAGGAACTCTAACATTACATACCACATTCGGAGGTAATTTATGACCTGGCAAATATTTAACATTTTCATGTGTCTCATTGATGATTTCCGTCAACTTTTTCCCATTGACGATTTCTTCATATACGTACATGGTAACTCGGTCATCAAAGTGGCTAAGACGAGCTGCATTTGACCCAACAATTTTCGCAATTGCGGAACCCCTAATGTAGAAGAGAATATTTTATTCCCAAGCATTTAGGAAGTGACTTCAAGGTAGTGAACTAATAGTGAATGGTTTATGTAACAGCATAAGTGTATCGATAATATAAAAATAGAATTAAAGTAGGGTTAGAGTGCATGTTTAAGTGATTTTCTGAATGAAAAATATGTAAATAATATGAGATGTATTTACCAATTGCCACTGCCCACGATACACACTTTAGTAGGTTCGTTACAAGCCATCGTTTCTACGTAATTTTTCTCTGTTTTCGACGCACTGTAGCAGAAGTAATGGGAATGACAGCAGTTGTACGTCGACGGCGACGACCACGTCTGTTTTGTAGCACAAACGGGGATTGATAAAAGCGTACTATGAACACGTTTCGAATTAATTCGTAATCGACCTATGATTGTTTGGAGTGAAAAGTACACACCAATCATATGGGATTTACAAAGGTTGTCTTATCTTATCACTCTTGTGACCCTCTGATCCCAACCTTGAATAAATTCTCATCTAAGTGTAAAAATAGGGATACTTCAAACATCCCACGCCTCATGTTGTTACGTTCACACTTTTTCTGCGCGTGATATATCATAAATCTGCACAGTGTAATGTGCCAAAAGATCTAATGTTCTTGGAAAGTTCTTTACGTAGTTTCTGATAATGGTTCTTCGATATTATATTATGAAATCCGCCCACTGGCTTCCAATTGCTACTGTTTGAATAGTTGATAATTATTGATAAGCCACTTTCCATTTCACAATAATTATGGAATACTATAGCTGAAAGCAAAAACACATTACAAAAATTAATTATAGAGAATTTTTATCATACATGTGTAATGTACATAAAAATATACATGCTATCTTGAATAAATACCAGAACATTTATATTTCCTGTTTAGGTAACTGATCGAGCCATATCTTTAAGAAAAACGAACTTTATCCAAAAATTTCATCACATTTTCAAATTATTTATAACCTTAAAAAATTTTAGGACTATTGAAATTTGCATTGTTGGTCATAAGATGTTTACTAGTTTTTTAATTTAAAATTAAGCGGGTTTAAAAACTAAAATCCATAATCATTGAATAAGTTACTTTATTTAATTAAAATCTTGATAATGATAACATAAAACACATATTACGAGAACAATAAAATGTCATTGTGTTGTACTAACTGCTTACATTTACATTTACACTGTCTTCATTACAATATATAATATGTACTACATACTTTATATGGTATTTTTAAGTACACAACAACAAATAGGTAGTGAATATATATGAACTTGAACATTTAATTGTTTACTATTTGATCAACTTGTAAATTAATCTTCTTTTGTTTGAGTAGCTGAATCTAATATATTTTCGAACGAGAAAGGTTGGAAACCGTAGCCTTGACCACTGTAGAATTTACTTTGGAATTCCACCCAATGTAAACGCAATGTATGCAAAAATGCAGATAATCCCTCCATAAGTACCAAAATAGAGATGGTCAACGAAGACCATATCGCAAATATAATGTACAATGCAATACCACCTGTCCAATCTTGTACAATTAGACCCTTACTTAGGACCATACCCCACAAAACTTCAGATAACTCTGCAAACATACAATTCCAACAATGTAACACAATAATCCCTCACAAAATCAAAAATAAACTTACGTGAGTGAGCTAAAGACAAAGCCCACAAACGTAGATATGACGCAGTGTGAGACACCGAGCCCAAAACATATTCAATTGTATGAATTCCTTGATGAATGAAAATCTCACCCAATGGCTCTTCATGTCCATGTCCACCGGCTGGTACAGGAGGCTGTGCTGTATTATTGTGTATTGGCTGTTCAGCATCTCCATTTTCAGTGGCAGATTGCATTTGCTGATGGGAAACGGAATAATTCATCTGGCGACGACTTCTCATTATATAAATTGGCTTAGCCAACAACATCCACGGAACACAGAGCAATGCGCAAAATAGCAACAATTTCTGAATTCCTATCTGACCAGCAAACATTGTCGGTGTTTCACAATGTTCCTGATCATACGGTGTGTTCTTCATCAACACCATATTAATAAATGTAATTAAAATGCTTGGAGCACACCGGGTTGAATAGGGAAGATCCTTAGCTACAAAAATTACACTTTCAATTCAATCATCTCCATGATTTAAAGAAACTTACGATCATTTGATGCATAGTACATGAACCATTTAATAAACATCAACAAACACATGTACAAGAATAAGAAAACTAGGAAAATCACTTGCGGTATGAATTCGGTGATGATGCTTAATTTGTTCTTGAAATAAACGTGATTAAAGAAACTCATCGAAACACCAAACAACATATGTGTTATGCCCAAAATAATGGATATCTTCATCTTAAATGAATTCTGGAATATGATTTTATTTTTCGACAATTGCCACACTGGATCCATTCCAAGCGGATATGGAGTGCCAAAATAACTTGGCGTAGCTGGATCCAACATGTAATCCGTTTGTATTGACAAGGCTGTAGCTTTATCAATCGATGCATTCCAACTGGAGCCGAATATATTTAATGATTTCGCAAAACAATCATTATAAATCATTCCAGTGTACATGGAAAACATGCCCATAAGTAAAATTATGTACCGTCCACCAAAGAAAATGTTCCAGATCTAAAAAAATCAGAAAATAGTAAATGATTTATTTACAGTCATTTAGTAATTACTTCATTGTCGAGTTTCTTTGCGGCAAGTGGCTTCTCTTTTAACACCATCCAAAAACCGAATGCAGCCATCAGAAACCCGTGTCCTAAATCACCAAACATAACAGCAAACAAGAACGGGAATGTTATAATCGTATATGGGGCCGGATTCATCTCTCTATACGAAGCAATACCATACGAATCGATCAACGTTTGGAAAGCTGAAGTGAATTTGTTTGTGTGGTTATATGTTGGCGGATCTTCAGGTGTATCCATTCGATTTAAAATTGGGGGCACAGAACTGCCGCTTCTCTCCTAAAAATTCAATTCATATTTTAATTCAAAATTTCCAATAAATTTAATTCCACTTACCGTTCCTCGTCTTAAGGCCAACTGAATGTTCTCCAAGTCCAAAACAGGCACCCAACATTCAGCAATCAAACATTTTTGGGTTACATCCAAATTGAACAAATTCAACGTATGATAAATCGCCTTGATTTTCCGCACTTTGACGAACCAATTTTTGATGTTCTTTGCCGCCGCCACCAAGACTCTGTGACGGTGGTCTTGTGTTTGGCCCAAAACAGTGTTTAAATCCTCAATACGAGTCATCACACCCATCGCCATTTCGCGACGATCTGCTGGCGCTTCTGGGCATGGATACAAAGTAGCACGGAATCCTTCGCAGATTTTCTTCACTCTGGTCTTCAATTGGTCTCCTTGAAAGAAGATAATGAAAACTGACTTGTATACATGATCACCCTGAAAACAATATCTTATTAATTGATTTTTTAAGTTGTGAATTGGATTGGATTTACCGATGATGGATCTTCCAAGGGCGTTTCAATCTCAGCTTGTCGAAGAAATACATTACCACGACAAGCACGCCATAACATTCGCTCAAAAGCCGGTATACGTTCACGTAAAATAACTCCAGCAACGAAACTGTTTGTATTGAAAAGAAATTCTATCAGTAAAACATTTTGGAAGGACAATTGAATAGAAATTATTTGGAAAAAAGTTTATATTAATTAAAGCTGCTTTACTTTACAACCAAAACTGTGTATAAATTCTTTAGTAGTAAAAAAAATCAAAATTAATTTGATTAGTTGTATGCACAGTCTTGTTTCGAATATATACATTTAATTTTTTTTAATAAATCTGTTGTTCTTACCAGCACATTTACATTCTCAAACTTATAGATCTTTCCACGAAACTACATGATTTAATATTATTATAGATAGTTAGTTACAAATATTTAGAAGCCGTCATATAATGAACATAAATAGCAAATAAAACAAATACGACTACATAATATTTATAGCAGCACAACAAAATAAGAATACAGTCACTAAAAAATCAGTTTTTCTTTATATCTAATATAACTTCTGTGTTTCACATTGAAAAATAAAGAATATAGTAGGTTAAAATAAAAAATTTTACTGACCATGGAAAGAACTCCTCTGGTTCAAAATGTTTTTCCGGAAAACTGTTAAAAGTTTTTAAGGATAATTTTATTATTCAACAAATTTTATGAATAGATGGAAGAGAGATTATGAGAGTGTATAATTTGCTCTAAAATTCAAATTAGAGCAAATAAATGGCACAATGGTGGTAAAAAATAACTCAAAATAAAAAACAAACTAAAAGAAATAAGATCATTCAAACTAGAGTTTTAAATGAGAAAAAAAAATGTGATAAATGCGGCTGATAAAAAAATAAAACAATGGTTTAATGAGGCAGAAGTAGTGTGATACGTACCCCAACTGCACGGGGCCAAGGGTGCTTTGTCGGGCAATAGAGTCGTCACTAATGAGGGCCCTGGTCATAGACTCAGTCGGGTTCACACCCCCCTCGTGCTGCTTAACAACACAACACATTAGCAAACCCTTTACGCCACCACATTTTTAATTTGATTTTTGAATATCATGACTGTATTTTTCTATACGAAAAGAAAATGGTCCAACGTTAAAGGTGATGCAAAAGTGGTGTTGCAAATTAATAGAAATATTAAACCATTTCTTTTCATTTATGGTCAGCGCCTCGTTTACTTTATTTTTCTGTGTTAATTTAGGAACAATGACACTAAACTACTGATAAATTTGATAAGAGAGTAGAAAAAACAAGCCTCAGTGCAATGAAGTGCAATGTTTTATTTTAAAAGTGAAAAACACTACTACAAATCAATTAAAAAAACAGTCATGTTACACAAAAAACAGATTCAACTTCAAATAAATAAATTCGTACAAAACAAACAAGCGAAAAAAAAAGCATAAAAATGGTATAATAAAACAAAATAAATTTAAAAAAACACCTAGCATGAACAAAATAAATACGTTACCATCATCCAAATATTTAGATGAAAAATTGTGTACATATACAAACATTTATAATAATAAACTAGATAGAATAAAAGCAGTGCAGAGAAAATGTATCTAAATTAAAAATTCATCATTTACCACCACCATGCTGCTGTACTTAGCAAAATTTATATTAGATTTATATCAAAAGATAATTTTTCTATCTACAAGTGTATGTGTACCCATAAAGTCAATAAAACTTGAAAGATTAATTATCAATTTTAATAACAAAGCTATCAATTAATACCTACTAATAGAAGTGTTAATAAAAGTTGCGACAATTAGAATATTAATTCGTGTAGTTAATAAACTTTTGACTTTCGATGTATATAGGGATTTTTTTAGTCAAGTTAATTACAAATTTATCTAATATATCTTTACGACACAGACATTTTGCTTGCCTCAAAGTAGTCCGGTAGCTGATTGTGTCTACCATGATGGTATAGTGCTGGAAGAACGACAAGATTTTGTGTTTGCAAAACTAAACTATTATTCTTTCATAAAATATTTCATTATCATTCTGTATTTATGTACTTTATGCACCCAAATAAAAAATTATCAAAAGAATGTTGCAATTACAACATTCGATTATCATGTTTTATTGTTTTTATGGCTCATCGCTAATTCTAGTATAAGTAATAAAGGAATTGTACGATAAGTGAACAAAAAAAATTAAAATTACACCGACTTTAATCATCAATTATGTAATCTCACGTTATTTTCTCGTCATTTATTTTTTAATAAAATACTCGTATACATATCTATAAAACGTATTTTTCCTTCTATTTATGATGAATTGGTTATTCAAGTCACAAGACAGTTGTTAAACCACATTACGCCAAAAAAAATGCCAAATTTAAACTATTAAAAATCCTTTCAACTAGAAATTAGCAGCAATAAAGTATAGGAAAAACAGTTTTATGGGCACATTATTTACATAATACAGAATAAATATGGTTTTGAAAGCAGTTTTTCTCATAGAAAAAATTTCTGTTGTCTCCAATAAAATATTGAAAAAATAAAAAGTATTGTTTTCGTAAAAGAAAGTGAATTTTGCAATTACCCTAGTTTGAGGGCCTGCCCACCCGCACGAAGGCCTTCTTCACCTAACAGGGTGACTTGTTCTTCCTCGCGTGCTGGATCAGCCATCTGAGAATAGGTGGCACCTTCAGCCTGGTGACACATTGCCCTTCCTAACTAAAAACCTAGCCCTATCTCTACCCCGACACCAACGGCTCCACTTTCCAGTCTCAAATTTTAGCACACGAAGCTTCAGTAAAGTCACATTGTATGCAGGAAATTCAAGGAAGGTTTTTTTGGATATTGTCTTTTCGTGCAATTAAAATAATAAAGCATGCAAGGCGTGTAAAAATAATGAAATAAAACTGGAACCGTATAATTTAGGTAGTGATGGAAGGTTTTCATTAGAATTATATTAAAAAAAAGTGTAAAACAAATAAACGTAATCAAAATTGGAACGTCATTAGATCCACATGAACACGAATGTTTACATGACGATTAATGACGTTCTTAAATCATATAGAACTAGACAATCATTCATAACACAAGTGTTGAGCCCTAGATTTTTTAGAGTTTAACCAGATTATTGTATACAGTTTCTGTGCATGCATTTATTGTAATAATTGTTTCGTCATAAAGCAAAAGAGAAAGTTTCTATTGGTATACTATAAAGTGGTGGCATGTGTGTCATTCTTAGAAAAATTATAATATAATCAGAAAAAAAATCCAGCAAATAATAAGGATATTAAATTGTGTGGTTTTGTAACCTTCGGATTTTACATTGTATTTGAGGATTGTTAAAAAAAGCTTAACACACTATTGATAATTGTACACTCAAAAAATACTGAACAATACAAACATTACAGAATTTAATAATGTTGAATCTCGGTAATTAAACTAAACAATTAAGTAACTAAACATTTGAAAAACAATCATTTTCTGATTTAAATGCGAAACACAAAAGTGACTTGAGTAAATAGGAAATGGTACGGGATGGAACAAGATCCTGCTTGCGTGTACATCAGTTTAGACATATTAAAAGAGTTGTATCAATACTTTTATCAGTTCGAATTAAATAATTTAAGTATTTTAAAACCGCCACCAAATAAATACATTTGATAAAAACTTCTTTTGGCAATGTGATACCAGGCTGTAAATACATTTGAAAAATCTCTAGAGATGTATATGCTTTAATTACGCTATAAATTCTACTGTAGGTCTCTTATATTGAGAAATAAATATGTTGTTAATAAATTGATTAAATTAAACAAATTATTACAATTAACCATTGTTAATAAATAACCATCAAGTAAATAAATAAAAAAACACAAATAATTTAGCATGCAATTATCAACCAGATGCTGTATTTAAAGCATGTTAGATTAAAATAAGGAAAAAAACATAAAATAACACGTTGTTTGAATTTTTTAAACGTTTTTTAAAAAAGAAAAATATAATTCTAAGATAAACTTACAAAAAAATGAAATGCTCAGTTGTATCATGCGTTTGCAACTGGTCTGGACTTGAATTCGAAAAATCCTATATTTGCATTAAAAATTCTTTGTTAACAAGAATATAAATAATCAATAAAAAGTGAGAAAATTTTATGAGTAAGCTGAGCAAGTGTTAACACACAGTGCAAACAATTATTACTAATTGGTGCACTTTTATTAGGTTGAATAACCGCGCTCAACAAAAAAATGATAAAACGTCATTTTGGAAAACTCTGAAATGAGGGTTTCATGCAACACTCGACAAAAAAATTCGCTTGAAATCATTCAAAGCTTATCTTTAGTATGGAAAATCAAACATAATAATTGAAGTATCTATAATAACATTGACATTCGATACGTCGAATAAAAAAGTTAGTCATTAAAATTCAGGTCATTTTAAAATTAGTACTTTCCATATTGGATTGGCAAAAAGATTCCCCGCTCTGAATTCTTGCCAAAAATTCTCACCAGAGAACGTTTATTTATTTTTTTTTGTACTTTAAATACAGCATCAATCAAAAATATCTTCGTAGTTTCAAGTTTAAAAAATAAATTCAACATTCTTAATAGAAACATAAAAATTGATGATAATTATCGGAAAAATACCGTAATCGAATTTTCATATATGACATAATAATAAAATGCGGTATTTTTCTCAACAATTGCTCAACATTTAAAAAGAGGTTAAAAAGAAACTAGTATTATTTAAAACCATCATGCTAGGTGATAAAGATAATTAAAACATAAACGTCTTTTTCACTTCTTTTCATTCTTACCTCGTCGAAGAAGACTTGGGTTTTCCGTAAAATCTGTTTTAACTCTGTCAATTCCAAGAAGTTACGTTTCAATGCCTCTGCATTCTGATTCACCTCCCTTAACTCGTTCTCCAACTTCTCAAACGTGGCCTTTAAGCAAGATCACAAAATAAAGGAAAAGGACATTCAACATTTCCGTATAGTTATACTTCTAAATCGATCATCTCTCTGGGCTGCGGCGCCTCCGGATTCTCTCCTGTATCCAACATTGGGATTCCATCTTTTTTAATCTCCTTCTCCAGATACCGCAACTTCCTCTCCATCTCATCACATCGTCGTACTTCATTGACGAACTTTCTTTGAAAGACATTCACGTCCGGATTGAGCTGTTCCAAATAAGAATTGAAATTAGGAGAGCGCACAAATGAAACCGCTACATAGAGGCTTAAAATAAAACTTACGTCTCGAAACTGTACAAGACCAAGTTCACCCAATTCCGATACACAAGCATATGCAGCCTCACTTTGCAAAAACAACTGACATAAAGTCATTTCAGCACTTCGAAACAGTGACCCCATCTCGGTACCGTTCCCAAACAATCCCTCTTTCAACTGGAAAACCAAAAGGATTAACACAACCAATTAAAACACAATTAACCAGCTTTAATGCACACAACAACTACTTGTGAAACACGTACATTCATCAAGGAATCCTTCGCAAATGACATGGTGGCCAAGGGGGACTGTGTGAGGTACGAGCTATGGTGGTTGCGCACAGACCGAACCGCTTTCGAACTGCGCTAAAGTATTGATTCTAAATACTTTCTGTATTTAAAATGTGCGCTACGATACGAATGGAATTTACTGTTTTCTACGTTTTACAAAGGACTTAGAATCGCATCGCATTTGTTCATCGTTTATTTGATCACATTTTAAACCCACAGGTTGACAATACGTTGTTGCGTCAGTTGACGGAGGAGTCACTTGATTATTCGCTCATTTTTATTGCTTACCTGTTTAACATTTGGGTAATTACTATCCATATTTTGCTTATCTGTCATTAACAAGTCATTGTTTATACAGTTAAGGTGTATTATCGTCCACGCATAGATAAAAATTACATACACACCGGGCATTGTTTCCAATATGCGGGTTCAAAGGTGCGAAGGAAACGCGCTAATCTCCGCTACCGCCACTGCCAATCTAGATCTAAATCTAATTAAAGGATTAATAATCCTTTTAGCTACTTGAATAAGTTATACTTTCCTACAGTTAGGCCTTGCACAATTAAAAACAAACATTAATTGCTTTCTAAATATAATTGATAAGATGTCTATCTTTTCTAAATATAATAAAACTAAATTAAAGGCTTACGCATGCCGCTTAGACAAATAAAAATAGCGTCTTATATTAGGATATAGGTATAAGATAGGTACTTATAAATGACGGATGATAATCAGTCTGTACAGGTATAATCTGTCATCAGTAATAAATTTAATTTGACGTTTCTTCCTAATTCGGCATAATATGGACGCAAAATTAACAGTTTTTCAAAATTAAGTATGGATTTTCTTTTGGAAAACGTCTGCAGCACTTCTTCAATCCAGAAACGATTTGGCACAGAAAATGAAGTAAATATAGCGAAGAACATTTTCCTAATTAAAGAGCAACTTGCTTTGTTATACGAAAGAATGGTGAAAGAGAATTTCTATTTAACGTTAGAAAATTATAGTGTTCTCGTTAGTGCGGAAAATATACTGAAATTGTTGGAAGCGGATAAAATTGAATGGAGTCCATTTAATTTCAATAGACGCGACATTAAGTTGAATGGGGATGGTAAGATTTATGTTGATACTGGCCTTTTAATACAGATAATTGACGTTGTTAATCGTGTTAATGAAATTGCCGAAAAATGTCTGATAGAGAATTATTTGTGCTCATTGAGAACTGATTCCCTTGATGAATTTATGAGAGATGTTCCGAGAAAAGCGTCTGTCTCGTCTGAGGATAGAAAAAGTGTGTGTAAAATTTCCCTACCCACATCTGTGCACTTAAAAAAGAGCTACGTAATTTTGCCCGCTTGCGGTTGTTCAAATGAAAACAAAAAGAACAAGTATGCAGACGATCCAATTGCACAGGAACTATTACAGAAATGTATTCAAGAGTTGGAGGCTGCTAGACAAGCTTTGGAACAACAACATGATTTTATAAATACAGATCCGTTGGCTATTACTGAAAGTGATCGCAACTTTCCTATTCCCGAGAGCTTATTGCAACCAAGTGCAAAAGTGATGACCAAAAAATCTGAAATCACTACAAAAGCAGTTGTTGGGCCGAAAAAGTCAAAATATGCATACGAATCAAAAGCAAAAACTAGAGGGAATAAATTAAAGTCAGACGGTTCGTCAAGTGTGCTCATGATTAGGAAGCATAAAAAACCGCAAAAGGGAAGTATTACGCCCGATTTGACACCATTGGATAGTCCTGCAAGCTCCAAGGTGTCAATTGGAACTTCTTGTGATTGTCGAGGATCTTGTACCTCAATGATAGAACACATTCCTTGCAAGACTCAGTATCGTGACTCAAAAGAAAGGTACAAGAAACGTAAGAAAAGCTTCTTAGAAAAGCTATCGTCTGTATTTAAAAGGAAAATGATGTGTCCCTCTTCAGCTTACATCTTAGAGTATGGAAATAGTGATGAAGAGGTCAAAAAAATGGTTGTATGTGTCGGTGGTGATTGCTATAGAGAGAATGAAGAGTCTGAATCCAAATGTGGATCTCGACCGTCACAAAGTGTTCGATTTAACGATCAGTCCAGTGATACTGACTCTCACGGCACCCAAAGGAGGTCCAAAAAAACTGCACGTGAAATTCGAGATAGTCAAATTTTAAAATGTACGGAGATAAAATCCAATGAAACTACGAATTTATTGTACAAAACAACAGATGGAAAGAATTTCTGTATTTCTTTGAAGATTAAACCACAAAGCAATCAAAGATCGGGTTGTGATCACACAAATTCGAAACAGGTGTATTTTTCTACTCTAGCCGCAAATGTACAAGAAACAACAGAACATTTTGTAAAAAATCAATTCAGTAGAATTCGAGTGCATGAATATCGTGAAAGATTGCTTCAGAAATTTAGTCAATTAAGTATTGACAACATCATAAGGATACGAAAGAAAAGTCCGTTTAATAACAACGAATTGTTCAACGCTATTTTAAAATCGTCAAAAACCTTTGATGACTGTGCTAACGTTAAATCCGAGAAGAAAGGAAGCAACACATCCACAGATTATTACATATCTTTAGCGAAAACAGAAACAGATAGTGCGCCTTGGGTTATAAGTTCACCACAAGTTTATTATTTTGAAGTTGAACATAACACAAAGAACTTTAGTGGCAACCAACTGAAATACAAACTGGAATATTACATCAATTTAACAAGAGATGAACACGTTTGTGAAGCCCCTAAGAATCTAATTTATGATGTTCGCTATTTTGAAGTAAAAAAATATTATAGAGATAACGAAAATTGTTCGACGAGTGAAAATAGTGAAACATGCCAATCCCAACATAATGCAAATAACAGGGAGAAACAAAGATCCTGTAGGAATTTGAACCGGAAGAACAATGCCGATAAAAAAACCTATTTAAACATTCATAAGAATAATTTGGGTCTCTATCCATGACAAATCTAAACATTTATCCTTATTGAAACAATTATTTTAGGTCATTTAGCTTCGGATTGCGCGCGAAGTTCTGACGAAGAGGCAGATTTACAAGCAATGTACAATTTTTTCTTTAACCAGATGAAAGAAGAGTCTGTAGATAACGATTTGTTTGTATTGAAACCACAAATAATCGAGTCCAGACCCGTCAATTATCATGTGGCGCCCGTTCATATTAATCCTATGGTGAAAAACAGACGCAAGAAGCCTGAATATATGCTTTCACGGTCTAAATCTTTATTTAATATCAATAACGTCGAACCGATTCCACAAAAACCGAAACCTCAAGAGGGAAAAACTCAAGGGCACACCAAAGAACTCGATAAATTCTCTAGAGAGGCTGAATTAAATAAAAATTCCCGATGTAATAAAGCAGCACTCAACAATATAATATCGCATTATGGTTAACTAATGGTGAAATATTATAAATTAATTTGTTATAATGTTTTTTTTGTAGGAATTCGTCAGGTTTCGCAGCCTAACGTCGAAGCAGGTATGGAAAATGACGATATGGACATGAAAATTTTCGCAATCACTAAATATTTAGAAGATTTCGAGAAACGGCTTTATGTAATGTCAAGTAAAATTAAAAAAGAACCATCAGTCACAACAAAATGTATGCAAACAGATAATCGAAAACAATCGGAAACTTGTCAAACGCTCAATGAGTTGTCGAGAACTAGTTTGAACTTTAAATTCGATAATCATTCACTACACGATGAGGATAACATAAAAAATTTAATACATTTTTTGGAAAATCTTCGGAGACGTTTAACTTGCACCGATTCCTTGGATAATAACAACCAATTTCCACTTGGTGGTAACAAATACTTTGAGGAATTCATGCAACTAAACGACCATCCTTCAAACACCACTGAAAACGATTATGTTGTTTATCAATGTACGTGTGATTGCAATAGTCGACAGTCGGTCCTTCAACGTTTTTGGAAGAAATCGAAGAATGTATTCCAACCCAAATATGAAAGAGACTTTGATCACTCCCCATCTGTCCAATTTCGCTATCAAAAAAGCCAATCTCGTCTAGGATGTGCCCATTCATGCGATTGTAAGTAAAAAACTCGTCTTATTTTTTTTATCTTCTGAGGGACAACAATGAGGAGTTTTACTTTTAATCCTTCTAGTTAATCATTTATGTCCCAAATGTGGTCTTTACATTCCCACTGGAGCATGTAGACCCTCTCCTTACACCAAGTTTTGTTGTTGTCTGAATTCACCTCCGCGTGCTAATGTTGGCACCGATCCATTTTGTACACTTTCCTCATTTCATTCTAACGACAAATTTGAACCATGTATTTGTGAAGAGAACACCAAAATTTGCTCATCTTATAAGATACATTTATGTGAGTGTTTAAATGGGAAAGTGAGCATTGGTCTCCAAATTCAACCTGTCGTCAGCGAACAACAAATGAATACAATGAAACCATTTATGGAAGATGCAGACACGCAATTGTACAAAATTAAAGAAAGCATTTCATTCCAAACTTTAACAGTATGCACTTGTAATAAGTGCAAGGAAAAATCAGATGAGACTTGTGATTGTTCTCCAGTTCAAACTTGTGGCACATCTGCAGATTTTATGCTTGAATGCGATTGTCCTTTGAATAAAAAGAAAGCTGTTGACAGAAAAAGTTCAGAAAATAACGAAAATAATGCTGGCGACCAAAAGAAAGTTAGTATTAAACCTGAATCAAAAGACGAAGCCACGGAAAATAAGAGGAAGAGTTCAACTCCACAGAAAAAAGATGACTCTCATTCATCTTCTCCAGCAAAAAAATCTCAAAATGGAGATACTATTCCATTACCACCTCCAACTGATAACCATGAACCATAATACTTTGTTTTCTTTTCGTTTCTGTTGTATATTCAAAAAAGTAATAAAAAAAACCTTTAATCGTATTTTTTTTCTTCTAGTTAGAAATTACTACAAAGATGAATCTTTGTCATGCACACGTCTCGAGCAGCCGCCTCCACAACGCAATGAATCCTCTTGCAGTTGTTGTAACAAAAGAAATGAATCACGAAAATCATCACCTTCAATTCTAAAACCAGAACGAATCTGTTCTACATGTCCCCCGATAAAAACGTGCTCTTGCTATCCAAATATAAGTACGTGCACATACACAGAACTGGAATTGTGCGATTGTCCGAATGGTAAAAGACATGTGGGAGTATTGTTCAAGCCGAAAACGTACGACGTCTACATAATGACAATAGAGGACTTTATGAAGGAAGTAGCGATACAATTGAGCGATATAAATTTAGAAAATGAAACGCAGACATTAACAACGTGCCAGTGTAAGAAATGTCGGGATGCTGGTGATAAAGATTGCGGCTGTCCAATTGTATACCCTTGTAATAGTGATGTGAAAGTGGGTCCAGAATGTAATTGTAAGCCGGCACGATGTGAAGGAAGTGTGAATACGACAGTGGGGGACAAGAGGCCATCTGAATGAGAGTATCAGAATTGTACGAGTTCTATTTTTTATTTTAAATGTTTAAAAACATACAATAAATACATAATATATGACTGGTGTGCTTGATCATATATTGTTTTGGGTTGCACATGAAATTTTTCAAATAAATTTAAAAAAAATTATGCATCGTTATGTAATTTTATGGGCTTGACAAAATTAAAAAGGACGATATTGCCACGAAAAGTACCCTTACTTATGTACATAGTACCATTTGTATATAAAATATTACAAATAAATATCATAGTTAGAAAAAGGAAAGGGTTTTAACAGAACAATGGCCACACTATAACATCTAGTCAAAATTAAGTAATAGGTACAGTATTATAGTCCATTCCGATTATGAATACATAAATAACTTCTAAATTTAACAATTATTACAATATATATATAATATTATCTAATACATAAATACATGACAGTATGATTCCATTTTTTTAGATTATTATTTTAGACGGCACAAACAGTTTAAGCTGTGGCATTAAAGTTACATAGTACCTATTTAATTCTATACCTAATTAATTATGTTATGTAATTAGCGTAAATATTAAAAAATAAATCTTAATATTGCATCAAAATCAAACATATTTAAAAAAATAACGTCTCTACATTACAATGGAAAATAAATCTTATCTATTTTAGTTTCTTTTTTTATTTTTATAATAATTGAATAATGCATTAATAACTATTCATTATATACAATAATAAACTTTAAGAAACTTAACTAAAAATACAGAGAAAATAAATCACCACACAACATTGTTTAACGTTGATTTTTTCTTTGTAGAATATGTTTAGTAAAGAGGAGGAATGAAGCTTATATATGGAATGTTTCGTTTTTCCATAAAAAAGCGGTTAATATTAAACGTTGAAAAATGAAAATTAAACATGTCATGTTGCCTTACTAGAGAAACCTTACAATAATACCTCATTTTGATCGCGTTCTCTCTTTTGTTGTTCGAGGTACGCTTTACGTTTATTAAATATTAAAAAATTAAAAATACTTTATATTTTATATTACACTGAGTCTAATAGGAAGTTTCCATTTCATTCTTTTTTTCCATGTGAATATATAAAAAATACGAAAGCCATATTATGAAAAAGTATAATAAAAAAGTAACAGGCAATCCTAGTGTATAGTTGATGGCGATTTTTTCACTAACTAGTAATCACCCGGATGATCTGCACTTCCTTCTACATCGTCAATATCATCACCATCTTCGTCGTCGCTCGCATCATCCGCTGAATTGTTGTTGACGGGCTTCATCTCTTCGTTCGCCTTATTCATAATAGTATCTGAAAGTAATCAATATATCTTTTAATACTAAATCCCTCTCTCGTCTACTGTGCTAAGAAGTAAAATTTTATTTTCCATATAGTTTAATTGTGAATTCTACTCCCTATCGTCTTGAGAGGTGCAGGTCGATAATTTTTATTCGATTCCACCCTATTCTCAGGCATAATGGCAACAGTCTAATTTCTTCCGACTATAAATCTTTATTAACTGGAAACTGACCTAAATGTAGCCGGAACAATACAGAAATACAGTCAGTCTCGCAAATGTGTGTCCCGCAAATATGTCCCAGTTTCAGTTCTCTCCGGACACAAATATTGATAAACAACAAAATAATATTACCCAACATGCATAAATGATAAAACTAATATTGTATGAGGTAAAGTACACTTTATGTAACGAGAGCCAAAGTGAAATGAGAGGTTCAACGGGTATAAGCTTCTTCCTCTGATTAGTTTGTTAGTTTGTCTGTTGTTTGTTTTAGTGAATTGTTTCCATAAGCGCGCGACACAACAGTGGCAAACTTATTGGCAATTTATAAATTTGTCTCTGCTACTCATTACAAAGGCTTATATACATATACTCACCGCAATTTGGTTTGGCATGGGTGCGTGTGTTTGCGAACTCCACTCCATGCTTATCAACGCACCAACACATGCCAATAGCACTGTGACATTGTATTGACTTATAATACCCTTGAGTATCGCATTCGGGCACATAAACGCCTTAAATAGAGGGAAGGTTTTATTATTTAATCGAATACCAATTTACTTCCACCAATATTACCTAAGAGATCGGGGGTGATTTTGCGTTTAACTGCAGCGCACGGCCTCTCCGTCCTTTGGAAACATCGGCACCATTCTGATGGTGTCACAATTACATCCCTGTCTATGTCGCACTGTTGCAGGAACGGTTTCAAACAGATTTCACTTTGATCATGCTCTAAGTCGTATAATTCTTCTAAGGATAATTTCGAGTCGGCATTCACATCCAAATGTTGGAACATCCACCTAACTTCACCTTTGCATGCGGCCGGGAAATGAGCTGAAATGAATGAATCATGTGACCGCGATTTTCATAACAAGACGGATGGACGGATTGGGGGCTTGAAGGGGGAGGGGGTGAAGGCCGACGAGGTGGATTTCCATCATCAAAAATTCAAAGTCTATACCTTTTGATTTGCTACGTGGTCGCCTCCGCTTCGATGAATCTGCCATCACTACGGAGAACCAATCTAAAAGACGATTGCCCATCGCCTGTAAAGCTGTTGGAGAACATTGTTTCGCAGGTGATAAAGCGGGGTCAACTGAATTAACCGTATTGCTGTAGATTTTGTTGTCAGTCACTTCATTGTATCCCCTTAATCTTTCTTTATCTTCTGCGTACAGTACATTATTATTATCCTGCAAAACAAAAAAAGAAAGACCGGAAGGGTTGAAACAATACGTTCTCGCTTCTTGTTTTAGTGGGCGATCTTTTTACCTTGTTGTATTTCGTGTACTTGATGTATTTGTAGTGTTTGTTCTCGTATTTAAAATCTTGGGGCGTGAATGTATACATGTCCGATTTTAAAGAAGGTTGTAAAAGCTTGGATCCGCTAATAGAGCCGCCAGTTCCACTTTTATCTAAAGTAGCTTTATATTTATTCATGAACGAATTCAGTCGCTCCGATTGACGTTGTTTTTTCCTTAAATGTGCCTCATTCTCTGTGTACAACAATAATAAAAACGGTATACAGTATGTATAATAAAAGATACGTGCTTAGAACGATGTAAAGAAATTTTTAGAAGCATTTTTGAGGTCGTTTTGTTATTTTACCTTTGCATGGACAGAATCCTTTACATCCTACTTTTATCGTTGTATGGTGGATACAGTTATGGTAGTCAAGTCGACATAAAGAACTGTACGTTCGGTTATCTGATCCACAAAGGAAAATAGGCTTCACCACAGGGCAGGGTTTGCAACTGGAATAAATTCATGTTAAGGTAAGTTTAGTTATGGTCTAAACATAGTCGGAACATAGAATACATATGTGGAATTCCACTTTCGCTTCAATCAATTTAATTAAACGCAATGCACCGTAATACATAGTGAAATAATGACATTAAACTTGTTACTTTTAAGTAATTTTGTAACACTGGTGTAGTACAATTTCATATTAGGTACATTAAATCAAATTTAAGCGGCTTAGCGAAGTTCTCAGCAAGCGTATCTATATTGCTATTCAAATTATAAATTGTAATGAAATTTCCATATTAATTATGTAATATTTACAAGTTGAAAAGTATTAAAAGTTACTTAGATGTGAGCTTACGTAACAGAATCGTTCAAATCGTCGCCACCATCATCTTCTGGATCGTCTTCAGTGTCATAAAAGACGTCATCATCCTCTTCCTCGTCTTTGGGCTCCTCGGTTTTCGCCACCGATTTCGGTACAACAATGTCCCTGCAACATTATAACATGCTTATTAACACTGTTATCATTATGAATGGCTTGAAAGGAGAGTTGTATATAAAAATAACGACGCTGTGGAACGCTGTATTGACCTAATTCCGTCCGGCATGGATATAATGAAAATTGGGCTTTTTATGTTTGTAATAAATTTTTTTCAAACTATGTATTTTAAAACTTTTATTGCATATATAAAGTGGTTGCCGCATAAAATAATGTGCGGTTTTGTTTCATAAATTAAGTGGTGCGAAAAATGCCCCTTTTGTATTTATAATAAAAGTGGGAAGTGTAGTGAATTTGCTACAACAATAGCCTTTTATATAAAATAAATTCACTGTTGAGAAATATTTTTAGTGCTATAGTACGATGAGCACTTCTATAAAATTTTACTCAAATTAATTTCATTCTTTCAGAAGATAATTAATTAATTACATACTTAAGTGCTTCCTATTTATATACACTCGATTCAAACAAATCTAATAGATTCTAATAAAACCACCGAAATTATATGCTTTCGGCAATGCTGAAATAGATGTGTCTCGGGGGTAATTGAAAACTTTGGCGAAGGAATTAATCAATGTCTGAATCTTGAGGATAAACTAAAATATAAACAGCGAGAAATATAACATTCAGTTTTTCATTAAGATATTTTGGGATTGTAATTTGAATTTATTACTAGTCCTTTTTAATAAACATCTTTGAAAACGATATGAATTCATTTAATTAAAAAAATGCTGTGCTGATTAGCTCGGTAGCTAAGCTTATCTTCAAACACACAGACTATAAATATAAGAAACTTTTAACGGGTGTAGGTTAGTGAATTTTATTGAATGCTATAAAATCAAAGAAAAAAACCTCTCAGAAATACCTGTTAATAATTACCAAGTAAAATTTATGATTATATTTTTGAGTATCTTTGTACAATGCGAAAGAATCCTTAAATTATCCTTTCAATTATGGCTTTATAGGGTCTGGAATCCATAAAATCTCCATTTAATTAAAAAACCCACCACCGAAATTATTCCAAACTTACCCATTCTTTTTTAATTCCTTCCTCGACACACAGACAGCAGTTAATGAATCTTCTAATAAGCATATCTCTTTCTTCTTGCAATTCAGTGGCCTACAAAGATCACCTGAAAGATGAAAACAAACATATTACACTATCATATAAATTTAGTACTCATTTAAAATTTCATGAATCCACTCAAAAACTGAATTGTATGCTTTTAAACCGAATGTAATTTGTTTAAAAATTCAAACAAAACTGAAAGTCATAACTGAAATTTGAATTAGAAATAACTCAGCGATTTTGTGTAAAAAGCTCCTTTCACACTCTGTCTCTATATCCTTAAAAACGTGGTTATTTAATTACAAATTTCTTCAGCCATTAAAACACACTCTACATTGTAAAATGAAACAAAAAGGCCATTTTCCTTTGAACAATTTATAAATTTTAAGGAGCGCTTTTTCTACAAAGTTCTAAATGTGTATTTGAATTAGGTTTTTGGTCAAAGTGAATATAAAGGCAAATATATGTATATATATATATACCTACATAACTCCCCTCTGGGTATACCGTGAGGAAATCTTTGATGATATAAAAAGAGACTAAATGCAAACGCTTCAGATAGGCAGTAACAATATTGACTTCTATGGTTGAACGGTTGTTGAACGGGAAATTGAGATTTTGTACTGCGGCTTATTGCAGAGAAAAACAAACACACTGTGTATTATACGTAATAATTTCATTAATTCGTTAATATTTGGTCTTAGAAAATTGAAAATAAACGTTTAATGTGTTTTCTTTCAGCTGCTAATTAGTTCAGAACGTTAATGTTAATGAAAAATTGCTTTTGAACTAATTATATACATAACATTTGACTGATGATGGTGTGTAAAATTTTATTCATGTTCTTCCCACTGCTAAAAATCAATGTCTTATCAAGCAAGGAAATAAAGAGATGCCAATTTAAGGTTAAACTTGTATAAAAAGCTAATTGATTCTAATAAATTTCATGGCTTCAATAGGGTCTGCATGAGTATAATGTGTTATTGTTAAATTGTGTGCAAAGAGATTTATGAGTTTTATTACTAAATCACGCCTAATTCATTACTGAAACGCAATATTTTTCATAAAAAACAAAACAATTTAGATATCACGTAAATCCCCAATCAAGTATAAGAAAAAATCGACCCTACAAAATGGAATCGTTATTACGTTTGCCAAAAAGTTTTCAAGAATTTGGTTAAAAAACTTTCTTATCAATATCATCAATATCTCGAACGAAATAAAGCATCATAAAATCGTAGCATGGAATAATTTTATAAAAAATATATTATATTTTAAATTAGTTCAATAATAATGATATTCTCTTAAAATCAATAAGGAAGTAGGTATCCGAGATCCGACCCAGATTTAACCATTTGGTACTTTGTATTTGAATAAGTAGGTATTAGGTATTGAGTCTTCTTTGAAATTTCAATTCGCAAACCCACATAATTGAAATTTTATTGAATTGGCCATCGTAATTAAAAATTCTCTACCTAAATTTATTCATTTTGTTCGAAAGATTGTACTCTTTTCGGACTCAAAATAAAACTGTACAACTTTTAGCGTAAGAGGAAGATTAGATTAATTTCGCTAAAGTAGAAGAATATTAAAATCGGAAGAATGTGGAAAATAGTTGAGAGAGGACCTGTGCCTTTCCTCTTTACTATGCCACTGTGCAATTTCTTTCAGACCACGTTTTTCATTTGAATACTAATGCCATTCGTCACACTTCTTGTTATATGGCGCTTTCAAATACAAATGAGTGCCCCAGAATTAAATGTCTTTTTTAATTAATCAGACATACAGAGATGTTATACAGTAAAAAATAGATGATTAATTCAACTATAGCCCTCAATTAGTTTATTGGTATGGTGCTTTAGTTGCTTCCAGCTAAAATCCAACAAACTTAATGTTAATTGCATTACCCAATATTACCATTGTATCCCTTTAAGGGTCATTCCTATCAAACTATAGTTAATAGAATTAACATTTAACGATTTAAGTTCGTTGGCCTCCTTCTTTTCTTCTTACAAGGGTAAATTGATGCTACAAAGGGAGCCCTATATTTTCCTCCAATAAATCTAGAAAAAGATTGCATTGGATTCAGATATTCAAGTTTCCTCTCTTCAGGATTTGAGATAAGCGTCACTTCGCAGTTATATTAGACAGACAGGAGAAGAGATAAAAAAAAGGAACAGCACTGCTGCTTCCTCATATCTCTTCTCCGCGTTTACGCACGGGATGAATTCAATTAATATTCACCTATACGTCAGTTCCAGTTATTAATAATTAAACGAATGTATAAACAACGCGCTGTGGATGCTGTATAGCAGGTTGTTTTGGGCGTGTAACTGTACAACTGTGTGGGCATTATCACATAATTATAGTTGTAGAAAATCAATTATATATTACACCATTCATGAGTGTGCACACACACAGAACAGCAAGTTGTCATTTATAGATATTGAAATTAATTGAATTAATTATCATTCGATATGGTTGTTTGTACAATTTCGTGTCCTTTTCAATCACATTCAACTTGTGACATACTTTTTATCAATATTAATTAATTTATTTCTGTTTATAGTTAAGGATTTCTCTAGAATACAATTTCAGTTATTGTTTATAACAATTTGCTAGTTTGAAACTGGGATATTTTGCACATGAATTGGATTGATTCAGAATGTACATAGGTATACTCAACCGCGGGTCTTCATTCAAGCTGAAGCTTATTATCTGATCAAATTCACCTAGTAGATTATTATAACAAACCCTCCATCGATGAATAGGGTCGAGAAAACACAGCAGGAGCATGGGATTAACGAGAACTTTGTTAATAGGCCAGTTTTATGTAAATAATAGCATGAAAAATGAGAATTTAATCGTAACACTTTTTGCATTTCGAGTGCACACAAAAGCTGCTTTGGCACAAAAACATTCTACTAAAGGGAAAATAAATGAAATGAAAATAGAAAGAAAAACAAGGGTGTGTACAAGAACCTTGGCGTAGTTAGTATTGTACGGTTTTCGTTTAATATGTGGGTATTCAACTAATAAATAAGTTAAATAAATCCCCAAAAGGGAGATCCTTTTTCTCTTTGAATAAAATATTATAATATAGAACGTTATTTATTTCGTTACGAATTCAATATGTTGTAAAGCCCATACAGTTATAACTTTCTTGTTTGTTATACAATTAGTCCACCTTTTTTATGATCATGTGAATAAAGATACAACTTCCCCATTATTCACATCCTGCAAAATTTTATTCATGGTGAAGATTATTATTAAAAAAGTAAATTGTACTCCCTCGTATGATTATATTATTTTTGACTTTATTGTAAGTATTGGAAAGTCGATTAAATTGAAATAAAATCCTGTTTTAACTCCTGTATGCAGTACCGTGAAAGGAATGTCTATTCTGATCAACTGATGAATAATCTTAAAATTAAAGTTAGCTCGACGGATCCAACTATAGGTTATATAAGAGAATTAAATGCGATCGCATTTGACAAAGAACGCAACCAAATCTATGCCCAAAAGCTCTGTTAAATACGACCTTAATTCTGATCTTAATTGGTTTGACGATTCACTTGTGTATAAGACGAGACTTCGTACAACTTTTAACATTAGGATCCACCTTATTAAATTGCTATCGTTCTAATAGCTTAGCTGTCTCTCCTTACTACTAGTTATTCAAATTCGGATCGATAAATGCAATTTAACTAGCGCCTTTTTCAAACCTTTAAAACAAATGCAAATTCGTCAAACAGCACACACACATTTCTCGGAATCGTAGCTGAATTTTACTGTATTTACAGAGACAGTGAAGCAAATAAATGAGCTAAAGTTGTTGTATAGAAATAGTAAAACTCTCTCTAAGAACCGATGAAAACCATAAAACACCAGCAAGTTTTATTTTACTGTTGCCGTCTCGGTATTAATCTTTTTTTCTTCTCTTTTTGTCAAATAGGAAATTGAAAAGTTGCCATCTAAACTATTGGATTATAAATTGAAATTGGTTATATTTGCATACGCTGTGCTTTATTTACGACATAAACAAATATTTGTCATTATGTTCATACACCTAAATATCCTATTAGGTATTTCGTAAACGAGACAGTGTATATTCGCATTAAAATTCAGTTTTGACTTGTACTACGACATGCCTATACACATGTAATTTTATGATTTATTATGTTTTTGCATGAAACCGTCTCTAATACTATATTTAACTTCCTGAAAACCTGGAATCCTAAAAACAAAGCTATTAAACACACTTGCTCGACTTTTCTAAAAACAATATGCGATTTTATGAACGAAAAAACGAATAACCGGCGTTTTCATTTGTCGAACAAAATGAATCACGGTAATTAATTTGATTTTAAAGTAGCGTGAACGGAAAGCAGGTGTAAAAGGCTAGCATGAGCACAGTGAAAGCTCGCTTATTTTTGCGCCCTCAAAGTTTCTCCTTTACGGTTAAAATCGTTTGAATATATTGTTAAAAAGATTTTTTAGTTAGTAAGAAAGTTATACCACACTGCTCTGATGTAGTAAATTCGGTAATAAATTTGTTGGTTGAAGAAAAGTTCGCAAAGGAAAAAGTTCAAAAGATTTCTCTTGTATATGTATACGTGTACATGGAAAATAGCGTCGCACAGGACAGAGCGCATTTTTACTTACTTGAAGGATCGTGAATCCACCGCTTCTTTTCGCTGGATTTAGTAGCTTTAGTATCATCCTGAAACAAATTGCATATTTAGAGATATATCCACACTGCAATAAATTTTATTTAAATAATCTTAGCGCAAAAAAACATTAACAGTTGGAACGAGGGTGATATTATAAAGATAAAGCGTATTCAAGCAAGGAATTTATGTACATTCCCACCAGTGAGGGAAAAAATTGTAACAATAATTTAAGGGCAACTTCTTATGTGTGTGCAAAAATGGACCTTTTATTTTGCATTAAAGTAAATGTTCTTTGTTTTCCGGACACAATGCAATACAGCCATTGTTGAAGAGAGAACATTTTCACTAGCAGAACTATTTAACCCGGAATAAAGTGGATAGTATCAGAATATCCCTAGTAGTAAGCTAAAGTAGCACTTTCCCCTTTACAACTTGCAACATTCCCGTGCGTCCAGAAACCCCTTTTATAAACTCTTCTTCTCGGTTCCATGAAAGAGTTCGCAACCCTCGTTTTATTTTTCCTTACCCATAAATGTGATACCATTGTCTTGCAATCTATTTCGTTGTAACAATTTAAAATTCTATCATGGGAATTATAGTTTGCTAGCTTTCCATCGTCTTAAAATCGCCAGAGACCTACACGAACAAGTTGTGGATTTTTTTTCCTCTTTTATATACACAGTTACGTGCCTTTTCGATCAAGTGCGAAAGAGTAGGTTTGTATGTGAATGTAGAAGAGCACGCGGAGCATTATTAAAAAATTTAGAAAAGTACATCAGTTAATTAGACGTCAGCGCAATTTTACGAGCCTGTAATGTTTTATTAGAAAGAAAGCCAATTTCTATGTGGGCTTCACATTTTATAGCGAGCTCTAATATAAGGAAGGGTTAAGCTCGTCCGTGCACTGAACAAATCCTAATTTTCGATTTTATCCGTGACGTAAAACTAGGTGATTTGCTGCTGCATGATGCTGTGTGGAGGATATTCCGTAATTTTTTTGTGCAAAGTGTAAACGTTCACAGTTGTCTGACAATAACAGAAGTTATGGTGTCATATATATGGATGTAATTTATTTATATTGCACAATAAATCATTTGTTGACTTTCATCTCTAATTCACTGTCTTGCTGTGCCACTATAAATATTGCGACGGAATGCTATAAATTCCCAAAGTATAAACTATATTTTCCATTATTAACAAAGGAATTAATTCGGTGGAATTGGGCAAAAATAGAAAGTGCATCATGTTAACCTTATGTATAAATTCTATTATAAAATGGAACATTTGCCTATATTAAAGCGGACTTTATGAGTGTCTCTCTGGTAACCTCTAAGGTTTTTGGGGGGTGATATTTTGAACGAGACTTCGCATACAAATATCTCGCTTATATCTAGATGAAAAGCATACTTTGGAGGAAGCCCGTTTTCGAAATGAAATCTGTGCATTGGCTGTCTAAACATTCGACTTTTTCCTTAAAACATTTTCTACCACGCGGGATCGCGTAAAAAGGAGGGGTGTTGACTTAATTTAATTCTGTTGAAACAGGATAATTTTCTTCTATCAAAAGGAACGACTTGCGTCTTAATTTTAAAAATAAGAATAAGACAGTCTAAAATGGGAATCTTATCGAGGCTTTTGTCTCACTTTTTTTTGGAACAATGGATTTGAACAATTTTAGGTTTATACACTTGTCAACTTTATTCCGGTCTAATTAAATTTGTACATTATCTTGAAAATATAGTATTGAAGTTTCATAAAGTTATTATCTTCAGGGCAAATGAGGGCCTTTGTCTTAATTTATAAATTGAAAATTTCATTTAACATTGTAATAACAAAGTTTTAAAAGTGTTTCGTTATATATTTGATGGGCAAAACATTTTTTTGTTGTCCAGGGACAGAAGAGGAGCAGTTAAAAAATTATTATTGGCTCTAAAATGTCCAATTTGCATTTAATGCATATTACAAAGCGTTTACAATTTTCTAGTTGACTAAACAAGCATGACTCCACTCTAATGCATTGTATATTGTTCAATGAAAATAAATTATTATAATACACCAATTTAGAACGATACATAAATACAATATTAATTTTGCAACAGTGAAGAGACTTTTATTAATAAAAGCGAAACAGTTATTACATTTTAGGGGAAGGAGAAATAAGCATTTTTTTCTGTTAGAAAACCATTGCCAATACATGACATTCCAGCATATCGTATCTTTTGCCCTTTTTCCCTTTGCAAACATACACGACTAGCAATTTCGAAGTAATTTTTTCAGATGTCAACTATTCAGCCGTCATTTATCTTCAGTCCCCTATACCCTATTTTTTCGATCTTTTCAACTTTTCAAGACTCAATTCGATCAGTTATGTATGGATTTGCTTTTTATTTCTTTTCTTGTCAGCGGTCTATCCAATTGCCCAAATTACTTTTGGTTTCCGTCAATTGATGAAACCCGAATTTTGTCTAGTGCTAATGATGCAAAATGTGGCCCCTTTTACTTTGTCCTAATTTACTGTACATGCTAAAACTGGCGATAAGAAACGCGTCTATGAGGAGTTGTTAAAATTTAATGACTTGAAGTAAATGTAACTTTAGCCTATCTTCGATCTTAGTTAGTAGCATTTATTGGTTTTAATTATAATTAAACAGTGGGGACCGCTTTAATTTTGCTGTAAGGCTGAGACGTTTTAATTAATAATTTTCATAAATTATATATGATGTGCTTTGGCGATGATAAAATCAAGGATAATTAAATCCCTCATGCATTTTATTTGGAGACAGTCACACATTACTGCGAGCATTTAAATGTATGCTAATTGTTGATTACATTATCACTACATAATTGATTGTTCAACGGTTGTTTTATTGAATTCGCTTAAAAAACTAGTATATGCCCTTAATTCCGTTGCATTATTGTTTATTTGGCCATGCACTCGCCGCAGGGTTGATAATTGGATTCTACATGAGAGATAGATTATGGAGTGATTGCAGATAATAAACATTAGGTCTTGTTCGACAAAACCTGTTATTAAGGAATTTGGTTAAGAAAGCGTTTTAATCACGTAAAATAAACATTATTACAAAACAGGGCAATTAGAGTGTTAGCTTTGGCAAACAACAAACCGAGAAAAAGCTTGGAAAAACTTTCAAACTCAAGTAAATAAAATAGAATATCTTTGGACTGGTAATGCTGAAGGAAGAATTGGAGATTTTCATTTCATGTAAAAATACAATTTTGTTATCGTCTTTGTTGACAAACCGTGCAATACAGAGATAAGATTAAATACATGCATTCCACCATTTCTATATGTTTATGTATAAAAATTTCTTTCTTTTCTAGTAAGTTTTTCACAAACAGTTTTCGAGCTTTCTAAAGTTTCGTCATGTTTATGGGTACATTGATAAAACTTTCGCTTCTATCAAAACATAACAAGTAAATGTAAATTGGAAAAAATGACGAATCATAAAATTTTGACTTTGTTCACCACATAACTAACACTTTCATGGTACAAGCATTATCCTGGCAAAAAAGCTCCACTATTGAATATGTATTTCCAATTTCCTGTTATGTGAATATACATAAAACGGTTTCCAGATAAACTAAAATGATCAATAAAATTGTATAAATCCCAGACACGTATAACGATAACGCATTTTACACTTTTATATATAGAAAATTCGCAATTTATTTATATTTGGATTAAATGAAATATACTCATGACGCATTTCGTACAGATACCAAAATAGGTTCCGAAAAAAATGCGGATTTTAATTAGGAAGTTCATGCTCTCATTTCAAGTTTTGCATTATTAACAAGTCTATTTAAATTCAAAGAAGTGCACAAGAGAAAGGAAAAAATAATTTAAAGGCAGTGGGGATTATCAAATATTAAGGTTTCAAGTTTCATGCACGATAATTTCTGACCGATGTTTATGTAGTGTTTTCCATGCTGCTAGTATTTTAAGCTCCATGCTGCTAAATCCTAGCAATCATAAAAGTGAGAATTTCATCAAAAATTTGCATGAATTACACTGCATTTCACCACACCACCTATAGGTATACTTAAATGCATGTGTTTGTGTATACGTACACGTACAACAACTAATTTTATATTATTGGATACAGAGGTCACAAAAAAAGTATTAAATATATTAAAGTCACCCGTTAAATTTAAGCTACCACCATAAAATTTTATAACAGTATACTCGTAGGTATAAACTTTTACATGAAACCTGCCCACTTTTTACCCATCATTTATCTGGTTATAGAGTATATTCTTTTAATATCTTATTCGCAAATCGATAAGTCGAATAATAAAAGTGTAATAAATTACAATATTACCACGTGTGACACATTTACAGCAACCCTTTTATAAATTACATATTACTATTACTACCTTCTACAGTTTATATTTACACCGAAGGTAAACATTTTTAATTTAGAATATTTCACACTCTCGTTAAGGAAAGGTATATTCCATATTTGAGGTCCAACAAATTACAATAGTTTCACCAAAACAAACTTGAATTAGTTTGTAATAGGGAAAGTGATTTAATCACATTTTCACTGTGAGAAATGTGTTACAAAGGGTCATTGTATGAATGTGTGTAAGGATCAGAGAACACTTGAGGCGTATAATGTTCAATTCAGGTGAGTTTATTAAGTTACCTAACAAGGTACACGTATAATGCACCTGCAGATTATCCACAAATCTAGTTGTTTGTATCTCCGTTCCATTGTAGGTAAGAGGCGATTAATGTTTAGTTTATAATAGATACGAGTAGTTGTTATTTTTAATGGAAAATCTGCACTGATAACGACACTCTTGGAAAATACGAATTAATTGGAATTGTACGTTTTACGGTTCTATATGTACGATAAGTAACGTATAGTCTTACATATACCAGTTGAAAATGTAAATAGCTAAGAGCATAGATATGAAGTTGTGGAATATATATAGAGAGTTAACGAAGTTCTAAAGGTTAAATTTGGCTTGTTTATTTTCCACAAGGCAACGGCCATTGTGGAAAACACATTCACTATATGTCTATGTGAAAAGCCAGTACTTTCCGTAATAGTTGGATAAGAGAAAACTTTGGGTTTGCTCCAAAAGATGTTTACGTTTCCAACTAAGATCATAAAAAAGGGGAAAAGTACTTTTTTTATATATTCTTGTTTTGTTTGTATTTTTCACAAGAATGGAGGAATGAAATTACTTGGGCCTCATCTTAATTTCAATGTTGAAAGAGTAGAGATGGAAATTGTGTTCATAAAAAAAGTCCAACACTTTATTAATTCTACTAATAAGTGCTTAGGAAGTTATTGTTATACAAGTGTTAAAAGGGCGTTTTCTAAATATGGAATTTCATAACAGCAGTGCTTAAAAGCTCCCATCTGTTTCTAAAATGAATTGGTTCGGCTGTATGGTCACGTTTAAATGTTTGTCCACTGAGAATTTCAAATGACCTTCACGTTTTCTCTGATTCCTCGTACAGATCTACTTCACTATAGAGAATAATGGTGGTCAAATGGACTTCCAACTAGCCACATACTACCACGCCCTCAAATACAAGACATTTATTGACCGCCCCAAAACTATAATAGTATAGCATTTTTCAATATCCAATTTGTTTCTTCTCTATTCACTCGTTTGATTTTTTTATTTATCAGGAGTAGAAATTAAACCTATAGTAGAAATTAAGCTCTTTCGATTATGCTTTTTAAATTTTTAAACAACTTCCTATTAACTGATCTACTGATCAGGATTTCAAAGTACATACATATGCTGGGATGGAAGATGGATTCGATTCCCTTATGATAAAAGAAAAAATATGAACCTATTTATGATTTTTTTTAAATACGCCCACAAAATACACAAGTCGACCGATAATTAATGTTGGTATAAATAAAATATGAACTTATATATTTTTCCTTAAGCCAATCATAAAAACGATGGTTTTATAATATCGGTTTTGGTACTTTTCGATTTGATGATGATAAATCAATAAATTTTATATAAGTTGGTAAAAGTAATATCAACGGAAAACAGAAATTTATGCGAGAAAAGTTTACCAATCATTGCCATAAAACAAGAATAAAGATTTTACTATTTTCCGTTTTGATGAGCTTGATAAACGACATAGAAAATGCTTATAAACGCTTTTCCCTGGCACATGTATCTAACTGAAACGTAATTTTTTTGGCGAAAAATGTACGTGTGACGTGTGTTCTCAACTCCTCTTTTAACTTTGTAAATTGATTAAAATAAATCATGAATGTATAATTCTGTTCTGTGTTTAAGCAACTGTCAGAAACAAACACAATTAAGCTGAGTTGTTATGTAATTTTTTCATGAAACACTGCGCTTTTCTAGTTCACTTGGCATACCTACTCGTATAGTGAAAACTTTCCGAAAGGGATTTTCGTGTCATTGAAATATAAGCATTTAGTGGATTGTTATTTCTCACTGACCATACAATTGGGCAGAAAATACTTTAATTATAAAGTTTTAAACGATTCCAGCAGTCTAAACTGAGAACAGACCACAGCACTAAATGAAATTGATTCAATTTTTCAGAAGGCTATCAAAGATTCGATTAAAACTTAATCAAAACTTGAAATATTAACAGTTGCTTCAGAATTAATCCAAAAGCAATAATCATTTGGAAACTTTAATGATTCATGTTGAATCACTCGAAAAATCTATTGTACCCCTAAAACGGTAATTATTCAGTTAAAGTTTTTGATAATAAAGAGAAATCTTCCAAAATCGCTCTTTAATCCTTTCTCTCTCTGGATCCAAGACGGAAGGAGGTTTAATCAACAATCTTTTCAAGGGATTGTATGGAATCCACCATTTTACGCATGACTAAATTATTTCCTTAGATGTCCCCCGATTAGTTCACTTTCTCCAACTATTGTCCCCATTTTTTCGGGATGCTCTATACACTTTCACAGAGAGTTTGAATCACGCTACTTGTGAAACTCTCATACCCATCTTCAACTTCATCCCTAATAGAAAGACACTTGAGAGTTTTCCAAGTTGAAATTGGATCGTGTGGAACAATGAAACAAACAGAAATCATATTATGTGATAGATTAAGTGGCCGATGGATTCCATCAGCAGAGAAAAGGAAAAGAGAAAATTGGGAAATTCAAATATCGTGAGAAAAACTCGTGATTTAACGATTTATATAATATTATAAGAGAGAAAGAGTGTTATTTCAAGTGATCTAGGACTTTGTTTCACCCCCATTCTAGCGCCGGGGTTATGGAACGTTGCCAATCGCGTGTGGAGGGTCACAATCGCTAAAACAACATTTTACGCAAAAAAGGAACCCAGCGAATTTCTTCTCTCTACTTCATCGTCTCAAGACCATAGTAAAATAGATGTGCACACAGCACTTCACACTGTGTATATACGAACTATATTATAAGACGAGAGGACTTTATATTCGTGACTTACTCCTGAGTATAATAAAGTGGAAATCAACTTCTTCCTTTTCAACCTATGGTTATCGGAATCTCAATGTGTCATTTGAGAAACTACCAAAAAAGGATTCTGGTACATTTGCTGACCACCACTAAAAATATATATAGCACACATATTGATTTTACTGTGTGTGGAAATGGAAAATGGGGAAAATAAGCATGCCCAATAAAAGAACAAATATTTCCTTCTTGACATTTTAATACTTTGCTGTATATAACATTGATTTAAATTGTGGTAACATTTATATTTGAATTGTTAACTTGTGAAGCGAAGATGTTTGTTACAAGAGGCCTTTCAAACTCCTCTTCATGTCGGTTTGTTTAATGACTAGTTCAAATTGGTTTTCGTTGTTTTGTATATCCACTACAATGATGACATTTTAATATAAAGTACTCTGCTTTTATGCATTCAACATGAATACTTTCCAATTGTGTTTAAGATCTTTGTCAAAAATGTGTATCCTATAAAAGTTGTTTTATTTTTCATATAATCAAAGCACAGCAAGAGATTTCAAAAAAGGATCGGATTATTTTCATATCGAACGCGAATTGATATGATTTAATCTCGTCATATTTATAACTGATGAATAAAATAATCACGCATGTATGTATTGGATTTAAATTAATGAAATTATTTACCAGATTAGCCATTTGAATAAATTAATAGTAAAATTCATGACCAAGTTATAAATATAATATTTAATTGCAAAGTACACCAACCAAAACTAGCTATATTACGACAAACTTTAACAACAAAAATTTGCTATTTGGATGATATAACGTTGTAAAATATAGTGTATATGCAAGCTGTAACAAAAACATAATTTTCCGTTTTACATATACAAATATGAGTGTATAAATTGCCGAGTGTATGAATCTTTCTAACAGAGAGTGGATTATTCACATTTTCCCAAGTAAATCCATTTGAAAATACGATTATTATGATTAGATGCAATTGCTGGACATTTCCAACTATGGGTACAATTTCGCAACAAAAAATGTGGGAAATATTTTAAAAATCCAAAGCAATTTTCAAGGTATTGAAATGTTTACAATTCAACGTTATGCTGATTTATTCGTCTTTGAAGAAGATGTGACATGACATATATAGGAAGATTGACGATCTAGGAGTGTCGTCGACGTTACAACTAAAAACCACCTCCAGTGGGAACCTTTTTGTGATAACAAAAAAATTCACTGTTGGTGGTATTATTACATAAGAGATGAGCAAATGGTGCTGACTGTGTGAGAGAGAAGGACGGTTCTTTCTGCATGTTTTCGCTAAGTTACTAATGAGACGGAGAGAAATTCATTTACAAAACGTTAAAAACAACGCTAACGTGCTGTCTCTCCCTTACTTTATTTTATTCAGAGGGGTGAAAATTGAAATGAAGGTATACCGTGTAGGAATATTTACAATTTAACGTAAAAAGCTTATACGTGTAAAATGATTTTAAAACAATCTGTATTTTTTTATATTTCGAATATTGTTTGAAATGGTATTCGATTAACTCAACTGTTAAATTTTCGTTCCACTTGGTATAACAATCGGCAAAATGAGCACTTAGCAGATAAATTCGACTCTTGATAAAGGAATATTTATGAGTTTTACATTCCATGCACTTCATTATTTTCTCTGTCTACATTACTTAAAAGAGACATCAATAGAAATACACACCGAAAAGCGAAAACCGGAAAAGATAATATTTATTTATAAACGTTTGTTTCAGAATTTTTAGAGAGAACACACAATAGTGTGCAGACTGGCTATTAATGAATGTTTTTCTATTTGTTTTGAACTGTTATTAAACTTATTTCATGACCTTTTTCTTGTTCTCATTTTCTCGTTGAATTCCTGACATAGTAACTGGAAAAGATAAGGGTAATCATTAAAGTTAAAAACAACTTTAGAGTAAAAGAAAAACGGTCTGAGAGAGACTCGGAAAATGTGGATAATTCTTTAATGTGTTAAAGCTTTCAGTAAATTGCCAGCTCTATACTTTATCACACACCAGTTTACGATACACATATATATTTTTTTAATTAAACGAGTTGCGAGAGTTGCGGTTTTATAAATTGCCGTGGAAATTTAAAAAAACGCTTTAAAGGCATCTGACTAGGAGCTTACTGTTGCATGAACATTCTTCTTGTAAGAGGGAGAAGATTGAATAGCATCACTCTAATGTATTTTGTGTGTACATTGTGCTTAATACACTTGCTGTATTTGTGATAAATGAATTTAAACTGTTATATAAGCTGTACACACATTGCTTACGTATAGACTGAAATTAATTCACCAAATTGCCTCGAATGTATACGACATAATGTACCTCTAGTATGGGGGCGGCATCGGGTTCCGTGCCTAATTTACCTTTTCTTTCACCTACCCAGTGCTGCAGGAACGGTAATTTAACACACACGTTCACACTTTAATGATAAGACAATATTGTTCGTATCATACACATATCCAACAATAAATACTGCTGGCATTTTTGAATAATAATATGGCAAACGCAACCTATAAATCATCTATTATTTCGAACAAAAAATAAATATTTATTCAATTGATTGTACGGAAAACCCATAAATCTTTTTCACTTTATGTTGATTAGTTCCCTCTTTTTCCTCGCAGAGCACATACGGTACCATCATTTCCACATGGATGACACATGGAAAAAAGCAAATACACTCCTGGGTAATTGAAGAGCCATATTGCGGGCAAACTAATAAAATAAATATGGACTAAAGAAAATATTTCTTGTGGCATATTCACACACCAGATTTCCCATATATACTTGGAATAAAATCAATTTAAAGGCTGTACGTTTCTGTATTTCCACTATACTCAGAGTGTGTTTTCAATATGGACCAAAAACAAATAAAAAGTTTGTATTATATCGCACCAGTTTTTCCGTGTGCTGTGGCATGGGTTGCGTATAATTTCGGTGAGTGTGTCCCAGTTTTCTATCGGTCCAGAAATATACCCCAGAGAGGACCACTAACAAATGAAAAATACAACACTTAAACTATACAAAGTGAATAGAAATATGCGTAAATTAAGCAATACTGCGAGGTTGTACACTGCACACAGTGTGTTAAATAAATCATAAGAGTTTTGTTGTATCTCTTTACGGAGAGAAAAGAAAAAAGGCCACAGGGATCGTTTTCATATCAGTCCATACCAGATATTACCATCATCAAAGCTAAGGACTTCAATATATTCTCTATTACAAGCAGCAATTTTAATATGAGATGTTTAGATTTTGTCAAGCGTATACGGTCCCAACTCAACCATAACCGTAAATAACGGTTATAGTAAATAAATAGAATATTTCTCTATTTGGCAGTAGATATGTGTGTGCATATACATACTCATCGTCTTCCAGTCCAGTCTAGTCTGGAATGGAAATATTTTCATCAAATACAGACATACATTAATTTTTTCCTAGTTATGTTCTCAATTACATGTACGTACAGGCGCACAGCGATTTTCCTTAAGATCAAAGCACTTTAAGAACAAGCTTCAAGTAAACAATTTTCCATTGTATTTCCCTAAAAAATATCTATTTTCGTTATATATTTGCAATCTCCTTCTTTCACTAAAAAGGAAACCCTGGAAATTACATTTTAAATAGAAAAAGAAACTACCTTACATATCGTATATATTGCATTCAGTTTCCTTAAGGTTACAGTTTCTAATAATAAACATTCCCAACAATAATTTTTCATTATATTAATTTCAGGACGAAGAAGGATACTATTAAAGTCTATTGTTTTTTTTTTTGTGAAGTGGATGTACATTACATTCAACAAAACAATGAAATCTTCCATCAGGGAAGCGAAATGGACCATCAGGTAAATAAGAGATAACGAAGTGCGCCCGAAGCGAAACATTGTAGAGTTAATTTGGTCCTTTTTAAAGTATTACATTTTATCATATATACGAATAGTGTCGCAGATTATTCGCCCCCCAGTCAAGTACATTTTAGAAGAGATTGCCTGTGCTCGCATAACATATACAAAATTTCCTTGTTATGTCCTAAAACCTCTTTCCATCAGATACCGCAACTCTACAATAGTTTTTCGTTTGTAACATGCTCACATATTGTTCAAGTTCCCATTTAACGATAACGAAATCAAAGCGAAAAAAGGGAACGTCAAAGAACTATTGAATAAACGATTACGAATTAGTTTTGATGGGGGTGCTAAATCGCTGGCTAGGCATGGAGGTTAATGATTAGGCGATTTCTGTAAAATGATTAGCGATTAAATAGTGCCAACAGTTACGGTTCAATTGTGTTGAACTGCTGACATGGGGTTTCATCTAAAACGTTGTTAAAATGTCGATATAATACACCCAATCATAATCACAACACAATACTAAAGAGAGAAACAATTAGTAACGGAAAATGAGTTGGAGTGTAAATGACACTATGGTCGATTGAATGCCATTATTGACGATCCACTGCCATAATTTGTCTTTTTTCTTTTATATCTGTTTGACAATGTACAAAAATAAATTATGCTTCATATAAAACGGTGAAGTTTTCCGAATAATATGTTCCACTCGAAAATTTTAACGGAAAATTTGAATATGATGGAACTATATGCGTGCATGATGTATGGATCGAAAAGGGCTTGTTTGTCGTTACGGATGTTTTATAAATAAATAATGTCGGTGTGCCTACGCTTATTATGATATTACAACTACAACAATTCTCTTCACATTAAAAACACTTCCATCATAATAAACAAATGAGGAATAGAGAAAAAGTTCTTTTGGCAGAGACATAAATCATGTATTATAAAAAGGGAGGCGAAGTTTTTTCATCCAGTAAATGGTGACTTTCAAGTCATAATACTTGTAAAACTTTTAATTATTCTGCTGGGGATTAAACCGATTGGCTTTTAGAAAATTTTAACGAATTAAACTTTTTGTGAACAATCTATAGAAAGAGTATTTGAAAAAGGCAAAAGAAAAGATTTGTACGTGACGCAAGCAGTGCACCTTACTCAAATTATTTACACTTATTAATGTAATCCTCTCTGAAACGGCGAACACTTGCTTATACTTATAAATTAAGGTTAATTAAAGGTTTTTGTAACCTTGTGCATTCAACTATTATGTGTACCAAAAGGTGCAGCAGTCTAATTGTACAATGTAATATGAAATACACGGTATTATACATACATACGGAGCTTTTTCCTCAGACGTGCAGACAAGATCAATAATTTCAAGAACACAAATGTTCGATTTGTTACGAAAATAGGTCGTAGGACGGTTTAACGATTTATGACAAAAATAAAACTGTATATTTATACAATAAATAATCATGAAACGAGAATGTTTTTATCTTGTAAGCAAATTGGCCCGCCACTATTTTCTCCATAAAAAGTGTATATGCAAAGTTTTTACATCAATTTTCTTCTGTAATGAGAGGGAAATTGTTTACCACACCGAAATAAAGTAAATTTCAGTGCGAGAATAACTTAAATGAATAACTTTTTACCAGTAAAAATAACTATATCCGTGCTTAGTTGGAAAAAGTTTACCAAAATCAATTGTATAAAGCTCTCGGAATTAAAATAAAAAAATCATAAATTTCAGCTTGACAAACAGTCAAACGTGTTTCAGTTTGTGAATGTGCTTGTAATTGGATTTTTAATTTGAAAGACATGCTTTTGCTTTATGCAAATTAATATATAAATTCAATCCTATCATGAAAATTTATTATGTAACAAGTACAAGAATACATCATAATTTATTAGCTAATAATACAAATTGCCGCAAGACGTTCAATTATTAGACACTTTATATTATATTACAATTAATATTAATGACCAATTTGTAAGTGGTTATTTGCAAATGTTTTATTAAATTTGTATTTTGCGTAATTTTCATTTTCACATTAAATACGGATGAATACCGAACATCAATCTTAGGGTTAGGGCCTTTAAAAGAGAGCAAGGTGGATCTGGGCGTGCATAACACAGTATTGTTGGCGATCTAGGCAATAAATTTTATAGATATAGAATAGATATGAATATGTTAATGGTAAAATCGATATTTTCTCTCTCTTCGCAGTGGGTACACACATACATTTCTAGTCAAAAAGCAGTGCTTTTCAATTTCGCCGTTCAGTGAAGGGAGATTTCCATGTGCATAATGCTTTTTACCTGAACAATTGCAAATCTTCTCATGTCCTTTATGTGGTCTTCTACATGAGATCATTTCGAATTATTGCCCGGTAACAACATAATACCATTGGGTTTGGGTTGTTTGTAATTTCCAATATTAGATTCATTTCAAATTAGCCCAAAGGGTAATTACAATATGGAAAAAAATTAAAAACTGAGATATTTTTATCCGCTGATCGTAAAACCAAATTAAACTTATAACTAGAAGAGTATCTACTAAATATATTCGCTTACATATACATATGTATACCTATATACCTGAAGTTAATAATTTAAAACAGGTTTGCAGTTTGAAAATGAAAAATATGCATATATTCCACAGATCATAAAATATGTAAATTTTTTTGTTATTATGTGTATAAAATATCATATTGTACATACCTACATAAGCTCATGCAATTCATAATTCATATGTGAACTTAGACATGTTTTGTTTAAATAAAAACCACATCAGCTCTCGAATAGATAGAATACCATATGACTTATTTGAAACAATAACAAATTTACATTTGTAAAGTTGTAAACAAAATCTAGTTTAATATACCACCGCCAAGAGTTGTTTTATAAAAAAGTGTCCTCCTTACAATTATAAAACACAAGGTCTAAACTGTTTCCGACTATTATGCATTGTGTTCTGTTTTACTAACATAAAGAGGCACATTTTAAGTTCCGGAACTTTGTGTGTTGTTTTTGTTAGTATTAGGGGTGGAGCGCGGTGACGCTTCTACACAAATTAAATGTGGCACTTATAGTGCGTGTGCACCGAGGGCTGATCTTAATAGAGTGATTTGAGCCCCTTTTTCCAACCACACACATTTTAATTAAAATTTTCATGTCGGTTTTGGTGTATTCCCAAATAAATTCACAATAATCGCTTGTGATAGTCCCTCCATCAACGGCCCAAATAATATTTTGAGGTGCGCATTTGCGAATGAAATTTCGCTTTGTATCCAAAAATATCATACACAGTCAAAAAATGTTATTAGTACAATGGTAAACAGGTTTGCTTTTATCGTCGATTTAGATATATGTATATCCCCTACAATTTACTGTAGCGTGAAATCATATAAAAGTGTACATATAAAATAATAATTATTAGCCCATAGAATTTTCCTATTAATTAAAATGAGTGAGGAAAATTTTACCATTTTAACCAATACTACATCATAAAATAAGTAATTTCGTAAGAATAATGTATTATGTAATTTAGTTGATTAGAAAAGTTTGTTCTATGCATTTGATAGGTGGCGATTAAATTGCACAACAACAACAAATCATCTTATTAAATTGCTGCTTTTGCCATGCAATTTTTGCATTAACACAAAGGCAAAACAGGCCATTTTCCATTTAATAGAATCAGTAAATTAACAGAGTCAAATAAGCATCCAATTAGCTTCGAAACAACCCTCCTACACACTTTAATGAACATTGGGTGTACTTAACAAATCATAAATCTCACTCTCTCTTTTTTTACTTTTTAATTCTCCCGATGAAAGTCAAGAAATTAGATTACGTAGAACAAATATTGCACATTTACAGGAACATATTGTAGTAACCGCATTGAAACGAATACCATGAAACATGATGATACAATTTACCTAAATGTACACCAAATAGAGATCCACATGTATACGGAACATTCACATCTACCCTTTTATCATACCAATTCAATTGAACAGTATCGTTCCTGTATTCCTGCTTTCAATAAATCTTTATTACACGGATTCGGTAACTGAATTATTATCGTATTGTCCTCTCGAATTCATCCACCGAGGAACAATCAAAATAACTATGTATTCAAAGTACAATGTTCACTTTATCATAACTTGAGGAATGGCTATAAATTATTCTATGGAAACCAAATTGTAATTTGCTTACACTTCAAGAATGTAAATTAATGCTTTACTGAAATCTTAATTTCATTCGATTTTGCCGTAAAAATTTACAGGTATAGTATTAAAATATTCATTGTTAATTGGACATAGAAATTGGAAGCCGGGGGTTGTCCAGTTTTTTGTGGCTTATCAAAACTGCGTATGTAACTAACATCCCTTTAGATACAACCAATTTAGTTGTCACAATCGTTAAAACCAAACTGGCCAGCTAATTGCTCTGAATCCAGAGATAAATTGGATAGCCAATCGGCTTTTATCACCAACGAATATTTATGACAATTTTCAAAAGAATTGAATTCGAATGAAGATAAAACAAGTTGTAGCTATTCTTCTAAAACGCCATACCGAAGTGATGATAAAGTATTTTATTATAGTAACGGAGTAACGTATAGAATTAAATGATGGTATTATGTAAATGCGGTGAAAATTCTAATGAAATGCAGCCCACTATCGAGACAATGTGGTTTTCTTTGGAAAATGGTTCTTTTCAAACCATTTCGATAATAGTGTTAAAACTAACTCTATTATATATAATAGTGAATCGATTTAAAGGCAACCTTAGGCGGCAAATTACGCTAAAGTCTTTTGTAAGTTAGTAGAAGGCATTTTCTGGTTTCCACAAAGACAGATGGACAATGGGATAATGCTTCTTTTTAGTATAACCTAGTAGAGTACTCGATTTGTGGAACACCATTTAGGACATATGCTTTCTGTTTAAAGACTCGACTAGCGAACAATAAATTTTAGATGAGAATGATGTTCAATTCGGTTTGTTTGATGATTTTATTCGACTGATGAGTGCAACCCAAATAAACAATATATCTATTATTAAGCGAATATTCAAATGTCAACAGTGGAGAGCATTTTCAGCAGAAGAATTTTAAATGACGAATGTTGGTCTTTAACTTGATGTATTGTGTATTGACTTGTTTAATTCATTGTTAAGATTGATCATTCGTTTTATATCTATTCAATTTACTTAATATTTAGGTATTAACTATAATTTAAAACTTGTGAATATTAAAATAAATAGGGCATTTTTCGGGTATTATACTTGCCAAATATTCATTCTAATCGTATTTATTAATATTTTCTTCCTGTTACTTTAGATCGTAAAATGAAACTTTTTATTACTCATAATCATAAATATTTAATTATTTTTTATTTTTATTGTTTAACTTCACACTGTTCTAATACTCAAACTCACCACAACAGTTAGGTATAGATCGTAAATCATCATTACATAATACTATACAATAGAAATGAACATAATTTTCCAGGACTTTTTTGTATTCTATAATCCCATATTCTGTGGTATATCTTTTTCTATAGTTTGGCCAGAAACTTGGCACCTAATACACCGTGTGCAGAGTGTCCTTATTCGGTTTACTGAATAAACGCATTAATTTATCGTGGTTAACCACAACATAATTTCCTCTACTACAACAGAATCGATTTACTGAAGATTTTCTATATACAATCAACTATTGTTGGAAGGTATAGGTTTTGTTTATTGCAGTCCGTTGTGACCCTTTTTGCCTCAACCATTAAATAAATATTCGCAATTCTGTTAAATAATGTTCAGGCCGGTTGGAAGGCCTCTCCCAACATAAATTATCCAGAATGATTGTGTGATATGTTAACGGATCTCCCAATATAATTATCTTAGGTCGGACAATAGCTCTCCAACGTCTAACGATTTTAATCGAAACTTTTCCACTCCTTTGCCATCATTCCTGTGCACTTACACAAAAACTTTGCACTTTTCCCACGCGCTGCCATCTGTTTTACTCCACTTTCAGAAAGTTAAATTAGTTATTTTTCGAAATAAAGTGCAAGTTTATCGAAAAAAATATTTTCTTCTTGCAATGAGATTGTGTGGCTCATTGCCTTACAGAATTACAGAATGTAATTTACAATTTCATTTAATCCTAATGTATACATATACAGAGACGTGATTGGATGCAGAATTCAATATCTAACAGAATCTAAATCAAATGAGATCTGCAATTCCACGTTATATAATGACAAAATAGGGTATTAATAAATATTTAATGAAAATCTTTTATTAGCTATAAAAATGTTTCATACAAACGTGAATGTTTAAATAATTAGTCACACAAGTTATGACCGTATGTGGACGTACAATTTTATATGCAGCATATTGTAAATAAAATTCATATTATACAGTAGGAAAGAATGTTTTAATTACCTACATTTGAGAATCCTGAAAACCATTACACAAGAGTCCTTCTGCTCTTTATACTCGTTTTATATGTGTCGTCCCTGGTTTGTTTGTCCACTATTTACATGAGAACGTTTAGTTTTTGTAATTATCATATTATTCTTTGTAAATGTTATCTTAACTTCAGTTTTATCAGCCAACACTCATGAGAATTCTGTGAGTAATGCACATTACAATTAGAGAGAGGTATGCGACTTAGAAAAACATTGTTTATCGTTTTTATTTTTGCTATCCTTGGAAATTTTTATTTTTCAGTTTGAAAAAAACAGTTCTATTAGATTTTTTTTCGTTTTATACTCGTAGTTTTTAATTTTAACAGCCCTTTATCTACGTTTACCAGCAATAGAAAACTGTATCTTATTTACCTGATGTAGGTATTATGTATATGTATAATTGGTATTACGAAACCAGTTATAAATGGCTCAATAATCGAATTATGCGCCTTTAAAGTTAATGCCTAATGCAATATGCGATGTCTTGTCTTCCTACATACCTTGGTATACGTAATTACATTAAAATAATCTCGAACACACAACATGACACGCACAAAGGCAGAAAATAACTTATTACAATATTTGTGCATTCAAAGTGTGGTTGAGTACCTACATATAATAGAAGGTATGACTTGACCCAATTTCCAAACATTTAATGGAAATCGACGAACAATGACTTTAAACAGATGTAAATACAGCGGAAAAATCGTTTCTGAATTTTGTATTGTTCACAAATAGAACACATTTACGAGTGGTGCAATTTAACGAGTAAGCATCGGCAGGCAAATTTTCCTCCTACAAAGCGAAAAACCGTATTATATTCACTAAGGAAATGGAAAACAAGAAGAAAAAGTATCATAAAAACACATGTAAACGAAATCAAAAAATAAGCAGTGTTGTTTCTTGTGAATAAATAATATTGGAAAACAATACAGAACGAACAGCACATCACATTTGGTGCATTATGAATATAGGCTAGAGAAGATGAAGAAATAACGAACTTAGCACAACAGACGAACAAATGGGGTTTAATAATAAATTCAACTGGATAAAGTGGGCAACAATGAACGAGAAGAATATTCATTAAGGTAATGGGGATGTGTAAGCCCTAAGCGGAAAAAATATTATGACCAACATATATACATTTTGCCTTTCCATTTAATATGCAAAAGAGGATAAACTTTGATAAAGCCATATTTCTATTCACGTATTAATTGTACAATTTTATTTAACGGAAAATATATTATGGACAATAAAAGTGAACCTTAAAGCTGATGGCAGTATTCTTTTTATTATAGGAATATTTTAATATAAATTCCACGATCGAATCGTGTTTGCAGCACACACAAGAAGAAAAAATCAATCTTTTATAACTTTTCACAGTTACTGCTGTGTTTGCAAACAGTATTTTCTCTGGATCTCTTCGGAAATATATTGATACTTGCTTAGTCTTGTAGAAAAATGGGGTAAAGTGAGTAGGCAGTCGAAAAGTTTTTTACACAGAACAAGCAGCATTTCTTCACTTTAATAAAATAAATAATTACGTAAAGGGAAATGCTGCTTACTTCTTAATTAAAACTTAATTTAACTCTATATTTAGAATAAAAGGCAAGTGTTTCTCTGATGCTTACATATAAAGTGAATTCTTTATTGAAAGGAAAATAAAATTTATTACTTGGAAATCTAAACGAAACTAAACTAAAGAAGGTTGCCATTATTGTTATTGTTATTGTTATTATGAGTAATGTAGCTACATAATACTTGTGAAGAAGAGGTTTCATCCCGAACAAAATTGAAAATTTTACCTACATCTCTATTGTGATACAAAAATCAATAAAAGCATTTTGTGAAAAGCGTAAATTGAAAACTCAAGCATCTAATTTACTTTGTAGAGGGTTTTTTAATTAATTTTATACGGATAAAGCGACACTCTAAAAAATAGATTATGGAATGGAAGAAAAAAGCAAAACAATTTCTTTACAGTAAATTCGTGTTTTCCTTATTTTAATGAAGAATTAATTGAATTTCAAAGGTGTAGTAGCCTTTTTGATGGTGTTTCACCATCAGAAATGATAAATTGAAGGTTTCTTACAAAGGGACATGCGGCCACAGGAGGAAACCATAAGGGGATGTTTACATTTTCAAAACAATGGCAAAAAGCAGCCATCATTCGCGTTAAATGGCTATAATGGGTTGTTTTGGGGTCGAAATCTCTTTTACTGGGGCAACTTTTCACCATCTTTCTATGAATTATGAAAATTTAGCCGCACGATAAACCATTCAAAAGGAACACACACACATAGCAGTAAGATAAAATGTTTGGATGTGTGTGTGACGGATATTCATAAATCATCACCAGAAATGTACATACGGTTATTAGTAATTTTTTCCAACGTGACTGGATTACAAGTATTGACAGTGAATGCGGGAAATTGTGTGTGCAAGAGACGCGCGCTTTAGAAAAGTTTATTGAAATTGGCACACAAGAAATTCTTTTTCGTTATAAACTTTTCAAATTATGCATTGGCAAATTGCAATGGAGAAATTTAATCAATCTTAGGATCCTACCCGATTATAAATCAGGCAAAAATATAATACAAATCCTGGAGATTGTCCAAAGCCTAAGTTATATAAAGTAAATTTTTTTGCGATCTTCACAGAACAATACCTATTCGAACATAAATTATGCACAGTGGAAAAAATCCATAGCCAAAGTGCTTTCCATTTTCCGAACAATATGATTTATATTTATGTTCATTTTTCAATGAATTCCATTTTTCAATAAAATGGCGCAATTTATTGATAAATTTTTTATTTTGAATTGATGACACTCTCTTTGTGTAATTGAATAGGCATCGCTAAAATGGGAGGCTTAAACTGTATTTTAATCATAATATTTCGATGTGGAATAGGAAACTTTTGCGGGTGATGAGAAAATTTAACATAAAGGCGAAAAAGTGTGCCTTCTCAACCTAATATATCACTTTCCCCTCGGAACTTTTGTTTGTGTATATTTCTAAATAGGAGTAAATGCGATTCAAATTGAATTTCACTCCACTTGAACATTAGCTCCTAATATTGAGACTGTCACAATGACGGATTGAATTATAAATGGTTATTATTACTTAAGGGGAACATGAAAATGTTCTAGTGTAAGACAGCTCAACAACTATTTATTTTCTTGGGATGTATTTCCGTCTAATTTGCTGGGGGAAATTGTAGAAATGTTTTTTTTTGCCATTTTACAAATGACTATATTTTTGTTACTGACAGAGATATGACTTTCTTTACATATAATGTATAAGAAAAGTTTATTCTACGTGTGGAAAATACGAAAAATCGAGACTAGGAACATATACAAAATCAACTCAAACAATGCCACTTTAGAGCACTTGAGAACAATTTTAAATGTTTACTTTTACCCACACTGTTTGTTTATGTGTGGTCTCCAATTAATGGGTTCCGGTAGCTTCATTATCTCTCCTACCAGATAAATAGTCTAATAACATAATGATATTGAAAGTTGATGCACCTAATGCCATGGTACCACGAAAGATCAACAAAATTGATCCCATTTATTATTCTACATACCTAATACCTACATGTGTGTTACAAATTTATGCACTTGCCAAGAGAAAATTATGTTTAGGTCTGTACAATATATCGATACATTTTTATGCACAAACTAAACATAAAAATTGTATATTTTTCAATTTATTACAAACTACATGTACCAACAATGTGCAAAATTGCACCTTGAAATTGCTGTTGAAAGAGATCTGTTTCATAAACACCGTCCCATCATCAATAAGTCAACAACGTCCAACGCAATGCATTAACAATCACATCAACTCTAGACCCTATTTTCGAAAATAAACGTTTATCTAATAACCTAAATAAACATTAATATTCTAAATTCATAAGTGTATGCACAAAACCTCTAAATAGAAAAGACAACAGTAATTTATTTATTTTTCACACTTTCCGTCCACAGGGTGGTCTTTCCGCATTTATTCCCGCCTCTTCCTCTCTTAAGCATACTCGAGAGAAACGCATTTCAATGCAAACGATTATTGGTAAACAATGCTATCCTTGAGCGCAAAACTTCTCATTGTGTTTGAAATCACTCCTTTAAACTGCATTATGATGCAAGTGAATCATCCATAACTAGCCATAACACTATTTTCGTTCCAGATTACGTTATCGATGAGAATTTATGAATAACAAGTCGCCTCACTGGCTGGCCGTTAGTTTCCGAGAAAATAAGATTAAATTGCTAATTACCTGCACCTCCATCCGCCATAAATAATCTCCTATCTACATTTTCCTTCCTTCAACCGAGAACAGAGTTAATGGATATGTGTGCGACATATGAAAAGTAAAACGTCTCATATAGAATGAGAAATAAGCGCCACATAAAGGGGAATATTAAAAAACCGTCGACAAACAAAGTTTTACAAAAGACGCTGACCTTGTCTATAGTCTGATTTGGTCTCATTTAGCGCACATTTAAATATGCAAGTTGGGTGGGTGATGGTTGAGTTTTTTCTTCTCTCGAGAGAACGTTCTCCTCATCTCCTCATTGAAAGGATTCAACATTGGAATAATAAAAATAGTAGATGAACAAAAATGTACAACCGTAGGTATAATGCCGGTTTTTGAGTGTATTCTTTAACTCTCTTACTTCTTTGTTGATTGTGAGTGTGTGTGTGTGTTGGATGCTGTATGGTGCATTTCATGGACCCAAGGAACCTGCTTGACAGGTACATACAAAGAATCGAATAATGGCTTGGAAAGATATTCAGGACTGTACTTGAATAGATTCGAAATATATAGGCCACATAGGCGCACAAAAAGTGCTATGATAAATTGCGCGGGGACCCTAGACTAGAAAAAATTCGCCAAAATGTTCATATATGCGGTGGCGTACGAACGATTCATTTTTAACTGTATTATTTTAGGGTTTCCCACTCAGCCATTCACTTGTTTAGTCTCGCCAGACAAACTACGTTTATTGTATGTAAATTGTAATTAATCAGTATTTTTTTTCATAAATTTTAATTGTCTTTACGTAAAAACCCCACGGACAAAAGGACAAACGAATGCACACCCTATGTATTTGCGACATGTATAGAGCATTATTGATGTTATTTATGTCAATTGGGGTAGCTTTGCACGCTCAATGCTGGGCCATTTGCTTAGGGGTGTGTTAGAATAGGGAATATACACTATTTGCGACATTCACATTTGCTAGATAAGCCCTTATGACAACTATATCTCTGTGCTTTCACGTCATTAAGTAGACTCATTTTCGAACAATTTCACAATATAAGACGTAAACGTCGCACACCAGGAATTATCTGTCCCCGTTGGAAATACACGGAATAGAATAAAAAATTGTCCATATTCGGGGAGAATACAATTTAAAATTGGACCAATTCCACGAGAATTTCACTATATCAAAATGTAACATAAATTCCAGTGTAATTTTCAAATGGTTTGACAAACAAACTTTATTTGGACGCGGTCCAAAACAATCCCAAATTTACACAATTACTTAGATGCGCCCTTAAAGGTTTTTTTCCATTAACCCTCGGGGTCGAATAGTGTGTATGTATCGAGACCGTACTTATTCCATTTAGTAGATACTAAATAATGGAAAAGTAATATATGTAATGGTATTTGTTTCATGCACGCTTATTACAGGGATAAAAACGCGTTTTGTAAATATGCTTAAAGTCCGCCACTGGAAACTGGCACCTGTGTTTGGCCCCAGGCGAATCCTATTGTATGCACAAAAGATCTATTATCATCCCGAAAGAGGAAAAAAATACACACAACAAACACAAGGAATATATGAATAAATAAGTTGGGTTTCTGGAGAAAAAGTAAGAGTTCTCGAACGATGGACCAGGCCAAGAACAACACTCACCTCATCGGCGAATTCAAAATCACCTTCGAATTTCCTCTTTCTTTTCGCTTCCCCAGCGAATATTGCCGCTGAAACAATCAGCAATACGAGTATTATTCGCATTTTTGTACACCCCCAAGAAGTCTAGTCACTTATTCCTCAAAGTTTATCTCATATATTTTATTGTTTATTGTTATATATTTATGTATGTCGGACGAATGACCGTATATTTGTAAAAGAAAATTGTACACACACTGACGGCGACCGCTCGCGACCGTGCACGACCACTTTTTGATTATTCGATTTCTGTAGTCTTCTCTCGGAGAGTGCGCGACCAACAAGAAAGGCCTCCTTCGCGAACACAGGATGGAACACTGACTATGATGGTGGTGGTGGTGGCGTCGGTGGCGGAACGGCGGCGTCGTCGTTGGTGACGGCCCTATTCGGAGGAAATATCAAATCAATGGCCATTGCAGACGACGACGCGCATCCCATCAAAGTGGCGCTCTTCAAATATACCGGAACTCTATTTACAACATTTTCATCCCTTTATCGGATAGATGGTGGACATTAGTGTGGATTTTTCGTCTATTTTTTTTCCTATCAATAGATGAGTAAATGAACAAATTGCCATACGTCATCATCATCGTCAAAATCGATCCGAAATATGATTACAGTTGAGCGGAATGACTTTTCCTTTTTCATGCTTTCGAAATGTATGACACGGAAATGATCGGTTTTAGGGGGAGACGCTCTTCCTCGCTTTCCCAGCATTTTCTTCGGTCGGTGACAATTTGTATTCGACTGATGAGGGAGAGTGCGATTGATTGTTTAAAGTGACTTTCAGAACTAATGATTCTTTGTCCGAGATTCTCTTATTTGGAAGCTTTGTTTGGGTATTGAATAATGCGGTATTTGGTTGAGAGCAAGCATCTCAGATGCCGCAAATATTTAATAAATTAAACCAAGAGAAAATGTGAAATAAAAACTTTATTCTATAGGCAGTTGTTGATAAGCCAATCCCTATTAATTTACTATTTGGTAAGTATTAATACATAAGGAATATTTTATAAAATGCTGGACCGTCACCATGTAACTGCGTTCACTTCAAGTGAACATAATGCCATTTATCCACTGAAATGAAAACAAATCGAGTGTAAATTATTGGAAATCGCCATAAACGTGATGCAAACTGACCAAACATTTATAATTTGCACGCACAAGATATGTTAGATTTAAGGAAATATATTTTGTTAACTAAAATTGGCAAATATAGCAAAAAAGTGCGACAAAATAACTTTTCTTTTTTTATTGCGTCTCTTACCTATGGGCTCAAGTTCTTGAGCGGTGGCATATTCAGGTGTTTTACTGACTACTTCTTTAGCCTCATCAATCGATACTTTGAAGGAGTTTCCGTCCAACGTAGTATTTACGCTGTAAATAATTCGCTTATAAATATTTAAATCATAAACTTGCAACCAATAACTTCCTTACCATGAAATCCCTTTTGCATCGTGCTCTTTATTAACGAGTCCTTTCCAGAACTTATGAACCTAAAAGAAACAATAATCGATACATTCTCAATTAAATATTTCAGAAGAACAAAAGTTTACTTCATCAACAATTTTATGGGCAAAAGCGGCAGATTTTGCTTCACCATTAAATGCGAATTGATTCTCCGGTTTGCCGTCTGGTATTTTATAAATTTTAAACCATTCAACGGAGGCTTTCAGTAAACCGGGGAAATATTTCTCAATATCAGCCACATCGTTTATTTGATCGGCTAATGGATCTTTTACATCGATGGCAAGTAGTTTCCAGTCTGTTTCACCTAAAAGAGACAAAAAACTGTTCACCTTCAAATTGAAAAGTGCGTTTACGAGTATTTCTTGTCGGATATCAATAAGGTCAGGGATTTAGGCCTTGACAACTCTTTTATACCTTCATCGATTAAGGCAATTGTGCCTAAAATTTTTACTTGAAGGATTTCACCCCGTTTCGCGATTCTGTACCCGATTTCAAGCACATCAATGGGATCATTATCTCCTTTACAGCCAGTTCCATCGTCTAAATGTTCTGGATTCTCCCAAGTTTGTGGCAAGGCGCCATAATTCCAAATGTAACCGTGATGAGGGAAACAATTGGCCACAAATCGTGGTTTTCCTTTTTTTACGTCTTGCTTAATTGGGTTCAAAATCTCTTTCATTGTTATCTAAAAAGTGGGACACATGAATTTGGACTTTAATTGTGTTCATGGACCGCATACTTCCATCTTTGCGTTTGTCCATCTTGGGACTTCAACCACCATATTATAGATCTTCTTTTGTGCGTCTACCACTAAGGGGATATCGTGAAGAGGGGACACAGGTCCATTCTTATCATCTTATTAACAAAAATACATGTTTATTTGGATTTAATTAAGCAAAGTCCAAGGTCGTGAGTTATCACAATTAAGATGCACTTACAAATATAAACCCTATAGTCAGGAGTATAAAGGGAACCACGTTCAACCACTGTATATGACATTTTTCTGCTGGACACTGAAAACTGACGACTTGTAAATGAAACTTTTTGATAAATGAAGTGAGGTTGTAACGGAATGATATGTTTTTTGCGCAAGCCGGCCTGTAACAACACGTGTAATACTCGTCTAGCTAGCATTTCACGGAGTTTCACCATCTATTCAATAAAATACAAACTAAAATATAGATTATAGGAGTTTTTCGGGTTTAGATGGCGCCAGCCTATTTCTTTGGTTGAGATATGAAGAATTTTTAAAGATTGAGAGGACAAAGTTACTGCAAAGCAGAAGATGTTTTTTGTTGTATCCTATAAAAGCCAAAAAAAGCTCAGAGTCAGACACCTACATAGTTAATTTAATTCTTGGGATACTATAGAATAGAGTAAATGTTCTTCTGTAATATGTTCCTTAAAATAAGTCTCAAACTTAGCTTAGAAAAAAAGATATTAACATTTTGTGTAGAATCGGAGGGTAGAGTTTGTATTCTGGGAGTTCTTGTGTTTTTGAGTCTGAGTCTCGAGTTCTGGGTCTTCAATTTGGATAAATTTTGGAATTTATAATTCTAACTATAATTTTTTAGGGTCCTTTACATATCTGTTAACTGTTTATCCAAGAAAAAAATCTGTAACACTATAATAAAATAATAATTGGGTATGTTTATATGGAAATTTGCGCAATCCAAATAAAACCAAACGCGCAACATATTAATAACATTTATTAAATGTTTTTGTAATTTATTTATAATTTACCACCAATTGGTAATAAAATGACAAGAAAACAATACTGTTTAATTAACAAATAAGAAATATTGCTTTTTATAATTGCCGAAAAAATAATAATACTCTTCTCTATTGGGACACAATAAATGGTTTGGTTTAAAAAAAATATTTTTGTAATACTTTCAACTAAGTACAAATGTATAATGAGAGTTTTGCTTCCATTTTTTTATTGCAAAACACCAATTTACTTAAAACATTTTGAATTAGTAAAATTGACTTTTCAACAATGCGATTTTGAATCTTATCCAACAACTTCAATAAATTAATATAAATAATAAACCTATTAAAAATACAATTGTGCCACATTTACGTGGTAAAGATTTATATTAACATTACAACTCACTGTCAGTTATTTCTTAAAACTCCTTTACGCTTTTAATTTCGTAGGTTCCATAGGTCTTGTTTTAATATATGGTGCTTTAGGCCATTGCCAAAGCTGCGGCAAAGAAGGTTTATAATTGTAATTGTACTGACGTTCTTCCACATATTTTCGTTTATCTTTTGGTTCTGGATAAACAGATGCAATACCTAAAAGTAAAACACAAGTAGAAAACAATTTATCAACAAATTTCAAAAAAAACTCACGCTCTGCATACGCATAATCCAAAATCTTGCAAGCAATTTGAATCGAACACTCTCTAATAACACTTAGCGGTGGATACAGACCGCCTTTCTTTAAGTCTTCCTCAGTTACATTCTCTGCCACACATTCAGCTGCAATTAGGAACAATTCTTCTCGTATATGATGAATACCAGCTACCAACACGCCCAGGGCAACTCCAGGAAATATATAAGCGTTATTTCCCTGTCCTGGGTAGAAAGTTTTGTCACCCAACGTGACACTACCGAAAGGTGAACCGCTAGCGAATATAACACGCCCCTAAAACACGTACGCATTAATTAGCAAATCACCCTCTAAGTCACCTCATCTCCTTACATCTGTGTTTGTATAAGCTGCCTCCGCTGTGCATTCCGCTTTACTAGTTGGATTACTCAACGCGAAAATAATAGGCCTCTCATTAAACGTGCCCATCGCTTTAAGAATTTCGGGTGTAAAAGCACCACCGGCAGCCGAAGCACCAATTAGCACAGAGGGTTTCACCTCATTTACAACAGCTGCAAAATCTTTAACAGGAACATGCTTTTTCGCGTAATACGCTTTATGTCCCTCCAAGTTGCCTTCTGGTCGGTCTTTCGCCAACAAACCGTCAATGTCAACCATCCAAATGCGTTCTCTGCCCTCCTCCAACGACAAACCCTCCGTTTGCATTGCTTTTACACACAAATCAGCGATACCAATAGCTGCCTCACCAGCACCCAAAAACAGGAACTTGTGGTCTGATAATTTTTTCCCTGTAATCCGTTTGGACGCTAACAAACCAGACACAGCCACACTGGCTGTACCCTGAATATCATCATTAAATGTACAGTATTGTCCACGGTATTTGTCTAGAAAACGGAACGCGTTGTGATTACCAAAATCTTCAAATTGGATCAAAGTGTTCTGTCCATAACGTTTCACAACGCCTTCCATAAATTCATCAACAAAATCGTCATACAATTTTCCAGTGACACGTTTTTGTCTTAAACCGATATACAATGGATCCTCGAGTAAATTCTGCAAGATAAAATCATTGTTGGATTGTAATTAAACTGCACTTATGGGAACAATGAGCCTTTATCAGCGAATTAATTGATAATTATATCAATATCCGCTTATCGATAAAATTAATATTGATTGCTTATTTACCTCATTGTTAGTGCCTACGTCTAAAACGATTGGGAGACATTCATGAGGCTGAATACCAGCTAAAGCTGTGTACAAGGCTAATTTTCCCACAGGAATACCCATACCACAAGCGCCCAAATCACCCAAACCCAAAATTCGTTCACCATCCGTTACAACAATGGCCCTTACATTCGGTTCAGGCCTAAGAGTGTCGAGGTACACCACAATATCAATTAGTGCATTATTTAAAGAAAATATTTGCAAAACGGAAAAGTATTATAGAAAAAAAACGCACACGTGCAACAAGGTGTCGCAAATATGTTAAATAATAATATATAGCGAGAGATAAAACGTTTATAAAATATTTGTGACGCCTTGCAATTTTTATTATACCAATTTTTGAGCACGTCGTAGCAATGCCCAATGTCATTAATTGTAATAAAAAGTCCTCTGGGTCGCCGATAAATGAGTCCAAACTTTTGACACGCCAATCCAACAGTCGGTGTATAGACAATTGGCATTAAATGTTCGATATTTTCAGAGAGTAAACGGAAGAACAATTTCTCGTTGCGGTCATGTAATTCGGCCAAATATAAGTATTTGTTCAAATCTTCCTGGTAGCGTTCTATCGATATTCTGCATAATTCCAACTGTTCTTCTTGCGTCTTAAATCGTGCCGGTTGTAAACCATGTATACCCAAAGCCTGTCGCTCTTCTAGTGTGAACGCCAGTCCCTATAAGCAAATAAACATCAAGTGTTCACTAATTACGGCCTTGAATTATAGCTGTTTTATTCAGTCACGCGAATGTATACTTATATAATATTCATTATTTTTCAAGTTCGATTTTGTAGAATTATTTTTGAATATGTTATCAATTTTCAATTGGTTTGATAAAATTGTTAAAAATCCGATGAGTAACGTTATTTATCGGTTTCTTACCTTGTTCAACCTGGGATCTCGGAGATGGTCAATGCCCATCACCTGTGATGGGGTAATTACATCACCGACTACCTCATGGTATTCGCGTTTGTCATCTACTTTCAATGCTTTAACAGTCTCTGCAAGGACACCTTTTTGTGCCACTACAGCTGACCGTGACGACAATCCCGATCTTAAACAGAACGATTGTTATATTTTAACCATTTAAATAAACATTTATGTTATAAAATACGCTAATAATGAAATGTTATTATGCTAATTTAGCGCTTTTTTCGGGTGAAAATGACGCAATTTTTATAAGTAGCGAAATTTAATACTAAAAGTCTGCTTTGCAGTTTTCCGGTTAATTCTATAATTACTCTTTTTCCTCACTAATTAAATAAATGCAGACGTTTTTAACATTTACTTCAGGGAGTTTGTTGTTAAAGTTCAGGGTAATCTAGTGAGAAAAATGTTGAATAATTTAAAATCTTGTTTAAACAACCCGCAAAATGCATAATTGCAAAGATTCAAGTTTATAATAGGGAAAATCGGTGAAGAAACTCTAACAATGGTCATTCATATAGTGCTGTGTTATTGTTATATAAGAAATTGATATCGTGCGTGGAGGTAATTGGATAAACTTCATACTCAAAACAAACATCGCACTGGATAACTGGAAGAACGTCAATAAAATTCCTATTCCGATAAAATGTTCCACTATATTTCCCTACTAACAATAAGCATTCCTGTTAAATGCAACATTTTTGATATGATATGATTCTTATATAAACAGTTCGTCATTGTTGGCTGTGCACCAGATTTAATTCTACATGTATAAATAACTTAGCGATTTTATAATACTTAAAAAAGATTAAAACAAAAGGACAAACGCAATATTTACGCAATGGATAATTTTCTAATAAAATATGTATCATCATTCACGCGTTATTTTTACTATCAGCAATAACGGGAAGTATTAATATAAAATAAGTGAGATACATTGTTATTTGAGGCTGCAATAACAATGTGCATATTAAATTCAAGGTTGATTCATTTCATAATAACACAAAATCTGTTGGAGAGTTCAAAGAAGATACCAATTATTTTTGCACAGTCTGCGAACAAGAACCCGTTTATAGTATTTCTTTTGAATGAATATAATGGAAAATCCCCACGGTTGTTCCTAGTATACATATATGTAGAAATACATTTAAATCTTCAAAGGCTGTGTTAGTTTTACTAATCAAATTGTTTGCCAACCAAGTTGGTCTTAGATAGGCGATAATAAAAGTGTCAATTACTTGCATTAGATGCATGCTGAACCAGATTAAAGTAGTTTAGGGAGTGAAAAACACAAATCATCCCGCCAACGCATAGGTCAAAGTGTTTTTAAATCAAAAAGCGAGGCAATCACCAAAAACACATAATGTTTAAAAATAAAACATTCCGTAGTCTTTCCAACAATTCACACATAGCGTGTATTTGCTTTCGTTTCCAAATGAAATTTTCTTTGTTTTCGGCAAGGAAAATCGAAAATGAACGCGCTTATACCAAATGTTATTACAAGAGATTCAAGAAAGGCGCTCATTTTTCTCTATTGATCCACGCTTTTCTGCATTTAATACACTGCCCAAATAAAAGTCACACGCTGTGTAAATTGGGTCAGACTGTATGTACTAAATAAAGGGTCGGTTCTAACAAATTACAAAGAAAACTTAATAAACCGGTACTCACATAAGGGACCGGGGAACTAGAGCGAACATTTTTAGATGCCTCAGTTAGCTGAGGACGCTAAAACTGACAGCTGATTCTTTACTTCTCTAGAGCTAGACGGATCCCACAGGAAAACCCCTTTACTGTGTGTTTGAAGCGGCTGCGCAAATTTCCTTTTCCGAATTGATAAAACACAATGGCAATTTGAAGTTTGAAACGTGACTTTTCGAATTGTTGGTTGTCTATGGTCACCTCGGAAAATTCGGTCATCTGTGCAACAATTTGAAGTTTGTGGCGGTTTTTTAGACCTCGAACGTGAAGGAGGAGAGACAGGTATGGATACAAACCGCTTTTAGTAGACCTTTCAACCTTAATTGTGTGGCTAGAGGTATGGGCAAAAAACACGCAAAAACGCGCATCGTTTCCCGCCAAAAAATGGCAAGCGCACCAAATGTGTATTGGCGTTGATATTTTGCTAATAGACAAAACTGAAACAAATGGAACAATGAACAAAGAAAAAATTTGAGGGCTTCTCATCCAACGCTAATAAAATTTTCATTGAATGTTGCCATAGAAAGACAATTACAACATGATGGAGGTAATTGTTTCCTTCGAAAATAACGAATGAGGACGTGTTTTTCATTGAAAACATATATCGAATGGAAAAGTAATGTTTACGATTGCTCCAATTTTAACTAAACAAGATATAAAAATGAAACCGAGTCTGGTCCATAAAATATTTACAGTTCCAAAGAGAAAATCCTTACAATTATTAATTACGTCAGCACTATCATAGACACAAATCTATAATTTATGTCTTTTAAATCAATATAATCGACAGGAAGGTCATTTTTTACCACATCTTTCAACATTTATAACTACATAATATTTTGTTGTCCGTTGGACGGTAATACAGCACAGAACTCGGAAGCGAGTACCTCTCACCACCAAGTTTTCTACCGTTTCCTAATTAAACAGTGGCACGTATTATTACATTTAATAATCAGACTTGCTCTAATTACCTCCGAATTAATAGTAAAACCTAGAAAGAGTATGATGTAGTCGTAAAAATGCTTTTAGAAAAGTAACTTAATTGTTTTCTCTATCAAAAAATGGGAAGTACTGCAAGTGTAGCGAAATTGTGTTGTGCAGATTTCAACGATAAAGTGATAGTGACTAGTAAAAATCAATCGAACGGGTATGTAAATTTTGGCCAAATTATAATTAGCACCCGATAAAATGAGTCGTACGATAGGACTTTTCAAAAATATTTTCTCCTTGCAGAGGTCATTAGAGGTTTGTTATGCACTACACTTGGTTTTATCGTCTTTCCTCTTATTTACGTGAAAGACTAATGCAGTAGACAATGTTATTGTGTGATAAATTTGTCAGAAAAGGCGGTGGATGGCTTTTGCGGTATGATAAATCATTTCCGTTATTTATTTCAGTTAGCAAACACAAATCTTTCAAAATTTATGAGCGAAAGATCACATAGGTATAGAGTCACAGGGAATGAAAAATTGTTAAGTTCTTATCTTTAGCCCAATTCTAGTTGCATAATGCAAAATGCATGAGACCTGCAAGCCTCTAATCATTCAAAATGCAAGGCTTATTGCATTGCCGAAGTAAATGCTCGTATTCTCGTATATGAAAATCGATACGAGCACTGCATCTTTTGACAGTTGAGTGTTATATCATCATGAATTAAATTTTTTATTGGTTTTAAAGTACAATAGTTCATAATAGCGTTTGCCGGTATCAATAATCAAGAGAAATGGTGCTAAAGGCAATAATTAAAACCCAAAGTACAGTGCAAAATCAGTGCAAAAACTATTCATTATCATTACATGTCAAGTCATTTGTCGGTACAATGTTTAATTACTTTAACAATTCTATTGGATCAACAAAAGATCTAGTCGAGTAAGTTTATCTTTTGGCAAGTCTCTTAAATCCCAAACAGTTATTAAAGAATGTCACTATTCGCACATTGCAGAGATTAGATTATTATTACTCATTAAATTTGTTGTAATGTTATTTAATATTTTGTAAATAAAAAATATTCATTAAATTCGAATTGATTGTTTTTTCGGTCAAGGATTCAAAAAAACTATTTTAATTGCGCTCTTTTCAATCCCCCATAAAACTAGTTTATTTAATAAAATGGCCCAAAATATATCAGCATCTTTCTGACAGTTTTCAGATGAAATCATTTCCATTTGGCAATGAAGTTAATTTGTTCCCGCAATGATTTTTATATTTTAAAGGTTCTCGTGTAAAGTAAAAGGTTTTTTCATGCGAGTTGTAGGGTCACCATCTTTAAAGTGGGTAAAATGGAAAAACACATTTCTCAAAGCTCTGTAAAGTATTCGATTGGGGTTCTAAATTTTTTTGGTACTAGCGATAACCTTCCCCCAAAAATCACTCTATTCTCACTCAAATTTTGACATGCATGTGATTAGGCATCATGCACGATGACTTGAAGCAAAACGACCGCTCCATTCGGTCTTTGTGTGACCCGTTGAGGTAGAGGAAATGTAACGGTGATGGACGCCGTTACGTTGTACGACGTTCGGCGTCTCTCTAGCCGTCCGCTCAGCTGATATAATCACGTCATGTTTGGCGCGCAAGCGTTCCACATCCATTCAATAATAAAATATATAAATGTAATGTAATTGAGTGTTCGTTTCATATTTGTAGTGAGTGCCAAAGGCAGTCCAGTGGTGCAATACTCCAAAAGAGACACACTTCAAGTGCTACAATTCAAAGGCCGCAAAAGATGTCCAATAATATGGAACGGGATCGGCTCGGTTTGTGGGGCAATGGGGACAATGTGATCCAGAGCAAATTGAGCGGTTTGGACAAGTTGCGGGATCCGAACTTGAATAAGGTGAGCCGGCAATTTCCATTACAATTACGATTGTTTTTTAATGAGCGTTGAGCGCTTTTTATGTTAGTGTTATTTGCTATTTTTAAGTACTTGCTGATTCCGGCTCTTTATCTAACTTTAAGGATTCACGGAAAAGTAGACCTTGACAATTACATAAAATAACATCAGACAAATTTCAGTAATTCACCTTTAATTACCGGGAATCACTGACTTGATTAATGAATTTTGATGCCGGAACTGTTGCTTGAATGTAAAAATTTGAAAATTGTAGGTCATGTTGGAATAATAAATATTGGCTAGAGCGCCGGCTCAGAGCGTCGTGACGCCTTTCGACTAAGTATATTATGAAATTTTAATAAGCAGCAATCGCAAAACAAATTCCTCCCACATGAATACGTAAAAAAGGAATTTTAAAAGTGCCAATTATTATTTAATTATCGAGGCTATTTAATTGATTGGCATTATTTTTCGATTAAGTAAAAAAAACGTAATTATGAGCGATTCTTGGTGGACGTTGACTCCAAGTCCAATAAAGTTTATAATTCCCGATAATTTAACGGATATTGAAGGAAGGGTAAATTCGTTTCTTGATTAATTGCACTTTTATTTCTTGTTCTTTTGCACAATTTTGCTGATTTAGCAATTGTTGGCATTTGTAAACTCAATTTGCGCTCTTTTTCATTGTTGGTAAAACCCGCAATGACGCTTATAATCCATCACCAACAGTGATATTTTTTGCTTATTGCAACTATTATGAGGTTTTAATAATTATAGCAATGTTTCTGCACGCAATTTTGAACGTATTGGAAAGAGGACGGTTCGTATCGACCCAACAAAACAAATATAGTACGTAAATAAAAATACCTTTTGTATGAAAATTGATTTGCTTAATAAGTAAAAGGTTGAATAAAGTCTAAAGATTAACAATCGTTAATCACTGGTATATTTCCCATGGATAAACAATTGTTAATATCGGTTTTTATACTATTGTTTGGGTTCTTTCATCCGCCTTTGGGCCAAAGTACAATTCTAAACTTCTTTCACTAACTTTGATTCGGTAATACCGCATAAATTTCGACAAATGACCCGATGAAATCATAATGAACACACCTAGAATGATACTATTTATTATAATAACAGATAATTATAGGATTTCTTTTGTAAAGTAGGTTCGATTGTAATTTCCTTAATTATCTGATTTGCTCTAAATTTGTTAAGTGAAATTTTGATAAAAAAACACCAGTCGCATTGTTATTGGATCGACTTGTTATTTTAATATATTTAAGTGTTAACGTAGCCGGAAAAGAAGGATAACCACAAGTACGAACGCCTAAATTTCTGTTTGATTAATCGAGTGTTTTATTTATTTGTTTAAAGACTTCTAAGATAATATTACAAATCGTAAATAAATCAAGAACTTTACTTTAATTTTTTTTATTATTAATTGCTGTTAGGTTTGACACTGAAAAAAAATGTAGACCAAGGCTGGTAATTCCACCTAAAATTCATCATTTTATCGAGTTTCGAGCAAAAAAATTAATAGATCCAATTAACCATATCTGTACGCGAATATATCCAATTTTTCGGTAAATTTAATTACTGTCTTAATCGTTTTTATGCATTAACCCCGATTAATATCGCTGATGAAAATGTGATGTAATAAGAGATCAGAGACAATCTAAGCATTTTAAAAGGTAAAATGGATCTATTAACCCCCTTTCTTTGACACCTACATCCAGTCTACGTTCACTGATTATAATAAAAATCTAATTATATTTATAATTTTAATGGCAAGCTCGATGGCAAGTAAATCAATAATAATATAAATAACGGATATTATAAACATTAATGTTAAAAATTAAAAAAATCAGGTTATTATTATCTATTATAACGATCAAGTGAAAGTATCCTAAAAATATTTAAGTAATATTTATTACTTTAGCACTCAAAATGTTGGAATGGGTGTAATGAAACAAAAATATTTGCTTTTAAAATTTTGATAATTTTACATTAGAGATAAGGAACATAAATAAACACAAATAACTATCTGTGAATCAATAACAATTCAACACGTAATTACTAATTATATTACAATTTTAAATGAAATCCAAGGTTGTTGTTACATTGCAAGTTCCTATTTAACTTCGTAAAGAGTTACACAACATTACGAATTATATGGTCCTACCGTTATACATAATTCGTTTATTACTCGTCTCAGACAGGTGTTGAAAATCGTATAATAAGAACGATGGAAATTTTTACTGCACATTTATTTACAAACATTAAACTCGAACATATACTGATAAGCGCATCGTTCGCCTTTGAAACAACCTTTTACATGACTTTTTTACATAATCACCGCATTTCTTTTTATTGGAATTGCTTTCATTTACAAAACCAGCACAATAAAGTTTCAATTGAACAATTCGAACTATCTGCAATTAACTTGACTTTTATTTAATTAAAGTAAAATGCCAGATGTTAAATTTGTGCGTGTTTTTTCTGCAGGGATTAGCTTTCACATTCGAAGAGCGACAGGCGCTCGGCATTCATGGCTTATTACCACCCCGAGTGAAAACCCAGGAAGAACAAGTTCAACATTGTAAAATGTGTTTGGACAGATTAACAGACAATCTCGACAAATATATCTATTTAATTGGTCTATTAGTGAGTTGACATGATCATTCCAATAAAAAAATCACTGTCCAATTGCGTTTTGTTAAAGGATCGCAACGAGAAGCTCTTTTATCGTCTTGTACGTGAACATGTGTCCGAAATTATGCCCCTGGTTTACACCCCAGTCGTAGGACTTGCTTGCCAGAAATTCAGCTTTGTATTCAGACGACCAAGAGGCCTTTATATCACAATCTACGATAAAGGGCACGTTTACGAGATCCTAAAGAATTGGTACAACAAAAGAACGGCAAAGGGGTGGTTTTCAGGATATTAATTGCTTGTTTTGCAGGCCCGAATCAGATGTTCGTGTTATCGTTGTAACAGATGGTGAAAGAATATTGGGTTTAGGTGATTTGGGCACTTGTGGCATGGGCATACCAATTGGTAAATTGTCATTATACACTGCATTAGCGGGCATTAAACCCCATCAATGCTTACCAATTACAATTGATGTGGGTACAAATAACCAAACAATGCTTGATGATCCATTGTACATTGGTTTGAGACAAAAACGCGTTCGTGGACAGGAGTACGATGCCCTTTTAGACGAATTCATGAACGCTGTGGTGCAACGATTCGGTCAGAATTGTTTGATACAATTTGAAGATTTTGGCAATGCAAATGCGTTCCGTTTATTGGAGAAATACCGCAACAAATTCTGCACATTTAATGACGATATTCAAGGGACTGCCAGTGTGGCGGTTTCTGGCTTGTTGGCCTCTCTTCGTATCACGAAGAAACGTTTGTCTGATAATGTGTTGGTGTTCCAAGGTGCTGGAGAAGCGAATTTAGGTATTGCCGGTTTGTGTGTGATGGCAATGTTAGCTGAAGGCACTTCGGAGCGAGAAGCGCGCTCAAAGATTTGGATGGTCGATTCGAAAGGTTTGATTGTTAAGGATCGTCCTGAAGGCGGTGTTACAGGGCACAAAGTTCATTACGCTCAAAATCATGCACCGATTAAGACATTGGATGAGGTGGTGAAGACTGTTAAGCCGTCGATTTTAATTGGAGCTGCTGCAATTGGAGGCGCTTTCACAACGGAAATTATCCAAGAAATGGCTAAGAATAATGAAAGGCCGGTGATTTTTGCTCTAAGTAATCCAACAAGTAAAGCAGAATGTACTGCTGAACAAGCTTACACGTTGACAAATGGAAAAGCGGTGTTTGCTAGTGGCAGTCCCTTCGATCCAGTCACTATTAATGGGAAAACTTTGGTCCCTGGACAAGGAAACAATGCATACATTTTCCCTGGTGTTGGTTTGGCTGCGGTTTGTGCTGGTATTCGTACTATTGGAGAGGATATTTTCCTTATTGCTGCAGAGGTGCGTTAAATCATTATGATTGATTTAAAATTTGTAATTTGTTTTATTTCCAGACATTGGCAAGTATGGTAACTGAAGAGGATTTAGATAAAAGCAGTATTTATCCACCATTATCAACAATCACGGAATGTTCAGTGAAAATTGCTGTAAAGGTTGTAGATTATGCATACAAACAGGGTAATACAACGCTTAATCCTAAACCAGATGATACTGAAGCATTTGTACGTGCACAAATGTACAATACTGAATACCAACCGGCTATACCCAGTATCTATGCTTATCCGAAATTGTAATGTGAGATTAATGTGATGTTGAACGTATGATACATATACAAATATATTTAATATATCCACATGTAAACGTAATGTTTTGTGTAAAAATAAATTATTAATTTGGTTGAGAGACTTTTTTATAGATTCTTTATGTAAAAGTTATAAATATGATAATAAATGCAAGTTATATTTTATGTTTGGTGTATTTTTATTGGGTTTCCATTAATGAAAATTGTTTAGGAACAAGTTACAATACAAATTTATTAACTTTTTTTATATAACGTGCCAGAATTACATTTTGTTCTTACAAAAGAAATAAATATCCTCTAAATTATACACAAAACCATTCTCCACTTTTATGCTAATATACAAATTGAATTGAACATTCCAAGACTAGATAAAATAGCTAATTAATAAGTTAGCAGACAATTATGCGCAAGTATGTATATGAGAACGCTCAGAAAATTATCACAAATTATCGACTGTACAAGAAAACATGTTCACTCTAGTATTTCCTCATTTTTTCCTTTTTTTGTGTACAGCCAATGTATGCAATTCTACAGTCTCACGTTTGTCAAATTGGTAAAAATAGAATTTTGATGTCGAAATTAATAACATTGATGAGTATGAGCATCATAAAACGATATAAATAATATTAATTATTTACAAAATTCAACGAAAATTGAAGAAAGTTGGAAATGGAACTTATAGTTATAACGATTGCACACATATTTATATACATAAGTAATTGTAATTAAATGAATTAATTGCCATGAACTGAGTGATGTTAAAAGCAGCACGATGATTGGGCAGGTTCACCTTCGACTAAATTAAAATCTAATCCATTGGGACGTGCAAATCCCGTCTTTATACCATCCCATCCGTCTTCAATTTTATATTCACCAGTTTGTATTCGGTTATAGACTTCTTGCGTGACTGATTTGAAAGCCTCTTCTACATTCATGCCATTCTTGGCAGATGTTTCCACGTGAAAAAGGCCATGCTGGTCAGCGAAGGATTTAGCTTCTTCTTTGGACACTTCTCGGACACCCCCATTGTTTACTAAATCTAATTTACAACCAACTAATGCGAATACAGGCCTGTGTGGTTCAATGTGACGACGTGCCTCTGACATCCACTGTGGAATGTGCTCGAAACTGGCACGATTGCATATATCATAAACTAATAAAGCACCAACAGAATTTCGATAATAGGACTTTGTTATTGAACGGAAACGTTCTTGGCCAGCAGTGTCCCATAGTTGCAGTTTAATTCGAGTACCATCTTTAACTTCGATTAGACGAGCGAAAAAGTCCACCCCAACTGTTGGATCGGACACCTTAAATGATGTTTATGATTAAACCTTGATCTAAATGAGCAAGTACGCAATTTACCTCAGCAAATTTTCCATCCGTAAAGTATTTCAACAAAGAACTTTTCCCAACTGTACTGTCTCCTATTAATATTAGGCGAAACTGATAATCAAATATGGGCTCTACCATTTTATAACATTCCCATTTACACAATTTTCTAACGTTATTTAATGCAAATAAACTTACTTCACTTGAATATTTATTATTTGTTGTTGACATTGACACTTGACAGGAGTTTTTTAACCATAATGTTGATAATGTAGGCAACTATTTTCCAACTTTAAGCTTGCGCGCAAGTTTCAAAACAAATAATTTGGGTGATGGGGTAGTTTGAAAGGGTGCCCCGCCCTTTATTCATTGCAAATGTAGAATGCTTCGTATAATTTTGATGTAATTGTAAAAAAACTACCTAACAATGAGTGAAGATGTGGGCCTATGTGATAAAATAGGAAATAATCTATCGGAATTGGGCAAATGGTAACTATTTGTGCGCACTTTTACCAATTACGCAAAATTCTCACCCTTTTTCAGGAATGTATGGCAGAATATAATATTAGGACAATTCCTCTCACTAATACTTTGTACAATAAACACACTTGCTCATTATATTAATTCCAATAACACAACGGTCTTACCAACTGGACAATCATTCCCGCATTACATGTTTCTCTGTGCGATTTATACGAGTTGGTTAGCGTTCCGAAGGGGCGACAAAGGGCTCATTTCCATTATCAAAGCTCGAGGTTGGCGATATCTTTTGCTCTGTTTCATTGATGTGCAGGCGAATACGTTAATGAGCACCGCACATCAGTACACCACACTGACAAGTGTTCAGGTTGTTGTTTTGTTATCCCCCTTTTTTCGGTATATATTATAAACTTGGGGTGCTTTCAGTTGCTTGGTTGTGTTGCAATTCCTGTTGCGTTGGCATTGAGTTGCTTGGTGCTTGGCGTAAGATACCGCATGGTACACATTATGGCTGTTTCTGTTTGTCTTATTGGTGTCGGGTGTCTCGTTTGGGCGAACATTGAAGACACCAAAATCGATGGTAATAACGCCATTAAACTACCCCCTTGAGTCAATAACTGATTAGTTTTTGATTTTAGGGAAGAACCAATTAGTGGGTGACATGCTCTGCTTAGGTGGAGCGGTTTTATTCGCTATTGTCACTGTACTGCAAGAATTAAGCGTAAAGAATACGGATATTGTTGAATATTTGGGTATGTTGGGTCTCTTTGGGAGTACTGTAAGCGGGGTCCAAATGTACGCGACTTCTAATCGCTTTTACAACCTTCCCAATAACTTTTTCTGTTTTCAGGTTACTGCTGGAGAAACAGACTCTCATCACCTCCACCTGGAAAAATTCAAGTGCTTTATTATCTTCATTCTCAGCTTGTCAATTTATGTTTTGTACATTCTCCTCATTATTCCTCCTCAATATGGGTACAACAGCCTTACATTTGTCCCTTTTGTCGGGCAACTTTTATACACTGATCGTAGGAATCCTTCTGTTCAATTACAAGTTCCATGCCTTATACTTTTTATCTTATACATTGTCAATGACTGGCGTTTATATTTATGCGATCAAGAAAACGCCGGTTGCCTCTCAGTATTTACCTTCACGACAGAATGGGGAGCTCAACAATTCCACCAGGTGAATAGCAACAATCTAAAATTACAAATAAAATGTGGTATTAATTTCCGTTTTAGGTCTGAATGCCAATTAAGGGAACATATAATAACCGACAGTCCAGACCGGACCAACGAAATATTATCAGCATTTGGCACATTAAATAGCAACGATACATTTCCACTTAGTCACAGTACAAACACGACATTTACTTCCTTCTATGGTAGTCACGATGTTCTCAATAATACATTAACAACTAGCGCATAAACCTAATATAATATCTATTTCCACAAATATGTAGTAAAGACATATATGTATAAACACACACACCGTATAGGCCTATTAACGAATTTAATCGGTAAACGAACAACTTTTTTACATTTTATATATTTTGTGGAATTTTATATAACCATTGTAGAGTTCAAATTATACATACAATTCAATAATTTTATGTAATAAATTTATTATCTATCTATTTGTTTCACACAATTATTAATTAACTGTTAATATTTTACACTCTATTATACTATATACGAAGTCTGAAAAATAAAGATTGTATTTATAAATGGTGTACTTTTCATTCGCTTTCATGTACACTCTTCGCAGGCGATTCACTTCTGGACCTGGACCGACTATTCGACTTGGAACGACTTCTCGATCGCGACACACTTCTCGATCTTGAAACACTCTTCGATTTCGATCGAGACTTCGATCTACTTCTAGACTTCGAACGACTACCAGAATGCGACCTCGAAGGCGAACGTGAACCACTCTTCGATCTAGAACGCGATCTGGACCCACTCTTCGACCTGGACCTCGATCTGGAAGCACTTTTAGAACGTGATCTCGATCTAGATCCACTTTTAGAACGTGAACGAGACCGAGAACCACTCGGTGAACGTGACCTCGAACCACTCTTCGATCTGGAACGAGATCTGGAGCCACTTTTCGATCGGGAACGTGAACGAGAACCACTTTTCGATCGAGATCGAGACCTGGAACCGCTTTTTGAACGTGACCGACTCGAAGCATCCGATCCCGACGAGATTCTACGTTTTCTCCCCGTTCCCCCTTCACTTTCATCCCCACTGGCAATTTTCAGTTTGCCATCATCACTGTCATCTTCACTCGTAGATATTGTCGCTTTAGAAACAATGCGACTCTTCTGTTTCGCACTAAGACCCTCCTCTCTCCCTTTGTCATCTCTTCCACGTTTCTTACTACGTTTCTTCTTCGGCCTATCACTATCCGAACCCGATTCCTTGCCTTTACGTCCTTTCCTTTTACGCTCTTTCCTATCACGACTTCTACCCCTTTTTTTACCACGCTCTTTCTTCTCCTTCCCATCACCACCTTCAGGATTCCCTTGATTCTCTTGATCACTCTCCGAATCACTAACATACATATCTCTACGTCCTCTACCTTTCGGTTTCTTCTCAGACGGAATCTCCATAAACAACAATGCATTCTTTGTCTTCTCTTTATACTCTTGACGTTTTTGTAACATTGTTTCTTTCGTCAAACGTTTCTCTTCCTCCATCTTCTTCTGCTCCTCAATTTGTCGCATCTTAAATGCTGTACGTTCGTCCTCTTGTTTACGACGTAATAATCTCTCCTCTTCATCAACTCTACGCGCTCTAGCCACATGGTACTGTGCTTGTGACAACAAATCTTTACATTGTCTAGCCTCCATTCCAGCCAATGTGACATCGTAATGCATTTTATCACCAAACTGGGCCAAATAAGTAAAATACCTGTGAAAAAATCCAACAAATATATGTACAATCAATTAATTAGTTAACTAATTGATTTCTTACTTTAATGATAATCCCAATTCGTGTACGGCTTGAAGAACCGTTTGTAACGTTGACTTTTCATCTTTTAATATAAATGTGGCTAGTCTTTGTAGCACTAAGGCAATATTATACAATAAAACCGTATCATGTGGAGCGACACGACGTGCTCTTAATAAAACCATCTTCGCTTCCTTCAATTTACCAGCTTTATAATAAGCTCTCGCTAAATATTGTAACACTTCAACATTATTGTATTTGAAAAATTTCCTAAGACAATTTTCATACTGAAACAAAACAAAAATCCAATATTTCACATTCCAATTGTATAAATAATTAAAATACCATTTGAATTGCGCTCACAAACTGCTTTTGTTCCACATAAATATGCGCAATATTCAACCAAACATCACAAAAATCTGCTGTCGCTTCACGTACTTGAGCAAAAATATCTCTTGCTTCATTTACAGCGCCTTTATGTGCTAATACCGCACCAATACCATTCGCTGCCCAAATGTTTTTCGGATCAATTTTAAGTACTTGCTTAAACATGGACAAAGCACGCTCTTGGTGTCGCTTTTCACGTTCTTTATCCTTTGTCGGTTGATGTAGTGTTTGTAACCAAACATTCCCCAGCGCAATTAACGAATAGGAATCTTGTGAAGTGGCTGGATTCTTTAAAATACGTTCATACTTCTTTTGTCCTGGTCCCCATTCCGCTTTGGCTAAATGGAGATTGCCCATTAAAGACCAAGCATCTGGATGTTCGGTATTTATACGTAGAGCTTCTTTAAACCAATCAGATGCCTCGTAAATGTGACCTTTATCACGAGCTATACAACCTAAACGAAGGTAACAGTCCACATAATTCGGATGCTCTTTTAAAATATCCTTGTACAATTTTTCAGACTTATCAAATAAACATAGAGCCTCATTCAGTCGAGCTAAATTATAAGTAATTGTTACGGAAATGGAATTGTAATATTGAGGATCGTGTTCTGCTTCAGTTTTAGCACGATGTAAAGCGTCTTCAAGATTTTTCTTAGCGTCTTCTAATTTATTCAACCTGAAATTCAATTAAATGTAAGAATTATACGGGATTTTCAACAAATTGACATACCGATAATGCAACGATCCCACATTATTCAGAATTTCCGTTGGTATTTCGGCTTGTACATCTTTTTTAAGGATTTGAATGGCAGTTCCATAAGCACTTAGTGAACCCTGTAAATCGCTTTGTTCCAAAATTTGTGCTAATTCAATCCACGCCTCGATATCATCAGGAAACTGTTCAGTGACTTTCTTTAGATGATTTTTGGCAATATCACGTTTTGATTGAGAAGTCGAGTTGGCATACAACGATCCCAAAATTTTCATCGTCTCATAATTGCCTGGTTGGGCTTTTAACACTTTCTCAAAACATTGTGCAGCGTTTTCAGTGTCACCTCGATAAATGTACATCTGACCAAGACCAAAATGGGGAAGAACAAACTGCGCTGGGGCGAATTGTGTGGCTTGATAATAATACTGGAACGCTTGATCGTAATCACCTTGCACATGAAAAGCTCGGGCCAATTGGTAACAACTCTCAGCACGCATTGCTTCGTTTTCTGTGTTGTGAAAAGCATGTAAAGCTAAATGTTGTACTTTGTTGTAATCCTTTTTGAAAAAGAAATGATTTGCTAAGTGATTAAGAACCATTGGATTTGAAGAATCTATTGTGTAGGCTTTAGATAACATTTGTACACCAGTTCGAATAGATTCGGGTTGTTGGAGGTTCAGTTTTAGAATTGCTAAACCAACTAAAGCACCCACACATTTTGGGTCTAATTGTAGAGCTCGCTCAAAAGCTAGACGAGCTTTGTCTTGATTATTTAATTTCATGAAACAATGTCCCATTCCTAATCTCACAGCTGCTGGGCAATTTGGGTTGGTGCGAAGGGCTTTCTTATAAAAAGCTAATGCTCCTCGAAAGTCTTTCTTGTTGTATGCTATACAAGCTTTTCCTAGAAGTGAGGGAATGTTGTTTGGAGATTGATTTAAAACGAAATTGAACTGTGCATCAGCTTGTTCCATTTTATCGCCTTCCAACAGACAGAAATATGCACGACCAAGTAAGTGATTTTGGTCATACATAATGATTTTATCAGCTGTAGTGTATAATAGAGTGGCTTTTGTGAACAGTTCTCGTTTTTTGTCTTTATTCTTTTCTCTGTTTGCCTCTTGTACGTAATATGCGGCCAACATGTCCAAGGCTCGCATTTGGTCCTTTTCGTAATCTCTGTAATCAACGTTTGCATCTTGTCGTGATGCTTCGAGAATTTTAATGAAATCTTCAATCTTATTTTGTTTATAGTATTCCAGCTGCAACAACAAAGAGTCTTAGACTCAAAGTATTTTATTGATTGCTTTCCAAACTTACTGCAAGGTTAACCCATATTGATAATTGTGTATTTTCTTGTCGAAGAATACCAAGTACTTCGTCTCCATCAGGAAGTTGGTCGGAATACAACTCGATTACCTGAAGATTTTTAGGTTAAGTTGGGGTATTTTTAACATTTTTATTACTTACCTCATCCGTATCACGGAGAGGAATTTCTATTGAAGCAGCCATAACTAATTGTATATTGTTAAAAACAGCAGCAATATTAAATAGACTTGTTTTTAATAACAATTCACATTTTCATAACACAAAAAGCATCGTTTATCAACTAAAAGTGTTGCCAACACAAGACAGTACAAAAAACAAGAAGTTGGGATGGAACCAATTTAAGTTGTGTGGTTGGTTGCTTGCTTGGCTTGGATTGTCAAAAGTCAAATCAAATGTCGCTTTGCTAACTCAACGATTTTTATCACCTTTTATACTTTTATTCGTGATTTCATAATTTTCGTGAACTCGTTTATCGTATAACGGAAGAGGTATTGACCCATTATTTCCAAATATAATAAATTATCCATATTATTCTATTTCAAGGCTGTGTCTGATCTTCATATTTCAGTATTTGTCGACTCGTGTTCGTAGCTTGACATTTTTTTCGAAAAACCAAAAATTCGTCCATAAATTTCTTACAAAAAAACTATAAAAATGACTACAGATCAAACATATAAGGTAAAAGAGTCTCTATTACATCTATGTTAGCATTTTTGACATTTTTGTATTTCCAGCCGTCCGAAGGAAAACGCGAAGAGTTTCGCAAATATTTAGAGAAAAACGGTGTCTTAGATGCCTTAACCAAAGTATTAGTTAATTTGTACGAGGAAGTAGATAAACCATCAGATGCCCTAGAGTATCCTTTTTCTAAATTCAATCTACCGCCAACATAACTCTTTGTATAATCATTTTCCTTAACAGTTTCTAAGATACATTCGTGATAAACTCGCGATTCAAGTCGATTTAGAAACCCATAAACAAATGGTAGCTAAATTAGACGAAGCAAATGCTCGAATTAAAGCTCTTGAGGAAGAAATGGAAAAGCTGAAGGTCAAAACGGAGCCTGACAGCGGCGGGGCTGAGCCTGAAGAGGCAGCAGCTGAAGCGCCTCCTGCAGAGGCTGTTAAAGAAGAATCGGCACCTGCTGCACCCCCAGCGGAGCAGTAGAACCCTCGATTTACCCTGCATTTCATTTGATGTTATTCCTATTTCGTAAATACTATAGTTGCAATAACTATTTTGTTGTTTGTTCCATCTAAGGGTTTTGATACTATTTTATAGTGTTATTTTTTCAGACTAATGTGATACTTGTTAATTTTTTCATTCTATATAGAGCATTTGTATTAAAAGAAAACTATTGCCTTCAAATTTTAACACAATATTTCGAATACTTTCATGACACATTCAAATATTTCCGTTACCGTTACAAAATGTAGTACAATAACGTATTTTTATATAAAAACAAACTTACTACTACAAATACTAAATTTAATATTGTTAAATATGTGGGAATAGTTTCTAATTGTTTTTTTAAATAGAAGACGTACTTATTTTTTTGTTATTTTGTGCCATGTGCGAAAAATCTCTTAAGTTCTTACACGTTTTTCAATAAAGTGTTTGCTGCAAATTCTGTCTTTGATTTATTAGAAAAGAAAATAATGTTTTGTTGTAAAATAATGCAAGTTTATTTAAAACATGATACAATATGAAACTGTAAATAAATAATTTCAAAAGAAGATAATCAAAGAACAGCCAGTGAATGCATTGAGTTATACTGATGACAATGAATTAAAAGCGAATCTATTATTGGGAGCCTGCTTTAGCGGCTTGACGACGTTTTACGTCCCAATTGAACACTCGAGCCATGTTCACTTCGGTTGTGGTGAATTGATCCCTTAAAAAGTCTAAATCGTGTTCTACACAGTTCATGTTTTTCGTAGCAGTTGCAATGTTATCCGATAATAGTTTTTTAGCATCCTCTAATGTGTATTCGAGCATAACATTTGCTCCTAACCAAAGGAAAACGTTCTGTGTAGGTGGTATAACAGCTTTGGCAAAGATTTGATCACTAAGCAAGAATTGCGTCTCAAATTCATCAGATTGCTTCTCCAGTTGTTCGATCATGGTTAGGGAACGTTTTAATTCTGGAATTTGAGACAAGAGTCGTCGTTTTTTAGACAGTAAATTCAATTCCATGAACTTGTATTTTGCATGCTGCTGATCCAATCTTTTTAGTACCTCGTCAACGATTCCATTGTTTTCCGCTCGGGACATATAAGCATCGACATCATCCTGAAAGTTTTAATTTTCATATGGGATTATTTTTGGAACATACAAGCACATGTGTTTATATTTTCATGGAAATTGATTACTTACAACAAATTCTGCCTCTGGAATTCCTGCATACGATTTAGCGTTACCTAATTCCATGTTTGATGAAGAACTGTCCCAGTTTATTTAATTATTATGGAAATTATTTAAATAAAATAAAACCGCAACCTCAAGTTTGGTTAATGATTTATGTTTTGGTGATTTTTGTTCTTTTTAGTGTATTTCGATTTGTTGTGTTGTTTGACAACTACTTGGCGATAATTTCATGATATAAAATTTTCAAATTTGTTTAAATAATTAATTGTTTAACTAATGTTGGTGTATGACCTATTCGCTAATTACCCCATTTTAACGTATTTAACGTTGTAAATAAAAATGTGATGTTAATTGTATGTATTCATTGTGCAATATTTTTTTTACAGAAGTCTAACCTTACTTTTTATGCAGATTCAGATAAATATTCCGATATGAATGTTTTAAAAAAGTACGGAAATGATTAAGAATTGTTTAACATGGATATTTATACAGGACTTATAGTAATAGCTGTAGGATATTGCGTTTTGTACTTCTTCGATACATTTTTTAAAGTAAGACAACCACCTGCTTTGACACAAATTTATTATCTCTAATTTGAGATTAGGTTGAATTTCATAGATTTAAAAGCACGTAAACGTATTATGTTTCGTATGAACGTTGTTCGGTCAAAGTAGAAGACTTGCACATAGTCAAAAAATCATGCAACGTTTTCTTGAAATTCAACCTTTACATTGAGTTTATTAATCGATTTTTATTCTTATATAACGAATTCTTTGCAGACATGTGCCCATTACCCTTATATTCAATTTCTCGAAGGAACAGGATTAAAACTAAAGCTATTCCAGTTAAACTGGACAACAAAAGCCTTCAATCGAACACTTCTTAGATGGGGAACTAGTCGACAACGTTTTTATCAATTATGGTTCACTGTAGGTGTATGTGCTAGTTTAATTCTGTTGCCGATTGCAATAATCCTGTTATTAATCGCACTAGTTCAGAATGTATTTAAAACAGAAAGTATGAAGTCATTAGTAATAGAGCCAGTTGTGCCAGGAATTAACTTACCAGCATCAGAAATTGGTTATTATGGTCTTTCATTGATGCTGTGTAGTATTGTTCACGAATTTGGTCATGCCTTAGCTGCTGTGAAGGAAGATGTTACTGTTAATCATGTAGCTGTAATTGTAATATTTTGTCTGCCAGTTGCATACGTAAATATTAGTACAGAGAAATTGTTCTCATTGAATCGTTGGCAGATTTTACGGGTCCTTTGTGCCGGCATTTGGCATAATTTGGTATTAAGTTTTATGGCATTTCTCGTCTACACATCCCTACCCTACATATTTAGTACTTGCTTTGAAGTAGGAAATGGTATTACGGTATCGACAATCGCTAAACACTCACCATTACGAGGCAATAAAGGATTAAATGTGGGAGATGTGATAATACGAATTAACGACTGCCCGATCAGTGATGAGAACTCCTGGTATGAGTGTTTAAATTTGTTGCAACAACATAAACCGGCTTTTTGTGTGGATTCGGAATTGGTTCACAATTTAGATGAAAGTGTCCCTTTGAAACATGTTGGAAATGATAATTTTGATTGTTGTGATGGCAAACATTCTTCAAACATTTGTTTTGAATATTTGGATACTGCGGATGGCGTGTTGGAGCTACCAAGTCACGCATGTTTGCCAGGCAGGACAATTGTGGAAAAATCCTCTAACTTTTGTTCTTTGCATTCGAATGATTGTCCAAGTAATTTGTACTGTTTTCGACCCCTGTTAATTAACAACACGAATTTGTTTAAAATTATTATAAGAGACAAATCGAATGTTATTTACATTGGTTTAGTATCAGATTTTTATCGTACAATTGAAGTTTCTTCCTATATACCGCAGTACGTTTTTCATACAACGGAAATAGCTGATATGGTAACGAAGTATTTGAAGTATGTTATCGTTTTCTCTTTGGGTTTAGCGATTATTAACATTATACCGTGTATGTTCTTCGATGGACAACATATTATAGGGATTTTAGTACAATTGTCCTGTGGACGAAATTGTGACAAACACATTGTACAATTATTAACAAGTATTTTGACTTGGATTTTTACGGTTTTAATTGTACTTCATTGTAGTTTATTTTTAGGAAAAACTCTTTTATTTTGAACTGTTTATAGTTTCTATCTAGTCATTTTAGGTACATTATTAGGAATTGTATTAGAAATAAGCACAAATTTGTAACTTTAATCTAATCCACTGAATAAAGCTTCTTTATTTTAAGAAGATTTATCATTTTGCGAGGCTTAAACTTGTCTCTAATTCTTTTAAACATCTTTGGCCGTATTGCAGGTACATTTTTATAGTGATTTCGTCCGTATGATGTGCGTTTGCTCTAAAATCTCTTCTAGCCCATTCTCTTAGCTCATTTTGGTGCTGGGGATCTGGAACCTGCCGAATTGATTTAAAAATTTTCCTATACAGGTTTTTTACCTCTTGTTTAAGCACGAACTAAAACCAAATTGAAAAATTGAAACAGTTTTTGGCGGGAAAAAGGGCGCACTTACCTGTTTCAGGGTGAGAATAGGTTTGGTACTATAATTCATTAGATTTAATGTAAATAAACATATACAAAATACAAACGAGTGTCATAAAAAGTGAGGTTGATTAACGCTGGGGACTGCGCTGGCTTGAACCGAGCACTTGCGCTATTTTCCTTTGAAATTCGTGGCGGGACCCCACTATAAGTACAAAAATAATCACAATATTGTTGAATACCCAAGTGTTTCCCAGTGCGCCCGAAATTTTCCTTACATACGTAGAATTTTTTTTGCTTGTTTGCCCAAAACTTCATCAAAAATAAATTCGATTTGGATAGAGCAACGAATTTGTGCGCAGTTTTCTAAGAAAAAAAAGGTCCGCTCCTAAATAGCCGTTTGGGAAAGGAATAAAATCTCAATGGAAAAGAGTCTCGCTGACAACGATGTCTCTATTAGGAAAGTTAAGATTAAAAAGGAGAATTTGAGCGACGAAATCCAGGTATTATATAGAAATTAATTTTAATATTGCAAGAAAAACACGGTTTCTATCATTGTGCATTCCAAGTTCTCTGTTTAACGACATGAAATTGTAAAAGTTTTTTGAAGTGCTGTTGAAAGTTTTTGGCGCCCAAAACAATGAACTTATTTTTATACGTTTTCCTCACCGTTTTGTCCAAATGTATGTCTATATGTGTGTTTTGTGCGAAAATCAAGAAGAGAATATTCTTTATTAAATGTTATTTATAATGCATGTAATTTGAATGCGGTGTAAGCTACAGCACGGGCCTAACATGGGTATGTAATATAATATTGTAAGCTGATACTAGGATATCAAATAGCAGATGGCGTGCAACTGATATCCATCAGCAGACATCGTAAATATACGCGTTATTTTATATCCTTCATCTTGCTATTTTCAGTCTCAACATCATCATACACTAGAAAATCTTGCTTAAATGTTGATGTTTTTTTATCAAAATAAAGTCAAAGGTTGCGATGGTGGGAATTTCAAAGAGTTTTCGGTCCAGTGTTGGCGAGAAGCGCATCATTGCATTTTTCGAATTTGACTCTCATCTTGTTTATAGGAAAATCTACACCCCGTAATTAGAATCTGAAAATAAATCTAAAATCACATAAATAAATATATATTTTGTACGTGCTCTTACGCTTATGTAACCAGATCCCATGAAAATCGTACACCTGTTAATTCAAATTATGTTCAATGTTTCACATGACTAGATTTTCCTCTCGCTTTGAATGAGAAAAATTAACTGAACTTTAATAAAGTATCTGTGTGTTCGGTGTTTATTTGAAAGTTCCTAATAGCGAATGCATATATATACATATACCTACATAATATACTTTGATGTAAAATGATCTCTGGCATTTGGCAACATAATCGCACATCTATACAATATGTTGAAGCAGAATAGTAACTGAATCCTGAGAGTATCAGCAGGATATCGCGTTTTTGGGGGGTGGCAATATTGGAAAATGTTTGATTTTTTGAAAATCAATTTGTTATTAAATAATGAAAGTATAAAAAATGTTTCAATAGAAACATTTTTAATGTATTACATACGTGAAAGTTGATCATCATTATTGCAATTAAAAAAAAAACATTTTTCATACAATGTTTTCTGTTGAAAAGCTCGACGATTCTTTTTTCACTATGAATTTATGATTTTTAGTTTACAAAATAGTCACTATTCAATTTCAATAACATTATTTGCAATGTATTATGGAGGATGGATTGTGATTACAACAAAAGCAGCATATACAAATATATTTCATGTTATATATACCTAGATATATTAGTATTTGGATGTTTTGGTATCGGATTTTCCGTTTTCGAGTTTTGCCAAAGTAACATTAAATTTCATTAACTGTTAATAATACTTTGACATTAATTAATTTATGTGTAGGCGGTTAAAGTTTCGTAAAAACTGATGGTTTAGTAACAAGAAACCGAGTCTCATCTTTAACAAAAAGTTTAAATCTGATATGCCGCTGCAGTTTGTGTAATCGATAGTCTTTTCTGGTCATGTTCTATAACACTGCAAAGTTGTTGGGAAAAAAATTTGTTTCATTTGCATTTTCCTTATTACATTATTAAACAATCTTCTCTATTGCTGCTGTGTAACAATAGGAGTATGCCGAGACCGCAATGAATGAATTATTGGGATGGTACGGATATGATAATACCCGAGATGAGCCCACTAATAGCCGAGGATGTACAACAGGAAGTAATAGTTCTGGACAAGAATCTCCCAAAATTACAGGCAAGTCATATTGGATTTTGGGAAATATATTAGAGAACGGAATTCATTAATTTTACGCCACTTTTTGCCTTCTATTTAACTTGATTTACATTTACATTCAAGTTGACATGACAAATTACTCGTTGTAAATTTATTTCACAAGCAAAAACTGTATGTACAAAACACCGTGTTTCCTCGAATTTAGCACCCCTTTAGCGAAGAAAATTGCCACGATAATACAATTTATTTGTTTGTATATGCATTTCTCAGAAAATTAAGATAACACGCTAAATTTCAATGTGTCTCTCTAACATTGATTTGCCGGCGATTTTAATGAAATTTTCAACAAATGCATAAAGAACACCAATAATTATATTTGTAATTACGGGAAATCGGTATTGAATTTCTCCCCATTATGGAGACGTGTTTTCCACACAGGTCAAAATATAATAATGATTCATTCGTATTATTTCTCCAATTTCAATAATTACGAGAGAGAGATGAAAACTGTGTGGCGTTTAGAACGAAATTACACATAAACTTTATAATTAACGTGCCGTTTCAAATGGTTTTATTTACAGAAAGGTGTGGCTGGTGTGGGAAAACGGTGGACGATAGTACTGGCATCACATCTTCGGCCGCCTCCTTCTGTTCTGAATTGTGCTTTTCGCACTCAAGACGGGCTGATTTCAAGAAGAACAAAGTGTGCGACTGGTGTCGGCACGTCAGACACACCGTCTCATATGTGGACTTTCAAGTAGAATCCAATAACACAATAGAATTTAACAATAGATTGACGGATATTGTTTTAGGATGGTGCTTCACAGTTGCAATTCTGCTCAGACAAATGCCTAAATCAATACAAGATGCATATATTCTGTCGAGAAACGCGGGCCCATTTAGAGTTACATCCCCATTTGCATGGCAATGAATCGAGTGGTACACTAATAACGCCCGATTTATGGTTACGGAATTGCAAATCGCCTGAAACGCGCTCGTTATCGCCCCCCATATCGCCGTCAAAGGGCCATGATCAACCCCAAACGGCCCCATTACCTCTAATCACAGTGGCACATTCTTCGAAATTATTAAATAAGCCAATAGAAAACATTGATAGCAAGAGGAATCGGATAAAGGTGCAGAAAAAGCAACGAAAAAGGACAAATAGTAGTAGTAATGTGATTTTCAAGTCGAACAATGATACTCCGCAGGATTTACGTGTTCGACATTCGCCTGTTGATGTGAATGAGACACGAAGTGCCGGTGAAAAAGACCGTTCCAATAAACTACACACAACAAATCCAATTTTCAGTGATACACGACCGAAAAGTGGAAATTCACAACAATTAGCTAGCAATCAAATGGGACCGAGTAATAAGGGGTTGTTTGATGGCCTTCTGCCACCACCCACCGTTTTAGTACCATATCCAATTATTCTACCGATACCCATTCCGTTGCCAATACCCATTCCAATACCGAACATTCTTATAAAGAAAATGAAAGAAGAATCTAGTCAAACTGATGATGAAATTAATTGCGTTAATTTGAATGCTGAACAGAATTCTAGTCAAAATGGAGTGGAAAGTCAAGCGGAAGATAATATTAGAGCGGCTGTTAATTGTAGGCCGTTAAGGAAGAGAAAGAAAGTAAGTGACTTTAAATCGAAGTTAATTGTGAAAAATAAGCACACTGCAAACGACTGAGACAAAGATAAAGGATGAGAAAGAAGCAAATGAGGACTTGATTTGGGAAAATCAATGCCATTTTACTGTTGTTTTTATAAACTATCAACAATGCAACAATTTTAATCACATCTCTCTTTAAACACAGGTATTCAAACATGATATTTTCTATTTATTTAATCAACATTTATATCCTGTATTTGTTTGTTTTTTAATCAATAAACTGTAATAGCATAATTTTTTCGTAATAAAAACACAAATATCTAATCGTTTGTTTCTGACGTTCATTAGCAGGTATTTGTAAACAATTTCCAGGAGTTTATTACCATTAGTTGGGGAAATGATAATAATGAGTCAATAGAGCGAAAAGCAACCGAGAATGGCGAATAACATAAACTCCAAATACAATTTTAAGACCATTTTATTGGCTGAGGCATTTATTGTACATTTATAATCATTTACTGTTATAATAATATATATGGTATTAGGATAGATAGTAGTTACCCCATACTCTTAGAGACGTCTCAGAAGACTTCTCTATATGCTGTTAGCGCACCTTCGGTATCTAATATAGAGTCGTATTATTTTTTATAATATTTATATTTTACACATGTTTTTTTCTTGTTTTATTTTTTTCAATTTATTATTAAGACTAATATTAAAATATACTCATTTACATTTAGGTATATAGCAAATGGAACGTTTTTCAATATCCATTGTAAATCCTAAAGAAAACAATAGGAAACAATATATGTTGGGCAAAAAAAAGTTCTCGGAAGAGTGTTTTTCTATTATTATTTTTTTTGCCAAAATAGGTATTAGCGACGTGCCGGCGTCTATGGGGGAATCTTTTAGCCATTTAATAATAATCAATTAACAAATCTATAAGAGATATATAAAAATATTTTCTTAGGCCGTTATGGTTTCTCATCTCTTTGTTGGGCACTGATTTTAGGATTCACATTGGACTAAAATACGTGCTCTTCTTTCTTTGGGTCAACAATGACAAGGAGATCAGGGATGGGGTATAAGGTCGGGAAAATTGCGACAGTGTATACTTTTTCTTTTGTGTTTTTTATATTTTCATTTAACTAGTCTATATTAGGTGCTTCGATGAACTGTTAACCATTTGGTGGCCTTCTTAATTTTATCAAAGTGCTTAACAGATGGTCAACAGTTCGTTTGTGCGCTATGGTGCAAGGTGACATTTATTTTATAATGAAACACATGTACTAAAATTAATTTTTTTTTGTTTGTAAGAGAGATCAGTGCATTTTTTTTTGTTCTTATAAACATTCACATTATGAACAGTTACTAAAACTAAAACACGTAAAAAATAAATATCTTTTATATATATTTTATTACTTTATATAATTTTTATGTGCAGGTGCATTTTGTGGCAGGACTCCTTAAACATTCACCGCTTTCTGAACAGATTCTGAAATTTCACTTCATTCCCATTTTTTTAAGAATTCATGAATTCCATTTTACAAATAAAAATAGGAAATTTCAGAAAAATTAATCACATTTCAGTGTATTGTACAGGTAAATTGTCTTTTTTTTTGGTAAGTGATTGTGTCTCTTTTACAATTTGAAGAATACATTAAAATGTGATTAATTTCAATAAGAAAATTATTCGATTGTTTAAGACATAGAAAATATTATTGCACAGTTACATTATGATATATATTTTATTTATTACTATTCAATAACAATATTTGACTAGAATTGACTAGAATCTATTATATTTTTCTAATTAAAAAACGGTACCGTTAATAAAAGTGACGAATTTGAGTGTGTGGAGAAATGAGAGAATATTTAAGTTGTTAATTAATTTTTTGTGTGAACATTGGAGTGTGAAAATTACATTTTATTCACACGAGAAAAAAGCGCTTTGAAATCGATTAACACAGAGAAAAATTCTTATCAGAAGTGAAAAGCTAAAAATTGAATTACGTTTGACAAGTTAGAAGTTACTTAAAATTAAGCATTTTTCTGTAAGTAATTCGATTTGTTTCGTGAAGATACCCAGTTAATAAATTGTTTTAGACAATAATTTACATTTAAGGAGTCTTCCTTATATTTTAAGAGTGAGTGAATGTGTTTGTGTGTGTGGTGTGAGGGTGTGTATATGTGATAAAAATTTTCACACATATAATATATAAATATATATATTTATAAGTAAATATTATGTTAGGAGAAAACACTGTCCTGTGGCAGGAATTAATATTTTTGTAAATATATTTATATCACATTAAAAAACGCGGGCCCAAACACTGTGCTGGGCTTGCTTCATACATCACTTTTGTAAAAGGAATTTAGTTGAAATTGCAACTCTAAGAGAACAACATGAACAAATGTCGTGTAAATGAAGGAAACAATTTAACAACAAATTCAAAAAACGGAATTACAAGAAATCAATTGAAAATCGTGCAATTATTACAGTGCTCTTGGTGCATTCGTGCTAGTCTCTTATAATTCTAAGTCAGGAACAAACTTTTTCATAAACCATTTAGTAAAATTACTGCATTTTCATTCTGCCTGTTGCTATTTTAATGGCAGTAATCTTACTATATATTCAATTTCAGGAAAAGGGCGTGTAGTTTTTTTAGCTTTGGTTTATTTTTTTGGGGGGAAATGGGGGGAATGTGGAACTTTTTGCCTTTGACCCTGAGAACAAAAACGTTTTGTATAATTTTAATGTCTGTTTCGGAGTGTCCGATAGGAATCTCCCACGTTTTATATAGTTTAATTTATATAGTTCAATATAGTGACCAACGAATCGGGGTCAATTTATATAATTAGTTGAAAGATTTTACTGTTGCTGTAAAGCCAAACATTTAGTATTTTACGACCATCAAGCATAATAACTTTCTCTATAGAAAAATAATTTCATCAATTCATCTCCACTTGGTTAGCAGTATTCTCTTAATGCTTTTCGATTCATTTATGATTTTCAATAAAAAAATATCTAATTAAAAATATGTACTCTCTCAATGCTTATTCTTAGTATAGTTTTGTTTTTTTTTTGGGTAATTTTCTTAAAGGTTTTTCTACAATCTAAATATTATATCATTAAACACTATTATAACTTTTCTTTCTTAATAAAATTGTAATTAATAGAAATTTATCATTAACAAACAACATCAGGATTGGAATTTATCGCAAGTTTTCGTCCAGCAAAAACAAATCACCTTTTGTTTGTTACACAACTTTAACTTTAGGTATGTAATCCCGGATTTTATGATTAATGTTGGATTTGAATTTTCCAAGGGGTTATTGACTTGTGTGATCTGATTTCACTAGTTGTTTTGACTTGGGCCGAATTGATTTTCTCCGCGCACGTATTTATTGTAACGGTATGGAGAGAGCAACTGCAAATTCTTTCAACTTTATACCACCGGAAAATTGTTTCTTTTATCACCTATAAATGTATATGCTTTTCCTGGTATGATTCTTATTCAGTTTTATCTTGTATTACTTCAGTTTATTAAGTTCTATATACACAATAGGCCGATATTTCGTTTTAATCAATTTCTCATGTGTTTTGGTGGACTTTTATGTTATTCATAAGAAAATAAACATCTAAAACTAATATTGGAACGTAAATAATCAGACTTTTATCAGTACATTATTGTTTTTCATAATTTTTTTCCATTAAATACAATATTACTCATCTCATATTGTTCATATTTTTTTACGACATAACTAAAAACGGAAACGCTAGAGTTAATTCAATTGTAAAAAAATAATTAAGTTATTTCATCTCAACTTCGCGTTTATAGTCCCTGTTTAAGACTGTATTACTTTTTTCATCTTTTTTCCATTCTAATCTCGACTTGAACACACACCAGAAAGGAAGATATTTTTCATTGTTGGAAAAATCTCTTACTTCACAATCATACATCAAAATTGTGTCTCTTTTGTGTGCGCATTTTGAATAAAAAACGTAAAAACCCTTGTTTGGAAATGGATACACTAACTGTGGCATGCTATTTTTATATGTCAATTGATGGATTTCGGTGGCTCAGGATGATTTAGAAATCATCGCCCGATACCATAAATTGACATTTTTTCCTTACTTTCCAGTCCCACAAACCGATATATCTATTTTCCTAGTTAGTGTTTGTTTTGTTCCCAAACAACGGCCCAGCCTCCAATGTGTTCTATCCAAAATAGCCAAACAATTATTAATTTCTGCTAGTCTAAATCCATCCAATTTCATGAGCACACATTAGTTTTTTCTTTACATAATAATACATATTTAATAATGTGCATAATATTTCTTCTTTTACATCGAAAGCATGAAATATAATTCATCTACAAATCTACACTTATTCACTAACTACATTTATTTTACTATAATTATAAGATAAATATTATATTCTTACTAAAATTAGTGCGTAAAAGTGTTTTTTCATGGTGACTGAAACTGGATGATTCGATTTTTTATTCGAGAGACTTTTACCAAATGGAAAAAACTTCTGTTCATTTCAAAATTCATCAGTTTATCCAAACATTTTTGCACAAGTCGAGAATACCAAATAACATTCCTTAATTTAGAATATTAACAACATTAACATTGATAAATTTGTAACAAATATAAGTTAACGAATTTCCATTTATTTTTTATTAACAACTGTATTTGATTGATTCTTGGAAATTGTTGTTTATTCGGAAAATATCAAGTTTACAGTTTGGAATATTGCTATTTCTAACTATATCACTTTTATTTTCCATAATAAACCGAACAGGATTTGCTTTCTGATTTTTCAAGGAGCTATTCATAATAAAACTGTTTTAACAGAAAATGTTTATACACTATAGAGCACTCATGCCACATTCGATAAATGATTACAATATAATAAGTAATATTAAATAACAGAGAAGCTAGTGAAAATGAATGGAAAAGACACAACATAACAACAAGGACCTCATTTCTGGGTATCTCCTTATTCGTTTGCGATAGTTTTGGTTTGTTAGACATTTTTTTTACTTTTGTGGGGGAGGGAATATATTATTATATAACGCTGTTTACATGGAATGCACTATTTGGGAATGATTTTTTCTACAAGGCCAGCGGCAGTACAGAAGTGGACAGACACATATATTATATAATTGCAATGATAATTGTTGTCATTTCTGGTATAAGATAATCGGTCCAATTGATTGTTGCGTACATACACTAATTAGTAGGCAATAAATGTGTGTTCCAAGTTGATGGTGAAGTAAATTTTTGGTTGAAAACATTCAGCTGATTAAATTTTTGTGTGTTGTCTTGTGTCCGTGACTGCTGCTAGCGAAGTCTTATTACTCTCTGAAGTATACGCTAATCAGTGGGCGGAGATGGGGCAATCTGTGGGGCGCTCGGACCTGACGACTGACAAAAAAATGTATTTTACTAACGGGCGCCCCCCTGATCGCCCCCAAACTTCTGTTCTTGCTATTAGATTTTGTTGTTGTTGTTTTGGGAAGGTTAACGTCCACGCGCCCACCGAAGTAGCGCGTCGGCCAAAACGTCCAAATGCGCTTTTGTCTGGAAAAATGAAAGAAAAAAACAATAGATAGATAATACAGTCTCAAAAGTTTTTATTAAAATTCAACGGTATACACGGACTCACACATTCTTTTATGTTCGTAAATATAAATTGTGTTATGTGTCGCACATTCGCCAAACATTTTAACACAAACTGAAAAATGGCATGTATTTACATACATTTTCTACTCAAAATGTACAACGCAAACATTGTTTTGTTATAAATAGTTAAAATTTACTGCACTTCTTTTACACAAAATAGAGAATAACATAAATTTAATTCGTCTATAATATATATATCAACGGGAGACGCGCTTTTCTGCGCCTTTTTTGCCCTCCCAACTGGAAATCCAATCAATATGTGTGTTGTGTAGGTCTAATAAACAAACTGTTTAAGGTACAAGTCATTTAATTTGCCATGAAAACAACAAGTTTTATTAATTCCCCATAGTTTGTCCGCTCTGCTCTTCCAAAAACTTAAAAAAATGTCTTCCCTATATATATAAACCCCACAAGGATTTTGTTTTCAACAAAAGTTTTACGTAATCGCTTATAACATGAATTATGTAAATGGATTCTTATTATATCCTTGCTCATACTTAACGAACCCTTTTACTTGACGAACACATACAATTATCAAATAACCCTAAAATATTTCAAGCTTGTAACCCTCAGGGCTCCACCTAAAATGTGTATTTTATTTATTTGTAATGTAAATTGAATTAAAAGTTTATTTTATACAATGTACATGCCTATAAGCGAGCAGCTATATGGACACCGATGGTATGGCGGAAAGAACGTTCCCAAGCCCCAGAAAAAGCTAATGTATTATTAATAATTTATTTGATTTGTAAAAAGCACAATGTATATATCTATATTTGTGTGTAATTCTTTCCGCGTATCTCGCGGGACTTGAGTTTAGTAATGGAATGTAGCCACCCCTAATTGGGAACCGTCATATAATATAAATCCATGTAAATAAGGGATTTGATTGATAGGAAGTGCGGTTTGGGAAATATCGATATTATAGTTGTTGACATGACTGCAGAATTCGGTTTCGGGGGTAGCACGTCCAACTATTCACCATCATCTCGCCTACGCTTTACAACTTTGGTGATTGTGACGTCGACATTGTGGCGACTGTATGTCTAAGACGTGGGTGTCTCCATTCATTACAAACTAAATCTTTTAGCTATTACTCTTATATGTGTCCGCCATTTATATATGTATACACAAGCCACCCAAATACACATTGACGACTTTATCTGTTTCGTCATTGGGGCCAGGGAAAACCATTATTTTTCTGCTTTTGCTTCGAAAAACGCCAACTTATTACATATACATAGTGCATCACTCCACTCTAACATCTCGCACAGCCTCCACACACATATTCGAATCTAGCACTACTTTGATGTTTTAAAATGGGATAGAGTGTCGGTGCGAGTGTGGTGGATTTGCCTGTGAAATTTACTTAATAAAGGATTTAATTACACTCCAGTTTCCACTAATTACATGGATTTTCACAATGAGAGAAACAGTCACACAATTACAACACATCTATTATGGTTATCTATGGAGAAAATGGAAATATTTCTTGTACGTTTGCTTCTTGCAGTCTCTCCATGGATATTTATTTTTGTTTACGTCAATAAGTGCGCTGTTTTCAATGCAGAATTTATATCGTATTTTGCAAAATCAGACTAACATTTGAATAAATTATGTAGTTGCTTTTTATTTATTTATACCACAGAGTTTGTTTGTATAGTGAAAAATTGTTTGCACAAAAGACTAGTCGAAAATTTAATTAAAGTATTGCGATTATGAGACTCATATATGCAGAATAATTAAGTTCTTTTTTACTTTGTAAAGAATAATGAAAACTGACGTCCTTCTTTGAAATTTCTTATTTAATTATGGTAATAAGTGTTTGAATCACTCCTCGGTCGGTTATGAAAAACGAAAATATATTATTTGACATTTACGAAAGAATGAAAGTAATTACATTAACTTTATTTTTCAGCAATAAACTTGTAATAATATTATCTTATCTACTTAGCGGAATTGAATAACATGCCATAAAGTATTTATTACAATTCTATTGTATATTGAATAATTACAATATTCAAGTAGCAGAAAAGTGCTGCGTTAATAATTCAAGTTCGGTATATTAGTATTAAAGTGGGTTGTTAGCTATTTATTATTTCCTATATATGTATGTTTTTGCTTATTAACTCATTTAATATGCTACATGTTACATTTTTAATGAATGTTTGCATATGATTAAAATTTATAAGGAATGAATTAAATACCGCATTTCTCTATGACATTGAGGAAAATTATCACTTTTAACACGCCATTTCATTTAAGATTTTTTTCATAAAAAAATGTTGTACAAACTAAAGGAATTCCTCCCTTATAACTTTATGTTTAATTGGGTAATAATTATTTCTTCAAGAATGCCTTTATTTAAAAGTTAAAATCCCTTCCTATTAAAAGTTAGGAATAGGAATTACTCAGTTGATGTTATATAGAACATAACTTTAACAAGCCTGTCAATACCAGAAAATTAAATTTATTACATATATCAATTTTATTTAAAAAATGCAATTTCTACATGCAATTAAATTAATCGTATTAATGGTGTACGATTGGACATAATTTCAACAGAAGAATAAATGAAAATCTTTATACTCTACATAAGGCAAGGTACATTTTTAAATAAAATTAATTAGTGGCTTAACTGATTTGGAGAAAGTTCCTAGTCGTTGCATTTAAGAAAATGTATACGAAAAAATTGTATCAATAAATAATAAACTCTCACAATATATTATTTATGTTCCTAAATGTTTTGATGCTCAAAACAAACTTTAAACTTTCGTCTCGGAGTTTTCTTATCAAGTTTTTACTGTAAAACTTCTCTCTTAGTATTTTTATTCTAATATGTGCTGAGCACTATAAGAATCCTGATTTGGAAAAACATTTTAATTAACAATTTTACGAATGGTAGGTAAGCGTAGGTATAATAGTAAATTGCAGTTTCTATTAATGATCAATTTAATGAAATAATTCTGACCTTTGCAGTACGCGAGTTTTAATTAAGATCAATTCAAAACTTCAATATTGTAATTAGTGAAATAAATGAAATGAAAAGAGAGAAAATTCTTAAATTTTAACGATCTTACAAGAGATCTCTTTCAAAACATAATTTAATTAATACTGTTTCATTTAGATTGCCATTTTATTATTAGCGAACACAATATTGAATACAATTTTACAATATTTTATTATATTTACCTTAATTGTATTATTAACAGGAAAAGTTTCTAATTTGATTTTATGGAAATTGCAATTATAGCCCAACAAATTGCCATAACTTGGCAAGCAGAACAATTAATTTATTCAAATATCGCCCGTTTTGTTAAACTTAACGTTTTATCTGCTTCTTTGAAATCCTACGAGCATATTGGGAGAAAATTCCATTCACACATACACACAGAGCACATAATAGGGAAACTCCTTTCTTTTGTGTTACAATTCGAGGAAAAATGTTATCAAACCGTGGGGAATTGCATTAGTTATTGAACTAGGAAACAGTAAATTTAATCAAGTGTGGGACATTCAATAAAATTCCTGCTAAAGTAATAACTATGGTCGGTGATGTTACATGACTCCGCGTGCACAAATTCTTTTTACTTTACGATCATTCTAATCATAAAAATGGAATTGAAGTTACAAAGAAATCTATTTGTTTGCAGTTGTCTTTTGACGACACTGCACTTTTTCAACTTACCGTTTTGTAAAACATACAGGCTTGTCGGTCTTCATCCTCCGCTCCTGGACAGTCTATAAAGCCGTCACAAAGGACGTGGTCGTCTATACAGTGATAGCGGCCCTGTTTATCAGGTGTTGGACATGCAAAGCGTTCCATGCCGTCTATCGCAGGTGGACATTCTGAAATCAAAGAAAAAGCCCTTTGTAAAAACAACAACAACAGCAATCCTTAATCGGGTCTCCAACAGCAAACAGATGGTGGCAAATGAAGGAAGTAAAATCTACAAAAATAAATCCGTCCCCCTATTGTCTGTTTAATCTGACATTTGTGTGGCACGATAAATTATTGTCACATACATCGCTGTAAATTGAAGATAACACTCTGTGATATGACAGTCACATCCCATAGAAAGTATTATTTAGTAGAAAAATTGTGGTACGAGCAAAACACAATTTTACAATGTATTTTCAATGGACGTTCAACTGAATGAAAATAAATTCTTGTTGTATGATAAAAGCTATTATGTGATTAAATTGACTAAATAAATGTTCATATTTCATTTTGGATTTTATATATTAGTACCCCTGAGGTAAACGGTTTGTTAGTCAACCCATAAAGGGGGAATTTTCTCAATATTTTCGCTGATGAATTTTCGTTATTAAAACCGAAGAAAATATGAAACAGTCACGAAGTTTTGACGTCAGAAATAACTCTTCGGTATTATGCTTACCTATATTAATTGGTCATTGTTAGGAAAATTGTGTTTTATTTTTCCACCTCTGTATGGTGTGTGTTCCTTAATGTACACGAACTTTGTGGCTTGTGACTTAATACCGGGAAAACCTGCCACAATATATACACACAAAATGCGCATTTCAAGTCTAATTTTAAAACTAACGTCACCCCATAAACTATACAGCAACCACTTAAGCAATTTGTTGGGTAAACACATATCATCCACCTAGCATTCAATAAGTATTATTAGAAAAAAATTCAATTATAATTATAAGACCACCTTCGCTTTATGTTGCGTCCATTTTTTCATATTCTACTATTTTTGCGTTTTTCTAATTGTTTAATAGCTTGCAAATGAGATTAAAACCAAAATACACTGCAAAAACTTTTAATTTTGTTATGTTTAAACTTGAAATACTTTTATTCATATTAAAATCCTTCTCTGGTTTTTATAATGAGCTTTTTTCAAAGTTCATCCAAGTACTAAGTACAGTTCAGTAAACCTTGATTTTGAGAATTAAAGCTTAAAAAGCTCTATAGGTAGGTGTTTTTTAATTTAAAAATAAATGCCTAGATTCGTTATTCGTTCGTGATTTGTTTGAATTGACTGCTTTTATGTGAATGTACTTTTTAATACATATATCAAGATAACAATACAAGCTTTACAAAAAAGTAAAATGACATTAATCGAGTCACGTTTATAGTTTATTATAGCGACAAATTGTAAGGAAACTGATGAAAGTGAATTTTTATTGCAAGATAAATGATGAATGGTATTGTAATTTACATTCGCGTGTGCTTTAAGTAAATGTTTGCTTTCTATATACTTCCTGAAAAAAATATCTGAATACGAGTGTTTTATGCATTTTTTCGATTATCTCAAAATGTTCTTAATATATACACTTTAAGCCTGTTGAATTATCATTCTAATATAAGCGAAAGAGTGGATTATTGTTGGCTGTAAACTTTGTCATTGATAGGTCCTCTACTAATAAATTCTTGTAATTTATTTCTGCAGGACAGAAAAATTATTCACTGTTGGTTTTTCAAGACGGTAATGGGCTTTTGCAAATAATACGTGCTTGTTGTACATAAAAAGGTGGTGAAGGGTTTTATTTTTCTTAAAAAGCATTTTCTACACTTTCACGCTCAACTTGTTAGTTGGGATAAAAAGTTAAATGCAAACGATGTGGTTGGATATTTTGTTTAAAACTTTTTCAAACAAATAAATATTGATTCGAGACTTTATGACGTCTAACTAATAATTTTCTATTTTTACTAAACAAAGTGATATTATTGACATATCAATATGTAATTATGCTCAGAACGAGCAGGTTCCCAAGTAAAAGAGCTTTTATAATTTTTTTTTTTATTAAAAAATGTGTAGACTATCATTGATTACAATTATAAATGAATTAACTACATTTATTCGAATGTTTGATAAAAAATAATAACTCATGTAATTCATTATTATTTAAATGGGTTCAACCTGTGAGTAATAGCATCAACAAACACCAACAAATGTGGATGAAAAAAGAAAGATCAGGTGGAAAAATAACATTCGTTTTTCTAAGCTTTCTATGTGTGTGATTGTATTTGCTATACGTATATGTTTATATATGTATGTGTGTGTTTCAATTTTATATATGTACATATTTACTTGCAATCAAATTTTTATTCACTCTGTGTACTTTATACAAAAGGTTGGTGCCGATGTAGTGCTGCTGGAGGCTTCAAACTAACCAAAACTCTACTGATCCCGAGAGATAAACTTTACTTGTTATGATTTTTTTCTAAAAAGTCCTTTTATGTTGCATCTCTAAGTTTCACATATAATATTAATGTGAGGTGGATGTCTCTTTTGAGTCGTCGGTGTGCTCATAGTGCAGACGTTGACTTTTTTCTTTTACAAGGGTTCGATAGTTTTTATTTGCATCTTTTCAGAGAAGATTTTCATCTCTTACGTGTATAGTTGCGCTTCAATAACATTGAATATGTGCGGTAGGTGTAACGTCTAGTCCCTGATTAATGATTTTTGATAGATAATTGCTTAATGGAACCCACAAGCAGACACACACACAAAATCTAATTAACGTGATTTTAATTAAGAAGGCAATCAATATATAACCGTAGTAGTAATTTGATAAGGCCATTTATTTATTCTAACCAGTAATTTCAATTAGCCATTTACTCCAATATCAATACGATCAGTTGGCAAAGTTTCCACCAAATATATTAAATGTGGAGTGCATTCGAAATTAGAATTTGAGAAAAAATCGTACCATTTTTAGATCGACTCGATGTACTACTTAGTTATATTTATAGAAACTTTACTTCCCGATATAGTTTTGGCCTTGTAAATATCGTTTCATGGCTATGTAAGTATTATGGAGTTTAGTTGCCAAAAAATGGGAAAAACCTAATAAGTGAACCAACCGGAACAGAAATAGCGTGCAGAAGGAAAACCATACTTCTTTATATATATATATTGTTACAAAAATAAATCCTTAATCAATTTGTCATTAATATAATCGTATTATTAGGTGCAGCAAGTAGTAACGAATTGGGGCGAATTATCATGAAATATTCACGTAATTCGCTATATAAAAAATTAAATGAAAGCTTCTATAATAGTGGAACCGTACGCCAAAGTTATTTTTAGATAGTGCACACGAAAGACTGTTGCTTCCACCTGTTTTATACATTACAATGACTTCTTAGAGCACGCAATCTACTTTACACCAACAAAAAAATTTATATATGTTGTAATATTAAAATGGTATGGAAAATTTCCACCGCATTTACCAACATTCAACTTGTCATATTTCAAGTCAAATTTTAATGATTACTTTTTCGTTTTCATTTAACCTTTTCAGTTTTCAGCCAGCTGAAAGTGAACCAACTTTGATAAGAGTGCAAAAGGATTACAAGTCGAAGGCCTGTTATTGTTCTCTCTTTGGTTAGACTTTTATCCATCAAATATTTAGTTTATTTTGTAAACAAACAAACTGCAAATTTCGCTTTGCGCCACTCACTCACCACCAACTCCTCACACATCCTTAAAAGAGTTTCTTTTTTAAAGAACGATTGCCAAATTTTCTCCAACCATAAATTATTCTGTATATAGGGAGAGTAGAAGAGGGAGACCCGCCTTATATACCTCTATAAAAGAAAGCAAAATTTGTTTTGAATTTGTTCGTGAACTTTTTACAACACACATAGCCCAGTATATTTAAATCATTCGCGAAGTGAGCAAGATTTCAAATCCAGAAAATATATATAGCCACACATATCCGCTTTTCTAACCATAAAACATTTTCAGTTTTATATCGTCTATGTGCTCTCCTCTCTCCTTTCCGACGATTATTTTATTCTACATATATGTATATGCTATTGGAAAATTGTTAGTTTCAAAGAAGAGAAGGAAGATTGGAGGATCTTTTTTTAGTGCCATTGGCAACAAACTTGAATCACCACTTGTATAACACCCATAACTATCATATCAGTCACTTTTTTCGAAAACTTTTTCCCTCCGATCACAATATACGGCTGATGTATAAACTTATATGCTTGTATAACAATTTTCTTTTATTGTAAATTGGCCCTCATTATTTTTTATCTTATATTAGCAGGAAGTTTTCGCATGGTGAAAACGCAATATTCGTCCATTAAAGTTGCCCAAAAATATGCTTTAAAAATATGATAATGTCGAGTTTACATAGTCGTAAAATGTTATCCTAATAGTTAAGCAGAAAACGGGCCAACATCAGCACAGATTCTTCTTTGCTGATAAACCAATTAAATAAACAAAACCATAGGATCTGTTGTGGAGCGTCAAAGTTGCCACAATGGTACTTTTGTGTTAAAGCGCAACTTTTTCTCACTTCCTCTCTCACCACCCTTAAAGTTGAATTTAGCCATAGAACACAAAACACTGTTTGATTAAGATTCTAATAGAGAGAAAAAGTTCCAGCTCGTTTTATAACTAGATAAAAACTATTTAGGAACATGGGAGAAATTAAGGGCCGCCGCCGTCGGTACCGATTCATTTAATAACAACGCACTGCTAGTGGATGTGTCAATATTTGCTGAAAATAAAAATCGTCTATCCCCAATAACTTGATGTGATTACAATTAGTTGGGGTTGTAAATTTTTTTTGTTTGTTTGGAATTTTAACAGGTTTATTGGCACACCAAAAATGCCCCTAAAAAGTTTTATTCTTTTACTGCTGTACAGATACAGATCTGTTTCCCGCGATTTCGCGTCTATGTATTTATTGATAATAGATGCTTTTCGCCACATCCTTATTATCCCATCCTACATTACCGTCTTGTATTAAGCTGCGTTTACACACTCATGCAATTTGCGCAAATTGGTTTGTGCAAGTCAATTTGCGCAAACACAATTGAGGCTGTGCTAAACGTTTAAACTGTGTTTACACACACTCATGCAATTTGCGCAAATCGGTGTTTGCGTTCACCCACGACGATTTGCTTGCGGCAATTAGCTTGCATAAGTTGCACAAGCTAATTTGCGTAAATTCCATAAGTGTGTAAACGCAGCTTTAGACACTATTAATAAATACATATTATTATTATCGTTATTGAAGGGTTTCCTATAAAACAGAAAATTATTAATTGGAATTTTATATCGTCGTAAGAAATGAAAGTCAATTCACGTGTTGCCTCTTTCCATAATTGATGTGGAAAAGTGTTTTTTTATAGAAAGTGCTATTTTATATTTACCTGAATATGAAAATTATTGTGAACGAAAATTGTGGCACAAATCGATTTCTTTTCTATTTTCATCCATCATTCTTTACAACACTACTTTCTCGCACCATTCATTAAATTAGCCCCAACCGAGTTTAGGATATTTATATCTTATACAGCACATTTCAAATTATAGACTCCTTTCTAAAGGGTAGTTTTTCTACTTCATTTATGTGTAAATGCTATATAAATAATAAACGATGATGATATTTACACTTAATGTACTTCAAGTTGCTAGATTGAAAAATCAATTTTCGATTTTATGTTTCTTTCACAAAGGCATAGAATTTTTTACAACCATCGAAAATAGATTAAACAAATAGGAGCAGCAATTTGTGGCGTTTGAGCAAAACTGTACACAATAAATAATTCGTGAGTATTGTTTTTTCTATTTCAATAATTGTCAACCAAAGTTGCATGAAATCCATGAATGACGTATAGGTATGATAAATTTTTAAAGAAGCTATTAGTTTCCAATATGGTGTAATTATCACAAAATTCGAGCTATAAGTCAGAAAATAGTGTATTAAATCACTTGGCGGATATCTCTAGATCATTAGTTCAGTTCTTCCGGAATTACTTGGCAACTACAAACACTTTGAAATTATATCCGCTACATTTCATTAATTTACAAGACAATAATTATTCTTCGTTTGTTTCAAGTTATATTTCTTACACCACCTGCTCCGTATTTCAAAAGTTCTCTTGGTTTTTGCTTCCCACTCCGCATCGAAGAAACGATTATTGTAAAAAGCGTGTTGCTGTTTGGGCGAAATGAATGAAGGAATTTATCAATAAATATTTTGTATAGCGCGTAATCTCCTTCTATGAAAAATTAATGATATATAGGTATGTATTATATATTCGAAACATGTTAAAAGAGAGTTTCCATGTTAGGTGCACGATTATGCCTATTAATAAATGCAAATGTCGTGAGCAAAAGTGGAATATTCTAAAATTAAATTATAAGTCCGATTATCAGTTGCGATAATGGCTAAAACACAAATACGTCGCAAATTTTTGTTTGCGTGACAACTTTCTTAATTGAGATAAAGAAGTAAACATCTAAAAATACAATTTTATGATACTACTTGCTGAAAAACGAGTTAAACATCTTTATTTTATTTAACATATAACTCAATTGAATAAATATGAGGTATATTAAGCATGTAGGGATAATAGTTAGTGGTTTCGCTTTTACTCGAAACTAAAAATAGTGCTAATATCGATTCTTGAATAAGGATCAATGAATGTGCTTTGATTGATGTATGTTTAGATTTAAATATACACATATACAATTCAGAAATAAAAATAGACCGAGTCCATTGAAAAATTGATAATAATTGATTGACTTGGTAAACAGTGGAAGTTTTTCCCTTATTTAATACATGAAAAAATAACAAAAGGATATATACTTTCAGTTTCGTCGAAGTCGAAATGCAACTTTTTCAGTTTCCTAATCGGTTAAACAAATAAACGGGAACAAAATCAATAAATCCCTTAACAAACTGAATTGAAATTGAATTTGTCACGTAGAATACAAGTAGAAAAATTAAATTAACTAAAGTTGGGATAAAAATTTATTGAAACAGACAATAGGAATCCAAAAAGGTCCAGAACACCAACGTGTTCGGTTTATTTAAAATAATTTGACAATTTCTTTTTCATGTTTTGTAATTGAATCTATTCTTTTGCAAGGGTTGAATAGGAAATGAATCTTAGTAAAATTTGCCAAGTTTAATAAAAGGGGGTCTTAAAAATGGGCCCATATAACACTCGTGATGTGAGTGTTTTGGGGGATTTGGTGGTGGTGCTGTTGTGTTGGAATAAGTTTGGTGTTAGTTTTGGTCCAGGGATGTTTTAGTGGTTTTGGAGGTCGGTCGTTTTTGGTGGTGGTGCGATGGGTTAGCACTTGTTTGTGAATGAAGATGTAAATGGGTATGAGTGTGACCATTGTAAGATGCGCGTTGATATGGTATTGATCGAGCGTGGGATGTACCTCGCGGGCGCCTCTGACGTAATCTTAGTCCTTCAGGCTGCAGCCAAACATCGTACTTCGTCACCCATCCACGACCATAGTCATCTTTTATCCCCCATCTCCGAAAACATTTTATGACCATACACAATTTCTTCGCAACTCATATGCTTTATTAGCGAACAATTCGCACACTTAGATCTTCATTAGAAGAGATTTCCAGAACAAAATCTGATGGTATGCTGGAGATCGCAAACTGAGAGGGACGATTCATAACATACGCATGGTGCCAGCGGAGTTCGGTTTAAATTTTTGTGAAAATTTTAATAACAATTCGCTAAATGCCAGAGCATGTGTGTGTAGGCGTTTCAATATTCACTAAAACTTAAATATTTGGCTTTCTAATTAAATTATATACAGGGAATTCACTTATTTACCATTTACATAATTACATAACATGTTAACGAATTATAAACATCAGACCATAATTTATGGATTTACTAATTAAAATGCCGCAGACATTTCTGCACGTTCAAGCATCACAGAATAGAAATAGATTCTGCTGTTGCTAAAATGAAAAGAAAACGCAAAACAAACTGACTCCTACCGTATTTTGTGCTGTAATATGTGTATGAAAATAAATGAAATTAATCAAAAGACAAGCCCTTAATGCCACTAAAAGACATCCTGTTGGTTCATATAAAATTAATTTCCATTCTGTATATACCTAACATTTAATATGGGGCCGTGTCCGTGGTTTTACCGTATATCGTGCATATTATAAGGAATGCTTCGGCTTACAAAAAGGAAAAGGGCTATTCCTTCGCCCAGACCATAAAGGCATCCTCTCATTATTAAGAGAGATGCGATATTAGCTTCGTTTCCCTTATTCTACCACTTTTTTTTCTTCCCGTATTTAATGTCTCACAACGGTAGTAAATTAATTATTTTTCCACGCAGACGGTTTGCATATTAAACAAGTTGCCTTTTTAGTAGGTATACCTACAACATTATAAAGGGAGAGTTTGGCTTCACATAGAAATTCTCTTCCTAATAAATGAACTTATTCTGGTCTACCCAGCACACACACCAGAATTGTGATTGTTTTTTAAAAGTATTAAGCACGCGAAACTATTATGTACCTTATGTATTAGGTATATACCTACATACACCCTTGTCGGAGAACGCTCTAATAAGGGCTTTGAAAGATGGGATTATTTAAGGCTAGACTTCACGTTTTAATAAATACGCCTGAATGGGATATGACTTTTGAATGAGATCCATTGTAGGTTTTTGATCTTTCTGCAAATGGAGATAAAATGTAAAATTGGTCCATAACATCACGGAAATATCAGCTGTATAGAAAATATAAAGGTGAAATTCAGTGTAAAAGAATTTTATGCCACTTAATTACCTCCTGAAGACTTTATCACACGAATGTGATGCACGTTTCATTCCAGTTGATTTCCCTCGAGTATTAGGAAATGTCCATATAAGGCTAGTATAATTTAATATTTAATTTGGAAAATTAATCTTCATTTTAAAACTACGTATATATCTGCCATTTACGTGGGTAGGTATTTATATACATATACGGGTGTATGTATAGATTATAGATCTATATACATTTTGTGCATACAACTGACTCCCTCATATCCCCAAACTTATTATCTTCCCTATCCATAAATAATAATGGATCAAGTTTTAAATTTTTAATTAAGAGAGAATTTTTTTTAACTATTTAGAAAATAATCAATCACTTATTTGTTGGAAAGAAGAAAAACGGTATTTTCAAGCGCCTAACATTAATAAACAAACACAAAACAACTCTGACGGTTTTCTACATTCTGTTTTACATGGAATAGAATTCGTTATTTTACATGCAGCAGCAAACTTTTTCCAACGGTTTTATGTTTACTGTTATTGATACAACAGTATAGCAAAAATGAATAACTTGAGAAATACATACATATATGCGCAATTTTCCTATTTTCCTACACCTGCTTCTCAGCAGTTTTTCTTTATCTACTTCTGTGCTTCCAGGAGAAATATTATGAATGCTCCGAGTTTTGCCGTACACATCCTGTTCCCAAAAGAAAAGAATTTTTGAAATATTTAATCGAAAATACATGTGCAACTTTTTGAATCTTAATTTTATTATATAAACTTGAACAAGACAATGGAAATGTTTGGAAAAGTTTCGTCGAAAATTCGGTGATAACATGCGAATTACGCCGTGTTGTTGGTTTGCCCACCCGTTTTCCTAAATTTACCATCTACCGATGTTTAATATCCGAAAAAGAAAAGAAAATGAATAACAAATTTTCAGCAATGAAGCAAAATGGAATTGAAGAAGAAAAACATACTTGTCTCGTTCATCGTTCACATATACATATATATTTTTTCCTTCGTTCAATTTGCTCTTCTAGCACATTGATTTTATTTTGCACAGCCACAATAAAGTGTAATTGTGCTTGCGCTAGCAATTTTTTCTTCTTTCGTCCTAGCCCTTAGAAAGAATTAATCAACTTTAAGGGAACTGTTGGCATTGAATGGTTTACGGAGCATGGAGCATGTAGATATGTTCCTTAGTTGAAAGTTGAGTGTGCAACAACTTTGCTATATATGAAAATTACTAGATTCTTCGACTTTTTTACGGGCTTGGGTTACCGCCTTCTTTATGACGCACTTCCTCTCACAGTCGCACATTTAAGTTCACCTGTTAAACTTTATGTTCAATAATTTTTTCATCAAAATATGAATATAATAACAAGGGAAAAGCATGCAGAGTAGAATGGAAAACACTCTCGTAAGCACATAAAAATACATGATTTATGTTGTTGTAATATTATCTAAGGGAGGGAAAATGTATGGCCAGTATTAAGTAAAAGGGATGGAATGAACGATAAATGGAAAATAAAAGTTATAAGTGTGTCTATAAGAGGCTTTCCGAAAATAGTACATTATTAAATAAAAATATTGTCTTTAAATGAAGAGAGAGTGTCAAAGAGGTATAAGAAATTTATTTTTATTCAATAACATCGAAAACCAGGCCGAATGCGCCGCTTCCTTATTCTTCAATTTAACATTTCATATTGTAGTATGGACAGTTTTGACAAGATAACGCTCTCCTCTCTACTCTTAAGTATCAGAGTAGGAAATTTCGTGAAGTTGAAAAGTTTCAAGTATAGAGAAACGAATGCAAGTCAAGTATTTAGCTTTCCATTCGTTGCACTTTTACCATTACATCTCTGAATATTTAATAATGTTTTCCGTATATGCAAATGAAAACAAACACAGCACACAAATAAACAATTATTTATTCTTTAGTGATTCGCTAATTTTCAATAAGGGTATCCATCAAAATGACCTTTTACATAAGAAATTATTACGATGTAATAAATCAAAAAACATAACAGACCAGAAAAAAAATCATCATCAAACCATATTTCTTTTCTATTGTACACTTTTGTAAAAAATTACCACTATAAAAATATATTTTCATCAAGTCTCATCTTTTGACCTTTTTCCAGTTGTGCTTTACTGTACAAGGAAAGCATAGTAAAGTAGTCGACTACCTACTTATCACAATATCCAACAATTTACGAGTGTACAACAATTTTTTACGGATGTGCACTGACGTGCCTTATTCATCGTACTCTATGATTTAATTTAATTTTCTTCAGACAGAAGCTTTGAAGCAATTTTTTTCGTGTCTCTCTTGTTAGATATAAACACGTTCAAATGGACAACATCCTCTGAATTTTAACTTTTTCTCTGGAAGCGACTTACTTTATGTTATACTCCATACATTCATTTGTATTGCTTCTAATAAAAAAATTGTTTTAGCTGTACAAAAGCTCTCGGAGCTCTTTCGCGTGGACACAGTCTGTAATCAAAGTTCACGCTTCAATGGAAGAACAAACAAGTTCAAATACCTCCAAATAGCCTGTCATTATTTTGCTTGGGAGTTTTCTATTAGTAACGTGGCAGTGGCAGGTATCATACAGAACTAATAAAAACAATAATTCCATTGAAGAAATTGAATTAGTTTTGTGAGCTTTTGCACTATAAAATGATTTGCACAAACTTTGAATAATTCAGCAAACTTTCCTTTAATATTCAAGAGTCTCTTAAGTAGTTTCAACTGAATGCATTTTATATGTATAGCTTTCTAACAAACTCATTATTTGTAGATGCTTTTAACTGTTTTAGTGCTTAAAATAAAGCGTCGTGCGCCTGTTGCTGTGTTAGTTTAATATTTATGTGTAATAAACATGTATGTAATGTTTTAATGTCATTTTGTATTATCGTACATGTATAACTTTTATTATAAAACGTTCTATGGCAAATTTTCAAAATTTTTGTGCCAAAAATTATCAATTGCTAAATACCCTTAGTTATTGCTTAAGAATAAGAAAACTAATCTCGAAACTAATTCTCTATATTCTTTGTTCATGAACTTTCAGCTCTGAGAGTATGCTATACAACAATTATTTAATTAATGATAATAAAAGTGGGATAATAATAAGTTATAATAATGTATACTTGTTGTTATAAAGGTTCTGTTTTTTCCAATTTACCTGACATGTTTTTTTTCCTCATTTTCCCTCCTTTTCTAAACTTCTTCCGCCCTCCTACAATCTTATTATTATTTGGTCCTTTTGTTATATTTATTCAACTTGATTTTATTATGTAAGATAAGAGACGAAGCATTATATAAAATAAAGGTCAATGTTTTTTTTATTCTTTCTCTCTCTCTCTTCTCTTATTGAACATCAAAATCGAGAAGAATGTTAAGCACATTATTATTTCAGTAAAATGTCAATAACAACACATGCATCCTCGAGATTCCCTTCCATTAAATGTAATTTGAATAAAAATGATGATGTTAAGTGAATGACGGGCTCGGTTTTACACCGACCCGCATTTTTTGTGTGTATGTGAAAATAAATATCGTTGCGGATTTTCGTATAAGTTAAGTTATTTTTGTTGAAAAATTATATCCTTGTGTGTTATGAAATGCGCATTTTACAAAATACGTTGTCAACTTTAATAATTCATATGGAATATCAGAGTTCTGTTATTTATGTCACGTCAATATTGATTTTAGATACTAAAATAGTCTTCAACATCTTTATGAAATTATTTTTAGTAAAAGATAGGTAGAATATCTAATACTTGTGAATGATGAATGTCCTTTCTTATTATTAAATGGCATATTTATACCATATAGAGAAGAAAAAACTATCATTATAATTTCAATTTAGTGTATTGAAAAGAAAACATAAACCGAACCGCACAAGAATATAAATGGCACCGAAAATGAAATATTAAAAAGTTTTCCTTTCAATTCAACAAGAGCTCCGACGACATTATTTTGTCAAAGAAATTTCATATGTAAATATTTGTATAAAAATTTATGAACTTTTTCCCCTTTTCAATAATTTTCAGACAGATTTCTGAGCATTTTATAGCCAATAAATAAATATTTCCCAACTACCTAAATATCCAGCCACACACATTCGTTCTTCTAAACTTTTATTTGCCTTTAAAGCTGAATTAGAAAAGCAAATATTGCTTTAAGATGCTTGTATAGTTGAGAAACAATTGGCACTGGGGCTGCCTTATGACATTGGGATAATCCGGGCCAAGTTTCCTCTCACACCCCAAGTGCACAACAGGGAAAATCTTATGGTCGGAGGTCAAATGGCGACCCAAACATTTCGAACAAGAAAAAGCCCTAATAACCGAGCTGGGATTTCTCTTCAGACTCTCTCTATTCGCTTGTTGTGCTCTGTCCGTGTTTTGTATGCTGTTTTTATTAAATAATATTGAAATTAAAGCTCGCCTTTATAGAATAAAAATAGCCCCACATAAATAATAACAATCTTACGTACAAAATTAGACACGTTTGTGTTTACATTAGGGTTTTATGGTTGCTCGTATAAAACAATAAATAAACAAACTTGAAGGGTGATTTTTAATTTAACTCTCTCTAATCGCAGTTTATGTGTGCACTAATTGCCCATGTAATTATAGGTAAAGCTAGCCAGATTACTTCCGCCCCGAATAAGTTGGTCTATTTTAAGGAAATCATTGTGCTATTAAAATAATCAGTTTAGAGAATCGTTCCACAACAACACACCCCCTTTACATATGTAATAGCACGCCAAATTGCACCCACAAATAAACATGTAAAATGTTCATTTCATACCTTCAACTCTATTATACGATTTTCAACGCCAATTATATAACTATTTATTATTTTTACTTTTTTGCAGAGGAAAATCTAATCAATTCGGTAAGGGAAATTTTCACCGCCGTCTCGCTGTGCTATACATACATAATACCTACAGAATTTCAAGAAATATCGACGGGACTATTATTGAATCGAGCATAAGATAAAGTTTTTCAATAAAAATCTTTAATGTTCAAATAGTGAAAAAAAATGAATGTGGGAGAAGAGAAATATTTCTCTATTGTGATTAACGAGCAGTGGTATTTCTTCTTCTTTAGCACACATATGTATATAGGCCACCATACAAATGATATAATATATGAAAGAAGAGGAAAAAAGCTACAAGTATCTTGTGCTTGTCTTCTTTACTTGATGAATTGCTTTAGATCTCAAATTAAGATAGATATTGTTGAATTGTTTACTTTGTATGGCTTTATACTATAGTTTGACGTCATTTATACATTTTTAATAATCTTCAACTTAATCTAGTTCTTGCACGAGCATATTTTTTATTCAAATATTTAGAGGTCTGTCTCCCTCACTCACTCAATGTATACATCAACATATTATCACTATTGTTTCCATCGATTTACATTTATAAAAAAGTACCTAACTATTTCATATTTAACTGCCTAGACAAAGCATGACGGATGATGGCCATTTGTTATGTCTAGTATTTTTTATAATTTATTTCCTCGTTTATTCCTAACACAATATTTTAGGACTAAATTTACCCTAGTTAATAGTTATACCTAATAATATAAATGGAATAACAAGTGGCTAGACAATTACACTTTATTTTCTATACAATTCCAAAAAGCAATTAATTGCAAATATTTACCGTTCGTCTATACTTATACTCAACAGGTCTAATTCAAGTAGAATGGAAAATTGAAGGTAAAAAAAGCTCTGACCAACCCCCATCTAAATTGATTATTTATTAAAGTGACACAGGATCCCGCCAAGTCCCTGAACAGTGGATTTTTAATAAAATTCGTAACTTGATAATGTAAGGTACGATAATCGTTGAACTGACGCACAGAAGAGAAAACAAACGTTCTGCTTTTAGAAGATATCTCATATCTATGGACAGAAAAGAGGGTACATCAGAGCGCCCATCATCATGATTGTGTAAATTTAATGAATATAATTTATCAATAAACGTCGTAACAGTCTGTTGTTCTTCACTCTAGCTTTACGAGTATATTGTGTTGTTTGGGAACACAACGTTGAATAATTATTCACTGTTTAAGATTCATTAAAGAGCAGAAATAAATTAGTTTGGGTTTCGTGTATACAGAAAAATCGTTCTCTTCTTTTTTGCTATAACTGTGTTGTGCTTTTGATCCACTGATGTATCAATTTCACTGCATATACAATTTAATATCGTTGTTTACGTATATTCAGTCCTCACATAAAATAATTGAATTTCATATTACACAAATATTTCAGCAAGATTGTTTTGTCTTCTTTAATTCAATTCAAACAATCCCCTCCGTTTGCTCTTTTTATATAGAAAGAAACTCAATATAGTGTAAAGGGTCGTTAATGAAAAACATAGCTCCTATAAACTATAGAAACAAGATATATAATGGTAAACAATAGATTCTCGCGAGAGGGCCATTAACAATAAAACGATTTTTATATATACACTTTGTGTGTTATATTTCACAGTTCTTCTCTTCCCTTTAAATTGTGATTAAATTCATATTTAATAAGTTGAAAAATAAAAACTATTATAACGACAGAATGTGACACGGAATATAAAGTGAAATAAAAATGAAAATTAAAAACTTATAACGATAAGAACGCGCCACTTCTTTCTCTTCCATTTAATGATGCATTAAAGTGCTCTCTATTTATTGTTGTCTGATCAAACAAATTATCCTGTCTGCAAGTTATAAAAAGGCATTTTTCTGTTACATATACAAAGTATCGATACCATTATTTTTTTCAATAAAACGCTTAATTGAAGTTTTTTCTAACAACATTAAACGAAAGAACTTTCAGCTTAACTTTCAAACTCTTAATTAAAAGAAAACAATTCCGTGTTCCAATTGTTATCGATTTTTAATTCGTCGGTAAGTTCACTTAATACATATTGATACGAATGTGTAGGTACATAGGTATACATACATTTACCTTTTATAAGCACAAATCTAGTTCCCTATACAGAGTTCGTATTTTTCAATTTTAATTCACTAATTAAATTATTGAAAATATTTTTCAATTGGCAAAATATCACCGCCTAGGGGCTGCTATCTATGCTTTTAAAATCTAAACTGTCATTTTAATCATTTTGATTTTTGTTCGTTTTTAAACAAAAAATATCTTAATAAAACAGCATTAATTTAACAAAACTATCAATTATGTATATGTATATGCATTACATATATGTATAATACCTACACGTTTATAATTAATTGATGATTGTCCATATTGTGTATATAATTTATTTAATAACACCCTGATATAGTTACCAATCCAAATGACATAATAAATTCATCGAATAATTCAAACAATATCCGACTTTTCACGCCTATAACAATTCCCCAAATTATAACAGTGATATAAATTCTTATATCCTAGACAAAAATAGGAACGTGTTCAAAATTTTAGTTTGTAACTTATTTAAGGAAAAACTTTTTTCCACATAAACTTCTAAGGACACTTTTTAACACATCCTCAATGGGAAGACTTAATAAAAGTGACAAGTGATAGTATATAGATGATATTACCCACCATCGGCCCGCTATTGCCACCCCCTCATCGCATTAGAAAGGTAACTCCAACTTACATTTTATGCGACAAACGTACCTACCCGCCGCATCATGAATTAGGGATGAGTTGCTCAAACTTATTACATGACTTGAATACTTGGAGGCTCCGAAATGTGTGTGTATTTTTGGATGTTCGTTAGTGTGTGTTAGTTACCGCTCCCGACACTCCTGCCATCGTCCTATGACGTCATTCACATTGTTCATACAGCGTGACGGTGATGTCACCCTTAGGATTTTTGGCTGCAACTTTTATAGCGGCCTTGGGGGCATGATTTCGCCATTACATAGGATGCGAGATGTTTCAGACTGCACGGAACCGTTCTAGACCAGCTCCACAACCAGCACAACAAATTCCTTTCAAGTCTCCCATGCACATTTTACACAACGGAAAAGCCATCCGTCTTATTCATTATTCACCGATTTTTAATTAGACTCGGGTGAATGCCCGCGGGAGCGCGTTTTTAATGTGCACAGATAACATTGAATGAAATTGTTCCCAAAACACTCTGATCGCATTTATGTGGAATCCCGATCCTTGCGAGTAATAGATCCGAGAATAGATCTCGAGAGAAAAGGGAATTGAGGAAATTTTTTAAAACTTAACCACATTAGGGCCATCTATTTGTCTGGAAACAGGCATGTTTTGGTATTTGGGATTGCGGACCGTTGCATTGCATCGAGAGGAGTGCAGGTGCAGTTTGATGTTCGGGAGAGACGCGTGAAATCAATATGCGGGGGCAGGGATGGTCTATTCTGGCCCGACTGGCGACACACAGACAGGAGACACACCGGCCCCATCTGCCTCTTGCCTTCACCACCCTCAATTCAATGTATAATCAACGGTGGTGTGTGTTTGAACGTTTTCTCTATAAACGGCGTTCCGTAAAACAATATCAACAATCATCATCAGAGGAGTGTATAGAAATAAACTGGTAAATTTCTTTTCGTCCTCGAAATGCTCGATTTAAGGGTGGACTAAAAATAGACGTGCGGCATGTTAATGGCGACCATTTTTATCAATTCTTTCCAATCAAATAAAGAAAAGAAGTGAGCGCATCGTAAAAATTTTACACGTTGTAATTATTATGGACTGTCAAGTCGTTTCTCTTCGCTTCTTTTTTATTTATATATACACACATATATATATATATACATGCTCCGATTACCGAGCGATATAAATGAGAAACGAAAGGGCCTTTTCGCTTTTTTTATTGCTTCTTAATATGACTAGTTCAAGTTGAATGGTCATTTTAGCTAAATAAAAATTTTATGGCTTATATAAAGGTTGTAAAAAAATTAAATGGCTTATTTTTATACGGCCCCCATGTTTGTAAACACTTAAAGGAGAATCGAAATTGGGTGCTCCAAATATCAAAAACAATTAAAGAAACGGGCATTTGCAACAAGAGTGAAGGCAAAGCAGGCGGACATAAAGTGTAAGACAATATGTGACCGCTTCTTTCGCATAAACTAGTTGAATGTATTATGGAAAATCTAATAGAGAGATCGTCGAACTTCATACACATCTCAGATATATACACAACTATTGTGGTAAAAGTTTTTCATACAATTTAATCCAAACATTGCAAATAATACAATTTAATGGTTTACAATGAAATTGAAGGGGGTTTTTTAAAGATGGACAAATATTTCAATTGAAAAGTCTTTAGTTTTATTGCGGTTCGAAAGTTTTACGGAAAGTTTTAAAAGGGATCTTGCAAACTGGTAGACTGGTCTATATGGGATGTCTCTCACCATTTCTCTTTTATCGAAATTTTCAAATTTCTAATTAATGACATTAAAAATGAATTATTTGTTTTGTTCCGTTTTTTGCTTATACGCAAACATCCAATAATTTACAAGCAGCACAGCAGTAAAATTGTTAATATGGGATCGCATTACTATGATTATTTATTTAGAGTAATTAATTTTTAATTCAATTAAATATAAAACTATTAAATATAGGTATTCGAACAACACTATATTGTCTGCTCTACTCCCAAAGCACTAATGTATATTTACTGAGTATACATTACATATTTATTTCGATATAATATACTATACAATTACAGGCCACAAATGTCTCTTATCCTTGTATTTCATTTGAACTAATAGCTGGTATTGTCACGCATCCTGTTGTGTTTACACGCACTTAGCTATATATTCACACAGGAAAATTGCAATACACTATGGAAAATGCGATTTACTTTTCATAAAATTCCGATAATAATTTTCACCGGGAATCAGAAAAAAGAAAATCCAAACAAGTCATTCATTCACTTTTTCATCGCTTTGTTTTACTATAAAACAATTTTTTAGCTTATATCATAACTAATATAACGTTTAATTCAATTAACGCTCGTGTTTTAATTAGATAGTTTATTAGATAAGTAATTCTAGTAATTTTCTGATGAAGTGACTTTTTTAATAACATTAATGTGTTTTTATTTGTCACGTTAATTTGAGTAAATAAACTTTTCCATGTAATTTTTCTTCATGACTCAAAGCAATATAAAATTGTGTTAAAGCAAAATTCGACACCAATTTTAATAGGGCAAAATTCCAAATATATATTAGTTTTAATGAGCGTTTTATTATACCGCGAAACCCTCTTCTGCTACTCTATGAACGAACTTTTTATATCACCAACATATTACATTAATTACGCTTTGTGGTAAAGTGCATTTCAAAGTTTACAATTTTAAATTAGTTTTTTGTTCGGCAAATGACTATGACGTCTCTTCTAAAAATAAATAATATATATAGGTACCGTCGCAATATAAACTGTCCCCATATCTCCCCATATGTCCCCATATCTTCTTCCCCATATGAACAGAATTTCGCAAAACGATCCCATTTTCCACCATATTTTGAAATTTGTAGAAACTCGTGTGTAACCTTTCTAAGTATAAACAGTCGCCGATTACATCTATTATCTATATACTAGCGGTATGCTTTAATTCATTATTTTTCTGTCGTCAAGTGAACTAGTAACTTTCCATTGATGAATAATGGGACGTGAGGGGTTTGTTTACTTAAACTCGTTACTTAATTATTTATGGACCATCGACATTAATAGAAATATTAGGGCGTAAAGAACGGTCATCGAGATAGCCCAATAACAGTAAAGAGAACTTCACCAAAATATCTAAGCTTCAAATATATAACTGATAAATGTGTGTGCAGTTGAACAAAACTTAAGCCAAAGTTGAGGAAATATACCGTCTCCGTAAAGGCGGAATAGTATTAGTGGGGCGGTATAGCGGGGGCACAAATTTCCTACAAGATATAGTTTGATACCTTGTTTTTGACACAAACATGTAGATAGCATCGATCTACACTTTAATGGCCAATGAACTTTATCGTGGTGGAAATTTATTTGCAAATCTTATGACATCGGATCGATTTTTTTATTGTTATTGTTATTTAAAGAGGGATTACTTAGAGAGAAGAGATCCTGTGTAAATATGTGTGTGGAGGAAAATATGTTGAAAACAAGAATATTCCTCAATGGACAATGAAAGTTGGTGAGTGTTGGAAACAAGAAAAAACTGAAAAGTAGTGTGAGACTTTTATGGCTGTTGCGTCAAAGGACCTTAAAAAATATTTGCATTTCGCGGAATGGAAGTTTTATGAAAATGTTTCTTTCTCATCGTTCACTTGTATGAAAGTTTTCAAGCGAAAAGCGTTGTCTAATTAACATTTGTATAGTATTAATTTGTACAACTTTAGAAGGGAAAACGACTTCTATAAATAATAGCCATTGGCAATGAACTAATTGGCTAATGAAGAAGAAGCTCTACATAATACACCTAACTTTATTTAATAATGTTAATTGAATAAAATATTAATAATAATATGTTATTTACCCAAGCACTGCAGATAATAGTTGGAGGAGCGCGAGGGGAAAGTGTAATAAAAGTCTTGAGCTTGTTTTTCCAGTATGAATTAATAAATTTACGCCCCTCAACCATCATCAACAACAAGAACGTTCCCTTTTCTTTTATTTTATTATATTCGTTCTCAGTTTACCCCACTTGAGATTTATGTATTTTGAAACGATTGTCGCAAGTTTAACAATTTAAGAGAGGAATTTTTACTGTTAGCGAAATTAGTTTTGTTCTCATTTTTTCTTAGCATCAATCATTGACGATGTGCCATTACACAAATCTATTTTGACAAGTTTAAAAGCATGTCTAAAAATAGCAGCCTTGTCTTTTAAAGTATCCTCTTCTCTTTCCACACACAAATATCTGCATACATATACGAAACCATCGCATTTTACATAGTAGAAGATATGGTGATGTTGTTCAGAATCGATATTAGAACAAATGGAAAATACGGATCCAGCAGTGCATGGATTTTCATACATATATTTTTCTTACCAATTTGCGGTACGTCATATTGACGTGATCCTCTGGGTGAGCGCAGCATGAGCTGTGAATTGACAGCGGCCAGTTGTAAATGAGTCAAGTCTTCTTGGGGGCTGTTCACCTGGTCCGTTACTCTCTTCTGCCAAGCCGTCGGCCTCCTGAACGAGTCCCGTTCCAGGTGCAGCGGCTGCGGAGTGGCCACCACGCACACCCACAAGGCGGCCGCCACAACGACCAACATAGCCGCATGCATGCACTCTCAAACCCTCAGGTTATCATCTTGTCCAACCATCGAACCGGGCACCACTTCGCGTCACTTGTTGCTCTTTGTCCCTCTTTGCCTCTATCTATACCAAATGAATTTTGTTTATAGTTTACGTTGTTTATTTGAAAGGCGAGTCTCGATTCGAGCACTATTTGTGATCAATGTTTTAGTTTTAGGCGATTTAAAAATGTTTTTCAAATTTATGTTTTATGTTGTGTTTTGGCGGTGGTGAGAGAGGAAGTCACCCCGTTTATACGCGTGCAAACTTTTAGCCGCCGCTTGCTTCTCTTTTCGACGCTGGTGACGGCTCAAGACTAAATACTAACGCAGGCGAATGTCGAAGTCTCGACCGAGTCCGCCTACGTGCGACCGCCCCACTACCGCCAACAGATCGCCGCTCCCATTCAATTTCGCACCAATTCATAACAAATACACTGGATATTGTGCAATTTTTCGAAAATTTAACCAAAATACTCGATGGGGAATCCCGGTGGGAGAGCATTTGGGGCAGCTTAAAAAGCTCTTTACGAGCGAATATATTGTAATGTAATCTTGTGACGCATTAAAGCTCTCCTATCGTATATTCCACTCTTGTCCTTTATTTAAACTGACAGAAAATTACATTTCGCAAATATATTTGCTCTTCTTTGATTCTACATCCAATCTCATATCCGCCTCTTCGTTTTATTTGACATTTTTATAGAAATTCTCTTACTTAAAAGACAATTTACGCTTTCCGCGTTCCAATCATATAAAAATTGTTTTCAAATCAAAAAAAGCTCAACTCTGTAATGAAAGGTATCAAAGAAACGACTAAGAAACTTTTCCATATATGTATGTATATTCTTGTAATAGTTGGGATGAAATTTTTATGGAAAAGGTCAAAGTGCTAGACAACCCCTAAGGTACACAGAGTGCTGTCATGAAATTTCCTCTATGATGCGGCTATTTTAATAGACCGGTAAAATTTCAGGATACCTACAATGTGCTGGTACATTTTTATTCTCTTTTCAGTGATATTATCTCGTCCTATATGACCTATAGGAGAGCCTTTATACATTCCATTAATTTCGCTAAGTAATTGTATTTTAAAAGCTTAACAGATCTCTCTCTTACTTACCAACTTCTACATGTTGATTTTGCACAGGAACTCCTACAAAAAATTACGTTTAAAAAGTTTTAAATAAACTCTTATAAGTAACATGGGGGCGACTCACTGATGTCAGCGGTATAAAAAGCTCCCTCCTTCGCTGCAAATTAAAAATAAATAAGCAAATTTGATGTGTTTTTAATTAAGAGAACTTACAAATTCCCATAAATTCATCGTTATCAACTTTAAACAATTAAACAAAAAAAAAATACTTTTATTCAAAAAATTATTTATCAACTTTTTATCGTTTGTTTTTTTTGCTTACCGTCTACGTCTCTCAAACTGTACCCGTAAACAAGTATTGCATTTAAGACTGTTAGCAACAAGTGACAGAAAAATATACAATTAAAATTACACTGCTTCATTCTCTCTAATGAAAAGTTTCACGCAAATGTCTTTGAAAAGCCACAATAAGTATATTACATTTGTATATATACCTAAACTCGTGCTTGCAGATACTTTATCTATGTGTATGTTTGTAAATTTATTGGTGCACTAACGACTAATCTACATTCTGTTCACATTATCACATAATATTATTAACTATCTATTTTTGCACTGAAACATGATGACGAGATTGGAGATTTTCGCTTTAATTGGAAAAGGCAAATGATCATCAAAAAAGCGCCTGTTTTCATTTTATAAAAAATTCTTGTATCACAAGTACGAACGTGTAATACAGATGGACAATTTGCATGCAAACTTTTTCACATGACTGAACTAATAATCTCGCATATTAATTTCGTTTAATTAACACCTATATCTGAGATTTTTGTATAATAACTATTATAGTCTCATATAGGTACAAATATGACATCTATATTTGGAAGTGGAAGATTAACGAGATTTTGGAACCAATAAAAGAATTTATTAGGTATTATACCTAATCCAACTAAAACAAAAACGTGCCGACGTGTCTAATATGGTTATGTATTTATTACATTAACGAATTTGTGGTGCAAATTTCACACTATTATATGTCATGAAAGGTATATACATAATTCGTCAGGCAAGTTTGGTAACGAGTTGCGAGGGTGTATAATATGCATATTTATGAATACAAGATTTGCCATTATAGGTCAACAATATTAGTGACAACGAGTTTCATGTACTTAGAAATCGATTAGAGCCCCAGAGATCGGTTCATTAACGAAACGTTCTTTCTTTTCAGTTAAAGTTGAATTGATTATCCGAAAAATGCAAGACACCAGCCGTATATAATCTGCGTCATAATAATCTTTTTAGTGCCGTTTCCAAATGAATACCATGTACAATTTGTAAAATTCAGGCCACCCACCCACTCGCAGAAATATAGACATTTTTCTAATGTCAGGGTCATAAGGAGATTTGGCGCCAATAATGTAATATGTATTCACAATTAATTGATTTTTCTCGCAGTGTATACAAAGGGATTTATTCAACTGCGGATGATAATAATCCTTTAAATTTTTAATTAAAATAGTGTGCTAGAAAAGTGTCCTCACACAATTTACACGTGCGAGCTTTATTTTGTATGAGGTGGTATTAAATGAATCAATACGAAATCAAGCTCGTATTCACTGAGGATTATAATTACATTTTGGTGGTGACGAGTTATTTATTAAAAAATTAGCAAATTTTTCATGAAAATAAAAACAGCTGAAATGGATAATCAAGTTTTGTATTCGTTACGTATGTATAGGTACCCACATAAATCTGAAAGTACCGAAACGTTTCTTTCCCTATGAAATTAAAATTATTCCAGAAACAGCTAAAAGTGTGGGTGTACAGCTTAATATACTCATCGCACCATCATTCCTCTCTCGTATAACTTCCTGCAAGGCTTAATTAACAAAAAGCCTGTTCGTTTTAATGATTTTCAAAAAAATTGCATTACATTTCTGTATTGTATTATTGGCGAATTCATTTTGCTATTAAATTCACGTCAAAGGGAATTCTAAAAGCTCAATTAAGAATCTCCCTTTTGCTGTAAAAGAAAATCAAAAATAGTATTTTCTTTCATATACTTATTCGTTATACCTAGTTGAAATAAAAATTGAACAGCTTCATATATGCACTAATGATTAAGCTCGTCATTTTTAACTACGTAGTAGTATAATAAGTAGTTCTAGCAAGAGCAAAACTCAAATGAGTATTTTTTTATTACAGAGCAACAAGCAAATGGCATCCACTCAATACTAGTTTGAATTTGAGTATGTAGGTACATAGGATGGAGAACTTAATTGGACATTAGAAACTTTGGTGGAACTAGGATTTTCCTGAGATTCGTTCGTCAAGAGGAGAGTCTAGACTATTATTTTTGATATGAAAAGAGCATGTAATTAAATTACAATTTTTATCATATCCATCAGCATTAGAATGGTGATTGCCTTCTATAACAAGGTATTATGTCTTATTAAGGGGTTTTTCTGGCAGATTACTAACGTCAAACATCAACACACATGAAAATGTAATTATGAAAGTTTCTGAGAGGCAGCTTTCCGTCCGGTTCCACTTGTAGGAAATTAATACAGATATGCTGTCTAAATTAATTTACAACTGCTATGTTGGTACGAATTGTACACAAGTATTGAATTATACAATAAAATAAACAGTCTTAATTCTCTATTAATTTTTGTATTATCCTCGGTCCAGTGCCCAACTGAATACCCTTTTAAGAATGATAAGTCAAATGGGGGTACAGGATACACCCAGTCCGTTTTAACTATTAACTCGCTGTAATTTGAAGTCGACGGTGTGAGGTGAAGAAATATTTTGTAAACATTATTCACAGTGCAACGTTATCTTTGGATTTAATTAAATGAAAATTATTACCTACGTGATGGCTATTTATTATTAAATTTGTAACAAAAGCTCGACTTCATATACCTACAACCTCGAAATAAAAGTCATCTTTCAGTTTAATTAACTTGTAGAAATTAGAATTTTCTCTACCTTGTGTATTGTATCCTAATACGTGCAAGAGTTTATAAAAATGTTCACCATAATTAACAGGGCTATAACAATGTATAAGCAAAAATAAACTATTATTAAACTACAAAAGGGCACAACTTTCCGTTAACGAACTTTCACACAGTATTAAACTTGTTAATGTGGGTAATAATCATTTTTTCCTAATGAAACAATGTCTGAAAACTCGGTGAAACTTTGCTTGGATGATGGTTTTCGTGAAGTTTCTAGACATCTCACATTGCAAAAGAAACGCACACAGAAGTATGATGTCGTTATACCTAATGAATTGATTGAATAAATTAAAATTGTAAACACCGAAACAAAATGTTATTGTTCTCATAACTCCTATTTATTTCTATGACAGATAAATTTTCCCAATACGAAATTTTATAAACAACAACACAATTTGGAAAATAGGCGATAAATTAAAATTTATATTCTGCTTGTAACGGTTTCATGACCAATAAATATTCAATAATTTTTATATATGCGTAGGAGAGATGGATGTGCATCGCATTTACTTCACTATTCAACAAAAGGGTAGTTTCATATTCATAAAATGTTTGAAACTAAAAAAAATAAACATATAAAAGTCTGTTTTTATTCTGATAATGTTTATTAGCCTGTAGGAGGACTGTAAATTTAACAATGAGTCTGACATTTCTGAAATGACCCATCATTACTTTAAATAAAAAGATACAAACCGAAATAAACTCCTAATGAATGTGTGAACATTAGAGTGACGCCAAGAGAGAATTTGATAAATCATCAACATGACCCTCCCTCTCTTGATGCTCTGGTGGAAATCTACTAAACAATCAAATTTACATTTTTAACTTGTATTTGAACATAAATTTTCATTTTTAGAATGAAACCTGCTGCTTTTCGCAGTGACAAACTTTTATAACTTGATTTTTTTAGATTTCCCTTTTTTCCTATAATCATCTCACGAGAAAGAAAATTGACGCAGGTATACACACTGTGTTTTCAAATATAAAATATATAATATGTGCCTGGGAAAAAGGGACTATATACGAGTACCTAAACTATATACGTAGAAGGCGAAAATGTAAATGGCAAATGTATTTTCAGCCAATAAAGCATCTCAGAGCAAATATACGTACGTAAGAAGTAAGTTACAAAGTGTTTTAATTACAATATTGACGATGTGGAAATCAATAAGGGTCGAGAATATGTGCTGTGTCTATAATTTATTCGAGTGTTATTTATAAATCGTTGAAATGCATTTAATGAGCGTAAAGGGCAAGTGTAGACACGTGATTATCCCGTTTAGCCCTGACCTATACAGAACCTTCCCTAGATTGACCTACTTCTTTACAACAAAACCCTCATCATCAACGATTGGGCTGTTTTGCAGCGCATTATCATTATGTCACATATTATAATGAAATTCAGCACATCTTTGAGACTCTTATACAATCTACTTTTCATTTTCAACACCTCCCAACCATTTATCCAGTCATTTATATAGCCAATTACCAATTAATATCACTACTATGGATTTAATTCGTGTACAGCTATTACATAACGTGCGTTAAGTTACCCTAATTAAATCACACGCACAAATTAATCAGACAAAATTTTCCACATGTTTAACATTTCGACATTCAATCATGTCTAGAAATCCAATATTATTTTAAACCTACATATATAACAACTAATAAGAGTCCCAGTACACGTAAATACCGACCATATCGTTTAAATTTCTTTGTATAAAAGTGCGAGACACTCAAAGGCTCTTTAACATCAAAGCGGCTTAAATAATTAGATTTAGTCGTAAGGCTTAAAGCATTTGTATTAATATCCATTTGCTGTCTTCATTCAACTTGATTATACGTGTATCTCCCGTAGTCGTTTCCTTATCTGGGGCTTGAACTTGAAAATTATATTCACAGTGGTGGAAAGGAAAATGAATTTTAGAAGTTTATATATTTAAAATTAGATCCGAATGAGGGAAGCTCACTCTGGCCTATAGGGCGTCTAACATATACATAATACAATTCGTTCTCTGGGAAATTACAAACAAATAAACATGCACTGTTTTTGTTTGTTGTCTTTTTATCACAATTTGAAAAATGATTATCAAAAGGAGAAACGCAATATTACGGCGAAATGGAAAGAAAGCGTTCACGACACTTGAAAACATTTTAAATATCCGTACATACGAGTATTTTTACCTACCTGTGGGCTGCTGCAGATGACATTTTACGTTAAATGTGTACGAAAATTGCTGTAATAAGGGCTCGTTAGGTTTCCGATTGATCGAAAGGTTGTAAAATATATGCATATTAAAACAGCGGAGCATAACGATTTGCCGCTTCATTACATAATAAGCCAATTTATTGTCCAATTTATGCATAGAACTACGAAGCAGATATGCAAATGTTACAATGTTTTTGTCACCATTTTCATAGAAATATATTATTATCCATTCACAATGACGCAATGCATTTTATATGGACACTTATCCGATGTAAATAATCTTTTATTTTACCAAAACTATATGGTTCTACATTTACGGATCGTAAATTTCTGAGATGGAAATAAATATAACAGTCGGCTGTGTGAGAAGAATTTAAATTATTATGACGAAATAGAAGACCCTTTTTCATCACAATTAATAGGAAACATAAAATTTTGTAGCACGAAATTTTCCTGAATCACTTAATAAAAACGAGATTCTCAAAATGTATTCTATTTTCGTTCAATTTCGAGAAAAATGGCCGAAACTTTCGAACATACACTTTAGAAAAACTTATTACATTCGTGTATCTCACATAATTTTCTTCTTATATATCGAAATATTATGTTTCGTGAATACACAAAAAATGAAGTGGATTTTCGTGTGTGTGGGCTGTTGACTGACTCGAAAAGTAAATGTTTAAATTTCGTTTGTGAATGTTGTTAGACGTACATTTGAGAGACGTGATTTTTAGACTTTTCAAGTGCACACAGTGCACTTGAACTGCCGTCCCTTTCTATACTAAAACTTATTGGATATAGATTACCATTATTGTGATTCAAAAAACGTAGTTCTTGCACAAAAACGTGTTGGTTTGAAATTGAGACAAGTTTCTATTAGTGTATGATATGTAAATAGTGACAGAGGTATGAGATTTAAAGATGTTGCATCAAGAAAACTTAGGTTTAAAGGGTAAGTACCTAAAGTATAATATTTTGCTCAACATTTACCTATTAAGTATTCATTTCGCACTTTTTCACATCTTTCAGAATTTTTTGCAACCATTAACCCAACAGATCATTAACCAGTTGCGTGCCGATAAAATATTTTTTTTATTTAATTTTACGGTTGGTGGTGAAAATCCTCATTGTTCCCCTGTGAATCTTGATTAAAGTTCATTTAAATAAAATTTTCATGCAATATAGTAAAAGCAATGTAAAATGAAATAAAACAGCCTATATGTATATAAGTCATTTGCCTCCCTATATGTATATGACATTTACAATTCAAATTAATATTTATTTAAACATCCCACGATTTCCATACATGTGCCATACAATAGTAGATAGAGGGATGGTGATAGGAGGAGGACCTCCTTGAAATTTCCTCTAATGAAGCGAATATAGAGAAATTTTCGTGTAAAAAGATGTAGTCGTCAAATTTGTAATTGAATTCTTGTTCGCAAATAGGATTGTTTTTATGTCCTTGATAAAGAAGCAAATTGGTATTGGAATAAAATAGGACACGCAGGAAGAAAAAACAGAAAATGAATGGGAAACGCTGATGGTTTATTTAGTATTTATTCATAAAATATTCAGCATAAACATTGTGTGTGATTGAGTTTTCAAGCGATATGCGAGAGAAGAGCACACACAGCAGCGCCAATGCAGTATAAGATGGACTATCTTCTGAAATCCAGGATTCGACTGGGGCGGCTGGCGCTGGGGGTTGTTGAATAGTAATAGACACGGAAACATAAAACCTCGAATCTATTTTTAGCATAGCCATATAAAGCTCTCATGACACCCCCCGAAATCTGGCGAACAAACCCGAAATATTGTGATTACGTTTTATGCTGTTATATTTCGCTTGGACGCTGCACTGTAAATCTTGCTACCACCTATGGTATAAATCCTTTCAGCACGGGTTGTCATGGTGCTGGGTGCTGCTGTTACTGCTGCTGCCGCTGCCACCGTTGCTGCACTGAAAGTACCACACCAAGACCACACCCCCCATTTAACAAACACATACGAGTAGATTGTGTTATTTCAAGTAGAAAAGCTGGACTTTGCTTTATGTAGGTATGACATCAAACTCTCTGGTTATAAAACGTCCAGAAATGCCTTTAAACAGTTCACTCTTGATTAACAACAATAAAGAGGAATAACTCCGCACATGACTTACACTCTGTTATTATCTAACAAATGAAATTTCCTAGTACACAATTCTAGAGTTAAGTATAAATGCCGGTTTATTGGCGAATGTGGGGAGCTTTAATTTAGACTTATGGCGAATGCGATATGGTTCACAGCATCCAATTTGGACCTTTTACCTAATATCAGATCTGTGTTATTTCTTCATGTTAAGTACATATTTTAAATTCAATATTTGTCAAAGTCAATTGACACACTACTTTACTGGTGACTCCAATTATGTTCAGTTTGATATCTTTAGTCTTTTCTGACTATAAATATTAGGTAGAAGCTCACAAAAGCTCTATGGAGCTTTGATGGAATTGGGAACGAAAGCTGTTGTTTACTGACAAAATTTCAATAGAATGAAATTACTTAGCTGTAAAGATGATAAAGATGTACACTGAGAACATATATCCCTGAACAGGAAAGACAACAAGACAACCAGATTATTCAATTGAATTCTCAAGTGATGGGAAAAAGTATAGAATGAGTTTAAACTATTGTGTTTGCCTACCAAATTTGAATTTCACTCAAAAGTGCATTATAATTCAAACAAAATTGTACAAATGTATATAAAGGGTGGATTAAATGCACAAGCATAAAACGTTAACGTTCACATTCGAAAGCTTTCAACAGTTAACAAATACATCATCTAAAAAATTAATAATACGCTTAATAACAAAAAAAGCTTGGATTGAAATTGTCATTGTTTTTTGACTTTTATATGTATATAAATTGCTAATTTGCGAATGTTAATGGCCTTCGTCAGTTTATTCATGTGTGAATTAAAATCATGCATGAAGATTACATACGATGATGTAGCGACTCCATGTGCGATTCTTATATATAAAATCGCATGGAAAATTTACGCAACACAAAGTAAATTGAATCACAGCGCAGAGCAAGTGAAAGACGCCCATCACCCATCAGAAATTCGGCGTATTTACCAGCTGAGATATGAGTATAAGTAGGCAGCATATTAAGTAATGCGAAGAAGCGAGTACCATTACATTGTGTGCTGATGATAAAATAATATTGTTCAAGTCAACAAGTCTAGTGTCGTTGATTTATATTTCATGAATTTTCAGTCAAGTGATGTTGTTGTTTTGTTGTGTGCCTCTATACATATATATTCGTATAATGTTTTAGAGTTTCAATTTCTCCACAGAGAAATTGTTTTCTAGTACCTACAGCTTGAAACAAAGCCACTTGACGAGAACTGTTCAAGTGAATGATGCTGAAATTAAATGTGCGTTAACATTGTCGGTTTATGTGTGGCGGATTTCACTATCGTGGTTTACGAAACCCGTCACATATGACGTTCAATACCTTTATATACCTATTTAATCGTGATCTAAGTATTACCACATATGTATGGTGGGTATATTGGCAAATCTGATTCTATTCTTGTGATTTTGTCGCACACAAACCCACAATTCAGTTCTAGATTTAGATCGTTTCTTTATTTTCACAATTAGGTAGCTAACAAAACGAGGAAAAATAAGGCGTACCTAAATCTATATACCTAGCGAGCCACCTATACTATTCGACCATGAATAAAATTTTGAAGAGAATAAAGATTTTAATTCCAAATATGTTAGCCAACAAGGAACGTTTTTCCTTTAAAAACAGGATCATTAAATAACCTTCATATGTATAATATCTTGTAAAAATCTGATTATCCCTAATTTAGACCCGTAAATGCCTGTAATAGTGCAGTAATCCAGTTGCAAAATAAACATTACATTTATTACGAATCTTAATACTTCCTAATTATAATTAACAACGGAAAAGAAACGCCAGCGCACGGCATTGAATGAAATAAACATTAAACAGCTTCAGTATGTCTCTTATATCATATAACCGGATTTAAAGGAACTTGATTAAAAAATTCCTAATGTAATGTATTTGTTTGTTATTAAATTTTTCATTAAAAATTTATGCCACAGCTAATTTAAATTAAGAAATCTGAATGGAAATTCCGGGTCCATTGAAAAAGGTCAACTGATAAATCTCGAATCGTATACCTTAATTTAGCCACGAGCAATTTTCTCGTTATTTACCAATTCATATGAATCTACACCCTCATAACTGAAACGCTTGTATAAATACATGAAAAAGATTACATCAGAAAAAAATATGTATATTTATTATTTACTATTGCAACTTGGAAATGACGTCAAATTGAATGCTTTCAAGCAAATCATCGTATACCAGTGTTTGGGGAATCGAAGGAATAAATCAAATATGACAGTTATGTCACTGGTACTATTGATTTTCCGTTTCAACTGACCAAACAGAGCAATAATTATGCAATTTATCGCTTTAAAAAATTCGCACAAACAATACTATTAATCGAATGTTTCTCACGGAACAATTTAATAATTCGTTATTGTTGCATCTACAAATTGGTACATACAATAAAGCAAGGGTTGGCGTCGGAACGCTTCCATGAATGGGGATGAAGAAGTTATTACTACGGTCAATAATAATCGGACATTAAGGTAATAGTTTGAAAAAATGCTTAATGGGGACCGGGGTACATCTAATGAGCGCATTTCAGCGCAGGTGAGGGGCCGCCGACAATTGGCGGCGCAACAGTGTCGCGGATATCCACAGGTAGGTCGGGGAAGTGGGAGCGGTCGATCGATGACGCTACAGCAGCGTCAGACGCCCACACAATGCGGCCGAAGCGATCCTTTCACTACTAAACAGCACTGTGCTCCTAGGAATACTATGTCATTAAAAATAGTTGCGTATTTTCCTCTCCTTTTCTCTATCCACCATCATATTCCTTTCGGTTCGTTTTCTTAGAGCGCTGATGGGAAACCATCATATACACGACGTTGGAATGTAAGACGAGAAACACAGAAAAACCCTCTGATGTTTACTTAGGAAAAAATGCAAAGTATTGAACATATTTCGTTTGGAATGAAATGCGGAATGAAAAAAAAAGCTCACACAGGCGACGGTACGGGAATGCAAGGTTTTATTTCTCAGGAGAATTGCGATCCTGAACTATGGTCATATTTTACGGTAATATGACAGACATGTGTGTCATGTAGATGTAAATATGCTACAGGCTGTTCTCAACTTATAGAGAATCGTTCGATTCGTTTTATCCAATTTATATTATTTACAGTATAGTTGCCTGGTGTGAAGAGATGACGAAAAGCTTTCGCTTGTTGCCAGCGCAAACACAATTTAGACACTTTAAGGCTTAGAGATTACATCATGTAGGACAATTGTTGGGTCTTGGGAGGGTTCTATGGGGAAAAAGTCAAAATCGAGTCATTTACGTTTTGACACAACTTTAGGTTGATACATGTGAAGTGAATTATTGGAAGGATTCCAGCAGGTCCGGAATTCCTGTGTATTGGTACAACTTTCTAATGTATATAGACGTGTGTGAATAGGGCAGGTATATGAATAAAAAAAATTAACTATCGATTCAATATGCCTACTCGTAATTATATTTATTTAGATATAGGTACAAGTTCAACAGGAAATTAATATGGCATCAGATATGAAATTGAGTAAAAGTTTTATTAAATAAAAAGCTCTTATACGTTATGTATATGTATTCCATCGTCATCAGCGAGGCCCGGGCTTGTGCTTTTTTATATAGCAAATTCAATTTGAGAAAACGAAAATACCCTATTTTCTATTTTATATCTCATAATAATACTAATCGTAAAAAATTTACTTACTGTAATACAGAATTCAATATTTTAATACTTTCACCAGCCTATTCTAAGCCCAAAATTATGTAAGAAAACACCATTTCCATTTAGTTTCCTAATTTCGAGTCCTATTTACGTTCTAGGGTTACTCATATCGTCATATAAGATACGTGTGGGGTATCTCGATATTTGTTCGATATCTATCGATATTTTGTTTATCCTCTTTTCACAAACTAAGTTGTACTCGTTTATTAGCTATGATATCTAAAGGAAGCCCTCCCGGGTAGTTATTTTTCTTGAGACATCGTAATAAAATGCTAATCTGGCACTGTTTGAGATTTTTTGTGAAATCTAAGCTTAATACAAAATTTGCTTTTATTCATCTTGTTATCTGATTGCATATCCAATGCACAACATATCTATAAATGGTTTAAATATTATGTGTGGGTGTTGAATAGAAAATTCCATGTGTTCCATAAAGAGATAGAATTTCACCATTCACTTTGGCACGTTTACATTAACTATATAAAATGTAATAGGAACTGTGAACTTAAACAACAATTACTTTTCGATTTCTACTGTTTATGTTTCAATTTCATTTCAGGCGAAGACATACGAGTATTAATACCTAAAGACTAACAAAATCTGTATAGATCATCATTAATTTCATTGTAACTTTTAAATAGTAACAGTATTATTTGTGCTATTTTATTTTATCCGTTTTCTTCTAATGCATTTTAAGAGAATAACATACTTGATAAATTTGTGTTTCATAGATGAATTTCAAATGATACCCTCAGGATCACATTTTGAACCGTATACCTATTACCTAGAAGATTTGAATTTCCATAAAGGTTGTAACTCTTACTTCCTACGGTTATACGAATACCTAATACATGTCTGATATTTGGTATACAGGGTGTTTCAAGTTCATTGAGTCAAATTAATCATCGAAATGATTCTCTTTCTGATCAGAAAACCTAAATCAATATATGTATTAGGTATGTCTCAGTCAGGGATAACCCTGAGGATTTCTAAACGGCTAAGAACACTATTAAAAAACGCTATTTTTTATATTTTTATCTTCCGACTGGATTATGTTGGAACAACCAAATTGAACACACATATTAAGGGTCTTTTTTTTGAATCGCTAGAGATCATTTACTGATGAGCAAATTTTATAACGAAACTTTTTTACCTCTTGTAATATTTATTTCATACAAAAACTTGTTTTTGAGAAAAATATAGACAAGTATTTTGACAAAAAATTTCGAAAATATTTAAAAATTAATGTCCATAACTGTATTATATGTGGTCTACATTTTCTACAAGACTTTTCCGAAAAAAGTCAATATTCGGTTACTGCATGATACATTCGTATGACCAAGCACACCAATAATTCCATTTTAGTGTAAGTTAAATTGGAACACCGTATAAGTACAATACTTTCAAGTGAAGTTTTAGGTCAACATTAAATAATTGATGTTTATTAATAGGATCAGTGTTTTTTATCCTGTGGGTACCAACCGTTGTATCGTTGAATTATTTATGATGTTTTAACATAACAATTGTTTGAATGGAAAAACGGTACACAGATTTAAATAATTCACATATTTAATAGAAATTGCATGGCCTTAAAGATTTCTTCTCCTCAACTGTCTCTCCCCTTGATACATCATATATAGGTAGACTGTTTATTTTGAATATTCATCAGTTAACAAACACCTTAACATTTTATTTATTGTAACATAATAACTTATGAAATTTAAAATTCTTCAAGTAAAAGTTACCGGAAAGTTTTCATTGTAAAAGTTTATTATTACATTTTTGCTTATATTTTATACATGAATACTTCCGACATTGGATTTGTAAGTAAAAGAGAGAATAATAGCTGGAGTTTGTGATTTTTTCTCCTCCTTTGAAAAATTTCAAACATAAATCTACAAACTGTTTGTTGCATTTCGAATTTTGCCATAATAAAATCCGAAATACACAAATATCTATACCCACAACAGTGTATGTAGTTGTAGCCTTTTCTATATTTAAATCCCGATGTAGGATAGCAAGAGACCTAAACAACCGCAATCTTCCTACAACATTTTCGTGCATTCACGTACACATTCTAAAATAGAACTCGCGAAATATATTACTGTAAGAATTCGAATTTTTCAAAGCAGTCTGGCCCGGGACAGTCTCTCGGTGTTATACCTGCACAATGAGTGGACCCTTCAAGAGAAGGCCGTCGATTAAAGTGCTACCACCACTTAGTACTGTAGGTCACAAGGGCTCGATTCGTCGCCAGTCCTCTATCAACATCAAACCAAGCACACAGCAAAGCAAACAGGAACAAGAAGTGCCCTGGGACCTGCTGGACCGATGCCTTTTGCCTATTCTTTTCTGTCATGCAGCCGCCGTCATTTTAAGTACCATTCTTAACAATCTCTACATTTCCCAAGTGTCCACACTCACACTCTTCATCTGGTTCACGATCACCACAGTCGCTTCGGTGCTTTTCTATCACAATTTGAAGGTAAGTCCTTTGATGCAAATCGTTGAACACTTTTAATAATGCAACTTCTTTCATATAAATCGATTCCTCTCCTCCTCTTATCGATTGCTCCACTTTCCAATATTGTATACAATAATACACTTAAAACCATTTAACAATTGGAAATTTAATCATTATTTGGTATCTATTTTTGGCTGGATGGTTATTATTTGAAAAAGATGTAAAAATAGACTTGGCCTAGTGGTAATTAATTAACCGTAAAACAATTACGGAATCAATATTTATGAAATTAACATTTTACGCTTTTGTAATACGTATTTAGAAATTTCTAAGGACATTTTCCTTCCTTTCTATATTTAATAGTTGATTATTTTTTCATTAAGGAATGGAAAAAGTTAAAAAATCAAATTATTTACAGGATATTAAAAAAGTGCTATTTCCATTTGCGTGAAAGAAAGTTTAATGAAAGTGCGCAAAATGTACAAATAAAACTCTTTAATAAATTTTCTAAAATAATAACCGTAATTTTTGCATTGTTGGTATGGTGTATATCGTGGAATTTATTTCATATAATAATAAATATGTCAGACACACGCAACAACCAAGAGGTAAACCGCAGTTCTGATATTTTCTTTTTTAGATAAGGGCTAATTTGGCCTTAGGCAAAACCAAATATCATCAGACTGTATGGTTTTTTTGAGTGCATTTGAAATACAAAAAACGAACAGAATTCTTTTGAAATCGATTGGAATAAAATCTCTTTCTCTCTCTCACTCTTTAGTCACAAAGGTATTATACAATGCCATCAAATGTGATTTAATTAATTTCATGCGTAACATATTACAATTGGTATCATGTATTGTAACTCTTTGACATGTCATCAAACAAATCTCTTCTGTTGTGTTGGTGTATAACTAGTTCCATTATAACATGTTCTGTTCAAACAAATTACTTCCTCTTTTGCTGTCAATCAATGGTCTTTATGTTTTCAAAGAACACTTTTTCCCATACACACACAAAACGAAAACTAATTTTCATCTGGTCTAATGTTTAGGTAGACATATCTATACGCAATCAGGAATTAGTTTAAAAACTTCAATTGACTTTCCACAATTTCAATTTAAGTAAATTTTTGGATGAAATGAATAAATCGACTCAACTTTTCACCATAACAAACATTCATCCGCATTCATTCGAATGTAAATCGAAGGACTTGAATTAAAGCATTACATCTACCACCCACAATTTTAACTTTGTATATAAAAACAACTTTAACCAAAATACAAGCATTTTTTCCCATAATGTACCCTTCGACCCGGTTGTTTCTTCTGTTTTGTTTACACAAGCAAAAAGTTTCACACAGAGAGAAACATTTTAATAAATGCCCTAAAAACACCATCGATTCCTAGCCATCTCAGCACATAAGTACGAGAGAGAGCTTTACGTGAAAATTCAATAATACGATAAACAAATACATTTTATTGATGTTTTATTTAAACCGTCAATAGAGGCAATTTCTACAATTCCCTTTGGATTGTTTACAGGTTTCAGTGGCTGGAAAAGCGGTCCTGATCACTGGCTGCGAGTCCCGGATCGGTTGCGCCCTCGCCCGCCAACTTGACGAGCAAGGATTCACCGTATTCGCAGGATTCCAAAACGTTGCAGGAAATTCAATCGCTGAAGAACTGAAGGAGGTTTGCTCAGGCCGGCTACATGTCCTGCAATTAGATGTCGCCTCCGAGACACAAATCCTTGCCGCCTCCCTATACGCGGTGGAGAATCTGCCCGACGGGGCGGCCGGACTTTGGGCCGTAATTCATGCGAATTCCTGGGTCGCACTAGGCGAGATTGAATGGATACCGCCACAGGTAAATCTCGTAGAATTAATTGCACGAAACCGCCTGCCACACACTCGAAAGGATTTAATTAAATTCCCGGCACATGTGTGCATCAATTAAGACAAAAAAATTAAAATCGGGAATTTTAAAGCCGGACAGACGATAAATCATGATAACATAAACAAATTCTGTTTATTTTGCCTGTAAGTGGAGAAGAGTGACATTCGCAAGTGAAAACGTATGGAATTATAAATAAAACGACGACAAAACTTTTACTTTATACTTGAAAATAGTCTATGGGTCTCTGTACTAGTAGCATAATAAAAATTTATGACCAACCACACTGTACTGGTGTGGTGTAACAGTATTATTTTTGGCATGTAAATAATAAAACACGACCTCATCATTTAAAAGCACTGACAATTTTTATGCCACCACTGCAGACACATACACATATAGCGAAATACAGATGACATAGTGTACATCATTTGAGAAAAATGCTTCCTTTTATATACGCATTTGTTACAGTTTCGGGGAAAAAGGTCATCACAAAAGTAATCATAAGTCCACTCGAATAGTTTTGATTTATTAGGGCTAAAGACGTTATTAAATTTTCATTCGAAGATAAATTTATACTAAGGGCCATATATCCGATATTAAAAGTGAAAAATTGATTGCAGGCATTTTATTAACGCGCCATATTTTTCTATTATATTATTAATAATCGGATCGGAATTTCGTGTTCTACTTTAATAAACACGAAAATAATTGCAGTCTAAATATAATATGCAAAAACATTATTAGACTTAGAGTTTAGATTATTTTTAGTATAGGTATAACCCAATTTACGAGTTTTAATAAATTTAAAGAAAAAAATCGTGGCAAATTTTATACGCTCCATAGTTTGCCTTTACCTTCTTTGAATTCTTCGTATAAAAGAGGAGAAATTGGAATTTTAACGTGTATCTTCCCGAGATTTCAGCCTTTCTGTATAGAATTCCTAATGCCTTTCTCATGTAAAGGAGTAATTGATTTTTTAAACCTCTCAACCACAATAAATCCCTTAAATTTGACGTTCAGAATGACAACGCGAATAAACATATTATGAAAATGATATCAATAAGGAAATTATTCCATATATGTGAGCGTGGAGCCCATCAAATAATGAATTTTCTTGATCCCACTTAGTACCTACATTGTATAATACGGAAATCGTACAAAGCTAAAGAAAACTTACACAGGGCGATAGGAAAAGGGAAAAAATCATAAACTGTAAGAAGCATGATCTGAATAAAAATACTATTGGAAAGATCAACTTGTTTCCAGGAAGCCATCTTCTGTATTAATTAACTTCTATGTTGTTTTTGTCAATTCAACCAAACAAGAAAAGCTTTTATTATTGTGTCCTTTATCGTCGACGTTTCTCTACTAAACACCTACTGAATAAAATATATACATATTTACAACTTTGCACATTAATTAATTTATTATTTCACATTGTTTTCTCTCCTACCTGCATTCCTATAGGTAAACAACTGAATAGTCTTCCCTCTGATAATTAAACTTTTTGTTCCACAAATAACAGCTTCTGTTTTATTTTAAACGTCTTTATATTAAAATTAAGATTTATTGCGTCAATACAAATCTATTTCTAGACTTGAATAAAATTTTTCACAAATTTATCTTGAAAAAAAATATCGCTTGAAAGAAAATTTTGCTCTAAATAACAAAAACATGTTTTCGATCCAATTTCTCGTGAACCTCTTGAAGACGACGCGAGATGCGCTTCGGAAGTTCGGAAAACACAGCACCATCCAATTTTGATGGTGGAATTGCGTCATAAACCGCAATTACATTATTAAATTCCCATTCCAGGATAACAGAGAGATTTGTTGTATGTTGTAGGTGGTGAAAAAGGCGACCGAAATCAACTTTTTAGGACCCACACGACTAACGCAAATAATGTTGCCACTTGTGCGACGTGCAAAGGGCCGTATCATCATCATCACCTCTGGCCTGTGTAAAGTGGCCTCCCCTGTTCGTGGCATTCATTGCGCCCTGTTGGCCGCCCTCGAATCGCAAGCAGAATGTTTGCGAAAGGAGTTGAGGGCTCGTGGCGTTGATGTGGTTGTTGTCGCACCTGGCGAACACACGGCCGGCAATTCATGGCTCAACGATGAGAATATTGTGGAACAGGCTAGGGATATGTGGTCCCAATTATGTCAGGAACAGAGGACTGAATATGGTGGTGATTATTTCGAGACTGCTTTACGAAGTTTGGAAAAGTACACTCACACAGCTGTAAGTGTAAATATGGCAATCTATTGAGATCCACTTTGTGTAGTTGAGTGAAGAGTTTAGCATTCCAGCACATTTCCTTATATTAAAATAATAAATGTTTGCCAAGAGATTCTACTTTTTGCAATCTGTTTAAATTCGCGTTAATTTTAGAAAACTTTTCTCTAGCGTGTTGATGTTGTTACACTATATTTAGTTATGCAAAAGATTAACTTCTATTGAACAATAAGCTCCCCAGGATACGAGGCTTTGTTGTCTTAATCATATTCAAACGAGACTTATTCACGTTTAAAGTAACAATATTTAAACAACAGATTTTCAAATAGCTTATGAACCAAAATGAACAAACTAAAACTGAATTTAATTAAATTATTACAAGTGCAAATTGTTTACAATGATTAAATAATTAAACACTGGTGGTATCTAGTCATATTTTAGAAATAAACTAGAAAAACAGACCCAGGTGTTAATATTAAGTGGATCACAAAGACAAACGATCTTATTTACCATCGAGAGCAATATCAAAATTCGTTTTTTTATATAAAAGATCGTTTTATCTTTAAATCCTTTTAAAAGAAGGAGTTATATTTTCCTAAGATATTCCTGTGGTAAACGAATTTTGCAAACAATCCACCCCATAAGGTAATAAATTGCTGTTTAATTGACTCGAAAATCCCTAATCAAAATGTTTTGTGGCTTGAGGGCTCCGTTCTATTACAAGACTTAATCACACATTTGATCTAAAGTTCAGTTATAAAACGGTCTAGTTTTCGTCACTTACCTCGCAGCCAAGATAAATTGTTTACTCTCTGAAATCTTAAATAAAAATCGTACGATCGTTTTCTCTTCCCTGTTTAAAGTTGCGCCACAGTACCATTTCGATAAATCACTTGAATTTATTGGATAAATTTGGCAGTGAAAATACAGCGCATTAATTGACGTGTTTGCCGTATGTATAATAACTAGAATAACACCACCCTATACCGGTTTATAAATGATACATAAATTCATTATTACTCTAATGGAATTAGGCCGGATGATGTTACAGCGCATCACTTCTCTCGTACTCTTGTAACTAATGCCTTAAATAACTAAACTCCATCAAACAAAGTAACACAACGTACCATAATAAATGTAATTTTTTATTATGCACTTTCCTCATTCCCATCCTGATTTAGTTGGAAATGTGCCTCTCATTTTCTACGTGCATTCCCATTCATTGTCTGCCAAGATGCTGAACTCTTCACGGTGAATTTCATTTTCATTTGTAATAACGTTGTGGAATGTAATGGTTCGCCCTCTCGGGGTGTTTGTGTTCGCCCAGAGGGGGCAACTAAATTAAACTATTGTCTATTTATTAATATATAAAGTTTGAATTTTGTGTAGGATGCCGATTTGACGCCGGTATTAAGGTGCCTTAACGATGCTGTAACACGAACATTTCCACTGGCCCGATACACTCCTGTAACACGACAAGAAAAATTGCAAGCTTTTGTTGCTGAGCATTTTCCACGATCATTTTACGACATCATTTACTCTTAATTGGTAAAATTGTAGAGAAAAAAAGCAAAATGAAAATGAGTTCCGTATAAACAACAGACACACATAATATATGATTTAAATGGGAATTGCGATCGATAGCTTAGCCTGGCGTGGAACTAGCTTCCAAAAACTTTACAAAGAGCACTTAATAACAAAATAATTTAGTCACAGGGGAATTATAATATAATTGTTAGTTGCGAACCGTCTCATTTTTACAAATAAACAGTAGGAAAAGCGAGCTGGTGTTTTATTTATTTGGAATGAAAACTTTGGTAACGAGAGGTTTTCTCTAATTCAAGTGGAAAATGAGAAATTGAAACAGAAAAAGCGCTTCAATGATTTTTTTATAGTCTTTTAATGTAATATAAAATTTGAAGGTTTCATTTAAAAACTGGCCTGTGCAATTACATATTTGAATGGCCATGTAAAATATTCATTGATCCGGACCCGCTTTTTCGTATTGTTTCAAAGTTAATATTTGATGAAACGTTTTCCGTCATTTCTTCTCTCATATTCCCATATCTAACGATATTTTATTAACAATATTAACACAGACGACCGTGAAGTTCAAATAATGTATTACAATGGAGTAAAATACGTGCTGAACTATCCTGTCACCATAATGTTTGACAATATCCTTAAAAGCTCCTAGGCATAAGAGAGAGATGAGATATCATATATGAAAACTTCTTAAGGGAAGAACCTAATATGTTCTTATGATTTAGGTACCGATGCCTTTTTTTAAAAAAAACCTTGCTGTTTTGATACTTCAACTTCTGTCTACATTACAAGAAAGTTGAATATTGAATACTTAACGAGAAATTAATGTTGTCACGAAAAAATATGAAAAAAGTCAAACCTTTTTAAAATGTCGAATTGAACTGGCAAAATAAATTTGTTTTTTATTGTCGATAGGACTCAGTTATGTGAAATTACCTATATTTGAAGGGTTTTTCCCGTGTTTTCGAATTTAGTTTAAAATCCCTAAATTTTATAATTTTTATAATTTCTCGAACTGCCTATTGGCAATACCAATTTATCTATTTAAAAGGGCGGTTTTCTCGTTTTTTCTCTTGCGTACATTTACCTAACATATCCAATACCTAAAACGAAATCGATTTTTAAATAAACCCCATCAGCTTTTTGTTGATATTGTTCTCTCCATACAAGAGAATAAATTATGTTTTGTCATTTTCCAATTATATACGGATTAAGTGACGCAGTTTCAAAAACTGTTTACATTTTTACTCCCAGGGTTCCAGGTCGCTAACTGAAGAGCTTCATCCTAAATTAATTAAACTCCTGCTTCACCGAAACAGAAACGTAATAATTTATGCGCACATTTTCTCAATAACTGAATTATATCAATTCTAATTTTAACCCTAATGGATTCCAAGTAAAAGAGATACTAATCAAACCTGATGAACGTATACTGAGAATAAGCTTTCTGAGGTTGATTGCGAAAAGCATTTTCCTTATAATAGAAAATTTCCACTTTCAACTAAAAACGAGCGTGAAAATTCACATATGAATGGCTAAACTAAATGAAGAGAAATTACACTGTAGGACAAAGTTCCAGCAATGGACTATTAAATTAGTCCTCCCTAATTGGAGAACATGAGAATGATTTAAAAACTTTCGCCTCTCTTTACGTTAACACGCAATTTGTTCAATGGACAATTACCATTGGGGATTAATTGCATTCTCAGCTAATGATTTTCTCGCATGAATCGCATCTCATCCGTAGAAAATTCAACACCGCTTGCAAAATACGCTCAAAAGTTGCCCACCAGTCCCAGACGGAGCGCAAAACGGATAACCATCCACCAAAACTTCTTTCCATATTCCACCATAGTTTTTTTGGTCATTTTTTCCAAACGACAACAGAATGCCTCGAATGGCGAAGGTCTAAGTCTGGAATAGTATGAAAATTATTGATTTCCACCATGACCGGAGATGACCTTATAAGCGCCCATGCGCTCTGCAACACTCAAAACTTATTCGCGTGGTGTCGAGGGCGGCAACCACACACTTCAAACAAAGAATCGACGACGTTCACACCGTTGTTTTCCATGATAACATAAAATATCACAACAAACACACAAACGACTGACTTAAAAATCAAAAGCGAACAAAACATCACACGATGGAAGACAGCAGTAATCAAAACGGTAAGCCATTCAAAATCACCGATTCGTCCAGAGAGAATCGTAAGGGTGTTGTTGCCGCCTCCCTTGAAGACCTAACCTCTAAATGCAACGAAAAATTGAACATTTCTGGTAATGTGACTGTTGTCTTGGAAGCGGATGGTACGGAGATTGATGATGAAGAGTATTTCGCCACATTGGAACCGAACACCAGTCTGATGATCTTGAATGGTGAGGAACAGTGGCGGCCACCGGCGCCTCCATGTAAATTGAACATGGACCAAGTGGACGATGGGAAAGGGGGCGCCGAATTGGCCGGTTTAGTAGGCAAATTGAAGCACAATTTGTGCCACGTGTCTCTGTTGGGCGGTGCGGACTTGGAATTGTTGAGTGACATGGATCCGGAGTCCCTAGTCGATATCACATTCCCCGACAAGATATTCCTCGAACAATTGAAAGAGGCATCCGGAAGGTATTTGTGTGAGAAACGGCAGGCACAGGATGCAATGGATCTGTTGAGGATGTATCAGGAGAAGGAGGCGGCCGAATCTGGTGAAACTAACTGATACGATCCGAATAACGGTGACCAATTCTCCACTATTATTTGCTAAGAAATAAGTAAAATCCCCAATAATAAACTGCTCCTTATGAAAACGTAAGTAGAACAAATAAAGCACTTTGTCATTGATCGCTTTGAGGGCTCTTTGTGATGTTTGATATGAATTCAATAAGGATATTAAATGTGAGATATGTTATCGATGCTTTGTAGCGCTTCTTGGTTTTCAACGTCGCTGACATATAATCAAATGTGAACCGAAGTATGCTTGTTAAAAAATGTAAAGACACAAAACTGTGTAAATTTTTTGTGTAGTCGTTTTGCTATTCTATCTTCGGGCCCTCAAATAATTCATTATGTCAAGTGAATTTTTAATTATGTTGTCCCGTTTTGTTTTTTCGTGTGTTTTCTTTCGCCAATTTACAAAGAGAGGACTTCCTCGTACTTATCAAATTTTATAAAGCGGAAAGAGAGTCTTTTCATTAATTTTAATCGCGTTTTTGTGTGTTTTCTTTGCAGGTGGTCGCCGCACTTCCTAATGGAAAATAAAACACGAAATAAGACTGATTTGCCAAATATAATCATGAGAAATATACATTTAAAATGGGAGGAAAAATGTCCACTGGCATAACTGATTGCTCAATCACTGCACATGTCATTTAAAAAATTTCTAATTAAACACCAACAACAACAACCGATTCAAGAGTATATAAGTACACCGATTATTACACGGAAACAATTTCCAACGTCAAATTGAATTTAATAATCTGGCACTTCCATTTCACCACACCACCATGTTCCACGTTTCTAATCACCTCCATTGTTTTTCAATTGTTGTATTATAGACTAATTTCAGAAAGAAGCTCTGATTAGTGAATTCTATATAAATATTTAGCTGTGATAAAAATGGATTTTGAAAGTATTCTATATTATATAGGACGACAGAACGTTTTTTAGTACGCAATTTTTTTATTCAATTATTGAATTTAGAGAGTTTTTTAGATATAATTTCGGCGTAAACAATTCACTGATGAGAGTGAGGGCATTGCCTATTTTATTGCTACACAATTATATATAATATACCAGATATATTTGTAGTTTTTAATATAATTACCCTAATTGTATACAATTTAATAAACCAAATATATTAGTTGTGTTTAATATGTGACTAAATGGGCTTTTATTCTAATTAAAAACGAGAACGCATTTCATTGATTAAATTGTTAGTTTATTAAACAAAAATGGTGATTACATTTTTTGGCTTTACAGTAATTTTGTCACGTACAGTTTCATAAGAAGTGTAACATACCCTGATGTACATTTGTATGTAAATAAATATTCCATTTAATTTTTTTTGTAGGCCGTTTTAGAACTAAATACATACATGCACATATTATTTAATACTACTATTATCCCATCTTTTTTTATAATATATAACACATATTACAGACATTTTGCAAGCAGATCTATTAAAGTTCTAAAGAATATTTTATAACAAAATTAAATTTTTCTTACAATATTGTATAACATGTATAGAAAACTAAGTTTTACATATATACTTAGCGATATGATTTGTAGGCTTACATGATAGTTTAGTTTCAATACATAAGACATCGAATTGTTAAATTACAAATAAAAAAATATGAAATTTATAATACTGTACAGGGTGTTTTCTCACGGAATGGATTCACTCGTTGACTGGAAAATCCGACCAGTAGACAATCATCCTGTTCATGTTCTGTGATATATTTGATGATATCTTTGACGGCCAACGAGACAGGCATCCGTTTTATAGCAGCCTCGCGGCGTAACTGCTCGGTTATACACCGTTGTTGTTGCAAATTTGAGACAACCATGTCCATTAAAGCAGTATCGGATAGGGTTATGGTGGAAACAGTGTATTGTACACTCAAAAAACGGATACTGGGCGCGGCTTTAACCCGCACTCAACACTAATTATTTAAAAGTGAAATAATGCACTGACTCTTCAACGACAGAGGTGTACTATCTAAATAGATACGGTGCAATTTAAATTACAGACAATTTAATTAGAATTGATTATTTGTGTACTTACGCCTTCCTGTTGCTTCTGTGTAGCAAAGCAGCTGTCAATCTGTGTTGCAAAACAGGTCCCTGTATGCTGAACTCAACCGATAAAATCGTCTGCGGGGCGCTAAATTCAAACTCGACAATCGGCTTCTCTAAACAATTTATTTCACATAAATAAAAGGACTTTTCTACGTTTTCGGCTCTTGCGTGTCTGCCGTTTCTGAAGAATGACTTAAAATATGAGATCGAAGAGCGTGTGCTTGAATAAAACCCTTCTGACACACAGAACAAACAAAGGGCCTTTCATCAGTATGAATTTTTGCGTGCACCCTTAAAGTGCTTTTCCTGTTAAACGATTTGCCACACACTTCGCACGTAAACGGTTTCAAGTCTGTGTGTACTATAATATGCCTTTTAAGTCTTGTTGATGATGGAAAGCTTTTATCGCATTGCCTATACGAATAAACATAAATTACATATTGTTTTTTCTACAATTCGTTTGATACCTACGTGCATTTGAAGGGCCTTTCGCCTGTATGGGTTCGAATATGTTGCACCAAATGGCACTGCATTGACATAGTCTTGCCACAAATGTTGCACATGTAGGGCTTCTCTTTGGTGTGCGTTCGCATGTGGTACCGCAAGTCGGCCGCTTGTCTAAATCGACGACCACAAACCGAACAGAGAAACGGTCGGGATCCGGTATGAATTCGCATATGGGCGGTTAAACTGCTCGTTTGTTTGTACCGTTTCCCGCACACTTTGCAAGCGTACGGTTGCTCATCGCTATGTGAATTCTGATGAAATCGTAAGGAATAAAATGAGTCGAAACCTTTTGTGCATTTACCGCATATGAAACCCTTCTCTGTTGAATGTGTTTGGATGTGGCCGACTAGACTTTCAGAGTATTTGTAGGATTGATCGCAAATGCTACATTGAAACACCTACAAGTTAACTAGATAGTAATTAAATGCAGTATGGTTGGGTTTAAAGTTATAATACAGTGTTTCCGTTGACTGTTTTACGGTAAAATGACATCAAGCCATCAGTTGAGACTCGAATACTTTTACTGCTTTTCCGAATTAATGTTTTTCTCCTTCGAACTCTGTGTTCTATGACTTTTGGTTTGTCGTTCTCAGAGGAAATTTCTTCTTTGGATACATTTATAAAGAAGTGATTTACGTTGTTACCAGACTCTAATAAGCTGTTACTATCCATATTGTCGGAGTTCTCGTCTAATTTTTCTTGTTTATGGTCTTCGTAAGCGACAGACACTTCGTCTGGTATAACAGTGCTGTCATTCATAATTATAGGATTAATAATCTCTTGTTCGGGCTTGTTTAGCTGTTGGGCATTCAAAATACATGAATCTAATATTGCTTGAGATCGATTACATTGTTTTTGGAAATTGAATACAAGACGAGTGTTTTTCACACAAATCGAACATAGCATGTGGGGCAAACAATCGCTTCCTTCAATCTACGAGTATATTATTATTAAAATTAAGTGTTGTGTTGGAGGATACCTTTTCTGTATACTTTTATTGAAGAAATACTCAATAAAACCTCACAAATTAAAGGGCCATTTTCGTTAACATTTTGTTCAAACAACTCTGAAAAGATTGAGATCATATTTTCACTCTCTGATAAGCAAATACGACATATTTTGTTCAAATTTAGTGGTAGTAACGTTAAGTTTTGCATTTTTATCAAAGAAAATAGCAAAATACCAAAATAACATCAAAATTAGAGGTTATGTCAATTTGAGTTTGGAAAAATTCTAGATCTCTTTAATTTGAACTGCTGAGTAATTGAGTAGATGGCAGAAGATTGCATATATTTAAAATTTAAAATTCAATAGACCCACAAATGGAAAAAACATTGCATGCATTCGCTTGTAATTTACGATTGCAATTCAATATTCATTCGAAAATGATCTGACTATTTTTGGAGTATTGATCTACATAGAACAGTGGCAGTAAAAGTTGATCTGATCGGAAATTCGGTGGAAATTGTAAAACAAAATTCCTTATCTTTCCGCGCACACAGGTACGGGGTACGAAAGGAGAGAGACGTGTTTGTTGATAATAATATTCTATATAAGTTGAAACTCGCTAAGTACACAACAGAATGTAATCAGTGAATTTCTATTAAAATTAGCAACTAGAAATTAATTGCACAATGTTCATACATATTCATTAAAAATGGTCTTAGAAAAATCAATAACGTAGGAAAAGCGTATACACAGAGAGAAGCTATTTTTGGGCCCCCCTTTTCTGTATATTACGATGATGTGGTAGGTGAAGTGTATGAATTCCAGAATCTTTTATACATGACCCGTAAATAGGCACTTGATTCGAATTTTTTTCATAATACACAATCGATGAGGGGACACACATATTTTCATATGTGTTGATCCCAGTGTCAAAAAACATCCCAATTTCCCCTTTTTCTGTATATGCACAGGTATACATGTACATATCCCCCCATTAACATACTTAACGAAGGCTCTTTTTGCAGTCCCTCATAATAAAATCTCATTTTTCGATGCTATTCCCTCCATATATCGATAGAAACGCAGCAAAACGGAGCGAAGGGTGAGAGAGCGACCGTGTACGGTTTGGGAAGGAAGCCAGGAGAGAGGGATGAAGGACGCATATTCGACTTCGGAGCAGGATCACGCTTGAAGCACACAGAGCAGGGCAGGCAGGACGCAGGAATATCCCAGTACCCCAGTTTGGCCACTGTAGGCAAACGGTATTGTAATAAGTATGTCGGAGGGCGCGGAATTTCCATCTGTTATTGAACTGAACGTCGGCGGTGTCTTCTACACAACCACGCACAGAACGTTAATCAGTCATCCTGATTCGCAACTGTTCGCCATCTTCACCGGTCGCGAACCCGTCGCAAAAGACACCAAGAACCGCTACTTCTTGGACCGAGATGGAGTTCTCTTTCGGTACGTGTTAGATTTCCTAAGGGACGGCAATGTCGTCCTGCCTGAGTGCTTCCGTGAACGGGAACGGCTCCGTCGGGAGGCGGAAAAGTACCTCTTGCACGGACTTGTCGAGGCGATCACGACAGAGAGTCGCAACCGACCATCGGGCACCATCTCCGTCGGCTACAGGGGCAGCTTCCAGTTCGGCAAAGATGGACTGGCCGATGTCAAGTTCCGTAAGTTGAGCAGAATTCTGGTCTGTGGTCGAGTGACATTGTGTCGCGACGTGTTTGGGGACACGTTGAACGAGAGTCGCGATCCGGACCATGGCCTGTCCGACAGATACACGTCCAGATTCTTCCTGAAGCATTCGTTCCTTGAACAGGCGTTCGACAATTTGATTGAACAGGGCTTCAAATTGGTGGGCAGTTGTGGCTCGGGAACAGCTGGCGGAGCAACAGATCTCAAGCCGGGAGTGGATGCTGAAGAGAACCGCTGGAACCACTATAATGAGTTTGTGTTTGTGAGAGAGTAGTTCGACCAGATAACCGCAATGTAAAAAAAAACACTGACCAAAACACTTTCATATCTCATCTTTGGTTGTTTGAGCATTTTCAAAACATTTGTTGTATAACTTCCCATCGAATTCTTTTACAGCACGAGAAATAATGAACTGTTTATGTAATAATAACATAATTTAGCAACGAATCTATTGTCATAATGTGAAACTATCTTTTTGGGAGTGAGACAACGTTTTCGGAGAGAGATTGGTAAGGTGGAGAGGAGATGAGGGTAGAGAGCGTTATTTATCGCCTTTACCTACTAGTGGTAAATGGGGATTTAGTGATGTGACTACAAATAATAATTCCTCACTATGTTGGACCTTCAACTTTTCTGTCTCTCCACACACTTCAAGATGTAATCAATCTATATAAAATGTCAAGAGAGTATAAAACCCGAAAATATTTAATAGAAAATGGATGTTGAGAAAAATGCTTTTAATGAAACTTCTCTCCCTTACTTTCTAAGCATAAGAGAATAATATAAATAAGAAGAAAAAATATGTAATAAAAAACGTGTACTTGTTGCGTGAAAAGCAGATGAAAAATGCATGCGAAAATCGATAGTGATGATGTATATGCGTTACTTTTACAATCAATTTAACGAAAAAATCATACAAAAAACATTCAACTGTATATTCCTGTAAAAAAAAGTAAAAAGAAAAATTAAAAGAAATCAATATTGTTAATTATATTTACATAAGTAATTAATTTTCGCTATTTTCTGGGTTGTGGTCGCAACTGACAAAAAACAAACTTATTATATTAATGAATCGGGAATCAATAATAATTGTATACCTATATATATATGCATATAAATAAATATTTGTGTTTGTTTTCAATCTAATCGATAATAATAATTTTGTCAAGTTTAATCCCGCTCTTTGGCTTCTGGTCGATATTCGGAGAGGCATTTCCAAAGGGGTTTTAACAACTTTGGTTCTGAAAACTTGAACACACTTAATCGTTTTCATTAAATTTCGAGGAAATTGTTCTGCACTATGTCATATTTCGCGATCTTCTCGTGAAATGTAATAAAAGTGGCGGATACATTTCATCCGGAAATAATTTTTACGATTAGCGCGAAAGCGCACTTTTTATTAAACACACAGAGAGAAGCCCCAACCATTATTGTCAGAGTGCGGGAGTAAATTTTCCGAACGAATTTAAAACATTTAAAGAAAATCCTCGATTCACATTAAGTAAGCATCAACTTTAGAGAATTGAATTGGTCTTCTAATGCCCCCAAGGAACGGGGTCTCCCAAAAGACGTGATATATTGTAGCTTATTAGAACGAATTATTAATAAAATTCCAGTCTCATTTCATGATTATGTGTAACAAATTTGTGAATTTAGCATCGATGGTTTATTTTTCTCCGTTTTCAGGCGCAAAACATATCGGTTTTATTGTTTATAACAATATTTTCCTTTATTGTGTACAAATAAAGTGATTTTATGATTTATATGTTCATTGACTTTCATTTTCCATCCCTTTTCTATGCAATTAAACAAATTCTAATTCCCTTATTCGGTTGGGATTGTTCAATTTTTCAGGGTTGTGTAAGGCGCTTTTTCTGTTGCCGAGAATTATGTCGGTTAATTAAGTAAATTAAACTAGAAACTGGACACACACATGTTATACCTACAGATGGTCTCGTTTCATTAATCCCTTTCTGTTTAATTATTCTTCGCTTTGGAGAGATGCGTGTGCAAAGTAGCTGAGGAAAATTTTAAATTGCATTCAGTTTAAAAGGGAAAAGGACGGGGAAATTTGCTTCATGTCATGTTTTCTGGTGCATATATCATGAAAAATTGAAAACTCAAAGTGTAAAACGTTTTACGGCAACATACTCCTATAAGTATAGGTTTAGGTACGTGCATAAACAGTGGAAATATATGTTTTATGACTGCTTCTATCTGATTTACATATCATTACAATTTACACTGTGCCTTGGCAAATAGGAGAATTCCCATTTTCCATTGTAATTCTAATTAGTTGGATAAATAATTTCCCTTCTCTCGCGTCCGTTTTTATTGAATTATTCCGCTTTTATAGATACAACTTCTTTGTTCACACAAAGTCTTTATTGAGAATCCGGAAAATTGATCTACTGTCATACGAATACGAAACATTGATCCGCAAGCCTTCAAGAGGGTTGCTGTGTGCGTTTATAAAGAGGATGTTGGAGACTTGAAATTTTCTACACATTATGGTAATATATGTTAGATTTTTTTATCGAAAATTACTTTGAATGTGAGGTGGATTTTTATGCAGGCGAGAAATGAGGATGGGTATCTATTTTGAACTCCTTATTTATGTCTATTCGCAGTTTTTTAAAGTGAAGCCGAAGGTTTTTGCGATATGATGACTTCAAATAGATTATACAAAATGATTAGTAAATTAATAATATCTCTACATTCCTAGTAAACAGCCTCAGTATTGCTCAAATAAGTACTTGAAACTTGTACATAAACACGGATTTAATGGGTAGACTTAATATCACATTTTGCGCTAATTTAATATTAAAGTTGATGAATTATTAACAAAATTATACATTTTTGAATTTTAATTTTCGCGCAATAGCAACTTTACAGAGTTCTATTATATCAAATGTAAAAGCTGTTCTAACCTCGAAATATCCCATTGTTTGTTGTGAATTTCGTTCAGTATTACTCACAGTGATAGATACAAGCTCGATCAAGTTCATTAGTCTAGCAATATCAGTTATATTCTTTTTATCTTTAATATCTGTTTTTATAAATATGCGTTTTTTAATAAGTTCGTGCATTTATTCCGTTAACTGTCTAATGTGAGCATATTTTTTTAAATGTTTATGTTCAATGTAGAATGTGAATTTTGTGATCCACCAAGTTCTTTCATTTTATTTTGTTTCGGTTAATTGAGGTTTTTTTAAATGGAAACCAGTACGTTTTTAAATATCTTTAAAGTAATAGTACCCAAAATAGATAAAGATGATTTCATCGACCATCTTATTAGTCTAGAAATCATTGACGAACACCAATACAACAGAGTAATCAACGCTGTAAGTTTTAAGCACCAAAGTTTGTTCTGTTCTCTTAGAATTACTTTCTCCCTCAGGATAATGAAGAATTCCAAAAGCAGATCTTATCCAGGATCTCGTCAAGTACTGAATTTATGCACAAAGTGTTTCAGTACTTCCAGAAACTCTTCGAATCCAACAGTGAAAGACAAGAAAAATGCTTTGTTCGATTAGGTTTCCCAACACTGCCAGAAAAGTACATCCAACGCTCAGAAATGGTGAGTCTCATTATATAACTTTGTTTGTAATTCATTAACACCACATTGCAAATTGTATTTTTGGCTGCAAAGGAGATACACTGCCTGGTTAGTATCTTTTTTCTTCACATAACTTACTCCTTTCTGTTTAATGAGGAAATTATTTGCTTATCACTTTATTTATCATTTCCATCCGTTGAACATACGAATTAGATGTACAAATTTTTACTTTCAATGCAGGATGGATTGTTTTTTATTTTGGTTTTTTAGAGAAAAATCCGTCATGCCTTAATAAACTTAAAAGACACATATAAATTGGTTGTGTATGGCCCCTTGGGATACGGAAAATCCTGTCTGGTCGCCGACGCACTTAGCGATGGCGTCATTTGCAACTACTTTAATTACGAGATTTTCTGGATTGATTTAAGCGAACTAGAAAGTTTTAATCTCCTGCAATTGATGTGGAAGTAAGAGATCCATGATCACATTTTCCATCCAGAATGATAAATAAATGTACGTTTTTAGTTTGTATCGAAAAGTGGTTGCGAAAATTGATAAGGAATCCCATTATCAAATCCTAAAGCACTGCCCTAATGTGAATGATTTAAAATACGCTTTAAATCAGGCGCTAGACTGTCTACAAAATCCTTTATTGGTTCTTGATAACGCCAAGGAGCACAGAGAGAATCTTTTACGTCATTTCTATTTCCATTGCAAAACTGTGATAACAACACAATATAAAAATATTTTAGGAAATGCAGCGAAAACTGTCATTGAGGTAAGTCAGTAATCATCAAATGTTTGTTTTAATTGAAATCAATGTAAATATTTATATCCTTATCATATCACAAATACCTTGCCCTTGGCATTGTTGTTTTATTAGATTTTTATACGTATACATCAAAATGTTATGCAGTTAATTATCTACATATGTATGTATAAACCAAAATTTTTGATTGTCTACTTGTAAATCCATGTGAAAACCAGGTTAATAACACTATAACACTGTCAAGGTCAATTTGTTTATCCGATTTTTCGCATATTATGACGCAATCTATTCAAATTATTGAGTGTGAGCAAAACTTTACGAAAAGTTGTGTATGAATAGGTCAATTTGGGCTTCACCGACCAGGAATTCAAGCAACTATTCGCCGACTTCTATAACAGAGAGACTCAACGTCTCTTCGAAGAGATTTATCAAGCATGTAAAGGACATCCAATGATGTTGGCCCTTACACTTGTCTACTTAAATGAGAATAAAGAAGAAGCCCTTAACAATAAAACAATTTTGGAGGAATTGCTGGACAATTTCAAGAAAGGCGTCTATAATTTAAATACGTATGGGTATAGTAACAGTATTGAACAAGCGATTGGGATGTGTGTGAAGAATTTGCCAAATAAATTGCATTCGTATTTTCGTCAATTGGTCGTTTTTCGTGAGGATGTGAATATAAAGCCGGATGTTTTGCAAATATTTTACAATAAAGGTGCAATTGAAGTTCGTAATATAATGAACGAGTTCGCGAATCGTTCATTAATAGTACGATTTTACAATGAAGGAGACACCTACATTTATGGTTTACATCCGATTGTTGTTAAGTTTTTGCGGGAAACTTGTAGCCGGGAGGAGCAAGTCAAGTTTCACCGACAATTAATACGCGGTTACGAAAACTATACCGACAACAATTTAGCTAACTTGCCGAACGATAACTACATATTGCAGTTTATCGCTTACCATTTATGTGAAGCAGAATTATACGATAAGTTGAAGATTTATTTTGACTTTACATTCTTGGAGAAGAAGATTAAAGCGGCTGGCCCCAGGGACACATTGAACGATTTCGAGAAATATGGACAACATATTGCATCAAATGTAAACGAATGATGTTTTTTGTGTTTTAACGCATTGAATGTATTTGTTTTGTTTAGGAGACGGAGGTTGAGTATATCAAAGAACTGAAAAGTTTCATTAAAAAGTACGGATTGGATTTGTATAATTCTCTTTATACAGATTTAATACAATGTGCTTTGCAAATGCCACCAAAGAGTTTCATTTATCAAGCTGCCGAACTGGCAATCGATGATTCTAAAGTCTATTTCAAAATATCGTAAGTAGATTTAAAAAATCACAGTTTTTATGCGATTTAATTTGTTTACTCTTATTTCCAGTTCAACAATTAATAATTCGTCAAATAATATGCAAATAATTAGCTTCACAGAAACGATAACGATTGCGGTTTTCGTTGAATCAAGCTACATTATTTGCGGTACAAAAAGCGGAATTATACTGGTAGAGTAAATTATTGAATTTTGATTGCAATGTTTTTTATTAAATATTCATTCTAGTTGTACAGTGTGGAATATGGTAGAATCATTGACAGATATGAGGGCCACGATAGTTCAGTGCATTATTTAGTGGTTAATAAAAAACAAACACACTTTTTGTCTGTATGTGTTAATGGTGTCGCAATCCTATGGAATATTCATAAAATAAATCCTCGCCGAAGTTTGGATGTGGATAGTTTCAATTTCGGTGAGTTTGACAAATCTGCTTTAAATAGCTTTATATATAATTCATTTATTTCCAGTAGAATCACCCAGATATAAACAGAATAACTGGCGTGATTTACATTTACCAAGTTTTAATCGAACATATTTGAAAAAGTTTCAATTTCCATCACAGACTGATAAAATCATCTCGGGTGCATTCATATCGAGATTTCCTGATGTGAATATCTTGTTTACTGGTACTGAGAAGGGTAACGTTTCTGTTTGGGATACAGAACAAGATGGAGAGATTTATCAAACTGGCGAACACAGTGGAAGTGCAGCTTCAAATATAATAGTGACTAGTATTGATAACATAGATAATGTCTGCATTCTGCAAAATGCACGGATTTATATATATGCTTATAAAATGGATGCGAGATCGTTGTTTTACAAGGACACGTTGAGAAATATAGAAAATCATCAAATTCTCTTTGTTTTGGATAGTTCGGAAAAGTTTCTTGGTGTTGGTGAAAGGATTTTGATTGTATGGACCAAGAAGCATTATAAATTTGATGAGGTTACATACAAAATCAGTGACAATGAGCATGAACGTAGTGTGTCCGCTGTAGTGACCAGAACACATGAATATCTATTCATTGGTACAAACTTTAACATGATTTATCGTTGGGATGTGATTGCTGGCAGATGGATTGATAAATTCAAGAACAACATGTAAGTAAAATAGATTTTGATTTGTAGTTTGTCTTTACTTAATTTCAATTCAATTCTTAGAAGTATTTTGTATATGGATGCATTTGGTGATTTACATCAAATTTACTTTCTCTTAAATGGAAGTGATAATCGCACCATTTACAATTTTCGTTTCCAATTAAATGGGAAAGCCAAACAGTTTATGAATGTGTTAAGTTCAAACTGGTCCAAGAATCGTCCAATTACGTCTGTAATAAATGCCGATAATCGTATACAGATTTATCGCAACTGTACATTACTATGCGAAACGAAACCGATTAAAGAGAATGTAACTTGTATGTGTTTTTCGTTGTGTACGGATTATATTGTGTATGGATTGGATAATGGTTATGTGATAAGGTATAAAATCAAATGTAAAACAGAGAAGATTTTATGCAACCTTTCCAACAATATAAAATACTTGAAATATTTCGATCCGGATGAAAATGATAGTATGAAATCGATGAGCAGTTGGGGCTCTTATAAATCATGGAATTCTGAACCAAAGGGGATATTAATTATAATTACGGAGAATAATATATTGGCTGCTTTTGATGACCGTGAAGATGATCCAGTATTAATTGGACTGAATGATACTTTGGATTCACCATTAATTTTCAATCGAATGGATTATAATTTCATCATTGTGGATAAAAGTGGCCACTTGTACAATTGGCATTTAAATAAATTTGATAACAAGAAATCGGTCATGAGTACAATGTATAAATTCACCGATACAAGGAAGAATAATGTTAATTGTGCCGCTGTATGGCAGAATGAATTGTTGGCACTTTGTATGACCTTTATAAATTCGAACAAGTTGGATTTATTTGAATTACATGATGGAAAAGAAGCTACAGTGTTAAATCGATTGGACACTGATGGGGCAGCTTGTTCGATCTGTTTTTCAGTTGATGGAACATTATTAGCAATCGGAATGACATCTGGTCAAATTGAAGTGAGGAACATTAAATTGACTACGAAGACTGTGCTGAATTTGCATCAGTATGCTGTTAATAGTCTACTATTCTCGCCTAAAATGCACTTTTTGGTGTCTGTTGGAGACTTTTTTGCAATGTGGAATATGGATGAGTTTGCTGCAAAGTCTGACAGGTAATTTATTGATTTTTTAAAGTAGAACGAGTTGATTAAATTGTTTTTTATAGTTTGTCGGAATTAGAGGCGGATGATAATGTTATGAAAGTGCTGTCCAAGAAGGAGACTTGTAAAAATATGCCATATTTATTGTCATCGATCAAACTACATCCAAATGCTAAACTTGTATTGGCTGCTTCAAATTTCTCATCATTCCTCACTGTTCATGAAAATGGTAATATAAATACGATGGAAATCTTAAAATGTGATAATATCTCTTGACATTGGTTGTTGAAAGCGGGCTTCAAGCTATTTGTCTGCTTATTTAGATTTTTAACCAAGGTTTTGCTCAAATAGGAAAATTGTTCTCTATAAAAAAATGCACTATGCTGCCGATACGCGCATATCAATTACCATTACCCTATTTGCGTACATAATTTACTATATATTTTGTTTCTCTATTTTTTCCCGTAATTGAATAGTTTTTATGGAGACTTCTTTTTATAATTTTATGCAATATTTTTATATACATTTTAATTACTACTAATACGTTATTTACTAATTAATTTTTTATATATTTTTGTTGAAAGCCGATCATCTTTATACACAACGTTTTGACTTAAATAGCAAATTCATTGAACTGAATTTTATATTTTTCTCTAACTACATTTCTAATAATCTATTTTGTGATACAAACTGGTGGATATCGATTATAATTAGACTGGTAATGTGACAATTTTTTTTAATGAAAGAGTTTGTCTTGTCGTTGTTCAATTTTAGAACAAAGTGTTTGTTGTATGGATTATATGTTACCAATGTTTTTTTAACTTGAACGGCGACTTTATTTAGTGAAAATTGGTGCAATAACTTTGATATTGCATTGAAATTTAGTTAAGTATCTTCTCTGCAAAGCAGAACAATTTTTTTTGTGATAAATAATATGAATTTTTAAAAATGTCTTGTTTTTGCGTATTAAATTATATTTAAAAAGGAGACTGTTTTTAATGGCTAATAGAAAATGATTTTGCACTCGTTCGTGCCATATTTCGCACAAATATAGGTACATGAAAATAGTCTTCTTAATTTATTATTATGAATATGTTGAATTCAGCTGTACAATCAGCAAATATGTAGTATAATTTTTATGGAATAAATTATTATAAAATAAATATTTTTCTAACATTATGTAAATGGTTTTTGTTCGAAAGGTGAATCAATTATAATTCCATGCACATCCACTACCCTTTTAAGATTTAATAGTCCTTAAAAGAGTGTTTTCTAAACGAATTTCATCAAAAGCGTCCAAGTATTGTATGTGATTTGGGTTTTAGAGTTCAGAGCGTTGCTCTAATTTACAAATCGATAGAACGTACAATTAAATTTACAACACGGAAAAGTATAAAATGTTGCGCTATTTTTGGTAATATGATAGAATTGTCGAATTTATAAGAATTTACATGTTTAGCGAAGTTTCTGGTCGGGTCTTTAAACGGAAACTTGGCACATAATTGTTATCAAGCAAAGTTTCGTTACAGTCTGTAACTTATTAATAGAGTGAACGTAGTTGCTATCAACATTAAAATTCGTACTCACTCTTGTGTGTTTATTAAAGCAATTTTACTGACAGGGGCAGCTGTAATTTTAGGTTGATTTTATTCTTCTGCTAGTTCCACTTGTGGTAGTGTTGGTGATTCAGTCGGTGAATCGATAACGTGAACAAGTTCAGAAACATTTTCATTACATTCTTCTAGAATCTCATCATCTTCAATCCCTGTCCTATTTCTCAACAATGCTTTATTGATTTTAACTAATTGTTCGTTGGTTATATCGGTTTCCCTAAGCTCCAACCACTGTAGTGTATTATTTACTTCTAAAGCTCTAATTAAAGCCTCCGAAAAATCAACAAGTCAATAAAACCAATGTAACGAATATTTTAAATATCTATTTATACTTCACCGCCCGCCACATCGAAGTAATTGTTACTAACGTCCAATTTCATTAACGATCTATTGACTTTCAACATATCACCAACTCGTAAGGCGGTCTCCTCCTCGAATTCGCATCCAGCAAACGACACTTGGACAAGTTTACCAGTTCGGACGAGCGCCTTCATAATGGCCATTACTCCCTCGTGGCCCAGTGGATTGAGTCGGAAATTCAGCACTTCCAACGGTGCACTCTTCTCGCCAACTAAAACGAAACCAATGCCCGTTGCTCCTCTTTCACCGATATAATTATTCGTCAGATTCAAGTGCTTTAAAGTTGGATGAATGGATAGCACTTTGGCTAAACACAATGCACCATTATCACCAATTTGGCAATTTGATAAATCCAACTCGTTTAAAGTTGTATTCTGTGAAATGCCACGGAATAACGCCTGTGCATGACAATCTTCAATGCGACTCTGCGTTAAACGGAATATTCTCAATGATGGAAGTTTTAAAATTGCTTCTCCCAATTTTTCGCAATCTTTTACAGATAGTTTGAACATATCGAATGTGAACCTTTCCCCGACACCATTCAAACCGTAACGCAGTGAAAATTCACGTAGAAGCGGTAAATTGTCGAAGATCGGCTCGAAATTAATATGGGCAATGGGATACACTTCGGGGATGTCGTCACCCTCCCACGTTAGTGGCGGCTTCCAGGGCTGTAATTGCGTTATAATTAACCTTTTAATAAACGGATTGCACAATTTCAAGAGATCCTCCATATTTTCTTCGTCGTTGTGTTGCGGCTGAGCGTCCTCGATAACTTGCTGAAGATGCCTCTCAATATATAGCGACTTCCAATTCCATCGTATCGGCTTCCGTCGTAATACTACTCCGAATTTCGCTTTGTACCTTTTTTCCCAATAAAACTCGTCCTGAAAAGCGGCTAAGTTTGTGGGAAAACGATATATCGCTCGAAATAAACAAGTTTACGTTTATTAAAGGAATAACTAGGTCCAAAGGCAGGTCAACAGCGAGCAGTTCCAACAAGTAATCCCGGTCTGCACATGGCAGCTCATTTATGATGGCCTTTTCTTTGAATTTTGTATTTATTTGCTCCACACAGAAATCTATTAGCGAAGGACAATGGTATTTGTTCCATTCGATATTTTCAGCAACAAGCTTTCTTTCGTCTTCGTCAATTAGATTGAGACTTTCATCGGACGGTTTGTACACTTGTATTGTATTTACGTTGATTATGTGCGGGATTCTCATGTTTGATTTCCGCTTGTTTTCCCAACCACCACAAACAAAAGAAAAAAACGACTGCTTTTATAAACAGTTTTCAAGCGGCAGGAAAAATCGTCCCGCAATAAATGTTAGCTATTTAATTAGCAACGTATTTTTCAACTTGCTTAAATGTCTTTTCCCGGCCTTTCCCCTGTCGGAAATGAAATTGCTGTCTTAATCGAGGCCGCAATCCACGAAAATAAAACGTAATTAAATTCCCGTGCACAACATTTTTATTGCATGTTTAGTTTATTTTTTGGAAAAGATTTGCGCACCGTAACTGACTTTGACACACAGAGAGAGAGTTCAGAATGATGTGCAAATTATTAATAATGATTTGATAACTGCAAATAAATAATTCATTTTGATTCGCTTATAGAAAATTTATATCCGGGTTAATATATTGGAATTGAACTCGATGTTCGTGAACATTTCATTCATGAGAAGCACTGGAATTACCGGCTAAACAGAAAATAAGCTTCTGCTTAAGATTCCACCGTGATGGATGGATGTGAAATATTTCATTAAACTGGAAAATGTTACGGACCGCCCTTATTTATTAACAATGTAAACAAGACGGTGTTTTCTTGCAGCGTTCTCACAGAAAGAAAAATCCTCTTCCATTTAATAAGGCTTTTATGATCGTTTACGACTCACTTAAACACCCATTAAGTTGATTTTCATTGTTATGTCCACTTAATTAGTTTAACTTGGTAATAGTTTGTGGGACAGTGACGATGATAGTGGTGGACAGGCTTCATTTCCTGATTAACAGTTAATAAGCGCCCGTTTTCCTGCCAGGAGGCCAACCCTAATAATAGGGTCAATATGCAATTTTTCTACAAACAAATGTCCGCATAATTATTGCGCTATTTTTGGCGGGAAACGCAGACGCGCTCTCATAATAGAGAGCGAAAACCAAACCGAAATCTAATTATCGCAATGAACGAACGGCAATATTGAGCCAAAGGTAGATAAGTTATGGAGCGTTTTTTCTATATTATTATCAGCGGTTTTGCGGTGCCAGCACCAGCCCTCCTCTCTCGGATCGTGTATGGGAGCAAGAAGAGGATCGAGCGGGGGTGGTTTCCCTCCGGACACAGCTAGGGGTCGATCTGTTTCCGACCATCTCCGACTCGAATCGCAACCGACGCACCGACACAGTTGTTCCATCGGCGTCCCGGCGCGTCGACCGTATGATTAAAGGGAATTCTATCTATTATCTGTTATCTTTCCAATAATAAAATACAGGTGGTTAGAGGGACGGTGTAAATGGTGACGCGAAATCGGCTTTTTTTTCTCTCATTTCAAGTACGGCATACAACCATTTGGAAGTGCGATAATGGTATGTAGAATCGCTCGAATCTTTATGGTACATTCAAAATGCCAACAATATAAACAATACCTAAAGTGCATATCGCATTTGACGAGTTCGGGACCGTCGTATGTGGATGTGTGTTTAAATGAACAACTATAAATAAGTTCCCTTGTTTATTATTTTGTACGTTTTCATTAATTATTATATACAATTTTTTTGTCTATAATTAAGAGAGTTGTGTGTGTGTTTGTTTCACGAATACGTTTTTAATTAATAATTCAAGCCGCACTCACAGGAACGAAATGCGAGATAAAATGACAACAGTTTTGCAATTTTATTACATTTAATGAGAGGTACGTATAATTAAAATTGATTTGAGTTGGCCGCGCGATAATATTCAAATTTTCAATACACACGAATTTTTCATCACATTGGAAAATCTTGTGTTCTATAAATATAGGGAAAAAAACTTGTTTGTATATAATAATAATTTGGATTCATATTCTATTGGCAATAAAATTTATAATGTGGTAACGGATTTACCCGTGCAATTCCAATTTTTATACATATTTACTTAATTTTATAGATTATGAATACTAAATTGCACCATGTGTTAGAATTTATGGTTTTCCGTCTTCCTTCCTGACTTGTTGAACTTAAAAAATGATCAAAATTTAAACAACCACCCTACGAAGACTGGGAAATTGATGTCGTTTTTATATGAATGTGTTTGTTACCACTCGTAAAAGTCGCGTTTTACGGTTTTCAGGTCGGAAAACGTTAATAATAAATCAGAAAACGGGAAATTATGAAAAGCAAGTCACAGTCGCTAAATAGATCCTTGGAAAAGTAGTCAGCCCGTCAATGAGTGTGTGAAACCGAATATTTTTTTAACAACTTGTCTAACAAAGCACAATGAAGACTATCACTTTCAATGTATATAATATCATAAAGGGAATTTTTTCTATTATATACAAAGTTTCGGTTTACTGTTGTAGAAGGACGCAAATGGGGGATGCTGGTTCAAGGGGAATTAATATGTAAAAGGACATTTGAGACAAGCGCCAGTTGTGTGCCCTCGTCTAGTGCTAAATTTGAATAAAAAATGCGAATTTTATTCAGAAACACGACAACTGATTATAGGTCGCCTCTTAAAAGTGCAATTAAAGCCTTACATTTACATTTTACTACAAAAAGCACACTTTATATATACATCTACATCACTTTAAATTGAATGTTATTATTTGTGTGTTGAATATCTTTAAGCTTATTGACAGAAAATCCATTAGAGAAGTGAAGAAAAGAGAAATGTAAGGAGCAAAAAAAACATGGGAATTCATTAGAATACCTAGCGAGTCTTCGTTTTACTTAATAATTCTCAAGTGGGAATACGTCGAGGACCCACGAAGAAAAGCTCTAAAGGGGATATGATATGAAATGAGGAGCTCTAACAATACGCCGGTGTTCCCCTTTCTCCCACATATGAAAAGTAAATCAATATTGTCATTTGAAAAGAAAAAATAAACATTAGATACATATAGTATATTTTATTGAAAAGCCAGTAATAAAGTTGGGCAACTTTAAAAATAGTCCTAGATTTTTCTCTTTTATGTTATATGAGTAAAAGCAATTGGCGCACACGCCTGTTTGCATTGTGAGATGAACACAAACACAATTGTGAAAGTGTGTTTTCCATGTAACTATTTTACGATCATTCAGACTTTGGTTCGTAGGAAAATCGCCTAGACTAATAGATGGATCCAATGTGGGCAGATTTATGAACTTCGCTCAAACTACAATGTAGCCTAAATACTGTTCTAAATGAATAGTTTAACTGCTTTTGGAAGACTATAGCGTATCAAATTTTTACCAAGCCAGAGTATTAATTCCGCAATAAAGAGCGATCGCTAAATGTCCCCGAAACGAAAAACATGTATTGGCATTAGACACGGAATATGCCAATTTTATTTTTATTTACTACTTATATTTTTTACTATACTCGCTTTAAATAGAAATAAGTGTTATCGATATTAATACTTTATGATCCGGAAATATACAAACCTTTCCTTTATTACATATTTATGAGTCTAAAAATAGTCAAGAATCCGAAAGTCCCTCTAGTTCTAGTATTGACATTAATTAATCATTTATCGAATACCTTAGAGGACGCTTTTCCAAGGAGCCTAATAATGCTTTTTAAGATAATATTAGGGGTTGTTAACATTTTCCTTAATACGAAGGGACTTTGAATAAAAGAGAAATCCTTTTCACATTTTTCTGAATCATTGATCCAATACGACGTCAATTTCAGTTAACATTGCATTAAAGATTTTCCTCTTTTCGAGAGGCCGTCACCGCTCTCTAATGTGGTCATTTTTCCACAAATTTATATTAACATCTAAACTGAAAAATGTACGCACGTCTACACTATTTTTATGACTTTTCTACATTCACACAAATAAGAATGCTATAAATATCACAAGTATGTTATTAAATTGTCACCGGTATGTGTTTAACAGTTTTAGAAACATTTTCCTTCCACTGATTAAGCAGCTGTTTCGTAGAGTTCCACTTTAAGAGAAAGATCGAATTAAAAAACGACCGTGTTTATAGCACATTTGCCAAATAATTTACTAGCTTATTAGAAAATTGTCTAGGTTAACGGAAAAATAGTGTCTAGAGACTAATATCCTCATCCCCTAATGCTTTTTCACTGTCTCTTACCACTTTCTATAAATTTTCCTGTCACATCTACCTTTGCTGAGTATATATCGTCTTGCTAAACAGAAAGACTATCCATTCAGTAGAGAAAACGCCGAATAATGCGATTATTAGCATTCCCGCTTAGATAATAATGCATTTTGTCAGCTATTGATTTGTTTTCCAGATGGCAGACTACATGCTAGTGTCGAAGATTTACAGACAGAATAATATTTCGGATGCTGGTTGAAGAGGATGTTGCCATTGCTAGCTTATTACAAGATCATGTAACTGTCTGCCGACGCTTTTTCAGTTGAAAAAGGTGTTCGGGTGACGTGTTGCCCCATCAAAACCGACCACTTCTCTAGAGATGGGCTGTGGCCACAGTAAAATCAACATTTATCCTAGAAAGTCAAGAAGCAAAAACAGCACTAAGAAGTCAGGTGAATGCAAAAGTCCGAACTCCTGCAATTAGAGCATGTCCACCTACCAACATAATTTTTCTCGCTGTTTTCATATTTAATGGAGCGGACTTGAATTTAATGGGAAAAGTGTGTAAAATGATTAGCATTACGTTTAGTTCAATGAATTTTTCACTGGAAAACGTCGCATTTACATCTCGAATGTTGTGGTCTGTTGTTGACTTGACACGAATATTCTATTAAGATTAGATATTTTTGTAGATTTTTAAATAAATTCAATTATGTTCTAGTTTTTCGTGCAATATGTTTACAATCAGACGGTGAAAATAGCGCCAACGGGTGATTCATTCATATTGCCTTTTCTCCACATCTGTAGTATTATTTCTAACTCATGATTATGAGTAATTCGATGATTGAAATTCCATTATGGACTTGCAACAGTTCATTTTAATAATGATAATTAAATATGGGACATGGAGTTGATTACAATTCCATTATTAAAGGAAATTGAAAGTTGATTAGTTTTACGACAATAATTAAAACGATTGCTTTTCAATAATCAAAAAAATTACCCTGTTAATATTTGTGGAGAAGCGTGGAAAGTTTAAACATATTCACAGCGGAATTAGGCCCTAAAATTCGTGTTGGTGTGTAAAATCGATACTTCCAAACACACTGACTCTCTAAACCAAACTCTTAAAAATTCTTTTGGCAATTTAATATTTGATGTGTCTCGTTTCTCACTTGGAAACTTATATTTCTATATAAAATTCGTTTTATATTCTTTTAAAACTGATATAAGTTTTATAGAAATGTCCCTCGGAAAATCTATCTTCCGAAGGGTGTTTAACTTTTTCTCTCATCCTTTTATGATGGAATAATTTATAAGTTATTTGTTCCTTTAATGTCATATTTACAATTAAATTGAAAGAATGTTAAATGTATAAGCGCTTTATGATGGAAGTTGCAATAAAACATTCCCAATTCTCTCTGCTTAAAACACAAAAGCAATTTACAATCGAATGATACAGGATCTACATCAAATAGAATGTAATAAATGTTCAGTTGTTAATTTGATTTAAAATGAATTCATTACTGATTAATTACCTAAACTTCCTAACGTCTATCGCGGTTTTCAATTGCCCTGTTTATTGGTATAAACGTTAAAATGCTGCTGGGTTTTCAACTATACAATGTAGAGCATTTCAATTATCGCAATCATTTTCACACTGCATGAATATTTCAATTATTCACTATTATTATTTACTGGGATCATTCAAAGATGCTGTATGGAGTGTTGGGAGATTTTCGTTAACATCAACACACACGTTGGCCGCGAAAAATTGCTTTTACATTTTTAATCAAGCCAATTACGGAGGTCCAGTTTTGGTGATGTATACGAATAAAAAGAAAATGTATATACAGTGAAATTCATTATAAGCCAGTCGTTTTATTCATATAAAAAAGTACAATGTTAATTTCTCTGCCTCTATAATTAACTGCTTTAATTAAAATTTTATAAAACTCAGCGATTCCGCGTGGATTCTTAAAAAAAAATAGAAACGGATGCCACATAGAAATATCATCTATATTTGTTTAAGAATTTGATTTATTGTACATATTTTTAAACAAAATCAATGTTTCGTGTGGTTATTTTTGGATGGAAAACGTAAAACAGAGGCAGTAAATTTCAGTATCTTTTCCATTTTTCTGTGTTTACATTTGAACATTTCAAACAATTCCCACCTGTAAACTTATAAAGTCGGAATCTATCATAAAATTCAAAGGAAAATATAAATAGAACCTTTTTTCGAAACTACATGTCTTGCCTTCGATTCGAATTATTTTAGACACAATTTATATGTCCCTGTAACAATAAACAAATTACAGTTGATACAAAATTCCGTTTCAATTTCACACATGCAAAAGAAAATAGAACATGGAAAATAGCATTTTATTGCATTTACATTAATTTTATCGAATAAATTACTCTGCATTTTACACTTTCCATGAAATTCATTACACTTTCAATTAAATAGAATAATACTCATTTAATTTTCAACGTACCTACATAATCCGAAATTGAGCTTTTCCCGAAAAATTCCACAGAATGCAAGTGTATATAACCCGCTTGTTGATGTAAATTAAACAGAAATTATCTAAATTGTTGGGCTCTATCTACAATATTATTTACCGGAAATAAAACCGAACAGTGCGGCTACGTGCCATTTTCCTGTTGTTTGCAATTTGCAAGTTTTGCTTTTCCAGTATCACGTTTTCCTCAAATAATAAATAGAAGCGATTTCATTTCGGGATGTTCGCTACTGCCTATATGTTCACTCGCAACATTTTTACATTGTAGTTATACATGAAAAGACGGAAAGCGAAGAGGAGGACGGTGTTGAGAACGATTCGGAAAACTCGGAAAATATTGAAGACTGTGACCAGAAGAAAACGATTAAAGTGAAACCGTTTGGAGGGCCGTTGTTGGCACAAACGTATGTCTCCCTCTCATCAATGTAAATGTATGTTTTCTTATTAAATATGTCGCTTTTATTTAGAGAAATATCTACAAGTCAGCAAGACTTCTTCAAGATGCTGGATGAGAAAATTGAAAATGTAAGTCGCCTGCCTCTGTATATCTTCTATCTTCCCTTTGCATGTCTATTCGAACAAATATTTACGTATTAAATATGAAATCTTATTTCCTTGCGAATTTACTCTCCCTTGTGTGGTCCAAACTGGAAAAAAATACATTCACAAACTCGTGCTTTTTACCGGTTTAACGCGGTTACATTAAAATTTAATCAAGGCTCCCCGGAATTATTGAACTGCAACCCGCTGGAGGAGAATTATGGAGCGACTGGGGAGATATTTCGTAATCTTTACAAGGATTTGTACAAATAAAAACTTTGTACTACATAATAAGAGTTGGGAAATATTTTCTTAAAATGTAAAAGCAAAGACATTGTTAGGTTTCAAAACGATATTAATGGTTGGCTAATTTTTTATTTAGATTGTCAGTCGAGCCATTATCACTCCTCCATCACTACAGAATCAATAACACCATTTATTTTTACACCCTCTTTGTCGTTTTTTAACATGTAAAAAATGATCTGAATTTCACTTTTCAAGCTCATTCCTTTTAGAAAAAAAGTCCACACTGTGTGTGTATATTTGCCTCGAAAAAATAATACTAAAAAAGAGAAATTGTTTGTACAGCTCTTTATACTTTGATGAAACGCGCCTCTCTAAGGCTAGTAAATGCAGTTATTCTTTGTATTCCGTATATGTGCACTCGCCCCGGCTTTTTACACAAAAAAGAAGAAAATCCACACGCGCTAATAACGAAACTACCTCTCTGTCTACATAATTCAGTTATGTAATCATTAAACGTAGTAAATTCCACGTCTCTCGCACAAAAAACTCTTGTAATTTCACTGGAAAAAAAAACTCGCTCTATTTCCAAATGGTATCGAATTTCTCTGGTGTGTGTAAAAAGATTCCTCCTCTTCAGGGTCCCGACTATAATTCAGACAGTGAAACAGAACGAGCGCTTGAAGCTGCACGATTGAATGCTTTACTCAAAGATTGGGAAACTGCTAGTGCCGGTTCAAGATCCCTTCCATCCACCCCTAAAAGGCGACCCAAACTTCCACAAACGGATGCAAGGAATGCACGAATGGAGGTGGCTAGAGCTCCACCAGATCGTGCTTACATTTCACAGGTAATCCACACAACTTCCATCCAAAATCCACGTTTCTACTTCACTCCTCTCTCTACAGATTCCACAAAGTGTGATCCATCAGTCGTACGGTGTCACTCAAGTGAATTACCGCCAAATGAACTACAACAATCCCAATTATATATCACAGAGTCCGTCACATCAAATGGCTTATCCATCGGCGATGCAATATCAAGCGTTGAGTCCGATCTACACAAGTCAGCCCACGTATCAGCCGCCGCCGATGGTCGCCCGCCAGTATCCTCCGAGTTATAATCAGCACGGCAGTCCGATTAAGACGTACGTGCAAAGTACGTCGCCCAAACATATCCCCTATGAACAATCGAGCGGTTATAGTCCAAGCCACAAGCTGTACGGATCGCCGGTAGTGCAGTCAAAGCCGATGTACAGTAATGGGGAGCTGCTTCAGCAGCAATTGTACAATCACCACCAACACCAGATGCAGTACCAACAGTACAAAGAAGCGAGGGAACAAGTGTTAGCTCAACACCATCAAGTACCGCCACCGGCGGGCTACCGAGCAGCAAGTAGAAGTTATCAAAGTAGTGTTACCATTCCAATAGTGAAAAGTCAGCAAGTGGATATGAATTCGATACATAGGAAACAGTATGAACTGACGTGATTTTATTTATTAGCGCAAGTGTTGTTAGTAAGTGTAATTGTATAGGAAAAAAGTTATGTTTTTAGGTGACAAATTCTTTATACATATACTATTATATCACTTTTTGATGAAGATTTATATTATATATGAATACCAATAGACTGTAAACAAAAATAACTGTTAGTAAATGGGGTGCTTTTAAAAGAATTTATGCATCATCAAATAACAATACCAAAACAACATTTTTTATAAAAAAATGTATTTAAAAGTCTAGTCCTAAATTAACTATCTAACATTCACAAAACTTTCTAAACTATGTAGAGTATAAACTTAAATCGTGTATAATAATAAATAAAATAAAGGGGCGAAAACGTTGATAATTTATTCAACTTGTTTTATATTAAAAAGCGGTCTGTCTTAATCAACTTTCCTACATGAACTTTTAATGAACTAATAGTACTGAAAAACTACAAACTAATTAAAAGTCTGATAACTTTTAGGCAAAATTAATGTTTTCCAAAGAAATCCACAGTGGATCAGAGTTTTTCCGGATTTTACTTTAAAATCAAAAAAATCTCATAATCCTGCAAGATATTTATATGAAAAGTTTATGAGAAATTTTGATTTATGGCAAATTGACTCATCTTCTCGTAATTGAAAAGGTTTTAAGGGTGAAACACAGTATTATAAGATTATGAAATAAGTTTGTTATGGTTGAATGCGTTTTGTATTGATTTACTTATTAACAGTTCCATTTATAAGCCCCCCTAAAGCATTAATCTGAAGACCTGCAAGGATACACAGAAATTTAGGAGGAAATGTGAGATTTCCCCTTTAGAAATACAATGACCCGTTTCTAATAAGTGAATAGTTATCAATGTTTTCAATTTAATCGAGAAAATTATAATAACTGTTAGAAAAATTCTTAAAATGTGATATTGTAAATTACTTATTATCTAAAACTAGATGAAAGAATGTATTTATAAATGTTTTATGTGAAGATGCCAAAATATTTTTGTGGACAAATCTCTCATTATAACAATATAGATAATGTATTATCGCATTATAATCCTAGTGGAACCATTATTATCAGAGAAACGGACATTTTTTATTGTTAGATAAATTATACAACAAAACTAGGGTAGGAGAGTCATCAAAAATCTTCATTTACATAAATAAAATCTACTGAACTAAATAAACCGTTATTGATTTATTTATAATTTTACATGGTAGGCGTTTAGGACGTTGGAAATCAAGGAAACACACTCACAAAGGGTTGCTCCCACCTTTTGCGAGGGTAATTTTATATCGGCCAAACCGTGTCTTGGTTCACAAGCGTTTGGAGCTTTTGCAACGGCCGCTGTTACACATTCATATACATGCCTTTCGGATTGATCGGCGTTAATATAAAATGCCGTCTCGCCACAATATTTACGCATTGCCTCATAATGTTCACAGTAAAACGCCAACTAAAAAGGAAAACTCTTTTAAATCCCCCCTTTCAACAAATTAATTTCATTTCTGTTCACTTCAGCTTCGACGTATGCTTTTTTATCCTTTGGATGGATTTTCAAATTAGGATTAGCCTCTTTCGGTCTACTCATTTCACCAGTACAACAATTCGTTCGTAACGTACAAACGCGTTGCTTACAAACACCTAAATCGCACTCCAAAAATATCACTCTAAACCAAAACTGTTTTGAACTGGAAAAGGTTTTCTATACCAATAGAATACCTGTTGGGTGGTGTATCAAGTGAATCGATAAATTTAAAGTCAGTTTCAGTGAAAGGAAATCCAGTTAGAACCCATCCATTCCGAACACAGTCATCCTCTAATATTCTTTTATTGATCATTTGCGTCAATAATTGTGAATGATAGCACACTTCATTATTGCAATTTCGCACTTTTTCGCCCATCTCACAGTCTGAAATCCATAATTGACAGAGAAGCTCTTCGAAATTGACTGAAAAAGAAGTTTCCATACTTGAATAACGGAAGAGGTAATTTGCAAGTGGAGCTATCCATTACTGTGAACTAATTTCAAAGTTTCAGCCAACAGTTTCGCTTGCGTTTTACGCCCCGAACCCCGAGGTCCTAGTATTATGATTCTTGGTTTCACCAAGTTATGACCGGGTCGAATTTTTGTTATTCTCACACATTCGTTCACCATTTCAGGTAACACACGATTGCCACAATGGATTTCCTGCATAAATAAATGTTTATTTGAACGTTTTGGATTGTTTGGCGATCCTTGCGGTTAAATTTTTTTGGAATACATTCCGTATGGCCATAATCCGTTGCCTGTATTCCGGCCAATTCACCGGCACGTTACAATACAGCAGCTCATTAAGACTGGGATAAAAGGGCGTTATTAGATGTAATACATGGGTTGGGAGAATGCCGAGTTTCAACAAGGCTTTCGCCTCAGCCACAGTTTCAATGCAATCTAAAGGTAAATATGAGTTTTCCATTAATTTATAAAAGAGGGTTTGTTGTGTTTTTGGTCCCCCTTACCGACTATTATCCAACCATATTTGTAAGCGTTCTCGGTACGAACTAAACAAGCAAGATATTTTGCAATTACCGTTGCTGGTATAGACTTTCTACAGTCCTAAGTAAACTTAATGTTGAGGTAAAAACAATAAAACAATTTTGAGACGGTTTGTTATTACATTACCAATCGTGTCGAGTAGTTTACGTTCCGTGATGACAATTTGTTTTGTAATTTTCGACATTTGTAAGGCCACATCCAAACAATTTACTTTCGGTGTATTAAGAAAAATTACTCTGGCCACATCTTTACTCCTCGTGGCATTTAATAAAATTTGTTTAATGAACAAAACGTGATCCAACGGCTTTTGTATAACTAATTCCCTTGCTAATTCCTGTACAAGTTATTTAAATTGAATTGCTTTTCTAACGAGATTCGAAACGTACGTGAAATAATTCGTAAATGCGGTGCTTTTCCAAATAAGGGATTTGCCAAACGGGCACTTTTAGTGAGTCTCTCATCTGATCCATGTTTTTTTATTATGTCAGCAAAAACACAAACTGCTTGATCCCAAATGGATTTTATTCAACAAAAATAATACAAAATTTTTATGGAGAGGTAAAATTAGCAAAACTAATTTATTTACAATAATATTTTAGTCACGAAAATATGAAAAATAAAATGACAATTTTTTTTGAATGTTAAAAATCGAATCAGAATTAAAAATGCAAACGTTTGTTCTTAAGTGTCACTTTTCCACAATTTTATCGTTTTGTCGTTTTCTAGAGCTGCAGAAGCGATTATATTTTCTGTTGGATGACATGTTGTACAAAGAACAACATCTGAAAATGGATATCGATTTTAATGATGCTTTTAAAATAACATCCAAGCATCGTATATAATACCTGTATGTCCCTGAAGTTTTTGTACTATTTCTTTTGTTTGCAAATTCCATATATAAACCATATTATCCTCCGAACCACTAACAATCCACTTACCACCAGTTACAGAGAAATTTGCAAAAATGCAGTACTTTTCGTTTTTGTGTCCCGAATACGTTTTCAAGCATTTCCCCTTTGCATAATCCCACAACTTTAACGTATTATCTAATGTTGCCGCAAGGATATATTTGCCGTTTGGTGAGAATTTTACGAATGAAACGGGTGGATTGTCGTCATCAATGAGAGTTTTTAAACATTGACCTGATGCCGTATCCCAAATACGACTAAAGCAAGATTAAACACAGAAAATTCACAGTTAGTACACAAATTAACATATAAACTTACCATAAACCATCATAACTACTGCTCACTATTAAAGAACCATCTCTATTGAAATGGACGGCACTTACTGGATCTGAATGAGCAGGGAGGGTCTTTAAACATTTCCCTGTTCTTACGTCCCATATTCGTACAGATTCGTCAAAGGAGCCAGAAACAATGAGGTTTGATTGTGGGTTAAAATTACAGCAAAACACGTAATTGCTGTGCCCTTTGAGTGTTTTCAAACACTTCCCTGAGGATAGTTCCCATATTTTTAAAGTTTTATCATCACTAGCAGATACTAATAGTCTACTATCACTGGACCAAGCAACGTCACTTATTCCTAGTTTATGACCAGGTATTGTTTTCTCAAATTTACCATCATATGCACCCCATATCTTAATTAATTTATCAGCAGCTATGAAAATGGAGATGATATAGACGTGAATTGGTGCTTGTTAATGATACACTTACATGAACTAGCCAGCCATTCACCATTTGGACTGAATTTTACAGAAGACACTGCTTTCGTATGACCGGCTAGTGTGAATTTCAGAGTATAGTTAGGTTTCTAAGTAAAGAAATATACGTTAGAATCTTTGTTGAGTGTAAATGTACACTATATAACTTACTAAACTGCTACTGGACTTATTTGAACCTCCAGTTGGTGTTAAAGAGTTTGTATTTTGTGTTGGGTTTGGTTGCATACTGCCATGGACTTGCGGAGGAGGCGCTCCCCCGATGGGCATCATCGTATTACTCCTGAGAAATTATTTCAAGAATTATATAGGATAGTTGATTTATTATGCAGAATTTTACAAATCCATTGAAAATCGTCTTAAAACACACTAGAGATTTTAAGGTTAGATCTAAGAAAATATAATTACCGTAATTATTTAAGTACTAAACAAACTACAAATGCTGCGGTACTGTAATATGAACATAGAGCTAAATTTTCCAGTAAGAAACACTTTGATTTTTGTTGTATTTTCAAGAAAATAATAGAAATTTTCTAACAACATAAACACATTGAACTTAAACTAGTGACCATTTTACATTTGACAGCACGCTTATGACGTCACAAAAAGCAACGAAGCGGTAAATTTAAATTCGGAAATAAAAATGAGATACGTTTGAATAAAGGCCTTTAATTAATTAAAGAAAATTATCATAAGATGTTAAATGGATTAAATTTTGCTATTTCCTGGTGCCTTGTTTGATTGCTCTCTGAAAAGTAAATTTGTTATGAAGACTAACAAACAATATTCATTTAATAGAAATTACTTCAACTTTGCCATAAATATCTATAATGCCACTATTAACTTTTCGTCTCTTACGATCAAAGCTCTTTCCTTTAGCAATTGATTTCCCTACACTATTTTTGCCTAGTTGCTGAAAGTCGATTCGTGATTGCTCCTTAGCCTTTTCTTTTTTCCTTTCCTTCATTAACTCCTTGTAGTTCTTGTATTTATTTTTTGGTGGTTTGGCTCCTATATTAATACAGAGTTTCATTTTATTAATTCATTACTGATAATGGGGAAGAACAAACCTAATTTTACAGCCAACTGAATCCTTGCTTCTTGTTTTCTTTGTGGATCGAATCCAGACATTCCAAACTTAATAACTTCATGCTTGGCTTGTTTAATATTGAATACATTTTGAGAATCTTCCTTTTTATTTTGAGAAATAAATGAAGAATCGTCTGTTTTCAACTTGGGTTTATGTGACTGAAAAGAAACCACTTCTAAACTATTTGCTTCACGTCCATTTGCAAGTGATGCTCTTGTGGGAATAAAATCATCTCCCATATCTGTTTCAAGTATTATTTATAGCAAATATTTAATTTTTGAAGAAATAAACACAAAATATAGAGGTTATAAATATTTCACGTTTTATTTATAAAAATAGTTCAAATGTAAGACGTCATTATAGTTCCAATGTACTAAATCTAGTGCCTTTCATTATTTCGTGTTGGTAGAAAAAGAAAATAAATTAACCTCAAAATTAAAATATGATTCGTGAAATAATAAATACGTGAATTTAACAAATTATTAGTTATTGCAGCTTTTATTCACTTTTAATGTGCAATGTCTGAAAGCGAGAATAGCGATGAAAAACCTTTTGCAGCAGAACGAGCGAAGCAAGGTCGAGCTGTTTGTAAAAAATGTAAAATGAAATGCCTACAAGGAGAACTGCGTATCGCTAAATTAGTCTCAAATCCATATGGATCTGGTAAAATGAAAAACTGGCACCATGTAGACTGCATGTTTGATGTATTTTTAAAGCAACGACCCACCACCAAACGTCTTGACAGTCCAGACGATGTTGAAGGATGGACTTCTTTATCACAAGACGATCAACAGCTGTTATTGGATAAAATTGACGAATGTGAAAAATTCTTCGGCAATAAAGGAGGCCCTGCACCAAAGAAACCCACTACACCAAAGTTAAAACCAAATGAGGAGACTGACGTCATTCCCACTGGCTCCACGTCAGCTCCAAACAAGGATATTCTGTTTAAAACGTTCCGAAAGCTGATTGCAGACATCACCAATGTAAGTAGCTACTTGGACAAAACCAAACTGGTATCGCAGTTATTTAAAAAAGGCAGCGATGGCAGTGGTTTTAAAGGAGACATAGTATTGTGGTGTAAACTCTTACTTCCAGGCGTAGTAAAACGTATCTACAACTTACAAAGTAAACAGTTAGTTAAACTATTCAGTCGCATTTTTCACACAAATCAAAAAAGCATGTTGGAGCACTTGGAACAAGGAGATATTGGAGAGACAATTCAACATTTCTTCGAAAGCAGTTCAAAATGTAAACCATCTAAAAAAAGTCATCTGACAATTAATGAAGTTGATGAATTTTTAGAACAACTTACAAAGTTAACAAGAGAAGACGATCAAATTGAACACTTTAAAGTCTTCTGTCCAAAGTGCACCTCCAACGATTTAAAAACCGTGATTCGATTAATAAAGCACGATTTACGAATGAATGCTGGCGCTAAACATATACTAGATGGAGTGCATTCTGATGCTTATGAGGCCTATCAAGCTTCAAGAGACCTCACTGCTGTTATAAAACGATGTTTAGGCGAAAATGACACTGAAAATCACACAGTGAAGGCGAAAATCTCCATAATGACTCCGATATTGCCGATGTTAGCGGAAGCTTGCAAATCAGTCGAACAAGCAATGTCCAAGTGTCCAAATGGAATGTTTTCCGAAATTAAATACGATGGAGAACGCGTACAAGTGCATAAAAAAGGAAATGAATTCAAATACTTTTCACGCAGTTTAAAACCGGTAATGGCTCATAAAGTAGCACATTTCAAAGAATATATCCCAAAAGCCTTTCCAGATGCTGATGAATTAATCTTAGATAGTGAAATATTAATGGTGGACACATCGAATGGGAAACCATTACCTTTTGGCACATTGGGTGTGCATAAAAAGAACGAGTTTAAGGATGCTTGTGTTTGTTTGTTTGTGTTTGATTGCATTTATTATAATGGGGAAGATTTGACACACAAACCAATCAAACATAGAAAGAATGTGTTGAAAAATGTTATGAAACCAATACCAAATCATATTGTCTTCTCTGAAATGGAGGAGATTTATAAACCAGACGATTTATCAGCAATGATTGCAAAAGTTTTGACATTGGGATTAGAGGGGCTGGTTGTAAAGGATATGATGAGTGTTTATGAGCCTGGAAAGCGACATTGGTTGAAAGTGAAGAAGGATTATCTGTTTGATGGTGCAATGGCTGATAGTGCGGATTTGATAGTGCTTGGTGCATGGTTTGGTACTGGAAAAAAAGGAGGAATTATGTCGGTTTTTCTAATGGGTTCGTACAATCCGAAGAGTAAAAAATTTTGTACTGTTACTAAAGTTCATACAGGACACGATGATAAAACGTTGGAGAGATTACAAAGTGAATTGGATATGGTAAAAATTAGTATGGATCCCAAAAAAGTGCCAGATTGGTTAAATTGTACGAAAACTATGATACCGGACTTTGTTGCGCGTGATCCAAAGAAACAGCCTGTATGGGAAATAACTGGTGCTGAATTTACACAGCAACATGACGTGCATACAGCTGAAGGGATTTCAATAAGATTTCCACGAGTTAAGAAGATTCGAGATGATAAGACATGGGAAGAGGCAACGAATGTAGAGGAATTAAAGTTGTTGTTTGAAAATTCGAAACATTTTGATGCGAGTTTGTTGTTGAAGAATAATCCACAACCAAGTGTATCACCGCGTAAGCAGAAAAGGAATGTAAATGTTGACAGTGATGAGGATGTGCCTTTAAAGAAGAAATGTAAACCAATTAATAAATTAGATATGAAGATAAAGAATCCATTACCAGACGTGTTTTCTGCATTAAATTTTATATTTGAACCAAATGATGTGTCGGAGACAGAAAAGGGTATTGTTAGATATTTAATTGCGTATGGAGGAACTATTTTAAAGAATGAACAAACTAAACAAGCTACACATGTTGTACATGTAAATAAGAATGTAAAACAGTCTTGTTGTAAAAAATTTGTAGGGAATCCCAAGCATGTAACGATTGATTTTGTTAAAAAAGCAATTGCAGATAAAGCTGTGCCTGATTATCGACAGTATGCAGTGACTTTAATTCCTGATTAACTTATTTATCTATTTATCTATATATTTATCATGTTATTATCTGTTTTATTGCAATTTTAAATAAACTTTTATATTTGATTGTAGGTATTTAAATTTCTTATGGCCCTCTGGTAGCAAATTAGATAAGTTTGGAAGACAGGTAGTAAAATTACTACCAAAACTGCGAAAATGAATGCCCTAAAAACGGTAATGCCAATGCCACGTATGTTACCGACACTATCCGAAAGAGGAACACAAGATGTTTTGTAAAAGGGTTCCATTATTTTCCATAATTTTTTAATAAAATAAACTTGTGATTGTCTATTTGTAAATGTTTGTGATATTTTAATAAATAGTTAATTTAAATATATAGATAAAATTGATATTTGAAACGAAACCACTACAGAAAACACCACACGAATTATCAATTCTAACAACGTTTAATAAAATGAAAGTCTGTGAAAAAGTGATCAATGTTTAGTGAATGTGCAAGGAATTGTTGAAAACGTTTGATTTATAAATAATCAAAGGCAAGGACATTTCATGTTACACTACTTTTCACTGCCCGGTCTTGCTTTAACCACTCCTTCTTTCTATCTTTGATAAGAATTTTGTTAACATATTGTACCTAAATTTGTAGTAAAAGGCAGTTTCCCTTTTCCTACAACCAGTGCAAATAATCCTAAATAGTATATTATGTAACATTCCTCTTCACTTATCATTTTTATACAGTTAAACATTTTGACACTTTCCCACAGAAATATCATGTCTTGGATGAAAAGGAGGCCTCAACCAACACCTGAAACGCTTCCCCAAGTTCAAATGTACAACCCCAATCAACATTCCACCCAAGAGGTAAGACTACCTAAACAGAGCAATTACACTTCTATACTATTTCAGCAACGTTTTTATTCACCCCCCAAAAAATCAATCATAAATCATTAACTTATTTTGTTTAAGAATAAGATGTTAACATTATTTCTTCTTTCCTTGTGCTGCAACTTCTTCCATCGCTTTACGCACCGTCTCAGGATCCCCCAAAAATTTCATACTGCCATCCTTAACCGGCTTCAAGTTTTTGTCCAATGTATAAACAAACGGAATACCAGTTGGCAAATTCAAGCTCATTATATCCTCATTGGAAATCTGATCTAAATGTTTTACTATACCTCGCAAACTATTTCCATGTGCTACAATAATAATCTTCTTTCCATCACGAAGTGCGGGCACAATTGTATCATTCCAAAACGGCAACGTTCTCTCAATGGTTAATTTTAACGATTCAAACATCGGAAATTCCGCCTTTGTTGGCCCATCTTTATACCGAGTGTCATTTACAATCACATTATAATATTTATGATCCTTTTCCATTGCCGGTGGAGGAACATCAAAACTTCGTCTCCAAATAGCCACTTGTTTCTCCCCATACTTTTCAGCGGTTTCCGTTTTATTAAGACCTGTTAAAGCCCCATAATGTCGTTCGTTTAAACGCCAGGTTTTTGTTATTGGAATACTAGTTTGATTTAATGCCTTCAAAATGTGGTCCAAAGTTTTCTGGGCTCGTGTTAATTGCGATGTAAACGCAACATCGAAGGTATAATTCTCCTTTTTTAGTGCTTCGCCGGCTTTCTTTGCTTCATCGTTCCCCTTTTCACTTAAATTCGCATCGTACCATCCACAGAATAGATTTTTTTGATTCCATTCCGACTCACCATGTCTTACCATGACGATAGTGTACTTTCCAGCTGGTTTTGCACAACAAACCTCACGTTTCTATAAAATGTTAAATTGTTATTAGCTGTACAAAGACTTTGTGAATTCATTACTGCACAAGCCATCGTTTGTGACTTGAGTTTATTAAACAGAAATTTCGTTAAAGTCATGAAATAATCATTGAATTTGTCAAACTTCCAAAGTCCATTCCTGTATTGTTTCCATTGGAGATTCGATTTTCCTAAAATAATTGCGAAATGTATTAAGTAATGATTAATTCATCTGTTTATTGATTTCTTTCTAGAATCAATGGCCACCACAACCACAAACCAATTGGTATAATACACAACAACAACAACAGCAACAGTATCCACCAAAACAAGAACAACAACAGAATTACTGGCAACAACAGCAGCCACAATATGGCACAACTTTAAGTCAACCACCGCCTTATAATCAGAATGTGCCACAATACGGTCAATACACTGCCGAACAACCGTATTACAATAACAGTGGATATCAGCAACCGAGTCAGCAACAAGCACCACAACAACAGCCACAACAGCCCTACAGAAATTTACCGTACAATCAACAATACAATCAGAACAACGTGTATGGAACAATGGCAGCAAATACGCAACCGAATCCAGAGAGTGATGCTTGGAATTGGGGCTGGGGTGATGAGGACAATTCCAATTTACAAGCAAGCAATCAGCCGCAATTGAGTGCAAATCAACCGGCTAATAATATTGAAGAGAAATTCACTAACGACGAATCATGGAATTGGTCAGTGGATGAAAAACAAGCAGCACAGAAAAGTGAGGAATTGTTCCCGAAAATGGCAAAAGTTGTCAAGTCTAATGATATGGATAACAATCGTCTTGATCATCTCACTGTGAGTGGTAAACGTGGTAAATTGGAAACACCACAATGGTCTGTGGAATCGCAAATGTCACAAGAGTCTTCTGATGATATTTTACATACGTCTGAAAGTGATAAAAGTCACATGTTATCACGTAGCTCAACAATCAGTCATTCCCCGATTTCGGGACAAGATTGTTTGCCACCAACACAAATTGAAGAGCAATTAAGTAGACCAGAAGATGAAACAACTCATCAAGTGGAGAATAAAGAGATTGTATCTAATTTTAAACCGGATGATTTACGACCACCAGCTAAAACACCACCTTTACATCCTCCGCCAGGCACTTCGGATGATTCAGGCAATCCTTATAAAAGATCGTTCGGTAGTAAGCCACATAAAAAGTTCTATGCACAGACAGTGAATTTAGAAACACTGCCGGATAATTCAGAGCAACCCGATCAAGTTCCAAATGCGCCAACAAATGTGCCGAAATATAATAAACCACCACAGCAATGGCCGGAGAATAATGAAGCTCCAATCAACGATCGCAATCAATATCTCGAGACTGGCCAGCTTTCGGATGCGAATTCGGAGTTTAATCAGACAAGCGATAATAACAGACAAGATGATGCATTGCCACCACCAGGTTTAAGACGAATGGTTTTAGGTCAAATGGAACAAAATGAAACTCAAAACAATCTACCACCGCCTGGTTTAAGTCGGATGGTTTTAGGACAGACGGAAACCGTTAACTTGCCATCTTCAAATTCTCAATTAAACGATAGACAAACGTACGACTCGATAGAATTGCCGGAAGGATTACATCGTATGGTGCCCGGTGAATCGAGTTCACCAGAATCAACGATACGTTTGCAACGTGATGAGAATGTATCGGAGACGGAATTTGATCAAATTGTACAGCCACGTTCGGCAACAATTGGTGCAGATACACCGCCAACGATTCAATCGAATCCGATCGCTTCAACACAGTCAACAACAAGTACAATAAATCGTTCAGAGACAATTGGTGGTGATAATTTAACTAGTCAAGACAGTAGAGTTGGTGCCATCGGATTAGATAATAATCAAGATCAAAAACAGAATGAATCAAGAAGAGATTCGATAGAGGGACAAACACAAGATAATGATATTGGAGCTATTACGAATAGTGTAAGGAATTTAACAGTTGGTGAGAATTTAACAGATGGACATACATCAAATACAAGTCTACCGGAGACTGGAATTAGTGGACATAATCGGCATAGCCGTCAAGAGACGTCCGATAGTGAGCAGGAGATGAGAAAAATGCCAAGGAATCGAGAGAAACGGTCGGCAGAAAGAACGAAAGCAAGAGATGCGGAGACGAGTCGTCATAAAAAACGTGATTATTCACCGAATAGTTACAAGGATAAGAAATATGAAAGGAGATATCGAGATCGTCCTGATCGACATTATGATGATGAGTCGGATTATTATAGTGATAAAGAAACAAGGAAGACGAGAGATGATAGGGAATATGATAGGAAATATAATAGTTTGAGGAAAGACAAGGATAAAGAAAGGAAGAGACGTGATCAGCGTGATTATGGACGTGAATCACGACGAAATGATTATTATTATTATGGGAGATATGAGGAGGATTATAATGATGAAACGAATCGTTCGAGACCATCGAGTCGATCTGATTCAATGCATGAATCGTATAGGGAAAGAGGACATGAACGTGAACATAAAGAACGAAGACAACGGGAGAGAGAAAGGGAACGTGAAAGGGAAAGGTACAGACGTCGAACTGATCCAAGGGATATGTACAATCCTTATCAGGTGAGTTGTTTTAAATGTGATTTGTTTAAGTTGTTCAATGTTTTTACTGTTTGCTTTCCTAATTGGATGGTAGTTATTGAATGTAAGCACTTTTACTGTTAATATTATATTGCAATGATATTAATGAATTTAATTATGATTTAAAGGGTTTTGCATACGATCCATACAATCCGTATTACCAACAACAGTACCAATACTACAAAAATTTACGTAGAACTAATCCGCAAGCATACGCGGAATGGTATAGAAAATATTACCAACAAGCCGCTGCCCAAACACCGTCGTATGGTGGCGAAGATCGGGCATCAGTACATTCGGGTAGAAGTTCAGCAAATGATGAATTAGCAAAAGAAAGGTAACAGGAAATGCTGATTTGGTTTTGTTGGCTTAATTTTTTTCTTTGTGTGTTCCAATTGATTTTTCTTGCAAATTTAGCAAATTGTTTCATAAACGTAACAAAATATAATGTTCATTATACACATATGTCACAATATTATAAATTCATTGCACACTTTTTATATTTGGGTACAGATGGAGGATGTGTCTTTTGATACAGATTTGATGCTTTATTGAATTGTTTAGGTATACAAGACAGAGTTATTATAGTCAAGCAAGTTTGGCCCACCTGGGCGACTACTATGGAGATGCACATATGCATAGTATGTCCGGCCAATATGGCCTGGATAATTCTAGGTGAGCCTCCCCCTAATATTTCGGTCTTTATTTAACTGGAACGTACAAGACAAATTTTATTATATATTTATAATGAATGATTTACTAAATAGGGGATGATGGAATTGTAACAAATTTTTTCGGTGTGAAGTAGTAGAGTATTGGTAATTTTTTTTATAAAAAAGTATAAAATGGGGCCGGATTTTCAGCACGGTATAAAAATGTAAATAAAAATGGGATTGCTTCGCTTTGTATCATCTCGCTTATTGCATGTGTTTTTGTGTTAATATTTTTCCTGAACATAATCTACTAACATTTAATTTTTAAAGTGCAATTTTTTGAACAATAGACATGCAAATTTAATATGGTTTTTTTATTGTGGGATAACATCTTGAAAACTATTCGTTTTGGTAATGAGAAATTGATTTTTTTTTAGTATTGCGTCGCGCACTTTCGATCAAACTGATGCATCATTACAATACGAAGATCAAACAATACAAGAGCAGCGTTTAACGCCTGCTAAATTTACTACTGCACATGTTAAAGCATCAATTGCTAGTGGAAATTTATTGAAAATTCTACCAAATTATCCAATTGATGGACAAAGTGCTGCTGTTGAAATACATAATTTATCGTTAATTTTAACAAATGATGAAGAACATAAGGAATTACAACAGTTTCCTGGACCTTTGTTACTTGGTGTTACACATAAAAAGACAATAATTGAGTATTGCGAAAATAAAATAAAATTTGCGCTAAATAATGCTGATATTGTGGATCCTGATTCATACATTTTAATGTGGGAATTGTTAATATTATTAATTAGGCAAAATGGGGTGAGTTTTATTTAAAAAAATGGTACACATTTTTTTATAACAAGATTATTGTGCGTATTTCAGATGGTTGTGGGTACAGATATAGCGGAATTGTTATTAAAAAATAGAGAAACAGTTGGAAGACCATCATCTGTCCTCTCAAATATAAGTAATAATCAAAATGAGACAAATTTAATATCAGAAACGGGAAATAATATGTCAGCGTCTGTTGGAAGTTTAAATTCAGTTTTAAAAGAAGAGGAGATTACAAATAAGTTTAGGGAATATTTGTTATATGGTTCGGGCAAAGAAGCACTCGAATGGGCAATGAAACATGGATTATGGGGACATGCACTATTTCTAGCAAGTAAATTAGATAAAAGGACTTATGCAAATGTTATGATGCGTTTTGCCAATGGTTTAACATTGAATGATCCATTGCAAACATTGTATCAATTATTATCTGGGAAAATGCCAGCTGCTGTAACGGTAATTGACTTAATTTTTCGTCAAATCATCGTTATGTTATTTTTTTATTGTGTATTTCAGTGTGTTGCTGATGATAAATGGGGCGATTGGCGACCACATCTCGCCATGATTTTATCAAATTCCACACAACGTCCAGAATTAAATTGTAAAGCGATCACAGCATTAGGCGATACATTGTTTAATAGAGGCAGTTTATATGCTGCCCAATTTTGTTATTTGATGGCACAAGTTGGTTTTAGTAAACATGACAATCCAAATAGTAAATTGGTATTGTTAGGTTCGAATCATACGAAACCATTTAAACAATTTGCAACTAGTGAAGCAATACATATGACAGAAATCTATGAATATGCTTGCAGTTTAAATGATGCCAATTTTACAATACCAGAATTCCAAGTAATTTATTGAGTTCTAGATTTAAATTGGATTGTAATAAGTTTGTTTTAGATCTACAAGTACCTGTTAGCCACCAGATTAGCTGACAGAGGATTGCTGGAAAAAGCGTTATCATATTTGGAGAAACTGTCCACTTATATTGTTCGTCATCCAGCGTCGGTTGAAATGAAATTCGTTGAATCTGTATATAATCTAGCTGATAAATTGAAATATTATGATCCTGTTGGTGATGCTGAAGATGAAACGGAATTTGGTGGTATGAGCGAAACAAGTCGGGCAGAGAATACGTGGTTGAAGGATTTGCGTGCTGTTTTAAATGATCCAAACGCTAGATTTGTACAGCAACAGGAAAATAACGATTTAGGAATGACGAATGCTGTAAATAATGAATATTATAGTGGTGGTGCACAAGACGATGTCTGGCAACAACAGCAATCACAAGTTTATCAACAAAATTATCCACAATGGCAACCGGAAGCACAGCAAACGGAATATCAGCAACCTTTGCAACAGCAAAATGGTAATACAATGTGAATTTGTTAGAAAACATTTGTTGAATTGATTGTTTTTTATTTAATAGACTATAATCCAGTATCATATAACGATCAGCCTGAACAATATTATCAAAATCAACCATGGGGCGATCAAACGAATCAATACGGTCAGGAATCTATTGACCAACAACAAAACTATGGTGCTAATGCTCAGACTGAGGTAAGTCAATGACTTTTTTCTTTTTTTTTTAATTGTAATTAACTTGAATTTGGAGTGAAGATTTTCTTTTGATTGTGTCTTGTCTAATTTGTGTTTGTTTGTGTGCGATTTTGCTGGACGCAGCCAAAGGAGGTAGAAAAAGAGCCCCCTGAAGTAAGTAAATGTCGTCCTATAAGTCTGTCACCATTTACTTTGCCTTCAACGATAACATCATCAACTGCTACATCAATACGTAAACGATTAATAACAGCACATAGTCCAATTAATTTGTCGCCAATTCATTTAACAAAAAATTGTAATCGTAAAATGGATTTGTTGCATGATTCAATTGAAATGCACAAACTAAAATCATCATCACAATGTAATAGTAACACAAATATTGATGATAACGGGAAATTGAGGCCGGGAAATAGTTGTAATAGTAGTATAAGTAGTAGTAGTAGTGCTTTTACAAAGAAATCTAAAGTGTATCCATTTAAAAATCACAGTGCTGAGGATTTTCGGTATGCAAGGCGTCAAGATAGTTCGGATAGGAAAAGTTCGTCGCGTGATAGTTCCGATATTGAATTTGAAACATATATTGGTAAACGGAGACAAAAGAATGTTTCATATAAAAATGAGGAAAAATCCCAATTGATTTGTTATAAAGATAATACGAAAGTGATTACAATAAAAAATGATTCGAAATTAACAAAATATAATACATTCGATATGAAATTGAATGATAAAGGGAAATTGGTGAAGTATAAATCATTAGATATGCCACCACAGGATGCAAAATCAATGGTTAAATATTTAGATCCGAATAGTAAAGTGTCGATATCAGCGGATGATTTTAGTTCGGATTTTAAAATGACGAAATTTGATCGTAGACGTCACAAACATGATATTATAACGGATACTGTGGATGCATGGGCAAAAAGAGGTAGTAAGAACATGTTCTCCAATATAAAAAATTCATTATTTAAAAGTAATTCAATTGAAAAGGAGGTGGTTTATAAACCGTTAGTGTTTGGTGGTACATTCCCGATTGATGCCCCTTTAAATAAAGATGAAGATCGAATACATAATCAACAAACCGAGTCGATTAAACAGAATAAACCGATTAGCAATTCACCGAAGTTTAGGGAATACGGTCCACCGAAAACGTTCGATATTGATAGGCCTATTTAAGCTTTTAAGTTCATTATAGGTGAAGGGCTTTCATTACAGTATTATTACTATTTTTTTCTTAATTTGTTTATAGAGCTACAAATGACATAAATTTTTATTGAGTTATAAAACTATTGTTTAAAGTCAGTATTTTTTTTGTAGTGAAGCACATTCTATTATGTACGTAGGAAATTGGCTCTCTTGTTTGATTATATAAGAATAATTGTTAAGGTGTTATTGTTAAAAGTGTTAATGAATGTTATTTGTTGTAAACCGCCTTAAATGTGTAGCAATGAACACGGAATATGAACAAGAAAATAATCAATCACATGAAAACTGAACAAAAAAAATCATTGTTGATAGCGTGTAAGGCATGTAAATTTTTTTAAAACTATAAATAAACATTAATTGTATATTTTCATTTCAATTTTTTGAATAAAGTATACAGATAATTGTTAAATGGACTTATTGAAATGATATACCCCTTTTTTTGTTTTCTGTTTATCTTTTATTATTGATTATTCCATTTTCATTTAATCAATCCACAAAATATAGTAAATTGTCGCTCTATACAATTTCACAGGATGTTGTACAGCAGCAGCAGCCGCAAATTTCGATGCCAAATCAAGCGAAGGGCAAAAGTATCTATGATGATGAGCCCTTAATGCATGAGAAGGAAGTGGTGAAGAAAGCGCCAGTTAAATCTGAAGAATCTACAGATACACAAAAGCCAGCAAGTGCCGGCTGGTTTGGTGGCATATTCAGTAAATTGGCGATGAAACCGAAGAATCAGATGAAATTGCCAGACGATAAAAACCCAAAGGTAATTTAAAATTGTTTTAGTATATTTGTTGATTTATTATGATTTTCCAATTTTTTTTTAAGATTGTTTGGGATCAAGAGAAGAAACGCTGGGTGAATGTTGATGAAGACAACAATGAAGGTGCCAATGAATTTAAACCGCCACCAAAAATGGCTGATTTAATTCCAAAAGGAGCGCCAACACCCGCAGGTACCCAATCTGTTCCCACATACAGCCCAGATGCGATGACTAATCCCATGCAATTCGATGTAGGTAAAGTGATGGAACAACAACAATTTAGTGGTGGTAATGCACCCACCGATCCAATAAAATCAGCACAGCAACAGAATATGTTCAAACTTCAAAGAACTAAAAGTAAGATTTGATTATAGTGAAATAGATATTATGTTAATGTGTTCTTTTTGTTAGATATTAAGAAATCGTATGTGGACGTGTTTAATCCGGGTGGTAAGACACAAGATGCTCCAAAACCGTTAAACAATCCACAACAGCCACAAATGAGTGGTCCACCACAAATGAATTTCTTTATACCTCAACCGATTCATGATCCGAATGCCCCGACGGACTTTTTAACACCCGCTCCACCAATGCAATTCAACGAACAGACACAGGTAATTTCATAAGGGTTTTATATGATTGTTTATGTACATATTTAATCAACTCTTGTACAATTATTGCATTTATGCGGTCTCTTTGTTTCTGTTCAGCGGAGAACTAAGTGAACTAACATACTCCTATTATAAAACACGTAAGATATAGTTGTTTGAACTGTCGCATGATTTTTTCCGTTTGATTTCTTTGCATGATTTGCAACATTAATAAATCAATGAATGATTAGTTTAATATTGATTAGAAATTTGTTTTAAAATTGGTGAAGGTAATAAAGATCAAATTTTGATATAAAACTGTTAGATACATAGCTGTTTCATAGTTTACTTTTTAATCAATTATTTTGGGTGGTGTTTGGCTTATTTTGAGTTGTGGTTATGGTTAGATGTCTAGATGGAGTTCCACTAGTTCACTGTCAAGGGAGGTTCAATACTATATGAGAAATAAACCTCATCCGCGATAGGCTTTTTATATGCTTTTGTGTCTGGCTTGCATTACATCACATTTCTGTTGGTATGTAAGAGGTTTTCATTCTCTACACATTCAATAAATCATTTAATGAATGTTGGTAAATGAATGTTTTTTTTTTCACAGGCACAGTAGTGTTGCGAATTGAAATCTTCCATGAGTCATCGACGCTGTGTCTAAATTGTTTTTTTTTTGATCCTGTGATCATTTTATTTAATAGTAACAAATATATTGTGGAAAAATGTTATATATATACATATAAATAATTCAGATAATTACTTGTATTATACTAAGGGAATAAAGAGTTATTATAGAATGAAACTAGTTTTGTTTTATGCTTTAAAATATATTTTAAATCAGGTAGTATTATGTATTTACATTGTAGAAATTAAACTATACAATAATATCTCAGGTATGGCATCTTTTTTTGAAAAAAAAAACATTCAGAAAGAGAAGTAATTACAGCCTTGTTAAAGAATAAAATAAAAAACAAAGTTACTTTCCCTTTTTTATAGGCTACGAATAAAAGCAGAAAATTATGTAAGCATTTCCATAAGTGATTTGTTTTTTTTTTGATATACATATACCTATTCAAAGAAAAGATCGAAGGAACAAATTTTTCTACAATAAATATCAGTCGAATATATGTATAAATAGATATAATTTTGTTTGTTTTAATTTCCAATGAAAAAGTACACAGTAAATAGTATAACAATATACACGTAATTAAATAAAATATAAAATAATACACAGGACCAGCAACCAGAATCCTGTCGGATTAAAGGACTAGTAAACGTATTTTATTGACTAAATTGGTGCTGAATGCACAACAAAACTTCAAAATAGTACATACATAATAATAAAAAGAAAACAGAAACAACAAAAATAGAAGGTAACAAAAAAGAGTTTTTGAAATGTCATTAATTCCTTGGCAAATTGGTAAACTTTTATACAATGAGAGATTTTGATGAAAAAGCAAAGCGCGCCGCTGTTTTTATACAATTTTTTTATGCACATTTAGAAAAAAAAATTCTGAAAACGAAACAAATATTTTTTTATATGCCCAAAATGAAATTGTACAACAAATTCCATTCCGTGGTAATAATTACTACTACATTTACATTATATATATTTGTTCTTCACCATTGGTAAAGAATTGTAAGTGTTGAGAAATCATTTAACTAAGTACTGCAACAACAGATTCATTGCAATTACACTATGAGACATCATTGTTCTGAAATAGACGTCTTTGTGGTTCGGGCGTGTAATGGAATCGTGTACGTAAATGTTGCGGCGAACCAGGAACAGAATTGCTCTCGGAGAGTCGTCTTGGCGGCGGCATTGGTGGCGTCGGAGACACGTACCTACACATCAACCCATAAATCGTTACAAAATACAAACGAGGCAACATTTAGCTTACCTTCGCGAGAGACTAGGCGAATTCGGTGCATGTGACTCTAAAAAATTACGACGTAATGCCAACGGGCTACTTTCACCACTCACAGTACGATTTAATCGAGGCGGTGGTTCAGGACTTTGATGTCTTGACGAACGTCCACTTCTATCGCCACTCAATTGCACTTTAATAAACGATGTAAACCGTTTCTTACCTAAAAGAAAGACAGTCAAACAAGCTCTCAGTTTGATGTTTAAAATTTACCAGTTTCCTCGGCTTCTCTGGCCATCTGTTGTTGCTTTTGTTGGTGATAGAATCGTTGTAGAATGATAGGACTAGTATTACCATGATTATATTGTTGTTCTTCAGTCGTAATTTGATTGCGTAATGGTAATGGTGAGGCACTGGGTGATCGCCATTTACTTCCACTATCGTTCATTAATCGCCGATGTTGATACGGTGACGATGTTGGACTGTCCGTTAAACGTTTTTGCAATATTGGCGATCCACTAAAACCGTCCGTTTTATTTTGTTGTTGTTGCAACGAAGCCAAATGGTTATGGTACGCTTGAAATGGTGAATAGCTACGATTATTTGGTTGACTTTGGTGTAATAATGGACTTTCAATTGTGTTCCTTTGGTGAAACAGTTGTGGTACATTGTTATCTCTTTGGCTATTTGCTAGATTTGACGACTGGAATGCACTTAAACGGGAACTACGGCCCGCACTGTCGCCTAATTTTGTTGTTTCTGTTTTATATGAATGTGATGTATTTTCTATAGATGGACATCCGCCATTTACTAGATTTGTTTGTGTTGTTTGGACGAATGTGGAGGCAGTTGTTGTGGATGGTTGCCGTGTATGCGAGGTGAAAAAGTTACGGATTGGATTCGAAGTTATATTCGGTCTAAAAATACAATAATTTATTGTATATTACGAATTGGTATTGAGATGTTATTTCATTTTCAATAGACAATAATAGAGCTAGAGAAATATGAAAGTTAACTAATTAAAAATCAGAGGGCATGCATTTTAAAAAGAATAATAAAGAAATTGTATACAAACCTACAGATGGTACAAAAACACAGGCAAACACATCACAATTAATACAATATCCTTATTGGTTTAATATAAATCTACACCATTCACAGAAAGCAAATTAAAATATGTATTAGAGAGATGAGTTGAATTAAAATAAAATCAAATAAAAAACTGAAACTAACCATGCAACATACCTAGGTGTGCCTTTTTTAGCGGCATCCGCTCTTTCGCTGGCTATCCGATACCATTCGCCCACATTTACATCAGTTACTTCGTACTTTTTTATAAATGAGTGATTCTTCAATTTTGCATACTTAGGTCTACTTTTTTTATCTTTAATTAAACTGGAAAGAAAAAAAAAGCATTGGAAACTAAATTGTTTTTTTTTTGCTTCTCACTTACCAGCACTTAACAAAGTCTCTAAACTCGGGACTAAATTCTTTATCTGCAGGCAATGTAGGAGGCTCCTGCTCTATAACTTTGGTGAGCATTTCGAAATCAGTCTTGCAGTCTTGATAAGGAAATACACCGGTCGCTAATTCAACTAATGTTATACCTAATGACCAAACATCAGCACGTACATCGTAATCGGGATTTTTGGGGTCGGGTTCGATACGTTCAGGCTAAAATTTCAATATATAAAAAATGAATTGATTGTTGATGGGAATGACAAACCGCCATGTATGCAGCACATCCCGCTTGCCTTGTTTTGGCCATTGAATCTACCAGTCTTCCACTAATTCCAAAATCACATAGTTTTACATTACCTTTCATGTCTAAGAGGATATTTGATGGTTTTACATCTCTATGAATCACACCGTGTTTGTCTTTCAGATAAGATAAGGCTTCCACAGTCTAAAACAACTCAGTTCAATGGTATAATGATATAATGTTCCAATTCATACAGCGACAGTGACTTTGCCTAGAACATTTTCAGGCACTGGGTGTTTAAATCGTTTTAAAAGTTTATCAAAACAAGTGTCCATCAATTCCATGCAGATCCACACCTCGGATTCATTTATGAAACATCCTAAACATTGAACTATGTATTTACAGTCGTGGGATTTTAAAACGACTTCAATGTCCATTATAATTCGTTTATTTTCTTCGGTATTACCTGAACGTCGCATTTGCTGTAAAACATAATTGTTAGTTTGGTTTTTAGGAGTTTATAAATGATTCCCTACTTTCACAGCTATAATATTATCGCTAGGTTTATGTCTCATTTTCACTACATGACCACAAGTACCATTGCCCAACTCTTCTAAGTCTTCCATGTCTTTAATATCGGTCTTATATAAGACACCATTTATCCGTAAGTCACCACTGTTTTGCATAATTTCCTTAAGTCTTCGTTCAGTTTCTTCTGCATTCACATTTCGTACGTTCGTTGTGAATGTTAAATTCCTAGGTCTACTAACTGGACTACTATTTAAATTTACTGCAATTGAGGAAGATTTTATTTGGTATATAAGATTAAAATTGCAATAATTAGACTTACATGGTAAATTCGGGCGACTTGTTGGGCGCAACGCGCCACTACCCGTGTTACTCATTTGAGGACTTTGAGGGCTTTTGTCTTGATTTAAACGAATTAATAAATCATTTATTTTTTTCTCAGTAGTTTTATCGGACATTTCTATAAAATAATTAGAATTAAATGTCAGAAAATATAACCTGCATCTCTGACATTACGAAATTTACCATTGACATACATAACGGCAACTGCTAAAAATAAAAATATCTAAAGTTACTAACAGAGAATAAATTCAAAATTTGGAGCCAAATTTGATTTAAATTTGATAACACACGAAAAGTTTTTATTTTATAAATTCATTATTCTTTTATGATACCCTTACATGCAGACTTATAGAAGATTATCCTAAAATAACTAGAGTATCATACCAACAACATTTAGAATACCTAATAAAAATAGGTTTTCGAAGGATTTGTACATCTTGGGAAAACAAATCATTAGCGATAACAAATAATACTTTATTTCAAATAAACATTGTTTATACAAATATATTTATATATTACGTTTACTTATTACTAGTAGACCACCTACTCTTTCCAATCCCACTAAACATTTTCATAAAACTAGTTCTAATGATTAGGCAATTATGCTATTTATATCCTTTTAAACTTTAGATTAACAATACAATGCACACAATGGTGTGAATACTGTATAGCTTTAAAATTTAAATACTTATTTAATCCTAAGTCCCCCCATTTTTGTTGCGTTTTGCTATCCTCTGTTGTCTGTTTATATAAAGCTTTCCATTTCACAAATTCACACACGTGGAGTGGTTAAATCTTTCCATCGCAACTCTTATTATATAGGATTTAAAATAAATATACAATGATCTTCACCAAAATTCATGGAAATTAGTGTTTTGTAGTGTTAAGTGAATCTTTTTAGAACTTTTCCAAATTTAATCCTGGTGATAGGTAATAAAAACAGTCCAATATCTTTTATCTACATTAATATCCATGCCTATTTTTCGCAAAGCATGAAAGCGCAACATCACTGTCCAAATGTATTAAAACCTTTAATTCCGCAATCGGACTATGCATTTATGTGGCTTTAAATTTATTTGTTAATTAATTTATTGAAATCAATAGATCATGTCTTATAGAACGATGTTATGTTGCCTTTATATCGTATTCAGCAACCCAATAATTAAAACGCGCGCAAAGTTGGTCGCCTACGCCTTCGCCAAATATTCAAATTTAAATTTCTTAGCTGCAATTTCTTATTTTAATTCGACATTGATTTTATCTATAAGCATATTATTAAAGAATTTTAACTAACCATTCAGTTCCAGAGTTTATTTATGTCATTTGACTACGTTAAAAAAATTTATACATAAAATAAAAAACAGAAAAGTTATATAAAACTTCGCATGCTAAGTGCGTTTATCTTTATGTTAATAACTGGAAATGCCCTTTCATGCATATCTCTAGTCTGACCATTAAGTATATTGAATAAAAATAAAGAAAATCAATAGCAAAAGTGTGTTTAAATAAGCACCACTTAACGTATGCATAATTACATCAGTTTAAAATTGTACAACTTTCTAATTCCATTCCGTTTGTTAACTAGGAAAGCATTGGTAAATATTCTCTATATTCATACATCCAAAGCCTGTTCCCTACAGATGATATTGAGGATATTCATTAAAACTTATTTGACTTGTAAGCTAAAACCATATTGAAGCGATTAGTTCGATCCTGTCTCGTATTAAACGTACACAACTGATAAAATTTTATCTTTGTTTCTATTGATATATAACCTTCAGCACTCGATTAGAAATCAACATTAACTAAAATTTCATGTTCATTGAACGTTGAATATTTCAAATCGAAACAGTGTAAATACAAAATTGCAATGAGCACCAAACCAAAAATCATAGTAATTGGCGCCGGTCCGGCCGGTATTGCGGCCGCAACAAAGTTAATCGAGAACGGGTTTTCCGATGTAATTGTATTAGAAGCGGAAAATCGAATCGGTGGCCGTATACATTCCGTTGACTTTGGTGGCAGCGTTGTGGATTTGGGTGGCACGTGGGTACACGGTGAAAAGGACAATATCGTCTATGAAATGGTCAAAGATCTCAACTTATTGAAAACGTCCCACAACAATTACCAGGACAACACATTTTATTTGTCAGACGGCACGATTGTCGACAAGCATCTAACGAATCGACTGCATAAAATTGGTATGGATATTATGGGCGACGAACAGGGTGCCAAAAACTTCCCAAATGACACATTTGGCACGTACTTCAAGCGAGTGTAAGAGCAAAGAGACACGATTCACTGTATAAGTAATAATTGTTCTCGGAAATTAACTGAATTCCTTACAGTTTCCATGCCCAAGTCCTCAAAGAATTCCCAAACAACAAAACAGCTTTAATAACAGCAAACTATTTAGAAAATTGGCTCGAGAATTTCTTTTGTTGCTTAAACTCCACCACCTCATGGGACAAAGTGTCCACTTCCAGTCCCTTCTATTATAAAGCTTGCGAAGGGGATCAGCAATTAAATTGGCAAAACTTGGGCTATCGCACCATCCTATACATAATGATGGTATAACCTGTTGAATTACTAATTAACGCCGTTTAAACTCATTAATTCCTATAGAAAAAGAAACCTGACATCACCAAGCAGCTTCCTGTTGATGACAAGATCTTCGTGAACAAAGAAGTGACGAAAATCGTGTGGGACGAGAACAGTGTGAACAGTGGCGGTGTGACAGTTACATGTTCGGACGGTTCGTCTTATAATAGCGACCACGTAATTGTAACTGTCCCCATCGGGGTATTGAAACGCTCTCATAGAGACTTATTCGAGCCGGAATTGCCCGCATACAAAGCACACACAATTCAACATTTCGCTTTCGGAACAGTCAATAAAATTATTCTGAAATTTCCGACGAAATGGTGGCCAGACGATTTGAAAGGATTCAGTTTCCTATGGACTGAAGAAGATCGTAAATCTCTACTGCAAGACTTTCCATACGGGCCCTCACAAAATGGCAAATCATGGCTGGAAGATATTTTCGGTTTCTACGTATTAGACAGTCATCCGCGTGTTTTACTCGGTTGGGTGGTGGGCGAAATGGCACTGGCATTCGAATCAATACCCGAAGACATCGTAATTAAGGGCAGTTTGTTCTTGTTGCGTAAATTCGCTGGGAAAAAGTATACAGTTTCCGAGCCAGATGAGATGTTGCGGTAAGTAGAAAAGCGCTTAATTCACGCTATACTCTCATATTATATTCATATATTTGTTGGGCAGCACTAAATGGGGCACAAACACGCACTTTTGTGGGTCGTATGTTCATGTTGGCATGGAGTTTGAACAAAACAATTGTTCAGTGGAAAATTTAGCGAGACCGGTGGTTGCGAGTAACAGTAAACAGACGGTACTTTTTGCCGGCGAAGCCACCCATCCTACCCGCTTCTCCACCGTCCATGGGGCTATTGAGACAGGCTACAGGGAGGCAGATCGTCTCATCAATATCTACAAATAAACGTCACTTACTTGAATAAATGTTACAATAATCGCATACTGGCTTTTATTTCAACTTCCCTATTGTATAACGTTAATTAAACGTTATCTGGTCCTCATTGATCAATTTTAATTGAATCACTATGTAGAAATATGTGCATGAACTTGATAGGTCTGTTTTTCTATAAATAATTGTTTCGTTTTCAGGCTTCCATGTACCACAAGATCGTGATCATTGGCGCGGGCATGGCGGGCCTGGGCGCCGCCACCACCCTTGAACGACTCAATTTCAAGGACTACGTCGTAGTGGAGGCTCAGGACCAAGTAGGAGGACGTATAAGGACTGTGGAAGTGGAAGGTAAACCGTTGGACTTGGGAGCACAATGGTTGCATGGCAAACAGAATGTCCTTTACGAGATCGCCAAGCGGGACGATTTATTTTCAATTGACAAGTCAATTGAAGGCGAGGGCCAGTATATTCGAAACGATGGTGTGACCTTTGACGAGTGGGTGGTGAAGACGGTCGACTTCCAAATTGGACGGATACTTGAGGAATGTGAACAATTTGCCAAGGAAGACGGACAGGATTATCCGGCGTCAGTAGAGGCATATATGCGCGACCGTTTCTCAGATTATCTAAAATCGTGCACGGAGGACTCGGACGAGCTGAAAGAAATGAAACGGCAACTGCTCGACTGGCATATAAGATTTCAGGTGATTGACAATTCGTGTAAGGATTTAAACGAGCTGTCAGCTAGAAGTTGGGGCGAGTATGAGTGTGTTGATGATACGGCACATTATAATTTTATGTTCGGATACAAATCACTTATTGATGTGCTCGTTAATGAACTGTCCGAATGTAAATTACGTTTAAATACAGCAATCAGACGGATCGTGTATGATAATAAGAGTAATGGACAGATTGTTTTGTATACAGATGAGGGGGAGAGTTTTTATTGTGACCATTTGATTTTAACCGTCTCTTTAGGGTGTTTAAAGGCAAATACGATCGAAATATTCCCACAACTGCCACAAAGTTTGACTAATTGCATCAATTCAATGGGATTCTATGCGATTGGTAAAATATATCTCTTCTTCGAATACAAGTGGTGGAAAGGACAGGGATTTCAATTACTCTGGAGAAATGATACGAGGTTAGAGGAAGAGGAACAGTGGCTTAGAGGATTGACTGGTTTTGATGTTGTTTTTAATCAACCAAACGCATTGCTTGGATGGGTGGGGGGAGAGAGTGTTGAAATTATGGAGCGGTTAGAGGAAGATGAAGTTGGTGAAGCTTGTATACGTTTATTAAAGAAGTTTTTATCGGATTTGGAAATTGCGCCATTGAGAAAAGTTATCAGGTATGGATCGGTTTGATTTTCAATTGAAATTCGCGTTCTTATTTCTGCATTGGTGAATTTAAACAATAGTGCGGGAAATTCATCTAGGCGAATTACAGAGTGATAAATGAACGGAAATGAAGCACTTGCATTTTCCGTAATATAACGGATCATAATAATTCATTAGATGAAGGCAAGTCGTTAATATTCCTGGCACAAGTTTTATTCTTTACTATTCGCTATTATTCATAATAGACATTTTAACACTTTGATGAAGGGTGTTTTTAATCGATCTCTAGTGCGTTGCTTGTGCATAATGAAGCGCCTAATAATGCTAGTATTAATTAAATTAATGTGATCTCTACTGACGACGGTCATGGGTATTATTAAATAATGTAATTATATATAATTTCCATATTGATCTATCAAATTTTATGAGAGCTCTGCCTCTATGCTTTTGCTTGTTAGAATTCCATTTGCAAGGGTCGCGTTTATTTCATTATTCCCGCAACAGATAAACAAAAATGTGAGAGCTTTCCATTGTACAAAAGCACAAAATAAAACCACTAATGTGTCCCGGTATTGATTCTTTTTTATTATTTTTTTTTAAATAAAGTCGAAATTAATTAATTTTCAAGGATATTTTTGTGGACAAATAAAATCATTTAATTTTAATGACGAGTAAATATTTATCTTTGACGGTCGTAAAATTTCTGTTACATAATTTTCTCGCTTTTCTAGTTCTGGTGAAAATGATTTTCCGATTTTGTCTATTGTAAATCAAGTGACTGAATCAATATCTCAAAATTCGGGTGGACATAAAACAACAATGAGATTAAATTTTGTTTAATTAAAACCCGGTGTACCTATACATTATTTAATAAAGTGATATTTTATGCTGTACTGGTAACGGTGTGGAGTTTCGATTATAAATCGTGAATGGAATCATAATAAATTGACACTAAAATTCATTATTCATGCGAAAAAATGCCGAAAAATGGTATAAAAGTGTCGATACTGGTGTATTATTGAAATTCCGCTTTTTCCTTTTTAACAAAAAGCCAAACGAGTTAATCGAATCTGGTCCGACTCTCGGTATATTGAAAATTTCATTAGGCTGAAGTTTTTAAGTTTTTCTTTTATTGAAATTCTTTTATCGTTGTAACATGACGGTGATATATATAATGACCCAAACAGTCATATCCACTTTATTATTGACAGTCTTAAGGTTTTTCTTTATTGCTTTTCCAACCTTTTGACTTTTATGCTTTTGTCTACCGCACAAGTTTGCAATTAATCATCTCCGAAATGCACCTTCATCATTAATCTTCCAAACGAATATAAGAGGCCCATATTTATTTAAGGTCCAATTGTGCGGACTGATTTGAAAAATTCTCCGAAAATCACCACGTAAAGAACATTGGCCAGATAGAATTTAAATGAAATCTAGGGTGTTATATCAAACATGCACCCCATACTGCGTGTATTGGCCCCTCTTCCGTGTTCAATTCAAATATAATATTAGCTTAACAAAGTAAACAGCAACGTTACATGGTTTTCTCTTGTTTTTCAATTAGCGCAAATGGAAACAAACACAAAATTATATTATGTTTGTCCTTTAATTGATATTGGCGTGTAATTTGTGTTCAAAACAGAAGTTTCTCCACTGCATCGATCAACAAAACCCTCTAATCAATATCTATGTTATATTATGCTAACTATGCGCCCACTCTCCTATAAATCCAAGCACTTTATCCAAAATTCCCGCATATTTTAATATTACCAAACTGAGTAATAATAAATGTAAGTCTGACGTGTTTATTTACATGTTCTCTTCATGTACCTTTCATACTAATTATGAACATGGTGAATTAATTTGTAGTGAATCTTCCACAAGTTTCCTCTTCATAGAAATTTAATGAGAATACCACAACCAATGTTCTATTACCTATAATTAGATGATAGACTATAATGAAAAGCGAAGTTCTACAACCTTGTTTTGCGATTAACGAACCGTTTTTATCCCATTCCACCTGACACAGAAAATTTCTGAAAGACAATATTCGAGCAGAAAAGATTTTGAGAAATCTATATATTACCCTCCACAAACTTTGCACAAATAAGCCAAAGAGCGCTGATTTCAGTGGCATGTGTAGGACACTTTTAATGGTCTCTTTCCGTTAGGAAATAAAAAATACGATGCTGTGATCTTATTTCACCAACCATTAGACTTTAAAAAAGTTCTCTCGAATTTATTGTCCATTAACGGTATTGTTTTTTGTGCAGGACGAAATGGTTGTCTAACCCCTGGATAAGGGGCGGCTATAGTCACATAGCTTCGGAATGTGATCACTCCGGTTATGGAATACGTAAGCTTGGTGAACCCGTTTATGTGGATGATGTGCCAAGAATATTATTAGCCGGTGAAGCTGTACATCCATCTCACTATTCCACAACGCATGGGGCCTTCGAGTCCGGTCAACAGCAAGCTACAATACTGCACGAATTTATTTCAATGAAGGACTGAATTTTGATGTTTTGTTGTTGGGTCAAAGGCCGTACCCCCAAGTGCTCCAAATAAATGTATATAGAACGAAATAAAGACGAGACGACTGGAAACTGAAATTTGTTTTCATTCAACTGGAACACGAATCAATTGCATCAATTTTTTAGCACAGTATGCGGCCTTTATTGATTATTTCTGTAATTCTTCCAGGCTGACGGTGAGGGGCAAGAGAGAAACTCATAATTGAGGTTACTAGTTTGCATATTTCAGCGTTTAACATTATGTTCATAAAACAATAGTTGATATAATAACGTCATTTCGAATAAAGCGTAATTGAAATGAGTAGAGAATTTAGTGCGGGTGTCGCGCTTTCACACTGTAAAAGAAAACAAAGCCGGAATTAGGGAATAATCTCTTTCTAAGACACAACAAGTCGGACTGTCGCTCCAAGTGTTCATGTTAATGAGACATTGCTTAATTGGTTTATTGGAAGGATATTCCCTTTAAAATTTAAGAAGAAAAGTATTGCGGAGCGCAACTTGTGCGCGCACTATATACAATCGTGGAAAATTGTGTTCATGTGCGCCCTGTCGACCAGACAGTCCTTCGTACGCGGTGGTGTCCTTAAAACCAGACCCTCAACTTCCCACCGGATCACTTTACGTACGTGTGATGCGTCCATAATTCCCAACTTTCATAAAACAAACGCGAATTATGGAGAAAAGTAAAGAGAACTCTACAGGTCTGCACGATCTGCCGCCCCATGTGTATGCCATCATACACGAATTTCTTTTAGGTGTTCACAATCCCGAAGCGGATCTTAGGAAACCCCATTTGCGGCAATCAGTCGCGAATATATTCCCCTTTATCATATTCATGTATGCGCTTTTAATTGGTGTCGGTGTTGTTTCCAATTTGGCCATATTCATACATATAATTAGGCATAAATTGTATCGGGATGCCACTTATTGTTTCATCATAAATAACATAATCAGTGATTTAATGAAATGCATTGTGGTTTTGCCGATTTCACTCTATGTTTTATTGGTACACAACTGGATATTGGGCGAATTGCTGTGCTCGTTTTTGCCGATGATACAGGTGAGTTGTTTTGTTTTTAGCGATGATATATAATTTGTTCATGTGGTAAATTCAATTACAAGGGCGCCTGGTCGCTGTTTAATTTTTTAACTGCAATATCATGTGAGTTTACATTTAATTAAAGCCCTCCTTTAGAAAACAAAACCAATTATTATTCACCCGATTTTTAATGCATTATTGTTTTAATTAAGACATTTTCTTTGGAGTACTTGTATTTGTGTAGTTCTGCAGAAGTCCTAGGTGCTTCATTTTATTGAATAATTAACGTTTTACGAGTTTACAGTAAAAAAACTTAGGAGGATGTTCAGTACGCATTTACATGTCAAAGCACTTGTTAGCGATTCGAATTTAGAGCGAACTTGTTAATCCATCTCTGTAGCTTTGCTTACCATTTTGAAACAATTAAAAAATTCGCTCGGCCAGATATTTTAATTATTTCACTGAAAATGGCTAGTTCAAATGCGACTTGTGCAACGAGAACTGTCCGTCAAAAACAAAAAGGAAACAAAATCAGAAACGTAACTAATTATTTAACATTTTGCTTGTACATGCAGCTTATTTCCATTATTTCTGTTTAAATCCGAAAATAAAGCTAATTTAATGTTGAGAGAAGCCGCTTCTCGTTGCCGATTATTGATTGGAATGTATTTAATTAATTCAGCCAATAATTATACCAGAAAAACAATTTAAGTTTTCTTAATGAAAGCCGTAATTATAAATAAGAGCATATATTTTTTAGCCGTTTGCAAATACCTTCGGGTACGGTATAGGTATATGAAAACAGCAGGCAAACACATAATAAATATACAAAGTGGAAAAGCTTAGTTCGCGGGCGGAAATGCGAAAAATTAAATTGTTATATTATGTAAATTTCTAAGTACAGCTAAAGTGCTACTATTAATTTCTGGAATTCCTTTTCTCACAGGGAAAACTTCATAATATTAAAAAGGGGCTCCCGAAGAAAGTCGCTTGGCACATTTCTCACCGGGATTCAATAAGATTAACAACCGTCTTAATTTAGATTTTAAATAGAATTGGATACGATTTCAGATGTACCAGGTCCCCTGATTCGACGTAAATTGCGAAAACGTGTTTGTCTAGCTTTTATATTAGTTGTAATAAAGCGAGAGATTGTGCTGGCATTATGTTTTATTAACTCTTCTATGTAGAGAGCCGACAAAAGCCACTTCTTCCTCCCATGGAAATTCATTTCGAGCGTTCGAAATAAATCTTTATCAAAATTATTTTATATATTTCGTATGCTACCTGTCGCAAAATATTATGATATATGAAAGTATCTTCTCTGCAACTAGCATAATTTTTATATTGCGATACCGTGTGTGGCTGAGCGGATTTACGATAAGAAATGTTACAGTTTATGTTAAAGGGTTGCCGGAATTATGAGTTGGGATTCCAACAGTCTCTATTTCCAATAATATGTTTTCCAGAAGTACATGTTCCTCAGTTTTTGTTGTCTGTTGTGACAGATACCAATACCATGTTTCTGAATTTACCACAAAAACAACTTTATATGTTATTCATAAATAAAATTTACTTCGAACATCCGTCTGGAAGGTTTATCTTTTTTCCCCTGCAATACGGAAAAGCCTCTTTAATTTAAACAACAAACTGTCGCTCTTTGTTTCGAGAACTTGATATAAGCTGATTTTGGAAAACAAATCACACTTTTTGCTCACCTAGCATAATCCTGGAATCACTTTCAACAATTACTATTTGTGCAATATTCCATATTTGATAGGCAGCGCAATATGTGCTGCAATTAGGCCTTTAGGATCGGAAATTAGTCATAACCCTGTTAACGAGTAGACATATAATTTGTTATTTTGATGGAATATGTAGTTTAGGATAATAGGATATGTAATTTAGTTTGTGAATAAATTGGACACGTGGTTAAATCATTAATTCGAAACTTTTTGAAGAGATTGTACACTGACTACATCCATATATGTATAATTATATATAACTATTTTTAAAAAAGAAAAACTGTTTAATTTATTTCCTATAATGCAAAGTTCCTGGGGCGGCTTTATTATCCAATTGGGATGTAATGGAAAATTCTAGGTACACAATAAATATGAATACAAGCTTCAGTACAGTTTAGATTAGTTTTAGAGGGGAATAATAGGTATGTTTTTCCGTAAAAGTAGAATGTGTCAGAGTAAAACTTGAAAAGTTATTAATAAACATGCGGTGGGCGATACATTTTTCAAAGGGCGATCGTTGGATTACGCACAAATCAATAATTTAATGTATATATTAACTGGATTATCTATTTGAGTGGCAGATAAAAAATAATACTGAAAAATTCAATACACTTTGTATAGACATTATAAAGCCGTTACACCGAAGCTTTCAACTTGGCGAAGATGGAAATAGTGAATATACAAAAAGAAAATTCAAAATAGAGTATTTTGACGGGGGAAACGATTCGGCAAACAAAAACAAGTCCTTTTGTATACTGGCTTTCAGCCAGGATGTCTACCCATTTTTAATTGCTAATCACATGTGTGCTTGTTCACCGGAATAGTGTCGATAATGGATTTCATGAAATATTAATGACAAATTGACATCAGTATTATTAAATAATTCACATAATAGCAATAGTTACAATGTGGCGTTATCGGTTTTCACTCATTAGTGTAAGTGGAAGTCTAAAGCTTCTACATAGGTATAATACTACATAAACTTCACACAGAAGTCGCTTGAAACTAATATGAAACATGAAAATTCTAATACAAAAGGAATGCTAATTTACAACTAAAGTTAATTAACCGATGGTATCTAATTACTTATAATTCCCGGGGGGACTATAAATAGTGGAACAACCTTCAGTTCACGGTATGAAAAACAGAAAAGTTCACTCCTTATCTGACATCCAAACTCTTTATACCGATGGTGAGAAGAGAAATTTTCCTTCTAAATAGGAATCCTTACACGACGCCTCATGGTGCTTATTGTTAAAAGAAAACACACTCACTCTGGATATTTATTATTCAAAATTTCCAAATGAGCTTTTTCTAAGACCCATATTACATTTATGTGCGGTTTCATGTGGTAGGTACAAATACAAAAGATATAAAAATAAACTGAACAACATTTCGAAATGAAACGAAAGTGTATTTAAAATGTAACAAATTTTTCTAACATACTATTTTATGTATCCAACAGGATATTCCCTTACACACAACGACGTTGACATTTTTGCTAATGGCCTGGGACAGATATCGTTTAGTTAGAAATCCAACAAGACCTCGTTTACCAGCTTTTGTATGCACAATTGGAACTTGGCTCACTTCAGTTTGTTTAGTGTTACCGTATCCGATTTACATAATGTACGTCGACTTAGGGGTAAGTATATAATCCTTATGCTCAACCAAAATCCCTTAATGTGTATAAAATAACAACTAATGAAAATCATCCTCTTGTTCTTTTTATTACAAAAGGCAAATGAAATATTCAGGGTGTATTTAGAGCGGTGAATGTGCCTTTTATTCCATTTCCCTTTCCGGATATAGGAGAGACTGTGTGAATTTTCTGTAAAAATTGAATGACCCATTTTCTTATTACTGTCCGTACGGATGTAAGTAAAATGTACCTACTTGTCGGCCGTCTCCAAATCCGAAGCATGCCAACAGTGTGCAAAGTGAAAAATCCATTCCGTTTTTAGTTGAGAGGAAATAAAAACTATGTTTTATTTATGTTATTTATAGTAATATATATTTTTCATCTTTCATTTATGATATTGTTAGATCCCTCTGAGACTTTGCTGTCATGTCGTTTTATCAAAAGGTAATTGGGAATTGGCTTTCCATATAGCTTTCCTCTAAAACCCTGATTTTTCAATCAATATTTACTATAAGTTTGTGTCTATTTTAAGTTTTATAGCAAATGTTTCCCTCGGGATATAAACACACAACTTTATAAATGGTGTATGAAAGGTGCGCCCTTAATTGATAAACTTGCCTAATATCTTGATTAATTTAATTCAGAATCTCTGAATTAATTTTCGTTCTCGAGATTCCTCCTTTGGTTAAGGTGTATTTAAAATATTGAGTTGGCGAAACCGTAAATTAATATCTAATAACACGGTCTGAAGATTGTTTGAGGTCATTACATAGTTTCAGTTTTCATAAGGGGAGTAATGATGGAAACTTTTCCCGAGAACTTTAGGACATTTATCTAAATAATCTAATTTGTGTTGCCATAAACTGGAAAATACATGCCCGTTCTATAAGGTAGTTATTATATTTTTGTTAGTGTAATCTCGTTTAGGCGCCTTGCTGAATACTAATGGCAGATCAAGCGCTATAACTTGCTTGGTAACTTTAAATATTCCCACAATGAGTACTTTATTCACACAATAAGTGGGTTAACGAGGAACCGAATGTACGATATAAAGCTCCTGATTTTGCCTGAAAATAGAAAAATGGATCGACAGGGTATAATAAAGCGTAGAGCAGTTTGTGAAGTGTTGAAAAACATATAAACATCGATTGGAACTTTTCTTTGGTAAAGCGTACCTTTTACTTATTTTTTTTTCGTTCACAAAAATAGAAAACTACCCCTCCATACATTATACAAGTAAGGTGCAAAATCTATCGCTTTTCTGTCCTTGATCCAACTTTCAATTTAATAAAAATGTCAAACAAGATTTAGGAAAGTACACCAGAAGAATTCAAATGTTGCGCTTTTGTAAATTAAATGCTAATTCATGTGTGTGCTGGTAAATTTATTATTCTAGTTTCAAAGAAGCGCAAATGTGTACATAAGGTTGTAAATAAAATTATAATCATAAATCAGCATAGTAAATTCGCTTGCTTCGTGGAAGTAATTCAAATCCGAAAGGTATTTGTGTTATTTAGCACTCAACAAAAATTTCCATAAAAAATCTTTTCAGTATAATCTGATGGGCAAGTTGATAAAAAAATGCGAAGTATGGCTCTCTACACAGAAACAGAGTAGGACACAAGTAGCTTTTGAACTTTACAATTTTTATAAAGCTTTTTTATTTTCTAAACAAATAATAGGATGTTAATATTACGTTCATCATTCTATACATAATTATATTTTGTTTGTCAACTTTTCCATTTATTTGCTTTTAGAGTCAGTTTTTAATTTTCTTTCTCCCTTTTGAGCCAATTTTGTGTTATTGGCATTCACATGGATCATCCTCCCCAGATCACTCTTTATCTGCTTAGGTGAAATATTATAAATTGAATCCGAAATTCCCATTAAAGGTGTTTATATTTACGTTTGTCGATAATAAATACTAAAATATACGGCCTTTATTTATCTTTGAACCAAAGTGCCGCGCTGCAAATAAAATACTATATATCATCACTTTTAGGTGCTTGTTTATTTTTTATCTCGACTCGTGAAATCTAATCGATTGTTATCGTAATATAAACACAAAAACAATCCAAAAAATAAGTGTGGAAATAGTGATTTATTATCTAGAAAAGTTCCTAATTGCATAACAAAATATAGTTAACAAAAAAAAACCAGTCTAAAACTTTTCATTAACAGGTTTGATTATCAGTTCATGTACTTGAACATGTGGTGGAGTACTTAAAACGTACAAAACTCCATCGGTAATATCCTCCGCCAAAACTGTGGGCATATCCTTGAGGATCGTAGCAATTTCATCGTCAAGTTTGAGACCATTTGTGGCCGCAATTTCAGTACTTGTACAACCAGGACTGACACTCTACAATTAAAACGAAAATAAATAATTGAAATCGTATTAGTTAAAGCGAGAAACTTACGCTGATTTTAATTTTCGAGCCGATTCGATTAAATTCCAGCCGTAATGTTTCTGTTAAAGCGGTAACGGCATGTTTTGAAGCTGGATAAACGTTCATGCCAGCCATATCGATTACTTTATGTCCCACAGTACTGTTTATATGTACAATATGACCATCAATCCCGTTTTCTCGCATTACTTTAACAGCTTCACGTGTTGCAATACACAATCCCAGTATATTAATGTCCAAAATCTTCCTCCACATGTCCGTATCACCGTCATATAAATTCGTCGGCTGGATGACACCGGCATTGTTCACCAGAATGTGGACGGGCCCCACGTTCTCTTTCACCCATTTGAAGGCACTCAAAATGTCCCCTTCTTTCGCCATATCCGCTTTCACAGCGTACAATTTCCCTTTGGCACCGGTCAGTCGTTTAGAAAGCTCCACAATTTTCTCACTTCTTCTCGCCAAGCCGACAACCTAAGGGAGTAATTGATAATAAAGGACCAAGTTTGATTGAGTGGATTTTCTTTAGGAAACTTACGATTACGCCGGCTTTAACCAACTCTTCAGCGATACTCGCACCAATTCCCACACTGGCCCCGGTTACGATGGCCACTTTGCCAACCCAGCGATCCATAGATAGAACCATCGTGATTTATTATGTGTATTTGTATAGTTGTAGTGTTCAGTTAACGATTTGTAGACTGATTACTCAACCGCTATCGTTTACCGAGTTATATACTCGTTGATTGTAGGTAGGAGAGATGATGAGACAGAAATTGAGTATTTAGTTGTTCTATTAACGAAAATAACGATAATGCTTTTTTTGTGCCATCACTTTATTTGCGTTAAATTGCACAATATTATGAAATGTGGCAGTTTTCAGATCCGAATTCCAAAATAAGGGGGTTTTATTTGGTAAGGAAAGGCAGTTTGGCAAGGAGTCTATAAAATACATGCACGCAAGCTCGCAAAATAAAATTACTCCTGTGAAATTGTGTGGTAATGAACATTTTATCAGGGGTATAAAAGTCACACAATATTCAATAAAAAAGTCCAGATAAAATAAATGCTACAGAATATTATCCACTTGATAAGTTGGGGTAATAAGAGGGTGATATTGTTGTATAGCGAAGGGTATCGCTTAGCCTTCAAGCCTCGACGACACACAGAAGTGTTATCTGAAAAGCATCATTTTTGATTTACGTGGTGTGGCAGTAAATAGTAATTCTTCTGTAAGTAATAATGAAACTAATTTTGACTGTTATTATGCCTTGCACAAAGGCTTTTCTAGCGTTCTCATTTTCGGTTGAGCCAGATTACAAAAGTTTATAAGAAAGGATTTTAATGAAATGTTTGTGTTAGGAATAGGTTTATATCATGGTAATAAGGTGTATAGGGGTGTTAATTTGTTAATAATGTTGCCAAATAGTCTGCGAATTAGACGATTTGTTGAACAAGTTTTGGGAATTCAATAAACGAGTATTAAATTGTCAATATGTTAATATAAAATGTTCCCCATCTTCCCATTCAACTTCGAGTACGTACCATCATGTTTAATAGAGCAAAATATATTTGAATACATTTCGTGCGCCGACAAGATTTCATATTCTTTTGAGTATTTCATTTCTTTTTTGCCGAGAATAATCAAGTACAGGATAGTATATATGTATATATATAGATTTAAATATGAACATTTTCATTGTTAATTAAATTACCAAGAAAGAAAGCGCCTCTTTTCGTGTAGTAGAGGAAGTTTAAATAACCATCTCATTTGCTATACGAGAAATAACATTCTTAGGATCTTAGGTATTTGTATAACAGACTATATACATGTTTATAGTTTATGCAAAATGCCTAATACCTCTTCATTATTAGAGAAAATTATTTCCCAACATTTTCTCTTACACAGGTTTTTAAATTTCCGTTAAGAGGAACGCGCTTCTTTTTTCCAAGAAATTACATTTTTTTGTGAAATGAAAAAGGCGTTATTACCGTCTTCTAAATCTGCACAAGTTTACATTTTACCATTTTAGCATTTTATATATATTTTTAAATATCCTAAGTGAATGAAATTGGAGAGAGAGTAAAGTAATATAACAGTCTCATCTTCGAGATTTCAGATATGCAACTAACAGTAGCTAATCATATTAATCCCAATTGAAATAAACGCGTTTCCTGCTCTAAGATTTAATTAGAAACGATAGAAGTTCTGACGAGGCACTTTCGTTAAAAATTCGAATGTCTTTAATTGAGTGAAATTTCAATAATTCCCTACACCTTGTTCCATTATATGTATGTAGGTAAGTGTTTTGTATGCGTTGTACCTCTGCTGGGTTATGTTAATTTACTTTAATAGAATAATGAAATTGTGGGAGACTTTTAATTGACAAGTGAAATTGTTAGCTTAAAAGCGCCGTTTTCACTAAAGCAAACAAAATTAGCATTTATTTATGGTGGTAAAACACTTTCCATCTCCAATCGATGACCAATTGAGATTATATTTAAGCAAACAAACATTAATTTTCCAACATAGTGACAACTTATTCATATCGAAATTGATAAAATTTTCCATTTAGTCTTCAATATTATATTAATATGGTAAACAAAGAGTCAATAATTAATATAACATCAAAAGATTTAATGTGGTTTGTGAATAAGGATGTATATTGCATACTCTGTTGAAATAAGATGAAGAATTTTCATTTGTGGTAATTAGAATCATTGTTTATTTAGGTTTGATCACAGCATTTCTCATTTCCAGAACATCCCCTATATGAATCTTACATGCATTCAATTCCACAAATATTTAATTCCCTCCAGAATCAGTTACAAATATTTATAGCTAATATTATTTTTCTATGGGGAATTGCATCGTTCAGTCGAAATCGATAGCTTCCATTAATCAGTTTGAAATAAACATTATAAGCTATTTATCTAGATTTGACTTTGACTAAAACTACAATATTGGCGGTTGCGTTAAAAATGTTTTAAGCTGTTGTAAACTCAGCAGTCGACGGATATTTAATCAATTTTAACGTTCTCGTCACACCCTAATCAGGTGTCAAGTTACTTTTTCCTCAATCACAAATTGAATCCAATCGTTAAAATTGGGGAATGCTTTATAAAATGAATGAATTACTTATTAATTAAAATATCCAGTTAAGCACAATGTTTCCTTCATAAATTCATATTACCTGCCTATTATATACCGAAGGAAAGTTTTAACGGGGAGTAATACGGATTCGATTAAATTTTAATATGTTAATGGAACCATATGCTCCTTCAAAAAAGATATTGTCATTTTCAATTGATAATAGATGCATACCTTCTCTTTCTACTTTGTATAAAATTATTCAGTTTGAAACTAATTTTTCTTCGTTGCGTGACACGTTAAGAACAAATTTCATTATAAGGACATAAACTTCTTTATTTGTTTACTGACACTTTAACTCCAATATCTTTATTATTCTTATCTGCTTCGAGTTGAATAGCAATACGAGAGCTTAGGGATGTATCTAAGTATATTTGACGGAACAACAAATATATGAATACTTCAATTTTATTATTATAACTCGAAATTGTTCTTATATTCACTTAAACGTGTTATGTGGCAGACGAAAAGTAAATAATGATAATTTTGCGCTCAATAAAACTCTTATTCCTTTCCCTTTAAACAATAAACGGGGTGTGTTATCGTTTGCTGTAGCGTATAGAGATAAAATTTACCATAAAAGCGATGTTGTAAACATCCTATAGGGAAATGTTGGTTAAAGTTAAGAGTAATGTTTCGAAGAATTTTTTCATTAAAAAGCTTCCCTATGACCTGGACATTGTTTTGCGTATTTAATTTATTTATAAAGAATTTTTGATCTTGATACATAAACTGTTTTCAAAAATCAATGCTATACAAATTTGCAAATAAAAAATCTTTTAATTCAATAAAATGTAATCAGAAGTGCTCGTTGATTGGCTTGATAATCAATTCATGGACCTATGGAAAAAAACATTAGATTTCATCAGTTTCAGCAGTCATAGAACTAAAAAATACCTGGACATGAGGGGGTGTGCTTAAAACGTACAAAACAGCGTCACTGATGTCTTCCTCCACTAAAAACGTCACAGTTTTCATCAGGTTTTTGAGCCTTTCGTCTATGGTCCAATTGTTAGTACTCAAAATCTCGCTCTTTGTACTACCAGGACTAATACTCTGCAAAGAACCGAATTAGCAACAATCAAGTGAATCCAAGCTCAAGTTTTACGGTGATTTTAATTTTAGAGCCAAGTCGATTTAATTCCAAACGAAGAGTTTCAGTTAACGCCGTAACCGCGTGTTTAGTTGCTGGGTACACGTTAACTCCCGGCGTATCGATGATTTTATGGCCAGCAATACTGTTTATATGAATAATGTGTCCATCAATTTTATTCTCTCGCATTATTTTAATTGCTTCTCTTGTGGCCATACACAGTCCAAGTACATTTACATCTAAAACCTTTTTCCATTTTTCCGTGTCGCCATCAATTAAGTCCGTTTGTGAAACAATGCCAGCATTGTTTATTAATATGTGTACAGGGCCAACGTTTTCCGTTACCCATTTGAAACCGTTCAAAATGTCTTCCTCCTTACTTACATCCGCTTTTACAGCGTACAATTTCCCTTTTGAATTGGCCAATTTTTTTGCAAGGTCTTCGATTTTCTCACGCCTCCGTGCGAATCCGACGACCTAGAAGTTGGAGTTCTTTAAACTACTACAAATGGACCTTCAATGGACTCACGTTGATACCGGCTTTTACTAAATTTTCAGTAATGCTTGCACCGATTCCCACACTGGCCCCTGTTACAACGGCCACTTGGCCTGCCCAACGATCTAATGAGAGAACCATTTTGGTAGTTTTATTGAAAATTTAACTATCGATTTAACCTTATGAAACTATTGTTTTAATTCAAAGATAACTATTATTCCACAAACAAACCTCAATCTCTGTCTGTATAAATGAAATAACTATCAGTTATATAATTATCAGTTATATAACTTACCTTTTAGTCATTGACACCTATTAATTTTAATGGGTATTTGTAAGTATTTTTTCAAGGGGAAATCGTTTTATCTATATAAACGTATTCATGACTTGGAGTTTTGAAAGCAAAAAATTGCATAAGTTTGCAAAATATGAATAGTTCTTGAGTTTTTACGATACCTATTGCTTCTGCATTGCCACAGGGCAATTTTTAGCGACCTAAAATGTCTCAATTTCAATTTTTAAAGGGATTAACTACTAAAATTGTACAAGTTCTAGAAGACAGTATAGAATATAGATTCACAAATGAGATTTATAACTATAGCCGATTACGCCGATAAAAATTCACTATTAAACTAAAGAGTTTAAGGATTCTATGTTCATGTTTTAAAATATTGCATTTACGTTATGTGTTGTTCGAACGGAAAAGGAATAAATTTCATTATACTTTCAAACGCCTTCCCCGTATTTCTTCCTATCAGTTCGTTTATCGCATAAATTTTCGCTGTATGTCAATGTCGAAGGTGTAGTATATTGCATATGAAATTCACTATTAAAAGAGAGTACTTTTATATATCCGATGTCTATCTTTATTGTTAGGAAACTGACAATGCCAATGCCAATTACATTTTATGTCCATATACAACACACAATAAGAAAATTAGGTAAACAAAAACACTGTATAACAATATGAAAGGAAAATTTAATTTTTGCGCTCAATAAAATTCTTATTTAAACCAACAATAATAAAAGGGTGTGTGGGAGAGCTTTTATTCAAAAGATAAAACTTATTACGGAGAAATTGACGCTGTAAACAATTTATGTCGAAATGATGTAAAGCAAATTGTTGAGAAAACATTTTTCACTGATTTTTCCTTTGGTCGCGCTCAAAGGATGTTCTTTTTTGTATTGTGACATATGTACTCTTTATCCTGTTTTTGAAATGGTGCTCAAAGCCAAAACTAATCTTATCTCTCAAGTATCAATAAGTTATCTGATCTATAAATAAAAATACATATGTCTATGCATGTATCTAGCTCAAATATTTGCAACAGTGTTTCCAATCTAAAAGAACACTTAGGTGCATAATTAGAACAGGTCGACCTAATGCTTTGCTGTGTACGGAAGGGACTTTTAGTATGCATTACATACAGCATATTAGGTATACAAGTTTCAAGTTTGTATGTCAATATCCAAAATTATGTTTCACATCGACATATCATCCATGACATAAATTCCTTTGCTTGGATAATAACTGCATTATTCACTAAATATGTATAGTGCCAATGTTCTCTTGAACCAATTTGAAAGCACTCACAATATCTTCTTCTTTGACTCTTGACTTCACTTTTACGGCGCAGAGTTTCCCGCTTGGAGTGGTCATTTTTTTGTTAGCTCTTTGATTTTGCCTTTTCTTTTCGCCCGGTCAACAACCAAAAGGGTTGATTCGATAAAAACGTATAGCCATTGGTTTTTATTAACAAAAACTTGTAATGATGCAGGGTTTAATTAATTCACTTTCCGTTAAATGCACATTTGCGACTTTTGAAAGAGGGACAAATGTGGGGTATACGCTCAAACACGCCCACATTAATGAAATTTAAAACTCATGAGCTAACCCTTTTAACATATAATGTGTATGTGATGTTTAGTATGAACAAATTACAACTTGGAAACCGAAATTTACTTATTCGTAAACCAAAGATACCTAAACTGAGGGAATTTTAAATCAATAGCATTGAATTGTAACAAATGTGTAACTCAACTAACAATAAAATCCAAAGAAGATCGTTGTTTTTTTATGATATTGAATTTGTTTGGACCTAACGGGACATTTTCTCTGAAGCAAAAATTTCTGTTGATAAAATATATGTATAGGTATAAGTATATTGAAAACATCTTCGGTCATTTAATAAAGAGAGAGCGTGTTTTTTAAAAATTGACATATTGCTATTTTTCTTAATAACATTTTCCTTATCACTTTTTCTGTTAACATTGTTTGAGCATGTTTTGATAATGGATTATCGTTCATACTAGGCAAATCAATTACATTATGAGCTAAAGCATTGTTTATACATATGTTCGCACAATGTGACCATCAATTTTGATATCATCCATTACTTTAATTGCCTCTTTTCTCTTAATACCTACCCTATACCAATCCGCAAGTACGTTTACTTCCAAAATCTTCTTTACTCTTCCCATTATTTCACCATCAATTAACTTCATTCTCTGTCCATGTCCAGCGTTATTAACTAATATTTTGGCAGGTTCAACCTTTTCCTTCATGTATTTAAAAGCGCTTTATCCCTCTGCTACTTTTACCACAACATACATACCTATATACACAGTTTTTCCTTCGCTCGGGTCACTTTTTATGAAAGCTTTTAGACTTTCTCACTACTTTTCTCCAAAGCTAAAGGTTTTATTTGATAAATATCTCATTTTCACCAGTTTTTATCCATAAAAACTAGGTATACCTACAATTTTGGACTTAACGATACCTCTGCAATATTCGCACCTATTGCCGCACGAAAACGAACAATTTTTTTTGTTTGAAAACTTTCTGCTTTTTTCACATTTTGTTCAATTTTCAAATATATTATAGAGTTTGAGGTAGAATAAGAATATGGGTCACTCGAGCAATAGGTACTTAAATATGAAACTTCCCAATATTTGACATTAAACGAGCGATTTCCAAAAACTAGTTTCCAGGTACATAAACGAGTATTTATTCGTCCCTATACATCTCTACCTCGACGAAAGCCACAAGTCCCAAGGGTATCCTTTCCTGTCCTGAAATTGTCGGTCCATAAAATATGGATGCGTCAGCACAAAAAACAATTACCCAAAATGAACATTTTAACTAGGACATAAAGTCACATAATATTTAATATAAAAGCAGAGGGGGCACAAAAGTTTCACGATCACTTCAACATTATCCTGTGCAGATATAAATAAGGATAAGTGAAAAGCTAACAGAGAACAACATGTACTGATAATGATAGAGTTAAAACTTTTTGAATTAACACGATAAATAAGTATTAGGGTGCTAATAATATACACGGTATTTATAATGTCAAAGAGTTCATAGGAAGAAGCGATTTTTCCTTTATGTTGATCGTTATGTACCTATTTATGATTTGCTTTGAAGCTTTATTATATATAGATACATGTATGTATATGCAATTTATCGGAAAATTTAATAATGAATATTAATGATGTAAGAAATCGTATCTTCGTATCTGATTCATTAAAAATGTTTCTAATCTTTGATGTTTCTTATTTGCAGAAGTACTCGAAATTTGATACCTTCGAGGGTGTGGGAATTTGCACAGTTAATTTGGTGGATGATATGAAAGAATATATGAGAGGAATATTTCTCGTAATGTAAGTATTAAATCTAACTGTCTGAAGTTAATTGTACAACTTCTCCTTTTTCATTACATTTATTTAGCTTCGTTCTTATTTCTCATCAGTTTTCCAAAAATATCAGACGCTCTTTTCATGTTGAAACATTCCAATCATTTTAATATATTTATGGCTTACCTGTACATCTAATATACTTCCCATAAATAATTCATATATACAACCAATCATGTACATACATCCAATATTTGAGCCTGACGCAATCTAGATTTCTGATTATTACACACAATAAGTGATTCATTGATATACGAATTATTATATGCAAATTTTTTGATTTATTGCCTTGGACGCAATTGATTGAAATCCTAAGTTATGGGCTGTGGGCACATTTTCTGTCACCCAAAGTGGTTTATCAGTGCATTAATATACATATATAACAAACTTTTTGGATATACACAATACACATCTTTGTTTACTTTCCAACAGTAAACTTCTGAAACTACATAAAACTGCCTCAAAATATACCAACTAAATTATTATATCTGGATGAAGATTTAGTACCGACTAATTTCCTTCAAATTGGGCGTAATTTTTATTCATATTAGGTACATCGTTTTTGAATGGCCTCGTGAATGCAAACCCGAATATAATAGCCAAATGGCTATGCAAATTTAATATTGCCGCTCCATTGAGTTTAAACTAATTTAATTTACGTTTGATTTTTTTTTCAAACGAATTGTCTTTAACCATCAGTGTTTGTATTCGATAGTCAAATTAAGTTTTAGTAGGGACATATATTTAGCGAATCTTTAGTATATAAGGTTTTATTTAATTTTATGAAGCAATTCACTTCAATATTGAATGAAAATAAAAAAGAGCCTTTTAAATGAGACGGCACGTAATAATTTCAATAATTTCATTAAGTTTCAAAGAAGTCTTTAAATGAATCTTATTGTCGACGCTCTTTTCAATTTGACAATTTTATTAGATGCATTCTCTATAACTTTTTGCCATTAGAACGTTTTTGATTTGTTTTGCTCTCTGAAACCTAATTTGAATTCGATGAAATAAATACAAATCGGTATAATAAAGTTAATGTGCGATTCACAATAACACTATTTGATTATCTGTAATTAAATATATTAAAATGATATAAAATATAATATGAAATTTTCCTAAAATTAAAACAAACACGTATCCATAAAAAGTAATTTAATTAATGTTGGAAATTGAAATAAAATGCAAATTTGAAATAGGTACTCGTGTACTAATTTCCCATTGAAAGCCAACGTCAAATTAACATTCTGTTAACAAAACACATTTCAGATGCATGTATAAATACGTCCATGGCGCAATTTTTTTCCATTTTATTTACAAAAGTGCAAACAATGAACAGGATCCTGCATCCCAGCCTATTATCCTGATGCGAACGAATTCCCTAACAGCGAATCATTCACCGAACAAATAATTCAATGGAAATAAATGCGCATTTTATAGGTATGCCGGACCTTTAGGGACCATTTCTTACTTGTTCGTCCGCATTTCACGTGAATTGCAACACCAAACTCCGCCAGCGGTGATCCTGTTTGAAACTTCAAGGAGCAAGGACGGCCGTTCCAGGACCGACTCCCATTCAACCACCACGGATTTCCGGTAAGTCTAACTAATTCGAGACAATTCATTCTCTTCAGATGTGCGCTTTCTTAAGATGAAATGTAAAAATAGCGCGCTCCCAAAGCATTTTTTCACACTTGCATCACGGTTTTTCTAGGAGCAGCCGTGGCGAGTGCGACAGAAGCAGTCAATACAGCCGGAGCAGTTATCGTGACCATGATGGATCGAGGGCGCGTTACGAAAGCCATCACGAGCCCGAACTGGATGTAGTGAAAGAAAAACGTACCCAGAAGTATCTTGTCTCTATGGTGACAATGTATGCATTGTGCTTGTTCCCCTTGATGATATTGCGTTTGGCTCGTTTGGCCCTGCTGGAAACTTATGAAAATACTCGCAATTTCGACTTCACTTATACAATGTTTGTATGGATCGGATTTCTACCAACATGTTCTACACCGCTCCTGTATGTTGCATGGCAAATGAGCAGGTAAAGAAAATATTCTCTATCGCTATTTACTTTCCATTATACTTGGAAATTGCTCAGCGAGGTACATACACCAAATACGTTTTAAATTTTATTGGGTGTTTTATGTGATGTATAATGCGACCGCCACAGGCTGTTATTTTAGTACATGCATGTAACGATCAGCGTGGAATTTACTTGGAGGGGTTTAAGAAAGAGGAGGCGGTTTTTAGAAGTTGTACGCAAAAAAATTAATTTTTTAAACTAATTTTCGCTGAAATAGTATATAGTGATTTTGAAAATTTTAATTATTACAGATCGTCAAAGGAGCGTTTGCGAGGCTATTTCCGGTTTAGCAACCGGAGACTAAGGCAGTCGTGTGAAACAGTTGTAACCGCCGCCGGAACCCCGGCCGCTTTACGAGCCAAATCAAACCGCACCCACGACTCAATTATCCATCAGGTAGAAGAGGGCTATTCTGACAACAATAGCTTTCAGCAGGATTTCAGTTCGTCCTGATGACATAAATCCGGAAATTAGTAAGTATGGCCTTCATCCAGCGGACTGTTCTATTTTTAGATGATTGTGGCGAAAATTAACTCCTCGAAAGCAGCTAAAAGTTTTAACAAGAAATTTTTATTTAATTATTGGTTCATCAAGTTCAATAGTAACTTATGTCAAGGGATAATTATGAAAGTTTAAAATATCGGAGAGATTCGTTACGAATTTTAATGTTTTCAATAAATTTGATGGATTAATGAGAGATGAGGTGGCTCGAGTAAGTCGTGTGCACTGGGCGAACGTATTATACTATATGGATCTATAATAAAATTATGTAATCTCCATTCCTATGTAAATGTTGGTGTTTGTACTAAACCTTCGAGGCTATTTGTCAAAATCATGTTACATGCGGTAGGAAGAAAGAGCGCAAAACTCGCATATTCTAAATTATTCAAATGTAAAAGTTAAACCTGGAAATTTTGAGCATTTGCACATTTTCACGTTCTATCCTTGGTCAAATTCAGAGGATATGTATGCATTCATATAGGTTTTATTTGATTATTCAATTAAATCACTGTCCTATTTGATAGTGAAATATACGCAAAAACCGTAATCATTTCACTACATTAAAAAACAACTTGCAAACAAATTCATTCAAATATTCACCACTTTTCATATTTAATTCAACTTTTTTATGTCTGTTTCTTTCAGTACGATTACCATGAATTTGTATTTGATTCGCAGCGAGATGCTCATCTAAAAAGAGGATTTATAAAAAACCTTCTAACTTGCATTTGATATGGGGACTATTTCCACAAATTTTTAATGAATACAAAGTTTAACATGGGCATGGATATAGATATGCGTTTACCTAAATATGTTGTTGAAAGGGAAAGTTTGTAAATAAAATTATACACGTTTATGGTTTTGTTTATGAGAATGAAATACGTAAATTTAATATTGTTGTTGATAACTGTATAACAAGAAATGGTCTGAGTTCAACTATTCAGTGTATGTAGTTTATATAAACATATTTGCTTGTTAGTTTGTAAAATGTACTCGTACGTATAGTCTTTTGACAAAATAAATAACGAAAATATAAGATCAATACCTAACTGGAGCAATTCTGAAAACTGATACGTTACGAAAGTAACAATTTCTATGCCTTTTGGATGATATTAATGTTTAATTTCTTTTCAAAACGGTCGATTTATACACCTAATGAAAAATTTAATATCGTCATCAATATATTGACAATACAAACTGTTGATTAAAAATTAAACTGCTTGAATGGAGTGTAAAATGAACATAAGTACAACGATAACGATACCAGTAAGTTAGTCACTAGACTTTTATTGTATCCTGAAAAGGTCTTTACGACTTTGAATTAATTGTTCTTATTAGTGAGTTTACTGCAAGCATTGATGTCTATAGGAATACAATTTTACAACAATTGTTACCTTATTAATACCTACACCTTTTTGAAAACAATACGATACCAATACATGTAGGACCAATTGTTTTGGATTTTCAGGTTACTTAAATTTTGTAATTGTAATTGAGATCTATTATATTGTCTGTATATATTTACAAATTTACAATAAATACTTTTTATGATCGAAGCCCAATTTAAGAAATATATAAAACTGTATGTATTTACCTACGTAATACATATATACTTTACTTGTATAAGTTTTTGTAAAAAAATTGCTGGATATACCTAATTGTAAAAAGAAAAATAATTGCAATTTGTTGTTAAAATCTTCGTTCAGAATTATTATATTTTTAAAATGATTAATAAGGATTTTAACGAAATCCCTATGGTAATTAAAACTTTTTAATGTAATAATTCTAAACGGACTTCAAACTTATATAAGATTTATTGGAATGTGCCAAATGTTGAAGATTTTTGAAAGAAATATTTTATATGTAAATGTAAGATAAACTGAAATAAAATATATTCTATATGTACCATAAATGGGTTTAGTTAGTTAATGTTTTGATGCAAAATCAGTCTCGTTCTGCTAACTTTTTTTTCAATATCTTTAACTCATTTCGTAAAGCCTTCTTTTCTTTCCTTTCATTCTCAATAGTTTTTACCATGTTTTTAATTATGAATTTTAAAAATTCAATATCTGTTTCTTTAAGACATTCGGAACTCGAAAATTCATGACATGTACAACTTGACGTATTTTGTACATTATTTTGTTGAAATTTAGGTGACGAGTCATTTTGCGAATCGGTTGTCACCTTTTGGTGTTGTGCTGTTGATTCAACAAGTATATCGTGACTTGAATTTCGCTTCCCCTGGGAATTGTGTTGCTTTTCGGTTCTTACTGTGCTGTTATCGGAATTTGAAGAATTGTTAATTAAACTACTTACAGTTAAACGAGCCATAAGCAAATGTGCATTCATGTTACATATATTTATTAACCACGTTCTGCACTTAGCTTCATCTCTTCCAAGAGAATTAAATTTGACTTTTAAATGACCAACCTGAAGATATTGGTTTAAATTACGTTAGTTAATGATAAAAAAGTTATAAATACCGTTATATATCCCTTGTTAATCAATCGGGTTCCAAAGATAGGACCGATAGTAGGCAAACTTGTAACCAGCCCGGTATCAGAAATAGTAATTAAGCTTGTATTTGCTTCTTTTGTTGATAAGGTAGCGAAAGGTACTTCAATTTCTAAAGAAGACAAACTTGTATCTGTCGCTTTATTAGCGGTAGTATCAACGTTTTTACTTTCCTCTTCTGTTGATAAACTAGTGAGAGTTGGTACAATTTCTGGAGAAAACAAACTTGCATCTGTTGCATTACTTGAAGTACTAGCCACGTTTATATTTTCCTTTTCTGTTGATTGAATTTTTGGAATATCTCTTGCATTATTTGAAGTAGTATCAGCGCTTGTATTTTCTTCTTCTGTTAATAAAGTAGAAATTTGTTGCGCAATTTTAGAAGAAGAACATTGAGACGCATTGCTTGATAATAATGGCTTCTCTGTAATTTGTACAGTCTCTTGATCTTTTTCTAGAAGATTCACTTGGTTTGACTCGAATGTATCATTTTCAAGTTGATCAGGATCTGTATACTTCCTTAAACATCTCCAACATTCGTTTGACCACCAAGAATTCGCACCGCAAATATCGCTTATCCACCTTTGGAATTCCTCCTGATTTCCGTTAAACGATTTAAACTTGCTCAATAACTGTCCAGCCTAAGAAATAATCTTATTAAAAACAATTTCATAACTAAAATTTATAATTAAATACATTGGTGAATCCTGCATCAGTTAATTTACTAGCATAAATATCCCCAATTCCTGTTAAATACGTTAATGGTTTATCATTCAGTGAAGAAGAATCAAAAGAAATATTTTTCGTGGAATTGTTGAAATTCAAATTGAATCGCTCATTTAAATCACGAAGAGTCACATCGGACCAATAAGAGGTAGAGAAACATTTTGATTCTAACCATTTTTGGCATTGTTCCTTATTTCCATTGAAAGAACTAAGTTTCTGAATTAACTGATCAACCTATTATAAGTTCATAATAAGCTTTACTAGGACATATTTAGATAACACTCTTAAATTACCGTGCGGATTCCTGCTTCTTCTAGTCTTTTTCCATAAACCTTTCCAATTCCTTCCAAAATTGTTATTGATTTAGAAGTTGTATTGTTTTTAGTAATACCTACACTAGTTTCTAGTGTCTTTGGTTCAGTTGATATATTTGAACTTGAAGAGGAATCATTCGCTACTCCTTTTATTGCTTGATAAGTAGTATTTGACCAACGCGAATTTGATCCGCAAGTGTCCTTTAACCACGCTTCGAATTTGACTTGATCCCCTCCAAAAGATTTCAACTTATCTTCTATTTGACCCGCCTAAATATTAATTTATACACAACACGAGTTATACTAGATCAAAGAAAACCGAAGTTGTATAAAAGTTACCGTTGTAATTCCTGCATTATTTAATCTCTCTCCATAAACGGGACCAATTCCAGGTAAACTCGTAACTGGCGCATTATTGGAAGAATTGAAATTGTTCGTATTTTGCTTTTCTATAGGAGGAACAGTAGGAGTGGTTCTTTCAAACGTGAAGGCCGGTTGAGAACTTACTACTTTTTGGGTTGGAGGGCTGTAGCGAATAGGTTCGCTTACTTCATATGTGGGGGTGTAACTAACATTGCTTCTAAGAGCTTGATATGTACTATTTGACCAACGTGAATTAGAATTACATTCACTTTTTAACCAACTTTGAAATTGTGCTTGATTCCCTCCGAAGGAATTCATTTTATCCATTACTTGACCAGCCTATTTTTTAATATTAGGTATTATTAAGAATTAGCAAACAATTGCAAAATGCAATCATACCGAGGTGTATCCTGCTTCGTTAAGCCGTCTTCCATAAACAGCACCAATTCCAGGCAATGCTGTAACTGGCTGAGAATGGAGATTTCCTGAAGAAGCACCTTGTTTTCTACCCATTTTTTTCACTTTTAGTCGAAGTGATTAGAAAAACACTATATATTGTGATTAATTATTTGTAGATAAAATGATTAGATTATTATTTTGAATTTATATAATTTCCTATATTATTTAGTTAGGTACATATGTACATGAATTATATTTTGAGAACATTCTTTTGTTCTTGCTAAGACTATATTTAATAGATATTATAATTAGCATTTGTTGTAATTGATTAATTACATTAGAGAGTAAAAACAGTTTTGATATCGGTCTATACGTATTTTCAAATTTAAACATGCAAAAGAATTGTTTGCCATCGCATTTATATCTATGAAACATAAAGCGGTTCGACTCAGATTCCTGAATCGCAAGCATTTCCCTTTAGCTGTTGTACAGTAGATGGCCAGCAAAGTCTCCTTTTGTAATTTAAACATGTTTTTAAAAACTAAATTTTATAAATAAAATAAATATGGTCTATAAATTGTAAAGTTTTTAAATGTATTCCATTTTTAAACCAGTATTCAATTAATAAACGTGCTAAATTTTTAACTCATTATAAATAATAATGTGTAGATAAATAATCTATTATTCATCTGAATTACCTCTAGTATTTTATTGATAAACAAAATAATTGCCAAGTATAGGTACAGGCACTTCGGAATCAATTTGTATAATGTATTTATTATATAAAATTCAAAACTCTGGGTTTGAGCTTTAAGGCGCGAAAGCTCGGTGTGTACAAACCTTTCGCAAATTAATAAAATATGTATGTACGAACAATTTAAAAAGAGACACATCAAAAACAATTATCAATAATTTAGTTGTTTTATAAACTATGTACACATTATAACTTACAATTATGTTCCTTTGCAAAATTACAAATAAAATAACCATTTAGAACATGCGCATTTATTCTTTGTGGAGCTTTTAAAACGTGCTCTTACAAAAAGAACATTACTTCTTGATTCACGGGTGTTTCGTTGCTTACATCAAGTGTCTTTTTAAACTTCTCTTCTATACGAACTTTTTGAACCCAAAAACAAATTGAAATCATGGTAAGTCCGCTCTTTTATTTCGAATTAGCACAAACCTCTTCATTGAGAAGCGCAATTAGAGACAATTACGCAATTCAGATAAAAAAACACTTTTTTTCAAAATTTTGATTTGAATAGATAATAGTTTACAATTAAATTGCTAGCACCTTGTTGAACAATAGTTGCTTATCTAAAGTCTCAATAAGTATTGTATTTTTTTTCACAATCGCGAAATTAATCATTCCACGAATTGTTAAAATGTCTCTTACCTAATTTTTTATACTCAAATTGTATTTTGAATAATTTTTTGATATTCTACAACATAGACATAATAAATTGCAGTCTAGAAAACCGTACAGGTAATTTTTGTTTCGTTAGTAATGCTACATAATTTTTAACAACTGTATAAATACATTTTTTATATCTGCAAAACGTGATCAAGAGCAATTTCGTGTAAATTACAACTTGAAGAACAATTGCAATAATAATTCGTTACACTTTTTTGCCCGTTGTTGAAACTAGTTTTTCTGGAAAGTGACAAATTTATGGTTACCTATTATAGTTTACCTACCTGAAATAGAATCTCAAGTTTTCATTAAAAAAATTCAAATCGTCAATGTTAAAGAGCAAACAAAACTACATCTAGAGTACAAAAAAAGTGACTTATTTTAGGTAAAAATGTGTTCGAAAATAGCACAAGTTCAGGGATTCGCGATGAAAATTCCAAAGATGAGTCGTGGAATCAAAGGGTTTAAATATAAACTCTTAAATTCTTGCTTATCCTAAGTTCTTTTAGTAAAAATTGAATAAATGCTCCATTAAAAGACCATTTTGGATTAACAGTAATTTTTAACGTCAATTTGAAAAAAATTGAGGAAATGAAAATGTCCTGAAATTGGTTCAATAAACATTTTGCATAATTTATCAAGAACTATTATAGTGTTATTGAAATTGTGCTAGTTTAAATATTTTTAGACAAACAGTCCATATCTACCATTGTTTTCAATAATAGATAAACGGTTTCATATTGATTGTAACACATAGGCACAATTTCCATCCTAATAAAGTGAAATGTTTTATTAAATAATATAGTCATAAACGTGGAATAATAATAACAGAAAATATTCAACTTCTAATCGAGGAGAGCTTGTTAATTAAATTTTTTAAAGTATACACAATGAGTAATGTATATTTTTAAAATATGTAGTAGAAAGTTCACATATCATAAATAAAAAACTGACGTCAATTTATCATTGAATAGCAAAATATTTCAGCATTATTAAACATAAAGAAAATATGTAAAAGGTGGAATTAAATAACAAGAAGAACCAGATACATTAACAACGAAGTTGATTAAGTCTTTTCCTTTGAAAATAAACGTATTATGATTGATGTGCGGAGATTAGAAATGTTATGTTCCTATTTACAATTTCCCTTGTAAATTCTTGCTAATTAATTCGTTTGCTTTGCAAACTATAACGGCTTCAACTACAAAAGAAATCAAAATATTATTTTCAATGATTACATGAATTTTTTTGGATCTTGATATCCCCATTCACAGAAAGATACAATCATATAAAATAACTGGACTTGTTTATTATTTGTTTAAATTTTTCAGGTGCAGGTATGTGTAATTGCCTTCTAGTTAATACTTTAACATAAAACAGTTTATGTATTTGAAAAATAAAATTCGTAATTTGTGTGTCTCATCGATTGATTTCATAACAAAAGCACGCTTATTCGTGTGCAACTGACAATGAATACAATTTTTTTTTAGAAAATTGATTCACTTTCGTAATGTTAGCCTAGTTTTGAATGAACCCACTGCGTTTATCACCTAAAATCTTTATTTAAGGCATTTATCTAATTACGTTCATTACTATAATTACATTAGCAGGGTGTGTTAGTGTGGGTTGACCAGAAATGTACTCCAGTAAAGCTAATTAAACAATTCACCAGACTTTTTTGGTCACTTTTTCAACCTTGGGCAAATCTTCAATTGTCTGAGATCAACATTTGTAATCAGACAGTCATTAAGTTGATTACAATTTATTTATCGTTATATTCTAATTACGCCCAACCCTGCAATTATCCTCAATTACTGTCTGATTGGAATTTACAGGAGAGACAAAACTCTTCGCGGGGGCGCAATGAATTACGTAACCACTTTCCAGCCGAGTGCCCCGAAATACATTCATAATCCATCGACACAATGTAATGTCGTTCCTTTGAAAATTAATTAAAAATTACAATTTCGATTAAACTAAAGATAATAAATGTTCCGGTACCAGTCAATTCTCGATATGAAAAGCATTTTTAAAGAAACCAGTCTTCTGACCTGGTACCAGTCACCTTTCAATTCATTTAGAAAAATCAATCGCTACAAAGCGAACTAAGTGCACAAAAAGAGTAATTACCTGACATCATATATCGAAACAGAGTCAATAAACTTTTTTTAGCCGATCAAAACAGTCACGACATGCCAGAAAGCAAAACGATGAAAAATGTGTACACATTAATTTCAAATCAAATTTCAATCGATATTTCAGAGGGAATGCATTTCCGTTCATATTGGCCAAGCTGGTGTCCAAATTGGGAACGCTTGCTGGGAACTGTACTGTTTGGAGCACGGCATCCAGCCTGATGGACAAATGCCCTCCGATAAGACAATTGGAGGCGGTGATGATTCGTTCAACACGTTCTTCAGTGAAACGGGCGCTGGAAAACACGTTCCGCGTGCCGTGTTCGTCGATTTGGAGCCAACAGTTGTCGGTAAATAAGAAAAACTTGCACTTCGATCCTGGTCTTCCGTTTAAGTGTCTATTCTTGCCTTTAAAGGGGCCTTTTCTTGCGTGACCGCTTCCAACCGAAGCTTTATTGATATTTAAACGGGTAATTACTGGGTTGAAATGGGTCCATTAACCTATGCTATTAAAAAACTTTTCACTATCCTTAAATCAGACGAAATTGCAAATAAACCTCCACTTAATTATTCGATTTCTTTATATTTAGACGAAGTACGAACTGGAACATACCGTCAACTCTTCCATCCAGAACAACTCATCACCGGAAAGGAAGATGCGGCTAACAATTATGCTCGTGGCCACTACACTATTGGGAAAGAGATTGTGGATGTTGTGTTGGACCGAATTCGAAAACTAGCGGACCAATGTACTGGTTTGCAAGGTTTTCTCGTTTTTCATTCATTCGGAGGCGGCACCGGCTCCGGATTCACCAGTTTACTCATGGAACGTTTGAGTGTCGATTACGGGAAAAAATCGAAATTGGAGTTCTCGATTTATCCTGCACCTCAAGTTTCTACTGCAGTCGTGGAACCGTACAATTCCATCCTAACAACGCACACCACTTTAGAGCACTCTGATTGTGCTTTTATGGTGGACAACGAGGCGATCTACGATATTTGCCGCCGAAATTTAGATATTGAGAGACCCACATACACGAATTTAAATCGACTTATCGGTCAAATTGTGTCTTCGATTACAGCCTCGTTGCGCTTCGATGGTGCATTAAATGTCGATTTGACCGAATTTCAAACGAATTTGGTTCCATATCCCCGAATCCATTTTCCCCTAGCCACATATGCGCCGGTGATTTCCGCTGAGAAGGCCTACCACGAGCAATTAACCGTCTCTGAAATAACCAACGCCTGTTTCGAGCCGGCTAATCAAATGGTAAAATGCGATCCACGACACGGGAAATACATGGCGTGTTGTATGTTGTACAGGTAATTAAAATTATACTGAAATGAAGGAAATCTTAATGGTTTTCTTTAAAGGGGGGACGTTGTTCCAAAGGATGTGAACGCTGCAATTGCCGCAATAAAAACGAAACGTACTATTCAGTTTGTTGATTGGTGTCCGACTGGATTTAAAGTCGGTATTAATTACCAGCCACCAACAGTTGTGCCAGGTGGCGATTTGGCGAAAGTGCAACGTGCTGTTTGTATGCTGTCGAATACGACTGCAATTGCGGAGGCCTGGGCTCGTTTAGACCACAAGTTCGACTTGATGTACGCGAAAAGAGCCTTCGTCCACTGGTACGTCGGTGAAGGAATGGAAGAAGGGGAGTTCAGTGAGGCCAGAGAAGATCTGGCCGCATTGGAGAAAGATTACGAAGAAGTCGCCGTTGATTCGATCGAAGGGGAAGCAGACGAAGGCGACGAATATTAAATGCGCTTTTACAGAGTGGTTTTTTATGTTTTGTCTAAATTTTATATACATATTTATTCGTTTTTTTATATTTAATGCAGATATATATGCAAAACACGCCTTGAAATTAATTTATTAACTATATATTGTGCACTAGACATTTTTAAATAAAACTTTTGCAATTTAATTAAACAAAAACAATTTATTTTTTAAACGATTTACATGAAAATAAAGTCGTTTGACTAGAGGTGTAAAAAAATTAAAAAAATTTGCACTAATCATTAATGGAATTCCATATAACGTTCTCTTACTTTTTCTTCTTCTTTTCTGTAATATTTTTATCACATTCAGTTTCAACCATTTCCACCGCACATTTCCTTGGAAACCAACCCCTTAACCGATGCAATGACACTTCATTTCCGTACAAATCCTCCTGAACTTTCTCCCCAAACAACCAATGTCTGTACAAACACAATACACGTTAATTGCAAATTGATTTACTAATTCAATTTACATACTTCCTCCATCGTGTTACTAAAATGGTGTCGCCCACATTTAACTTTATCCTCGGCTCATCCGTACATGGGAAATGCAAACAAACAGTTACCCCCTGACTAATTGGAAACCAATAACCGGACGCCGGTTTTGTAATACTATATAATTTCGTTCTTTGTCTCTTTTCGTCCTTTTGTTCTAATTGTTCACGCTAAAATTACATAATTAACGTTTATTGCACATTATTAACGATGTTTATTTACTGTTAAAGTGTATTGGTCACATCCGGCCACAACCGGCCAGGTAATTCCATCACCAATTGGATGACAATTAAAATTAATCACTTGAAAGAAATTTTTATACATTCCCAAATTGTATGGGAACACAAATTTTACTTTGGAGTCCCTTCGTCTGTAATTGGCTTTTTCTAAAATCCAGTCTTCTATACCTGTACGATTACGTAGAATTGCGCGAATCTACAATGTTAATAAGTCAATGACTGTAACTACAAAGTTAAAGTGAAGCTGATGTAAAGACTTACTTGGAAAAACAAGAGCATCCCAACTGCAATTACAACACCAATAGCAAATCCTAATGCTAAAACAGTAAGAATCATGCCGTAAAGACCTAAATGTACTATTGGATAACGTCCATTCGCATAATTTAGATAATGTATTCTATAAATGGCTCTATACAACGACGACCCCAATACAATCGAAGCGTGAAAACACCCCAATGTGGCGAACAGTAAAAATAGTGTAAAATGTGCATGGTTTCCCCAACCAACACAGTTATTTATCCATGGACAATGATGGTCCATTTTTAGCACACATCGACCACCTAAAGTACATTGCATTATTGATTAAATATGTAAAAGAATTTGTATAGAATGTTTAATACATTTCCTACAGTGATGAGATCTTGGGGCTTTGTATCCCTCACAGACGCCGCACCATTGTAAGTACTTTGTGTCCTCTTCGCAGGCCTACGTTATTCATATTAGAACGACGGGTTAATAAGGAAATCGAGGATTTACTTACGGGTTTCCATTTCAATGGCAAATGACCAGGGCCGTGGTACATGGAGGATAAAAAGTTGTATAATGTCAAACCAGATAAGCCCATAAAGATAAGGGTGTTTAAAAAACCTCCAGTAGTATTAGGGGGCCACCACATTCCACTACAATGCACTGTCATGCCAGTAACGATCTTGATTATGCCTACGGATTTGGAGAATATATACAAATTGTCTTTTGAAGTGGAATGAGAGGTACTTACCAACTGCAGTCAAAGGGCCCCAATGGCATATTCTTCCAAATGGTCCGAAACACATACTTAAAGAAAATTTTCATTAATACTCACTGTTTAGTCATTAAAAAAATGTTTTCCTTCAAAATACGTGAACTCTATAACCTCAATTAACCCGATGGATGACACTTCTCATTTACTACAAACGAGAACTAAACACTAGACGACCCAGCAACCCCCCAAACGGTCGGACGACAAATCGGATAAAAATTTTTTATGGAAAATTGCATTTTCTCGAAAACGACAAGATGTTTTACCTTACGGTTTTCACCATTCGATTGTACGGCACAAAATACATACAAAAAATCTGTTTTTCTGCTTTTATAGTGAAGGTAGTACAAGTACAACGTATAACTCTTCACAAAGAAATTGGAAATGAAACATTACATATTGTTTTATTACTTTTATTATGAATTTTTCAATAAAATTATTTCTTAGTCGCCGCAGCTTCGTCTTCTCTTTGATAGTTTTGAAGAACTTCTTGCTTCTTGGTAGCAATACGTTCTTCGCGACGTTCACGTGCCTGTTTGACTTTCAATCTTCTGGCATTTGCTTGTTCACTTAACATCTTGGCACGTGCCTTCTCTGCCTTCTTCTTGTGAATGTATTCCATCAAAACACGCTTGTTCTTGAACACATTACCCTTCGCTTTCATATACAAAGCATGGTACAGATGTCTGTCAATTTTCTTAGCTTCACGGTATTTTTTCAACAGACGCCTAAGGACACGCATACGTTGGATCCAAAGTTCCTGAAATAACAATAGAGATTAATAACAAAACTAAAAAGTTGCTGGGACAGAAGTACTTTTTGAGGCATACGAGCATTTGCTGTACCCTTTCTTTTACCAAAGCCACAATGCCTGCCCTTTCTACGAGCTTCCGTATTTTTACGGACACGGGCACGAGAATGTACTGCTACTGGTTTCTTAATAATCAAACCATCCTTAATTAACTTGCGGATATTTTGCCCTAAAAAAAGCATTACATAGTTGATTAGATCAGAAAGATTTAAGGTTTAAATACAACTTACGAGAATTTGTATTGGCGATTTCATTAATTTCATTTGGATCTAACCAAACCTTCTTTTTACCACATCTCATAACAGAGGCTGCAAGCCTCTTCTGAAGTTTTAACGAACTGCAAATAAAAATTTTGAGGTTTGAGCAGAAATAATTTACAAATGTATGCTAGATTTATATTAATCGAACATGTTGAATTGTGATATCAATGTAGAGAATAAATAATTGTTGGAATTTATAATATCGCCGATTTTATAAAAGTTATATATAATTCAATGTAAACATGCATGCGGTGGTGCAACATTAATCCAACATATAGTAAAACATTGGTCCTCCCAATTGTATAATCCTTTAAAACATTGATGTATAAAAGACGTTAGATTGATTTTATGTACTTTTTTGAGATTAAAATGGACAAATTACATATTTTTCATGAACTTACCTCATCTTCCACACGCACTACTCAACGTGTTTCACAAAAGAGGAAGAAAGAAATTGACGCGCAGGTTCGCCAGGAAGTAGCAACAAAATTCCCTAACTAAATATACAGAAGAAGAAGTAGAATAGTGAAACGTTCTTGACTTTCCGGTGAATTGATACGAATTTTATTTTACTGATTAAAATTGCAAGATTGCATTTATTTATATTAATAAATAAGATAATCTAGGATATATATTACAGATTAACTTCAACGATTTACATTTGGTGCTTGTATTTATCTTTGATACCTGAAAGTTCAGTACATATTGAATATTGCATCATTTACTTAAAACTAGAAAAATCATGTCTGGGGACCTAAAAGAAGGTAATAGAACATTTTTATTTATAGTACACATATAACAGTACTTGTTGTTACAGCAATTTATACTTCGGATCGTTCTGGTAATGACGAAACAGGCGATGGCTCTGAAGGGAGACCTTTTAAAACAATCTTACAAGCAATGCGAAAAGCCGGTGCCGAACCATTCCCAACAATCTACGTAGATGGTAAAGAAGAGGGTGTAAAATATGAGGAAGCAGCTAGATCACAGTTGAAGAAAATCCAGAAAATCTGGGTACGTGAAAACTACAAACAAGCCGATAAACAGAAGAAAGAGGAAGAGGATGCTGAAAAGCGTTGCAAAAACTTAGAAGAAGCTAAAAAGATCATTATAACAGAGGACAAGTCCTTACCTGAAGCCAAACGAACTAGAATCCACTACGGCAAAGAGTTCAGAGGCCAACGTATTAAAGTCTATGGCTGGGTACATAGACTAAGACGTCAAGGGAAGAACTTAATGTTCATTACATTACGTGATGGTTCCGGTTTCTTACAAACAATCCTCACCAATCAATTATGTCAAACGTACAACGCTATAATTCTATCAACCGAGTCAACAGTCGTACTTTATGGCGTTCTTAAAGAAGTCGCAGAGGGACACACTGCCCCCGGCGGTCATGAATTGCACGTTGATTATTGGGAACTCATTGGTTTAGCGCCACCTGGCGGTGCTGATGCCATTCTAAACGAACAGGCACTCCCAGACGTTCAAGCTGAAAACAGGCACATCGTTATTCGCGGTGAAAACACCTCGAAAGTCCTTAGAATTCGCTCAGTTCTCTTACAAGCATTCAGAGATCATTATCTCGATCGTGGTTACTGCGAAGTGACACCCCCATCCATCGTCCAAACTCAATGCGAAGGTGGATCAACTCTGTTCAAAATGGATTACTTCGGTGAAGAGGCTTACTTAACCCAAAGCTCCCAACTTTACTTGGAAACTTGTCTGCCATCAATGGGCGATGTGTTTTGTATTGCAGAAAGTTTTCGAGCGGAACAAAGTCGTACCAGACGTCATTTAGCTGAATACACACACGTTGAAGCCGAATGTCCATTCATTTCATTCAATGATTTATTAGATCGATTGGAAGATTTGATATGTGATGTTGTGGAACGTGTTTTAAAATCGCCTTATGGACATATTGTCCATGAACTGAACCCCAATTTCCAAGTACCAACAAGACCATTCCTTAGAATGAACTATTCCGATGCAATTAAATATTTAAAAGAGAATAACATTACGAAAGAAGATGGATCGTTCTATGAGTTTGGAGAGGATATACCGGAGATGCCAGAACGGAAGATGACGGACAAGATTAATAAGCCAATTATGTTGTGTCGCTTCCCAGCTAATATAAAGTCGTTTTATATGAGCAAGTGTCCAGAAGATAGACAGTTGACGGAGAGTGTGGACGTGTTGTTGCCTAATGTGGGTGAGATTGTTGGTGGATCGATGAGGATTCACGATTTGGAGGAGTTGTTGGACGCATACAAGAATGAAGGTATTGACCCAAGTCCATATTTCTGGTATACAGACCAGAGAAAGTACGGAACATCGCCACATGGTGGTTATGGGCTGGGATTGGAGAGATTCGTATGTTGGTTACTAAACAGATATCACATCAGAGAAGTTTGTTTGTATCCAAGATACTTGAACCATTGTAAACCATAATTTATTCTATACGTACAAACTTTTAAACATGCTTTTATTGACTTGTTTTTATCAAAGTTCAAGTTTGTTATGGTATTGTTTTCTTACTTCTTTGTATTGAAAATTCTAACATGTAATAAAACATTATTGATTGCTAATTGTTTCTTGTCACACTTACATAATATTAAATACATTTTTTCAGTGCCAATATCCTTCCACTTTTACTTTCTGTCTTTCTCTGATTTTGCAAAATCAAAAATTGGGTCAACCGCAGTACGAAAGAGAGTAAACCACAGTGCAAGTTTTATTGCATTTGTGGTGATGTTAATTGCATTGACAATTCCATTATTTTTCACTTAGAATTCAATTTTCTTCTTAAAATTTATTAAAAGTTTCTCTCAAGGCCATTTATTATTGCCTAATATCTCAATTTGTTATATACATAATTAATGGTTTTAAATGTTTGTCCTTTAATTAGAATTTAATTTACTTTCGAAATTAAATGTGACTAGTTTCATATCCATGCAAAGTGCATTTGTGGCAAGAGTGCGTTCCATAAATATGTTAATTTTTAGTAAAATAAACATATTAGCTCATTAACCCACGACCTGAAATAGTATCTAACGAACACAAAGAGCAAAAGTAAAATAATGTCAATGTTAAGTTGTTTCAAAAGTAATAATTATAAGGTATTCGCAATTTTAAGCGTAGTTGGAGTTAGTGAAGGTGTAACACTGTGATTGTTCTCGGTTTTGTGTACCAGTATATAGAATAATGTTTAACAGGAGGATTGTCGTTTTGATTTGTGAGATTTGTTTAGTGTTTTCGCAAAATATCGATCAGATATTGGACGAAAGAAGTAGCTGTCCACAAACTGGTAAATGTTTAAACAAAACGATGGAAAAGTGCGCTTAATTTTGTATTTTTAGATGATACTCTTGATTGTGGGAATGATTTAAGAAAAAACCCAGTAAATGTTTTGGATTTATGGCTAAAGTACCCCCTTTTGATTTTTAATAATGTGACGACAATTGATAAAAAGTGCGCGAAAGCACATGAAGATTTCCTGCACCGGCTTAAAGAACACGATTTAAATGCGTTGAAAAGTAAGCACTAATAGCCGTAATTAATGTGCAATTAATTTAATTACTTCATACTTTGATAGTGTTAGACGCAACCGGAAAAGTGTCTTCTGGTTTATTGAGAGGGAACGTAAATCAATACGGTGATTTCGACGAGTGTTTAGAAGTCCCAAATGGCAAATACTGTTTAAGTGACATTGACTTGGAGCCCATTTGGAAGCAACCCTTATCCAAGTACAAAAATCTAATCCATTCTCATTATGTGTTCAAAGAAGACTTTGATGATGTAAGTACAAGAAAAAAGGAACAAAATGGACAAAGCATAATTAACAATTTCTTATTAGCCACGCCATCGAGTCCCCGGCTTCCGAATGATCCGCTGGGGCTTCTGTATCCCCCGTGAATGTTCCAACACTGATTTAGAACAAGCACTAATTACACATTTAGGCGTTAATGTACGTGTAAACAAAGAAATGTGTCAAGTATCCGAAAAACATACTGAAAAAACCGTCATGGGAATGGTTACAAAGTAATAAACCGTTTAGATCCAATTATGATTACTTAAATGATTTTATGATTTTAGGTACACTTTCATCACTCTATTATCATTAATATTTTTTTCAACCATATTACATAAGAAGTACAACGAACTGCAAGAAAAAGACGGTAAATCCACTCCAATATGAATCAAGACATTTTTTAAAACATGTTTTTTGAAGGTCCTACAAATAACCTACTTAAAATATTTTCTCTTCAACATAATTTCGCACAATTATTAAAAGCAAACGATAAAAAAATCCGTGCCGTCGATGGTGTAAGAGGACTGTGCGCTTTGGGTTTATTAATGTCGCACAAATTTATGGCTTTATTGTACAGTCCATACATTAATCGTACACCAACAACCGAAGTATGTAAAATAATGAGTAATAAACAACCCAAACCACCTGTACTTTCTAGAGCATCGGCATGGGCTGGTCTGTTATTGGTCGAACCGCAATTCTCTACACAGATGGATTCATTCTAATCAGTGGACTTTTAAATGCGAATGCATTACTAAATTCATTGGAAAAAACCGGCAGTATGCAAGTGAAAAACAAAATTATCAACCGCATTTTCAGGTAAACTTTAAATTTATTTCTTCTCACATTAATTTCTTAACATAAAATTAATATTGTATGAATTGCTGTAAAACTACTCACTGTCAGACTTTGCGGAACCAGACTCAGAACCTGAGCCGGAAGGTGTTTGTGAACGCGATCTAGATCCGGATTTAGATCGTGATCTTGACCTTGAAACGGACCTGCTGCGGGACTTACTTTTAGAGCGTGAGGGCGACTTAGAGACGGACCTCGATCGGGAGCCGGAATGCGATCGGGAACGGGAGCCAGACGGCGATCTTGACCGTGACTTTGAGCGGGAAGTCGACCTGGAACGCGATCGTTTAGATGAACGCGAAGAAGCCCGGGAACCTTCCCCTTCACTGCTCTCTGTAATAAAAACAAGAGTTACGTAAAAATGTATTCATTATATGTAGAGAGTATGACATACTTTCGTTTTCATTCTCGTTTTCATGTTCATTCTCGTTCTCACTCTCTTTTTCTTTGTCATCGTCATGGTCTTGAAGTTCGTCTTGTTGATCAACGTCCATTTCGTCGTCCTCCTCATTCGGTGGCTCCAATTGCTTTTCACGATACCGTTGCATACGGAATTCGGACAAGTCCATCGGTCGATGTTTAACAATAAGTCGGGTATTACTTGTTGGTTGTCCAATTTTCTGTCTTCTCTTGCTGAGTCGCACTCTGGTCTCCAATTCATTGTAAAAGATACCGTCTTGCCGAAAGACGAAGAAATAATTCTCTTCATAACCTTTGCTGGCTTTACTTTTAACGTTCCAGTTGTATTCACGTGCCATTTTGTATTCATACTCTTCATCGTCTTGGTATTGGATGTTATTAGCGAAATCTTCGCGACGTTTTACTAATGTTTCTTCTGTTGGTAAGAAATAGGCGACGAATTGTTCGCCACTTTCGTCCATCACACCACGAATCATAGCCTGAGACATCTCCTCGATCTGGGCTGGAACTTGTTTGCCTACTGGAGCGGGATCTGAATCGAATATGACCTGGGCGCAAGGATATTTCCATAGATTGAAGTCAGGATAAACTGGAAGCACTTCCAGTGGTACCACGTTCGGTTTACTGTAGTGCTTCTCGATTGGTTTCTTTGTGTCTTCGAATGTTTTCTCAATGGCTTTAATTTGAGAGTCACGGTCCATGTATAAAGTTTCATTTTTGAAGTTCTTTTTAATACTGTAGCCCACTTTGGCTTCCACTTTGTCCATACTTTGGGGTTGAAAGCGAGTCTGTTCAGTGGAAATGTACTCGGTACGTCTAAGCCAGGAAACAGAGCGAGCATGATGACGAGAGCGTTTCGAGTCTTGGGGAGTGAGAATGTCTTCTTCGAGGAGTTTTTCATCAGCTGGGTCTAAACAAGCACCGGGTTCTACGGCGTATATATCTTTGTTAATAAGGTCAATGCTAACACCCAAGTCATGTTCGGTAAGTACTTCATATCTGTAGTTCCGTTCCAAAGATGTAGGGTTGTATTGAATGAATCTAGAAAGAAATTTTGTAAATGTTATGCGTTCGGAATGAAATATATTTATAAATACCTGGACGACTCGAAGGGGTAGGCAATAAACTTTAAATCAAATGGAATATCGGGTAATGTGTTACAGTATTTTACTTTACATATTAAATCAGATCTGGAATACAATACATATTAGAAAGTAAACGCATTGGTTTCATATTTCTTAGAAAATACCTTTTTTCGTTTGGTTTTACTGGTCGCTTTTCAGGTGGATTTGCCCCGTTCTGTATAGTAGGGGGCATTTTTTCTAAATTTTATTAATAAGAATAGATAATCCAATCTTATTTTCAAAATAAACTCAAAAATAACCTCAAAATGAAACTGTAAGCCAGAAAACTCTTCTCTCTTCTTCTGCAGTTAGATTTACAGTTTTCTACAATACTTGCTCCTAACGTCAGTTAAATAAAACCATAGTCGTAACATAAAGGGGTTCTTTATTTTAGGATCACCCCCAGTTTATTTGCGGTAATTCTATTTAGCACTTATTATTTACCATATTTGGGATCAGGGCCTTTGTGGCCTTTGGTAATCGAGCATCATTCTGAACTATGCAAAAAGTACATGTGGAGGAACTTGTTCTTTATACACAATTATTATGGATTTGAAAACATGGTAAGATTTTTAAGATAATTATTGAATCAATGTAATTAATTTCATTTTAGTGTTTGACTCACACTCACCAAGTGGCCATTGATATGCAATTATTCTTAATCACACCGCTAGTAGTTTTAATTCTATGGAAAAATCGGAAAATTGGTTTGCACCTAATAGCCGCAATTGCGACAATCTCAACATTTCTGCGCTTTTACATCACATACAAAGATAGTTTAAGTCCTTTTGTCTATTTCGGCATTCCGTAAGCAAAAGTGCATCTGCTGGCCTTATATATACATATACTCACATTTGAATTTCAGCATTTCCAGATTATTCGACACCGCAAACTTGTCCTACATTTTACCCACTCACAGAGCCACAATTTACTTTATGGGGGTGTATTTAGCCTATTTTCTCAAGTACTCTAATCCTCACGTACAATTCTCCACGGTAAGAACAAAGTGCGAATATTGCAACAAAGTTTTTCTTAAAGAGAAACGTTTCAGTTGAAGAAATTTGTCGTATGGGTACTTTTCCTAAGTGCTGCATTTTCCGTCTGGCTGGGTCCCTTCCATATGGCTAGAATGGGCTATGAATACAATAAATTTGAAGCAGCACTATTCAACGCATTTTCACCAATATTTTGGGGTGCAGCTGCTTCCTGGGTAATTTATGCAACAAACCGTAATTTGGGTGGATGGTTTGATGTCATATTTGAATGGAAACATTTTGAAAAAATAACGAAAATCTCCTACGCAATTTATTTAGTTCAGTTTCCCGTTTTCTTTTACAATATAGGAAAAACGCGACACATTACGGAATACACGCCCTTTTTTATGGTAACAATTTGCAAAATTTATTAAGATTTTTCATTTAAGAGATTGTTTTTAGTTTCCAATAATTGAATTCTCAATAATCATTATGATTTCGATGATTCTAACGTTGGTGGTGGAGATGCCCTTCCAGTCCATCGGAAAACTGCTCTTAAAAGAGAAAGGGAAACAAGTCGAAGAAAGGAGAGAATACAAAAAAATTGAACGAGACTGTAGTAAATTAGGATAGCTGATAACAATTTCTTTTATTACTTATTTGTCAATGTTTTTTTTTTATTTAACATAAGTTTAACATACTCGTTAGTGTAAATTTCTCAGTTTTACACTTTCTACGCCGATAATTTCAATACGGCCTTCAACTTTTTGAAAAATCGGGGATTTAGCGCTTAAATACCGCTTAAATACGTCGACATCGACTGGTCCAACTTGTGTATTCTTTAGATTCTCAGAAATAACAGTGAATCCATCACCTCCTCCTGTCAGGAACGATGGAGTGATGAACTTATATGTCTTATCCAGATCCAAGTCTTCATAAATTGGGATTAAACAATTGTTGCAAAGAACTTTAATCGATTGTGCACGTTGCCCTTCCGGCTGCGATAAATTAAACACAACTTGGATTCCTGATACTTGAAGCAAATTTATACTGGCATACGCCCTACCAAAGTAATATTCATCTGTTGCTACGAATTCTAGCATTTCTTTAATGTATTTCCCTTGAAAGTCGCTCACATCGATGGTATTACCGAAGGGCTGTGAGGTTACGATATCGTTATAAGTGATATCTGAAAAAAAACGTCATCAAAACGCATAATATTTCGATACACCACCCTCTTACTTCCTCGTTCTATTGATGTTCTGAGTCCTCCAACGTTCATTACGGCAATTGAGGCATAAGCCCAAGAACTCGGATCATTAGGTGTAGAATACTAAACGAAAAAGCAATAATTAATGAAGAAACTTGTAGTTAAAATGAGACTTACTTGGAAAACCATCGCATCTGTTACAAAATCCCCTATTAAACACTCTGCGTATCTACAAGTATCCTCATTTAGCGTCACTAATGTACTACCAAGAACTTCGTTTCCCACTTCATCAACACTTTCTGCCCATGGATCCAATTCCTTGTTAATTTCATCATCTATTAACAAAATAAATTAAATTTTTCATATCAAGATCTTTTTTTTTAATTTACTTTGAGGTAAAGCAGTGTCTAAGAAAATTGGTGCCCCATTCCAAGACACAATCTCTCCATCAGCATCGTAAACCACAGAAATATTCCCTAAATACTTTGAATAACAGGATGCTTGTGCCACCAACACTTTCTTTCCATCCTTACGGTCCACAATTGTTGGATAAGGTCCTTCTGGGGTGTCTGGGCCAGGGGGTGAATCTAAAATTATCCAGACATCAAGCCTAATTCCAGATTTCAAACAATTTTATTACCGCCCGTATAAAGGAAGGAATGCGAATGTCCTCCAACAATTAATCCAATTTTTGAGCTTGCATTCTGTGCAATAACTTGATCCACATCATAACCAGAATGGGACAAAACGATCACAGTAAAAACTCCTTCTTCCTCAACAAGACGCTCCGCTTCCTTGTTTACACTCTCTGATTCGCTAAGGAACTTTAGCTTCTCAGTGTTTGAAATTTGAGCACAGAGACTTGTGATGACACCAACAATTCCAATTTTTTTACCAAAACGTTCGATTACAGTACTTTTCGTGTATATGCCCTGAATATTTGGCTCTTCGGAATCGTCGATATTCGAGACGATAACCGGAGCCTTCAAGTTTTTAATAAAAGGCACCACTCCATCGATCCCATCATCAAATTCGTGATTTCCCAGTACAATAGCATCGAATGGCAATTTATTTAAAAAATATTGCGTCACGTTCCACTTGAAAAACGTGTACCAGATGGTGCCTTGGAAATTATCTCCAGCATTTAGGAGAATTGACTGGTCAGTTTGTGCTTGGATCTCGACGATTTGTTCATATAAGCGGGAAAAGCCGCCAATACAGTCGGTGCTGCCTTCTTTGCACTGGCCAGCTTGCTGCGAGACCTCCTCAAACCTGATTTTGCTGAGATTTAGAAAAGATAGATGCGATCTAATCACTCACCTGGCATGGAAATCGTTTACATGTATCACAGATAACTCCAAACCATCATCTCTGATGTTTTTAGCGGAGATTAGTTGAGGTGCTAGGAGGAGCGCGAAAAACACGTACGATCGCATCGTTTTCTAGAGGATTTTTGAACGATTCACACCTGAGTGTAGGTAATGATGATAAAAAACTAAAGTTTTTAGGCGGGGGAATAAATTGTTTAGAGGTAATTGTATTTGTTGTCCTTTCAAAGAGAGAATGATGTCATTGTTGAAACCTTTTGGTGAGGGATTGGGAAATAATAACGACAAGGAAATAGTAGAGAATTATTTATTTACAATACAATTTATAAATATCTGCTCGTACCATAAATATTTTTGCTATAATTTATTTTCATGTAATTGAAATGAAAGTCTCAAGAAAATAGTCGTGTTACAAATACATTATAATGCAGCTAATTGCTTTTACAATTGATTTTAAGTACTTGTTACATATATATTCTTTATATTGAATTATTACATAACTATTTTATTATAATTTATTTAAATATTCGTGAGAAAATAGTAATAATTATGTGTAATAAATGTTTTTTTTTTTGGTAAAATTCAAAAGGAAGTGTTCTTTATCGCAAGTGCTTCACAATAAATATATTTAATAAAAGTGCCATTTATCGTTTTTTTTTCATTTTTTTCATTCATACAATTATGTACAATAAGAGAATAGTCATTCGTTTTAAACACTTCATAGTTATTAAGTTTTTGGTGAGGCAATTTTATGGTATTAAGAAAAAGAGGAGTTCATAAAATTGTCTTCCATTCGTTACACAATTATTCATACTTAGTAGACACATGCGTTTGGACCCATAGTTCGTTTCATAAAAATGGACCGGGGAAGAAGAAAATATACGAAGAATGCCCTTCTATACATTATTACTCACGAAAGTTCTACAACTATCATAAAAATCACATTACAGTAGTATATTTTTAGAGATTTACATATCTACAGAGTTGTTTTTGACGAATTGTCTCTTATCTAAATAGTGAAAGATAATCGAGCGAGATATTTGCATCCATCCAATGTTGAATGCTCAAAATGTTATTTAAGTCAATAAAATTAATAACGAATATATACAAAATTTTAATATCCAATAATATTTTTGCTTATCCGATATAAAAGATTGTTGAAGGAAAAAAGGCAAGCTGTTCAATAGTCTCTCTTCTATTTTATTTACATAGGACTAATTTATTTATATGTGAAAATAGTTATTAGTTTAAGTGCCACTACCTTTAAAACATACATTTTTTATTTAATATTAAATGTTCAAATCCTAGATGCTTAATGCAGTTCAAAAATCGTTTAAAAACAATGTAAAGTGTAAAGAAAAAATTTACAATAATATTTACAGACATTCATTTAGTTTTATTTATTTAGTTCTCTCAATAATTATTATCTCGAAATGAAAGATTGTCATTATTTTTAGTAATATAAAGCGAATATTTCGTTGCGAAATGAAAAAACCATTTGCGTACACAATTAAAAACATTCAACATGCATATCTCTAAATTTATTGCCCTGTTCTCGAATTTTTAAGCAAATTTACAAAATAAACAATAACTTTAACATTAAATGTTTAATTTTAATATTCAAAAAGGAATGTGAATGATATGTATCTTTAGTAAAATTACCAACTACATTTTATCTCTAAAATAGTATATAAATCTTTGAATTAGCAATACTAATAATAGACATTATAATTATCTTATTTCATAAGAAGAAGGTCTTATTGGAAGAATTACAAGAGATTTAATAGTAGCATGTTTCTTCTTTCAAGGCAAGTACATGGGACTGACAAATAAATCAAAAGTTTTTTTATTTCGAAATAGAGTAATGCTTTCAAAAATTACAGAACTTATCATCATCAGGTACCAATCTAAATGTAATAATTTACTTTTACTAATGGTAAATCTAATCTAGAAATATTTTATTCACACTATCAAGAATTGATTAGTTTAGATTATTTACTCTTTCTATATTTATCACAAAAAAATAAATACTATCATAGCTGCTAGAAAGATTTTACAGACTTTTTATTTAAGTAAAATTGTAGTTTTATCACAATTTTTCCTTCTTTCGTGAATTTTCCGTATTCGCGGAAAGGTTTACCTACTAAGGCATAATTTCAGGGAAAATATCGATGACAAGTTTAGTTTTTCTTCATTTTAAAAACATTTAAATGCTGAAATTTATTACTGTGTGTGAAATGTATTGGTTTAAACAACAGTTCCCACATCTGATGAAACTAATTGAAAGTTTTCTTGGCCTGAAAAAAGTGCATCGTTCAGTAAAATCAAATTATTCAGGACACTAGCTCAAAACTCACTTTCTAAATATGCAGCCAATTCCTGGTCATTGGATTGATTCGCGTGCATTTTTGGTGTTAAGCCTCGATTGTCAGTTATGTTTAAAATGGCACCACCAGCTACCAATATACTGCAAATACTTCGCCACTTGTAGGCTGCAGCTTTATGCAAAGCGGTCTGGCCCCTAAACACAGACACACACAATTATTTAGGGCACAAACATTGTACAATTCCACTTACAGATTGTTGTCTTTCACATTAATTAGAGATGGTGCATAATTGATTAAAAATTTAACAATATCTTTATGACCAAACCGGGCCGCATAATGGAGCAACGTTTGTCCTAGTTGATCTTTCGTTTGTAATGAAAACCCTTGCGTGTGCAATTCTTTAATCTAAACATAGAGAATATTAGAAAAATTATGTGAACATTTAATATTCTAAATTTCTCTGCCTTACAGTCCGTAGATCTCCAACTTTAGCGGCTTTTAACAGAGCTTCATTGGGCCTCTCCTTTAAATGGCTACAAAAAGAAACGATGCAACGGTGGAAAATGGTCTTAACATTTGTGCTTATTTGATAAGAGAAATTAAAATACACCTTCAATTTGTTTTATTCATATAGCAAATTTGATAACGAAGTTTTAGAGGAAATTTCCTTACCTATATGCATTGTAAGAGTCTTGATTTAAACCAAATAATCTCTCAGTGATGCTGCATGCACAGTCTTGGAATTAGTGTGTGTGTAAAAATATTTAAGTAGTGTGTCTAGATATACATATATAGAGTTGAGAAAAATTTTTAAATTGAAATCCGTGTGGATGTGCATCAAAAAGAATTTTAACTTTAGATTGTTGAAAATTCTCGGAAAATTTGTTATGTAAATAATATATTCTAGCAAAAGCTTAACTAACAACTAAATTATAAACTAAACTAGTTAATTTCCCAAACTAAAGCTAAAATTCGAATTATTCAAATATTGTAATTTAGAGAAGGATATTAGATAAATTTACGATTCAATTGAATTGTCAACAGTGATTAGAAAGTGTCCAAAGTAAACTGTTTATAGCGGCAATCGTAGAACGATTGGTCACAACAAAAAAATTAAGATAGGTGAACAAGGAATAAGTAATATTGAAAAACTAAATTATGTAAGGACAATTTTTATTCTATATACATGCTAACAAAATACTAGATTCACTTTTATATCAATACAAGTTAATATTAAAATAGTAAAAATTGAAGGTACACATGCGAACCGATTATATTGTATATAATATTCTCAAGCCTTATTTTATCGGTTATCTATAAGGTTCTGTTTTGGTCTAGAGAAGATATGTGTGTTAATTTTTACTTATATTTTAATCTAATCACGGAAGAAAGGTCACAATTTTAGAATATAATAGAATTCTCTAAGAAGTACACTCAATTCGACAAGTATTTTGTTGGCAAAAATGTAACAAGCACAGGTATAGAGTTTCGAGTATTTTTTTATTGAATCTCAATTAGCGGCTTAGTATATAGATAAGTTAAAGCAAGGACAAAATTTAAATACCTTCTAATTTTTACACTGGGATCTGAGGATAAACGCGCTAATTGTTTCTCCTGTTTTTCACCATTTCGTGTCTCAATTGGTACAATTGGACTCTCTGTTGCTGGCATCGGAAACTCCTCGGGGGACTGAAGCACTTTAGGGGACATTGGAGGCTGATCGCTTGGCGAATCCAAGCTCCCTTCGTCACTATATATGCCAACGAGCAAGAATAAAATCAATTAACCACTCACCCTCCTCACCACACTCACCTGATCCTCATTTCGGGTATAATGTAGGACATTTGGTAATTGGAACTGGGCGATGGGGTGGCCGTTTCGTCTTCCGGCGTCGCTGGCACCGTCCCACCTCCGCATTCCAATATATACAAATTCTCGTAGGCGATATCCGAAATGTAGTGGAGATTCTCTTGGGCTTTATCCACCCGGAAAAAACGTTCTGCCGTGCATGCTGTCAAAATGGCAATTAAAATACTGCAAATTTAAGCGTTTTTATTTATAGCTTACAATCAACAAAACACCAATCGGGTGTTATGTTCAGTTGCTCTTTGTTCTCGTCGATGAACTTGTTAATGATTACACGCACTTGTTCCAAATCGGACATGGGACTCACTTCAATTGCGCCCAAACTAGTCGCTAAATAAACGCGATCATTTTGTAAAATAAAATTAAGAAAGAAAAAACAACAAATAGGTCGAATTTTACCTGCTTGAGCCAATAGATCTTTGTCGTAATGATGCTGTTCATAATCAGCCATGCTGATTCGATGAACGGAGATTTTTAGATTGTCTAATGCTGTTTGAGGTGCAATGAATTTGCCACTACTTCGTTTCACTAACATTGGCGCTTTGTTTAATAGAGAGAGTGTAATTATTGATGGTGTTAATTTGCATGCTTCACCATCTACTTGCATAGGAATGGTTTTAGAAGTAATTATTTTCGCAGATTTACATTGTGTTATACAAGTGCCGTGACCGCCTGCCTGCAGAAGGGGCTGCAAACAACAATAACATCCGAAAACGAATGTTCCGTGTCACTAAGGTTTTAATTAAAAATTACTCACAAGCTGGTACGTGGTTAGACCTACGACTTCTATCAGTCCGTCATCGGTGCGCGGCTCGGAGGTGCCCATTGAACGGTTCCAGGGCCTTGTGCCACCCCCATAACTTTTCGCATTTTTGTGAAAAAAAAGCAAATCAATGTCAATTGCAGTAGGAAATTGAAAAAGTTACGAGCCAAGTAATTTAATTACCTTGGAATGTTTAGAAAGACTACAGCGTGCACTTTTAGTTCTTTTAGTTTCGGAGTCAGATCCTTACCATCACATTCGAGTGTCATAAAATCAGCCAAACCTTTCCATTTCCTTTTCAACAAATCCTTACCACCCATTTGACCGTAGAACATTTTATTTCTTAATCTAGAGTTGAATTTTTCCGGATGCGCTTCTGAAAATGTCAACAGGATCAGACAAGTGCATTTATTATCTAACATTGACGGCAAAAAGCTTTTTATTTCGTGACGTTGTTGTGTACTTACCGCGAGCTTCATGGAATTCTAAGGCAATATGAGCATCAACCCCTAATGAATAATAATTATTTACAACATTTAGCGGTAAATTCTCTTTTCCATCTTCGTTCGCTTCCGCTTTTGTGTTCTTTTCCACATCCAATGACCATCGATCTAACAAAACTTTTTCACTGTTACTGATGTTGGTGAGAATTTTCGATATTGGTTCATCTGTGTATCCCTGTGTGTAAATAAATGGTTTAATTAGTCGGAATAGATTGGAAAATCGGTGTGAGGCACAATAATACTTACACCTCCCCAGCCCAGTGCCCTAGCCAAGTCATTCCCGGTGCCCAGAGGGAGCACTCCGACCGCAGGTGCCGGAGATATGCCAATTTGATCGATGACACTCAATACCCAACCGACTGTACCGTCGCCGCCGCACGCCAACACCCTTAAATTGGGCACTTTTCTATACAATTCCAGGCCCATCTTCGGCCCGCCTTGTGTCAAATCAAACACTTGACGCGGATTCAAAAGCCATTGGAATTTCTGTAGTAACTTTAGACCTTGATTGCCGCCCGATTTCGGATTTATGAATACTATAACTGGAGTGACATTTGTCGACGGAATCGGTTTTATAGCGAAAGTCTTGTACTCTTTGTCCTAAAATGATAATTAAGGGATTGTACTTTCGACTTAATCAACAATAATTAAAATTATTTGAGTTTAACTATGCACCTCTCTAAGGCTTATATTTATTATACCGAATGTTTGTTTTATGATTAAAATATAAAAGCGCGGCTGTTGATTAAAGAAATTAAAATGTCTATAGAACATGGGAAAGTTGTGGCCCATGCGCTTATCTATAATTTGAATTTTATCATAAAAGTCCGGAAAGTTGATGTGGTTCAAAACCAAAGAATATGGCTCGACTCTAGAGATTAACATCTGAATTGAAATTTGCATTCATTCATTGAATTAAACAATTTTAAGAACTCTCTTTCGTTCAATAAATTCGAAAATTAATTTAAGAAGGAATCGTTTTAATTAATTTTATTGGGAAATTATTATGGAAATTGGTTTGGGCTCTATTACGATTTAATACTGATTGACGTTGATGCTTTTATTACACATAGACATGATTCATGATAATTAAATTTCCCTATCGTCCGACTAACAAATAAATGTAGACATTTTTCAACTAAAATTAGATTACTTTGACTTCCAAGTCTCTTTATACTTACATATATAAAAGATTTACTTAAAACTAACTTTTATATACAAAACACACGAAACGAAGAGAGAAGAAGAGAGAGGTGGAATTTATTTATTTAAATTAAATTCCTCTTAAAAATAGTGGAAAAGCGTCCTTACCTTATCTCTACTTTTCTTTTTGCTGGAAGCTCGCTTTTTTGGTGATTTTCTTAAACTTGATTTAAAACTTCCCTTTCTGGGTAGTTTTACTATCCATGATGGAGGAACTATTATACTACTATGTACACCTGTTCAAAAATACAAAATTCAATTAGATGAGTTGTGAAAAACGTTGAAAGTTGATTCTCTCAAATAAATATTTCACGAGTTCCACTGAGTTACATCTCCATTTAATTGAATAATAAATTAAAACGTTTCTAATAAGAATCCATTTGATGGTGATTGTATAATTTTGGAAATTAATCCAATCGGATTCGTGTTCGCGTCTTCCAAACGACGGGTATATACACTTAGACAAACTTTCTTGCATGTAATTGATATTATGGGGAAGGTACATGTATATTAAAGGAATGCAATTTCGTACGTCACTCAGTTGCTACGTCATGTATGTCTTTTCTAATGAGATTATCTTATATCGTAATTAGTCTCCAAACACCTTCCCAATTGTTCTCATCAAACACAAAACTATTATGCGAAAAGCTTAAACTATTTAACATTGATTTTGCGAGGTAAGTAAATTAATGTGGGTCCTTTTCAATAAACAAACGACCAGGATACAAACTTGAAGAAAATCGATTTTGAATTTAAATTTTAATAGGATTTACTCCCCTTTTCAAAAACATCCAGGTATTGTTTCAGTTCTAAACATCTGGGATGAAGAAACGACACACTATACAAAACTATAAACTCACCTAATTTACATTCTTCACCTATTCGTTGAATATTAAAGCAAGACTCCTTGTTGTGGTAAGCCGCTTTACACCAGGAACAACTAATAGCGACAATTTCTTTGCAACTAAACGATAATTTTGATTGGAATGACTGAAAATCCAAAACAGAACAACGGTTTATTATTAATCTCTAAACCATCCAATAACTCAACTAAACATCTATATTAGTTCATTAGTTTGAAATAATGATGATTTGAAGCAATATTATTATTATATTACAAATCAATTGGGTTGTAATAGGCAAAAGGCAAATTAAATCAACTTGTTATACGAGGAAATTCCGACACCGCGCTCAGTTCATCTATAATTAAATTTTTATCCATGCGTCTCTTTGGATTTCTCTCAATATATATGTCCTGAACACGCGCACACAAACAATGAAACAACATTAATAATAATAATAATTGTGATTTATGCCCTCAACACCCAGTTAGGGGTGTTATTTAATTAGGAATAATTGCAAATTAAGACAGGAATCATTAACAAAACAAACCGACTCCGAGTCACCATCATTTTAAATTGAAGTGAATTTATTGTACGATTGTAAATTCTAAATCTCTCTAAATTAGTGATTCTCTTTCCATTATACAAAACTGTAATAAATTATGGGTTCAGGCACAATTCTTTCTCCAAAAATCTTGCATGCATATACACATTTCGTGTTGTCAAGGAAAAACACATTGAACCCCTTGTTAGGTCGACTGCATAGAGTGGAGCGCTTTTTTCGCTACGAACAAAAACTCTTCATTACACGTAATTTCCTGTTTCGTACATAACGTATTATTCCACTGACTGATCCTTAACTATACAGAGAGGACGGAGCCCTAAGCCCCAAAAACGCATCCTCCCCAACAACGAGGAAACACGACAAATAATGCCTATAGTTAATATTTGTTTTGATATGTATAGTGTTCTAGAAATGGGATTAATTCGACTTCATTCTCCGACTCTAAATAAGATATCTAATTCAGTACATCCTGAACCCTCTCGATAATTTATCGCAAGCCAAATCTGTGCCACTACACTTTCTCAAACGGATCTTGTGCGTTTACCTTTCCACAGTGTCGGCATTTACCCTTCTCGGAGCGCCGATGGACCCAATGGTGGTGGATGGATGTTTGTTCCCTATATTGACGTACACCAACGTCCCTAAAACTGGGCTTGCAGGTGAACCGCACCCTATCTACCAAGATGTTAATACACGATTGGTGTGCCACTACATTACAAGCGGAACATTTCATCCGGGAACCGTGTTTCTGCAATAATTCAAATACATATCATCAATATATTGTGTAATATGTGCGTTTACATTAACGACAAAATTGATATAAATGAGCACCAAACCATCATCAATTTAAGCAAATTTTGTTAAATACCCATTCGCATGTTTATAGAGGGAATTAGGTATACAAAATGAGAGAAGAGTTCCATTATGGGGTGATAAATGACTTAGAAAATAAATAAAATATTATAATTAATTAACGTTATATATGAATATACCTAACTAGGCGATGTAGGTAGGTATTCATGCAACCTTACATTAAACTAATTTCTAAATAATATACATATACATACTTGTGTATTTGAATGAAAATTTAATATTCCTGTGTACTGTTTTATTAAGCTTTGTAAACAATTTGGGTTAATTAAATTTAGTTATAATTTTCAAGAGGACGACGATTAAATAAATATAAAAACCAGTGTACAAAGAACATGGAGGAGTTTTTCCTTCTTCATAATTGATTAACGGACAAAAAAAAGTACTTAAGACATTCATAGACAACACAAAGGTCGAATAAATAAAACTCAATTATAATTTCTAAGGAAATTAAGTACGAAAATTTATCTCTGTTTTTTTTTTGTCAACTCTCCTTTGCTAATTAATTATTAAGGATCGATTGTTGAGTTGCGCTCGATGCGAACTTTTAAAGCCGCACCATTCTTCCTTTGGTGTGGAAGTATGTGGGTACAAAGTATAATTACCGTGCAATCCGTGTCTCCAACATAACAAAAATCGCCGGAAACAGATGTAGGAACCCATAAGTGGTCACCGTTAATGGCAGCTTCAGCCCAGTCTGGAGTGCTACGTAAAACACGCTCTCCAACATCTCCAACAGTTTTTCTGTAACACAAGGGAGAAGAAATGTCAGCTCATTGCCTATACACATATATATCGAACACTGCACGACACAGAGAAAAGGATTAAAGCTGCGAAAACATGATAATACGTAATAATGTTCCCTTTTTAGTGGTTGTGTGTCAATAATAGTAAAGTGCTATATAGAAACGGCGTGGGTGATAAAAAACAATTTAATGGATATATACTCTCGTTAATCGAATTTTCTTGTATTGGATGAAATGAGTTCAAGTTGAAAGTAAAGAACCACAACAAGATTTTCAACGGGAAAATAGATTATAGTATTTGTTTTATTAATTTCTATTTATTTGTACAAATAAAGGGCACCATTTCGTGAACAGACCCTTCCCACTACACTGGATGATTGACCCTTAATCTTCGCCCATTTTCTCAATAAAAGACCAATCTATTCTGTGTCTGTGTTTCTCTTTTCACTGGGAAAATTATGTCGAACTGTCGATGTGCCTGATTCATTTTCAATTTTCAGTTCGAAAGGGATTTTTCTTTTCCTGATTTCAGGTCGCTTTTAATTAAGACGATAGTTCAGTAATGTTTCCACGCAGTGTATTATAAAATATCAAGGAAATTACACTAATAAAGTTGAAAGCTATAAAAGCAAAAAACCACATCATTTTTTAGGCACCTATGTTGAAATGAAGAGTATTTCATGCATTGATCAATAATTCATAACAAAAGGTCGACGTGGAGAGGCCAGAAAATATGAAAAAAGTTTTATTTATGATGGCGAAATATTGTAGTTTGAATGGCAGGGGCTCAAAAGTGTACCTACATGTAAGTCCATATTTAACATATTAATATTTAATAACTGTGCAGATATTTTCAGTGGACAAAGTTTGGAACAAGTCGGGTGTAAAAAGTTTTATGAACATCGTTAGTGTGTAATGAAATAGAAATTCATAAAACGAAAGTAAATCGTGTTTAGGTGAAAAATTCTGTGTACGACTTAACTATATGGCCTGAATTTGTTAGTAGTTAGTTTGAATGAAAATGGAAAAATTGTTTTAATGACACTCTCTGCTTGCAGTAAGTATTCATTAAAAATCCAGTATGTTTTCAGCTTAGATATATGGATTTAAGTGTGTTTTTTTTTTCAGTTTCATGCTAGCGTGACGTGTTCAACTTAGTCTATTATCTAAAACATAATCATTACTCATTCAGTTTTTCCTAGTAAAAATTGAATTAATCCAAAATACTAATCCCTTTTTAAAATTGCAACTTTTTTTATTACCGTTTAATTTATTCGTCTGATTAACACCTAAAGATAAGGTTTACTTTTATTGGCAAGCAAATAACAAACACACAAATTCCTTAATAATGGGAATTTACAATAAAATCCGCAAGTTTAACAACACAGCACGACTGTGAAGCATCCTTGTGTTCCTATAATCATTTTCCCACCGAACTTTCTACTTAATAAAGTATTATAGTTTGGAAAAGTGTGACAGCACCCACTAAATCTCTGGTGTTTTCCATGGCGCAGCTTCCGGAAAAGTGTTCAGACACAAACGGTTGACTTTAATATAAACGTTCCTGTATCGAGGAACTGGGAAGAAACCATCAATTTGCAAAAGTGCAAAGACACAATCGCTGTTCAAGCAGTGAAGTTGAAAAGCTCTCCCAGATTTTTTAAGTAGGCGAACTGGATACAAGACACAAGACCCCAAAGCCTAACTTTCCCATTTCGTATAAGAATGTGGAGGGAAAAACTATAGCTCACTAACCTGTGCCTTACTTTGTTCTTGTAATACAAAGAACGATTCCTCACTAATTGCCTTTTACGTTTCATATTCTAATGATCTCGAAAACACTTTAACATGGAAAACGAACGTTGAATGATAATGCATTAATAATGATTATTTAGCGCACATTATCGCACAACAGAGAACACTTTTATTCCACACTCAACAGAAATTTAATCACAACTAAAACATTACAATTACAGACTTTATTTACATATGTATTTTTATCTATATTTGCTTTGCTCGCAGAATATGTCTAAACTCTGCATTGTTTTATTAAAACAAGGCATATTGTGAAAGTGCGAAAACTGATGGCTGAAAATATTAGTGTTTCCGAAGTTTATTTCTGGACCATTTCTATTAATAAAATCTTTTGTATATTTTTACTTTTATATATGTAAATATGATTGATTAAAGGAACCCGGCAACTAGCTACAATCCACACTATTGATTTTTCTACACAATCTGTCACATATGAGGGCAAAAAAGACGCACATTATATTATGAAGTGACAAAATCATCGATGTGAATTGCATTTTTGTATATGTTCTGTTTGTTGTCACAGATAACATTTTTCCCAAATCTAATAAAGCTCTTCGATTGCACTCTTTATATGCACCAGCATGTAGATTTATGCTCCCCAAAGGGCAAACGACACTTCGGATGACATTCTCCCTCTAGTCACACAGATCGCAACATTTTATGACTCGAAATTTATATCACTTCGATATACCTATAAGCGAGTTATGATTACATACTTGATGGCAAACTAATACTAAAATTGTGTACTGTTAGCATTACCTCGAACATACATACACTGCTCTCGCCTCTCTTATGTCACAATATTTAACAAAACGCCCAACAGTACTATTATTTGCGACTGGTTCCATATTTGTAGCAAATGTCATATTTGCCATGAATGTGTTGAGATATGATTATTAAAGTGTATAGACTAGCTCTTTTAGGTGGGTTGATTTGTATGTTGGCGCTCTCGTATTGTGTGGATGCATCACAAACATTTCAAATCCCCTCAGCCCCAATTTTCCATTCCTAACACTATTTTAATATTTTATTTGTATTATAAACGATAAACGGAAATGTTATAAATAGATTTCAGATTTTGTGTAGGCGGAATTGGAAGAAAATGCTTCACCTACAGTGGAGGGAAAAAAATGTTCTATTTTTAGGGAAACTTTTAACAAGGTAACGATAAGAATTGCATTTTTTCCATCCATCGCACACACAAACACTGACACAAAGCTTCCTATTATGTAAAGTTTCCAAGTTCATGAATCCTCATGTAATGTAATTTTCGATTCATGGGGGTGTTAAGTAGTCCTTATCCTGTCGTAATGTTACACTATAAGGATCTATAAATTAAAATGGAATCGCATCTTAAAGAACATTGGCTTTGTTTAACATGATGAATAATACGCAATACTGTTTCGTGCCACTGTTCCATGTTATTTGGATAAAGGAAACTTGATGTAATAACATTATACATAACAACGAATTTCTCGTTTACGTAATATTGTGTTCAAAAGGAATAACAAAAGTGGAGTGTACAGTTCGTAATGTTCACCTAATAATATCATTAATATATTATCTGTACAGACTCTTCTAGATCCGGAGCTGAAACGGCAAACTTGCTGTAAACTATTTAATTAAAAACTTTTCACATACTGGACATAATTAGTCCGATTTCCATAGATGCACCTTCACTTTAATTACCATAATGCGATTAAATTGAAAGCCTAATCTGTATCGATATATGTTTCACGGAATATGAATCATACACGGACTGGTACCAAGTATAGTAAGTTGTGAAATAAAATAAAAACAATAAGAATCCATTACCTTTATTATGGAAACATACAATAACATTTATTTCCTCCTCATTTTATAATGTGTGTGTAATAAAAGTCATTTCCCATTTGTTATTTTCATAAATAATAAATACGATTTTCATGAAAATTGTTATGGTGCCCGTTAACACAAAGGAAGAAATTCACTTTGACAATAGCTCCTAAATCGGTAAAAATAATTTCCTCAAGAAATACAATGTTATTTTACTCAATAAACTGCACATTCTAACTGAATTCCAAATCAGTGTATGGAGCTTTTCAAAAGCTTTCCATATACAGGAAAACGTGCTTAAAGGCGTGTCCACAAAACGATCTCCGCAAGTGGCAAAATGTTTAAGGTCAAAATCATAAAAATGGAACAACAACCGATTGTTGATAGTGCAAATGTTTTGTTGTCGTGAAAATAACTTGTAAATTTGCTACAATATATCATTATTTCGTTATTTGTGCGTAGTCTTGCATGTAACACTTTTAGTATTACACTGAAAATTATGTTTATCGCAAATTTCCCGTCGACAATAATATAATATATACGACATCGCGAAACGGCTGCAAATTTTAACACTGATAATAAAATATATGACCCATATGAAACATTTCATTACATAACATAGTGTATTTTAATTATAAACTTTCAAGCGCGCTTTTACATTGTGTCTAAATGTAACAACCGTAACAACATAAAAGATGAACTCATGCAAAAATGGTACCTGTACTCGCTGCCTCCTGGCGGTGCGGCCATCGCCAGCGCTTTGTATCTCGCCTGCTCATCTGTCGGCAAGACAATGTCCACTGATCTAGATCTCAGAGCCACATTTGGTCCCACAGGCACCTCCAAACTGACGCCTGAATGTTGAAGCTCTTCAGTCTTTCCTTGTGACACCTTCGAAAAGCATGAGTCCACAGATGCCGCTCGATCCCGCTTCAAATCGGGCACTTGCAGGTAAATATCGCGAACCACCAAGCCAGGGATTGTTGTATTTGTAGCATCTCCTTCAGAAAGTGCTCCTTCGGACGTGCCGTCCGACATAATCACCTCCGAAGCGCCATCCGACATGTTTTCCAGTGACGTTCCTGTTGGTTCAGCAAAGAACGCTTCCTGTCGATGAATGGATTTCCGTCTTGTAGGTGTTTGTGGAGGTGCGACTGCATCCTTGTCCTCCGGCGGGAAGTACTCAATGACTGGAGATGTTGGAATTGGCGGAGGCGATTGAATCGGTGGCGATGGTAATGTTGGTGATAAAGTGACTGTAATTGGACACTCTGGCAACGGTTCTTCTTCACATTCGCTCGAAGAATCGCTGAAGGAAGGTGTTTGTTGCGTGTTTTCCGGTGGCTCAGGAGGCAGTTCTTCCGGTGGATGCAGTTTTTTGTACTCCTCCACACAGAGACAGTGCACACAGTACGGGATTTTGCTGCTCGATGAGCGTCTACGTTGAAAACGTCTCGATGGCACCTCCAGGAAGTTGCTTGACTCCTCACTGCCTCCTGAATCCACACTGTGCGATCGCTGGCCGGGGAACTGGGGGACCCGAAGTAAAGCATTTGGGTCACTTGATGGGCCGACAGTTTGCTGTAAACGTTTCGCCTCGAGTTGAATCTCGTCGAATGATGCTGAACGTACTTGTTTCGGCACATCCAAACTGCTTTGCATCTTCATTTCGGCACCAGTCGGCGTTCTGGACCGTTTGAATGTGGTCCGTAAACGCTGCATGTTTTTTATCGGGGACGACAGCAACCCCCAAACTGTGTGTCACTCATTCTGCAACTGGAAAATTGTTATATGCATAACTGAATCAGATGCAATGCATCTATATTTTTTTGCTGTACATTCGACCTGTTTGGTTGTTATACAAGTCGATAATTTAACCGCAGTTGGAACATTAAAAATTTATAAAACAGTCCGGTGATTAATTAAAATTTGCATCTACAACACGGAATATATGTTTGAAATATAAACATTTCATTAGACAGAAGTTGAAATGTGTAGTAGTAGGGAGGTAATAGTAATATTTAATAGAAACTCAACCAGGCAAAGTTGTATGGTGGTTCTATTCTATTCCCATGTGCAGAATTTCAAAGATGGAATTGGGTTCAGTGACATGGGATTTTCGGAAATCTCTACTATTTTTATGAGTGTAGAATCTTAAGTTACTTCCAATTTAAAATTAATTGTGGATAAAAAATTTATGAAAAAGTTTGAGGGTATATATGTTTGGAAACGTTTTGTCGTTTTTGGGGCTGAGTAGGAGATGCGCTACGTCCTTGTTAGAATTCTTTTTGGACGAGGATCCTGTTTTACTAATATTAAATTTCCTGTTTTTATAATTGTGAGGATTTTACAGCTTGAGGGGGAGAAACCGCTGCAACCTTTATAAAATGAAGCACGTGAATATTTTTAATATACTCTGAAAATTCAACTGTAAAGAAAATTCTGTCTCTCATATAAACTACACTTTAATGCATTCACAAGTTCATTGTCTATTATTTTTATCGAACAGCTTGGGTTTCAAGTCCATAAACCACCTACACGTAAGTGTGGTAAATATAAATATAAGTAAACCTCCTACATGAGTTTGCTATTATATAACAGTAACAGTTTCATGCAAAATGCGAAAACTTTCTAAAAGAACCACTATTGTGTTTACACAAACAATTTCTAATCCTTTGAGGCCTTTAGCGTGAACGACAACCTCAACACCATAAATATTCAATTAATTAAATAATAATTAATGTCGCAACTTAAAGCCCTTCCATGAGATTTTTTCACCTATTTATTTTCCATTTTATTAAAATATTAAAACATTTGGATTCATGCTATGTCCATTCTTCTAGAGATAAAGAAAAAAATAAAAATTTTTCCTGAGTCACGAACAAATATACGGTACAAATAATTAATTAGATTGGAGTGGATATATGCATGATGTTTGAAATTTTCATAAAGCACACTTAATACAAATTTGGACCATCCATTAACGAAATTGATTCCATCCTAATTGCCATTAAACCGTTTATGTTATACGTAATATAATACAGATCAACATAAAGAACACTTTTGATGCGTCTACATTTGTTGTATATACTTTTATTTCGATGCAAAAAAATAGCTCGCTTTTAATGACGTCAGATAGAAAAATATACTCGTAGTAATGTTATAATAAAATCAACAGGATAATAATGTTTTATTAAATGAACGAGAGTTTCTTTTTATGTTGAAAGTAAATTGCTATAATTTTATTTAAGATTTTTTCCACTTACATTCCATGCCAGATTGTATTTTTATTGAAAAAATGAAAAACAGCTTGAAATTACAAAGTTGTACATAGTGAAATGGGTTTGCATAATGTTTTTTACATGCTAATCAAAACTTATTCGTGTAGAAAGTAAATCAACAAAGCAAAAAGTGAGTGGTTGGTTTTATTAAACGTACCTACCTACTTTAAGGATAAATAAATTCTTAAACTCGTCTGTTATGATTTTTTCTAGTTTTATTTATGCTCCCCTATAAAGTGCGTGCTCAATTTTCCACCATCTTCAACAAAATTACTTTAATAAATCCTTCAGATTCATCTCATGTGGCCATTTCATCGTTTAGCAACATATAAAGTCAACGTTTTCCATACACTTTTACCTACCCCTCTTATCCCTTTAATTTGTTTGAAAATAAATCAAACAATTGTCAAAGTGTCCTTTCCAAAGTGGAATGGGATACTTCATATATATAATATGAGGACGAATAATTTATGAGGGAGTGTTTTGTTGTGTCATAGATGACATCGAAAATTTATTACAAATTTTATTTGTGTTCCTGGAGATTATAATAAATTTACATAGGATACACGTTTCAAAAAGTATTACCTATATGTATATCGCATTTTCAGCTTTTTCCGCCCCTCGACTAAAAAATTATTTAAGGAAAACTTTAATGCCTATTATTCGTTATAAATCAGTTTATCCAGCAGGATTCAGTCTATAACGGTAAATAAATTTAAAAAAATCTAATTCTCCTCCTATGAGCCGAGATATGATACAAAAGGAAAAGAGCAAAAAAATGTTCAGTGACCTATAAAAATTTCTCAAATGAAGCTAATTCTGAAATCATCCAAAAGAATTGATAGACTTTCACAAAGGTTTTTTCCCGTATAAATTTCCAGCGTTTTAGATATTCGGTTTTTAATGTTGGACAAATAAAGGCGCAGATATTCTTTAAGTTATCTTTCATTTTTTACATGAGTCTTCACTCAGAAGGTTGCAATACAGTGTGCATATACATGGGAAGGAAAACGGTCTGCTCTTTGGGAGATTTTATTCCGAGGATCCTTGTGTATACGTTTAATGCTGTTATAATAGAGACAGTTTAAATAAAGAGCGAAAACGCAAAGGGAAACAAAAATCTTTTGAATTTTATACGTAAACTACAATAAAATTGAAATTGTATGTATGCAAATAAAGCAAAGGATTTTCTATATTTTGCAATGGTTTAAAATAACGATCGACGACATGTCACAAACAACCTTTCTTATACAATTTTAATCCGATTTCTAACATTTTTATTCATGTCACAATTTTACACACATTCTCTGTATATACCACAGGAAAATGTGCGAGAGTTTTCGTTATGGAAATTTGTAAAATTTCCAAGGAGACGATTTGCTCTTTGAGTTTCGTCTAGTGTAAAAGGAAAGTCAATGTGAAAGCTCACCAAATAAGTCAAAAATAATCCTGTAAACTGGACGAAAATGGGGAGATGCAAAGCATAACGAAGGATTAACATAAAGGATGAAAGGGAACAAGGAAAGTATTAAATTTTACGGTTAAAATGAAAGAAGCTGCACTTTATTATAAATTTATATTAAGTTGCGAAAAAACATAATAAGTATAAACATTTGTATAACACCCTTTTGTTGCGTCATAAACTTTTAAGGGAGCTACAACCTTATAATAATAATCTCGAAGCTTTTCATTTAAATTTTGACGCTCATTTCATTGGAAAGAGCAAAAAGCGCTCTTCTATAGCTAAACACAAACCAGTAAAAGTTCCGATTTCGTTCACTGCTGTTTATGCGAGCTTTTCAGTCTTATATGCAGTTGTAAAACTAGTATAATAATTTTGAAAGTTATGATTTTTATTCCAAAGCGGAATAAATGTTTTTCGAAATAACAAAGAACGAATACGAGCGCACGTACATTCGGGTACGGAGCACTATTTGCCATTATCTCCACAGTAAATCTTTAGTAAAAACATAAAACATTGCCCAAGGGAAATTATTCGTCTTTCTTAAACCATTAATGATTTAAATTATAAGTAAGTAGCCCCCCTCATAAAGCTGAAACTATATTAATACCATCCACAAATAATTAATTAGTGTTTACCTGATTTAATATAAGGGTGGTATTATTGTTTGTGGATTCAGTTAATTTAAATTAATTATTGCCACTTGAATTGTTTACCATCTAGAGTGAGGCATAATTTTCAGTTCTAGTTTCAACTGGTGATTACAGCAATATTACTTTCACTTTATAAACTTGAAGTGAACTATACCTACACTATGTTACTGTTACATAGACGATGATTTTCCATGGAACCATTTCAACTGACATTTGAACATTCCAAACAAACTAAGCAAAAGCATTCTCTCCTATACTGCAAACTTTAAAGAGTTTTAATTTGTAGGTCTAGAGTTAGTAATTACATGGACTTTTTGCATTTCAAAATTCCAACTAGTGCCGCCGTCTGCCTAGTTGATATTTCATTCCCCAAAACTTCTCACCTCTATCTTATAAAAAGTTATTTGCCTTTCAACATTAATCACCGGCATGTGACGGAAGCAGGGGGTGAAGGAGAGAAAATTACATTGTGATTGATGGAAATTATTATAAGTGAACGGGCGCCTATATTTAGTGAGTTTTTGCTAAATTTGGCACTATATTTACATTAATGTGAAATAAGCTCGTGACAGCTTAAAGATAAAATATGATGAAATTACATTTCCTGAAATGTAGGTAAAATAATGTTTAAGTAAAACAAAAATAAACTCGTTGTCTTCGAATAATCGATTTGTGCTGTGTGCTAGCCAATGAAGTTGTCCTCGACGAAAATTGTTCCGGTTTCCCTGTGCACACAGAGAAAAATTTAAATGAAACGCTTTTTAAAATAGCACATTTATGCACAGGGAAAAATAAAACTTTAATGACATAATAAAATTGTATTGCCTAAACGTGTTTATTGGTTCACTTCTGGCACGTCTCCTTAGGAAAAAATCCTATGTACCACACTTGCAGGAAATTCCTAATTGAATCATATTGAATCTGTGGTATAATTACCTAATACAATCTGAAATTATGTCGAAAGCCCCAGTGTGGATCAATATAATTTAATTAATGGCCTAATCTCTATAGGAGTAGGTCTAAAATTGAAGTTTGCATTTTTAGACCGTCTATTTGCGTATAAGGTCAAACTATGGGAAAAAAACTGTCGTATTCAGAAAAACTACAAGCCCACATTGGATTTTGAAAAAACTATTATTAGAATGTGTTCACTGACCGCACGATAAAAAATTAATTACTGGCTATTCACTGTGATCAGTTGAATGATTAATTTTTTCAATCGATTGAAATAAATAGTGTTGCATTGTTTTAGGTTTTAGCGCTCAACCTACCACACTTTAAAGCAAAAAATTTTTTAATTAAAATATTTTATATCGTAAATTGTTAGCCAGTTTAGACACATTTAAGGAAGGATATATAAAATCCAATGCAGCAATCCGTTTGCGTGTTTTCACAATTTCCCTTGAAAATTTAACATATATTGCGGCCCTGTCAACCCATTGTACTTAAGACAATTTAGTGGAAATACAAAACTGGTATTTTCTCCGGTTATTTTAATAATAACAAAAGTTTAAATGTATAAAAGAGAAAAAGTTGCCAGATTTGTTAGGCAAGCACATTTCATTTTCCCGCAACAAATACACTGAGCATTAAAAGAAACTATCAGAAAATGCATTAAAACCATTCAGAGCTCAGAGTTATATATCCTATGGCATTAGGATTTTATCTGCCAAATCCTGGCTACATTAAATCTCTCATTTTGTATATTTAGTACAAATTTTTTTTTCAGGATTATTTTTTTAAATGCACAAAAATATTATTATTCCAGCAAAAAACAATAAATCACCTTGGAACACAGTTTATTACGTTTTCAGGGACATTCAGACTGCAACTATAGGTATAATATATCTGGTATAATTTATTATTTTTTATTATTATTAGAGCATTTCCCTTTCAGCTAACCTACTCTTGAACTGAAAATATTGACGTAATAATAAAACAAATATAATTACAGCCGAATAATACACCAAAGACATGGAATTTCAACGAAGTTTGAGAAGTAATAAGAATTCTCAATCTCTGAGTATTCATAATGCTATTAATAAAAGGAGGGCCTCACTTATAATTAAACACGATGACTGAAAATAGAATGCAATATCTTAAAGAAGGACGACGCCAAATACTAATGACTATTTCATAGTATGCCTTTACATATAATTAATAACTTTAGCAGATTGTATTTTAAATACCCTCACCTAAATCTCACCTAAATGAAAATAAACTGTTGACTTTACTTACAATGAACCTATTTCCACTGAACTATATAGATGGGGAATTTGTTTCTATAACCGTTGTGGTCCTATCCCCTTGAGTATAATTTTTAATGAAAATCGTGTGGTTTAAGTGTCATATAGACATTATTCAAGACCGTTTTACTTCCCTTTCTATTACGTTTTAATTTAACCGATTAGAATCTTTAATTTGATATTTATATAACTTTTTTTATTCATTGCCTACTCTCGCTATTCTGTGTTTAACATTTTTTTTCGTTCTTTTCCATTTTCATAAAAAAATAAAAAAGCTATATTTCACAGTACACATCTTGTTTAATTCAATTTCTATTAATGGTGGAACGAACACCAATTCAAGTTTCAAACGATCGAATTTTTCATTATTATCCAATCTTCCAATCGTTGGTGAACCATTATAATTGTCTTAAATGCGAAATATGCAACAGTGAATCGCATCGAAATCGATTGGACTAATTGAAAGGCTACCAAACGAATCTTGTTAGTAGTATGATGATCCAAATGATACCAATATATCTTCTCAGCCATTTAAATTGAAAAATATCTGCGCCACCAGATCAATTGAAAAGCAATTTATAAAAAAGAATAATGGAATGGGGGTGGTGTTTTTTTTGTATTTGCTTAAATAGCGAATTTAATCTTTTAATCTGTATTTCATAATTTCAACAAAGGCTATCAAATGATAAATAAATATCATTTAATTTTCTGTGTCTGCCCACAATTTAATGAGTGTAAAGCACAATTCAAGTAAATAATGGAGAGTAGGTAACATGTTCTACTTTTCCCCGAAAAACTTCAAAAAATTTCCTTGTGTAGAAAAGTATGGAATTTTGTATTAAATTTCAGTCACGTCACATAATATTGTATACCTGGACAAGTTTCGAAACACTTTACTCTCTGATGACATATGAACAACACTATTACCTTTATATACCCATATACCTCGATTTTGTCACAAAAAAAAACGAAACCCGGGTAAAATGTAATCAATATTTGGAATATTCTTCGGGCGCATTTTTCTGTAGATAACCATAGCCATTAAAGTGTGACCGAAAAAACGGTAAATATTATCAGTGTGTAATATGTGTGGTTGTCGTTCGTGTTCCCATCGAGTAGATTAGATTTTAGACACTTTTCAAACTGTGATCGTCCCCATACACTAACGTAGTTTTTCCCAATAAAACTATTTCAGATAAAAAGCGCATCGAATCGAAAAACAGATTTGCATATACATATACATGCACCTGTCTCTCTTGCTAATTTCCGAATAAAAAATACAAATGGCGTTTTAGCACTTCGTATATGTTATTTCAGCTGTTGCATTAAATATAGCTAATTAAATTAATTTAAATAATTAAGTCCTTCACTCCTTTATCTGTCCATGTTTAGCATTTATTACATCATACTTCATACGGAAATTAATTGCCTGTCCAAAAGCGTCAGGTAAAATGTAGGTATCCAGAACAATGTACAGGTAAACGGTGTACCTGGAGCTTTATTGATTTGAATATGTTTTTGTTGATGCGATCTTATTGCTCCGGTGCAAATGGGAGGAAAACAATATCACACAGCCTCATACAGCTGGATATATTATTATTTGTTTTCCGCTACATCTAGTGATGTTATGTACCATTAGTTTGATTATTGTATGGGTGATAAAATAAAGTCATATACGAGTTAAATAAAAACAGAACTGCACTAAAATCTGAAACGACCTAGAACCCTCAGAAGATTCTCATAAATCTGTAAAAACTGGCACGTGTGCAGACAAATAATAATATCGAGATTTATAAGTTGACGACTAGTTTTCAACCTCAAGTTAGATAATGGTTGTATTTTTTTTAAATGTCGCATGCACATTTATGTGCATTCTTGTCATCCTTAAAGTAAAGGTCTTATAGGTCACAATGTGAAAAAATCTTATTTACGGTTTTAGCAGATGTTGCTCTTAAGGTACGGATCTTAAAATGCAAAGTGTAAATTATTCATAGGTAAAAATGCTTTTACTTCTACAATAGAACAAAAATTTGGTGCGGCCTATAAGAAAAGAAACGGCAATTTTTCCCTTCCAACGAAAATGCATCGTATAATAATAAACGATTATCCATGATTTCCGGGTCATCACCCACGCCCGTTAGTAATTTGTTAAATAGGCTCCTTTTCAGCACTATTAGCAGTTTTTTTTCATATGCATCCCCGCTTGTTAGATATATGTATACTGAAACTAGAAAAACATGTACAAAAGCACTTGGAAGACATTACAAAGAAAATGAGAAGATTTTAAAATTCAGACTTGTGCTTTTCAAAGGAATTCTCTATACCCAACGGAAAAACGTAAGCTACCTAATAATAAAGAAAGCACACCTTTACATACAGTTCCGGAATTTTTCAATTGCCATCATGTTGTATATATCACCTATATCAAAACACATTCTGCCAGTTGGAAATTGTTTTGCTTTCTCTTAAAAAAGAAAATTTCATTTTGCTAATGGGAATCCACGCACATTACAATAACTTTGAAAACTATGCGAGTCGATACTTTTTACACCAACTGTATATAATGTAATTGCCTATATTGTTAAAGTTTTTCAACGCAACAGTATGCTTTATTTGTAATATGAGAGTATTTCAAAGAATATAATACCTCTATCTGAACTTCAGTATCAACCAGAGGCAGTTTTACAAACTGAATATTACACAAAACAAATCGCTTTAATAATAGTAGGTATTATATATGTATAGTATGTATATACAGTTCCGTCTGGAATTTGTGATTTTATCCATAATTCTTGTAATCCCAGCTTGTAAACACAGCAAATGTATGCGTTGCAATGATGTAAAGGCAACAAATGAAGACAGAAACGACGAACGAAACGACCAAAGGTACAACTTTTCATCCAGTTTGTGTGCTTTAATTAAGTTTCTCGTAAAAGGCTTTGACTTGCGCTCCCTTTTTTACATAAAAATAAACATTTTTATATAATATATGACGAAAATATGAAACTTTATGTTTATGTCCGTGTTCTGTGTTGTATGTGTGAATGTGCTTTTGCATTGAAATTTTAATCATTTTATATTATTTATAGAGATACAAAATAAAAATTACGCCGCATGCTCATACTGCTATATTTTTGTATTAACAATGGATGTACAATTGAATTATTAAATAAAAAATAAACGTATTGTAGATACACTCCCCTACATACCCCTAATCTGTTCAAAACAAAAAAATAAATAATGCATCGAAACATTTTCGTAATGATTCCTATTAGAGTTTTTTTGTATATTAAGTGCCTATATTTTATATTGAGTTCATTCTGATGGTTCCGAATTCAAAAATCACTCAGAAGGTCTGAGCACGAATTCTCACTCCCAAATTGACTGATTACACCCCGTATACCTACCTACATACGAAAATTTATCACCATAGCACAGTGTTCTCCCTTCTATAAAAATTTCTACCCGACAAAAGTATCTATCTCTTGAGAACGTTCATTTTTTTTTATCATAATCCTGTCAAATCGACTACCTACACTTGGAAATATATTTTATTCTGAATATTTACATCAAAAAGTGAAAGTTTTCAGTTTAATTTATACGACTTCTATCACATCCTTCTCGTCCCTGCTTTGTTATTGTGTTCGATTTATACGGGAATGAAAACGAAATCATAATTGTAAACCAATTCTAATTGGATAAAGAACAGGTCATTGCTCTGAACGGTGGAAAACGGAAAAAGCTCCGGAATAATAATAACAGTCAGCTAACGGGAAAACTATTGGAATAGGTTTTTAAAACACATAATACTTATATATGATGGGGGCAACGGACTCTTTTTCTTTAAGGAGACGGCGCCAATAGGACGCTGAGGACACATTTCCCAACTGACGTCACGCGAACACGTTAACCAAATCGCCTGGCCACTTTTCCACCACAATCTATTAATTTTTGATCGCTTCCCCCTATGTGCAAAGAGGCCATCATAATACCGGAAAAATTCGCCTCTTATTCGACGATCGTGTATCGAAAAATCCCACGAGAAAACTTTTAAAATGGAAACCCTTCAAAAAAGCATTAACAACCTTTATTCGATCATTAGTGTTTTTCACTTCCTGAATTATTCACCGTCGCTTATTATTGTATGGAAGTATGGACATTCAATTTGAAATTAGTTTCTCGAAAGTTTCGAAACGGCTGATTTTGACATAACTTATTATATTCAACTCTCGAAACAATAATATCTTACAAAACAAAAAATATTTATTATTGAACGGATAATAAATTGTGAGAGAGCTTTTCAGTCGCAAAAGCGCGACACATACACACACATATGACATGTATGATAAAAACAATTTGCCCCATTCCCGAAAATAATAAATGGGAAATTGATATGATTTATGCTACTTTGTCATGCACACAATACGATTTTTACATTTTATTAATAATATTTATTAGAATCAATAATACATGGTCCCATAATAAATTGGACATTGATTCGCAATTATCGCTAATTAAATAATGAATTTACATGAAATTGTCCCCCACGTCTCGAACTGTGCGTCACAACAAATAATTTATATACTTTAAAATAAAATGTATGTCCATAACACAGTTTAGATTTTAATTAAACTTTCCCTAGTAAAATATCTAATTTGTTGGGAAAACGAATAGGATTTACGCAACAAACTTTGATTCCATTTTATGTTAGAAAAGTTTTCCTTTTCATTCTCAACTACCATGTATAAAGTGGAAGTCTTATAATATAGTGAAATTCTATTCACATTCTCGCATTTCTCGCAGATATATGTACATATGTACTCATACTCGTATATAGTAGGTATATATGATGTTGTATATGGTCGTGTTGGAAAACTTCTTCCAATATCCATATTATGAAAAATTCTCCCTGAAAATTGCCTAGTAAAAAAATACCACCTACTAAAAGCAATTCGTATTTAAATAAACAGATTGAATAAAGCGTAAGGACTATTTATTATACACAGTTGATCGAACATATTCACATAAGGGTTGGGAAAGAAGTGAAGCTCAAATACTGTGGGGGTGCAGTGTTATTCGCACGAGAAAAAAGGAAATTCTATCTTGTTAGACAACGTGGTACTTTACTTCAGTTCTTTGAATGTAACGATTTACACAGTCTTGTAACAATGTACATTTTCGAATAAAAAACTTCACTGTATATACCCGTAAAAAATTTAATATTCAGTTCTCAGGACATGTACATATTCCACCACCCAGATAAATACGAGTAGGTATACCAAAAATAACTTAATACTCTATGAAAGAATTTTATCTATGAAGAAAGAAAAATAGTTTCTACAGCACCTCACATGCTATACTGCATTTTCTTAAAATTTCATATGGATTACGTATGCGGAATTTTATATTGATTGCTGACTGTACTTAGAAAATATCAATCTGACATCATATAACCAAAAGCAGTTCGTAATATTTTCAGAGAGCAAAAGTTTCTTCACTCCCTTTAAAACTTGCGACTTGCGAGTTTTCAAGTAGATTTTTCATGGCTAATAACAATATGCATTCTTTAAAGTAATTGTTTATATTCCTTTATAATACACCGAAACTAAATCAAGAATTTACTTTGCAAACAAGACTGTAATTAGTGCTATATTCGTCTACCCATTTTAATACATGTACAAAGTTTTCCTTCTATTTTGTTCTCAAACAATGGCCGTATTAAATATATGTAGATATATAACGCGCTGTCTGCTTTTCCGAAAACCTAAACACTTCAAATACTACATCATGTAACTCATCAAAAGTAATTTCGCGTTTCATGTTTACATAGACATTTGCTACTCTTGTGATAATAATGATATTAGATGTAAGTTGTATGTAATTCTCCTATAATTCGGGCTAATAATAGGACTTTTGGGCATAGTAGATGACAGGTTTATAAAGAGAACCTATTCAAGGATGAGGAAAGAGAAAATTGATCCTAATTGTAATTGATTAATAACATATATTATAAGGAACATTTTTCCATCTGGTCTTTATAAACCACTTCATAAATTTTTCGCTTTCTGCATATACGATTATAAATTATTATTAACCAAACAAGGGTAATTGTTTAATTAATATCAAACAAATTTGCACTGTGTGTTGTTAAATTAATCTTTAAATACACCGAATTCACACAGAATTAAAACTAAACAGCCCCTAAATTTTACATTCGGATTTTATTGCTCTCCAAAGGAAAACTTTACTACACAACTACACAATAATTGTAAAACAGTTCATTTTTCATTTTTCCTGCCATGCACTGAGAGTATTCTATAAAATACAGCCACTCTACAATTAAACGCCGTTGCTTTATAGCCTTGCAACACAGGACTTTATTCAAAAATTAGAAGGAAGAAAGTTATAAAACGCGTTCCACGAGTCTACACTAAAATCCCATTAAATTTAACCAGAAAATGTGTGGGTGCTTTCAGGAATGAGAAATCGTAAAAATTCCCTTATTACAATAATGGTTTCTGACAAATAATATAATTTATTTAATTGCGCATCAAAGAATATTACCAATGAACGAATCATGATGATAATGGGTTTGTATGCCCGGCTTTAATGGTTTGTTGGGTAGTTTGTATTTAGAAGTTATATTTTCCTTCGAGCTTTCTAATAAAATTTTTATTACAAACTAAAGATCCTCGAAGCTATAAAATAAAAGAGACACGTCTTAATAATAAATAATATTTCAAGTTCGAATTTTATTTAGCTCATTTAATTTTTTATTCGCATTAATTACTAGACGGAGAAATGTATGGATGTGGGGAAGATGGAGAAATAACGACGAGAGGGATTGTTTTCCTGCTATTATATTTCATAACGCTGTATGTTGTATGTGTATATACACTGCGTTCCAAGTAATTTATTAAAAACATCAAAAACGGGAACAAATTCAACACGAACAAAAAATTATAATACGAGTAAGGCAGAAGAGAAAGGAGCAGACCAAGAGACAAATGATCATTTTAAAAATGTTGATCAAGAAAACGGGGCTGCGATGCTGAGAATTTTTTTAACAAATAAACGAGCACTGTATATCACGTTTATTCTCAAGTAATAATTGTAATTTGATATTATGCAAATGATTCTTGTAATAAAAGACCATCTTAAAGCATTTGTACATTTGTAGGGATTAATTGGATGTGTGTGTGGGCGAATAAAGAATAAGTGTGCCAATTTACATGGTAAAATAGGACAAATTCACTACTTACACGGTCTTTATTGAAAATAATGAATAAGAAAAACAACTGAGAACACCCTCATGAAAGTTATTAGGTAATCCCCTAGTTTCGAAACTAATTTTCCCTCCTTATTCAAGAATATAAATTAGTGTACAAATTCAAGTGTATAAGGTACTTGGGCTATATAAAGTTTTCAAACTTGATTAAAAATGTAGTTCCTCATTTACGTACTTATTTAATGCAATCAAAATACACGAATAAGTCTAAAATAATGGAACGATCTTCATCCGATGACAAAGGAATGACGAACTGCATCCCTTAATGAGAGCATCGATTAAACTGTCCATTCTATTTATTTCAATTAAATAGTGGATGTGTTTATAGAAAATGTCATTTACTTTAGAAAATACTGACGCAACACACATACAGGACTAAACGCTCTATGTGTGCGGATCAATGTCTATGGAAATGTTTTTCCTAGCATCCGCTGTCATCCGACCGTGTCAACGTTGAAGAGGTCGTCAGCCGCGAAAAAATTCTGCTAATGCCACCAAATCCGCAAATAAACGCTCCAAAATTTGTCCCTGCCACACTCCAAAATAATAACGTCCAATTCTGCAGCCACCGCAAGAACTGCAATTAACTGTAATTATTGTAGACAATTAAAATGTCTGGATTGTTGAAAATTTTATTACACACAATAGTTAACCCCCAAAACAACAACATGCATTATATTCGAGGGTTGACAATGCGAAGCTCGTTTCTCAGATGAAAAGAGCATCATAGTCGAATTCATTTCTCATTCTCGATGATTATTTTTCTCATTGGATATTGCGCATATCTATTATAAAGTATAAAGCTCTTTAGATGAGAGAAGGAGAGCTTTCCGCATATAATGGGCGCATTTTTATTCTTAAAATAAAGACAGCGTCCATTTCACTTAAACTTACCTATTTCTCAGAGAGACAAGAAAAATTACAACTTTAGAAAAACGCTTTATTCATGGCGTGTTTTCATTTCGAGAATTTCTTGTAGCAGAAAATGCGGAAGTGGATACGTTAACGAATCAACTTGTTTCATTTAATTTTTTGCGAGATTTTTTGAGTTCGAATTTTCGTGCGATTTTTAAAACATGCAATTTGGGGGAAAAAATAAAACGTACAGAATATATTTTCCTTTCAGCGACAGTGATATGAATCCGTTGGGATGAAACACACGTGCAACCATATTTTCTGCTCGTCTTCCCACACACATACATATATTCCCATAGAGTTCCATACTCGAAACAACTTTTTTACTCATACTCCGAAGCGCTAACACTTTATCATTAGGTGTTTTTACACGTTATTACGCTTATAAGAGGCAATCTAACTGGAAAAACTTGCGTACAACATGCTTGCTAGAAATGGACAAATTGCCCTTGTTATAAATTGTTGCATTTCTTCTGATTTAAAGCTCGCATTTTTCCTTTCAAATACCCCTTGATATTGTTTTATAACAAATTTCTTTGGAAATTGATGGCAAGATTACCACCCGTAGCACTATATATAACCATATATCCCAGATAGCAAATCAGGACTTACGTTGGGAACAATTATCAAATCCCTTTAAACGCTTGGGAATATAGTGCGGGGCCACATTGATTCGCATACAGGCTTCTCCTTTTTAGTCTCGAGTATGCCAGATTGAATGGGGATTTTTTACTAGAAAAAGTTTAGATTAGCTATTGATGGAAATTTGACACCGCCATAGTTTCGTGAAAACTTCTTTTATTACACATTCGAAGGGTATTTGATGCGTCCACTTATTAGATAATGCCAGCAATATCGTCAAATATAAACTATTAAACAATTTGTTTATGGAAATTCCATGTGGAAGACAATTTATCAAAGAAAGTTCAACAGGCCCATGTAGACGACTTTCTTTTCATCTTTTAATAAATTTACCCCCAGAGATATAATATAGCCATACATATTTAATTTGCCAGAAATATATATCAATGTGGATATTTTATGAAGATTCTGAACAGCTCTTTGGAATTGTCACTATGTGGTCTAGGAAAATAATTTATCGTCAAACTAGGACACCACAGCATTCAGCGTAATATAAGGCGAACTTTTTCAACTTTTATTCATTATTTTATTGTAGCACTTCTCTTGTTTATTGCACGAATCGATTTTTCTCTCACCCTTATAACGCAAACATTGAGAATATTTTTTCCGATTCATAACGCGGTGGTATTTATTTTTGTATAATACAGCACAAACAAAAGGCCTCCCAACCAGGTCCTGTTTGATAGAGTTATTAAAAAGGAGCCAAAGCAATAAATATATATCCACAATTGTTTGATGTACATATAGCAGGAATAAAACCGCAAAGTTAAATACATTTCGCAAAAATATATTATTCATATAGTATACTCGTATTCTTGGTATTTATTAGGATAAGAGAATATTGAAACATTTAAATAAACTTTTTCTGCAATGTGATAAATTATTTACAAAAGTTTATCTGACAGTTTTCGGCGTTTTTAAACCATCCGGGGAATTCTCCATTTCACTTCTTACATTGCACATTCACTTAATGGAGAAATTTATTTTATTGAACCAGTGTGAATGTATAGAATTACGGAAGAACACTTCATCATCAGCGGGGGTGGACTTTTAATTAAATTACTTTTGCGTGATGGCAACGTTATTATATGAATACCTTATAGCCACGTACAAGTAACTGATAGAAAATTGTTTTATTCGCCTAAAGAATTAATACAACGATTAATTACAGTGCCGTGCACGTTTTAGGTCACTGGCAAAGAACACCACTTGTGCTGCAGGATTGATAATTTCCCAATTAATGCAAAGAAAAACGATAAAAATGTTGACGTTACGAAAATGATGTTTTCTTTGAACTTATTTTTTTGTTTCAAACTTAAATGGAAACCAATTACATCGAAATGAGATTACCTATTTGAATAAGGGAGAAAAAGAGGCGAGTTTTTTAAATAATGTAAACACTATTTAATTACAGACATTTATTAAATGTAAAATTGTTAGATAGTCTATAAAAGAGAAAAAGTTGCCGATGCGCGAAATTGAAACTCACATTAACCCGTAAACAACATTGTGATATTAGCTATATATTTGAATTATTAATACACTTATTATCAGTTTAATCGAATAAATAATCAGTTTCTAATTATAACAGAAAATGTTGTTTGTGTAATAAAAAAGGAATTCACAAACTATTGTATCAGGAGAAAAAATATGCATATATTATTTCCTCTTTTTAATATTCATAAATATAGAGCACAGCACAGAGCGATATACATATGAGAGTATGGTTGTTGGGATTAATTGAGAGTCCCCTATTCGGCATGCAAGTAGGTAACATAAATATTCGTAAATATTCTCGATGAAATATTATAGTGCAAAAGAGGTATTTTTATTTTCCATTATAAAATGTAGATATTTAAAAATCGCAACCATATCGCAATCGGAACGTATTTGACCTGGAATAAAAGTAATTTTCGTTCCAATTCAATTTTCATGAACTGAAAACTTTGTCTCCGTATTAAAATATCAGCAGGTATAGGTGGGTTGGTGGATATTATAAACACACACAGCATCGACTAGCAAACCCCAAGCACGTGTACACTTTATTGATCTTAACCGATATTGTATAATGTTTAATAAACAAACATTTCAGCGACATAATTAATTTGAATTTTTAATTTGTGCAAAAAGTTAATTAAGCGTCCTGTGGAAAATTGAAAAACTAATTAACGGTAGGTAGACAATATCATTTCAGCTTTCTACTTAAGCTCTGCAGCATACCATTGTACCATTTGGTGCTTATTAATGTGTATTAGTAACATTTGGTATTATCCTAAAACTGCCATAACCGATTTACAATAGCGAAAGCTCGCCTTTTGTAATTAAAAAGGACGAATTTTAATGCGTTGCTGATAAGCTATTAAAAACTATAGATTAAATTGATTAAATAAAATCACAGTTATAGAGCTTTAAAATTGGTATTACACCACTTTTAAAATCCAACACACTATAAAAAGTTTAAATTTCCGGTCCAACGGAGATAAAAAGAACAATTTGTAAAAAAACTTTTACAATAAAACAGAGAAGCATTATTAAAAACTTTTCCACCTTCTTAACTAACTTTTAACCATCTGGTCGATTTGGTCTAGTCGAATTCCTTATAATCAAAATGAAATATTATTTTATCCAAATATGTGTTAGTCATACCTATTAATTCATTATTATTGAGCTGTGAAGAGCGTTCAATATTCGTGACGTTACCAGACAAATAGATGATTATTATTGATGATAGGGATAGGATGAAATCAAATTAAGCAAAAAGCTTGACAGGACTAGCAAACAAGCTCAATAAGTTCACTAATCAAATCATTAATGTGGTCAAATATCGGATTGGTGTACGTAATATTTAACTTGAAAATTAGAGAACGTGATGAGCGCCTCATTATTAGTAATATCAGTTATAGGTGTAGAATTAACAGTCCAGGGAATACACACATTGCTATACAGGTAATACATATGACTGTTTAAATTATTATAGGGAAATGAAATAATATTGTGTCTGTTTAAAACTAACACAAATATGAATATATTGTTGCACAATTCATCTCAACCACTTGTAATCGTGAGTTTTTGTGTAAAAACAACTAAACTATAGTTATAGCAATTTTTCACATTTTTGAAATGTGGGCAATGTGAAGAGTAGAACGCAGTAAAAAATTGTCTGTTAGTGGAAAATTTCAACACACCCAATTCTTATTTGACCATCAAATCTCTGAAAAAAACAACTGTTTAAAGGATTTCAGTCATTATTCACGTCGAATGACTTAATCTCACCTTATACTCCCAATTTCTCCCTAAAATATGAATCGTGAACGGGGAAGAAAGGGTCTAATTTTAATAATATCTCGCACCATAACTCAGATTCCTTATCACATTTGACAAATTTACATGTAACACCAAAAAATTATACAGCACACCACCCCCGAAAAATATGTTCACATACCTATTTATACATGGTACACAAAGAAAACTGAAACAAATCACTGTGAATCTAATTTGAATTTTTTTTATGCACGTAGGTACATACATGAAATATTATGAGTGATAAAGTAATTTTCATATAACGATCGTATATGGTCAGTTGTGTTGCATGCATCACGAATAATTTAAATATTCATTAAATGTGTTCACAATAATGGGTACATTAAAGAAAAATCTGAATGAATTAGCATTATACTCGTAGTGGGCTCTATTGTTAGTAGAAAAATGACCGTAATTGACTTTAATACCTGATAATAACACACATTAGGTAGTAAAAAAACGCATTTATACTTGTATTGATCCATCACAGAGTACAAGGTAGGACTTTCCTATTCAATGGGACTATATGAAGGCTTCAGCGACATTCATTAAAAACGATTGAGATTGAGAGATGAATGTATGACTTGTATGAGTGGTGGGCTTTATTAAATTAGAGAAGATTTTCCATCACCCACAGTCTCCACTATAAGATGTGTGCATAATCTCGTGCAATATTTCTCACAATCTGGCACAATCACGAAAATTATTACGTTGGATGGAAGGTTAATATCTCGCGTTCCGAGTCTATTTTAAATCTGTGTCCACGAATAATTTATTAAAAGTTAATTACTTAATTTCATTACTCTACTCGGCACAAAAGTGGATGTGGTTTATAAAACTGTCCGTTTCAGGAAAGTTCATTTATATTCCAATTGGGAAATGATAATTTTTTTATCCTGAAGCACATGGAATTATTGTAGATTCAATGATTCAAAAATTTACTTTCAAAGCGTTAATATCCAAGCTATTACCGAAATTACCTCATTTTCAACTACACTTTGACACACAATCAATACTCATTACCAATATAAATTTGTAATTTCTCATTCATAAATAATCAACACGTTAAAACATTAAATGGTTACTGTTTTGTTGTCCTTAACGGGGTGCATCATTTAGATTTCAACCGGAGTGCACAAAAGCATTTATTTATTGTTCCCCACAACATATAAATCAATAGGAGATTGGTTTTAGCATACAGTCGAAACAACCATATTTGTCAACAAGAAGAGTGGAAACTAACGAAAAATGATAGATTCAGAGAAGCATAAATTCAGGGATTCTACACCTTCACTGTATATAAATTCATCGGATCAACAAAAACGAGTATATATCTCATTGAAAATCAAGAACGATTCGGATTTGTTTTATGCAAAATCCGATATAAAATTTATATTTTGAGACAAAGTGCGCGAAAAGGCCCACCAAAGAGCACACAAATTATTTAAAAGCAAACGAGTAAGAAAAAGTAGTGGATCAGCCCTTTTTTGTGCTGCATGCAGAATTTGTCGGTCGCTCGATCTAACAATAATTTGTAACACATCAGTGTCTTTCGTGCATGTAACATATTCTAACAAGGGCAACCGTATTCCACAAGGGTTTTTAGTTCGTATAATAACTTAAAATTGACAAGATCAAAAGCTACTGTTCAAGACACTACTGTCACGCTAAGGATTACAGCACACACACATATACAAGTCGTTTAAAGTGATCTAACCAACCGTATATTTCAAATAAATTTTTCAACTTTGTGCTAGTCGAATGGTAATTACACTCAATATAAGTGTAGATGTGCAATGAAAGATTTACTTTGTCAACAAGAAACTATCAAAAAATCAATCTTAAAATCAGAAGGGGTCCACCTGGCGCGCTTTCTTCGCTCCTCCACTGACCATTAATCCAGTATAGTGGCAGGACATAGATTTAGTATCGAGGATCCTGCTACATTGTTCCATTTATATGGACTTTACGAAACCTTTCGATTAGAGAATTAAGCACATGTTTTCTTGGTAGATTGGTTTACTGATTTTCCAAACAAACTGTGAATTAAAACAATTTCAAGGGACCAGTGTTTCACTGAAAAATGCTTTCCGTTCACAAAAAAATAAAACATGTTTGCCCTGTTAATAACATGAAAATTGCACTCTTGGCTTGTGTTATAAAAGAGCCAGTTGCGCGTAAATAAATAATAAATTTTTCTCTCACACTCGTGTGTACGTAAGTGGGTAAAATAAATGTGATTACTTTTATTAACAAGTGTATACAGAGGGAATTTTTATAAATCCAGGGCCGATGGACCACATTCTAATTATAGCAATCGTTCTTCTAAAATTAACTGAAATCAACAGCACTGCGTGAATTTCAAGTTCGTTAGGGGGGATCACGTTTTTACTACCGAATAGGCACCACATATACACAAAATAGAGACCATCAAAGTTTAACAGGTTTTTTTTACCAGAATTCCCAATTCCTCCATAAATTTACGATATATGCACATGCATTGTACTTAGTCACTTTGGTTTCGACTAAATAATTAACGAGTCAATTGTAAATGTATAAAAGCGACTCACGGGCTTTAATATTTAATATACGGGTTGCGTGTTATGCTTTATGTGTTGTAGTATAAACAAATACAAATGAAAAGAATATCTGTATAATATAAAGAATAAGACCAACTTAATTTCATAAATAACTAATGTCGGAGGCGGATCCGTAGATGTAAAAGATTGAAATTGATTAACTTTTTTTATCCCAGACATCTATTTTTTATCATCAAAATTGAATTTGTAAATTGTAGCAACCGTAAATCCTTATTCAATTAAAACGGTCAAATATTCTAACATTTTTTTATGTGATCAAATAAAAATTAACTTTTCTATGTCAAAATACCATTCAATTCAATTAAAAGGGAAAAAAGCGCACGCGGAGCGTGTTTTTAGCATTTTCAATAAAGCGCTTTTAATAAATGTTTTGGCTTTATTAAGAAAATCATTCCTCCAATCGTTGATGCTTTCGATTGTTAAGTGGAAAGCAATTTAAACTTTGTAGTGCATTATAAATTTATCGGGATGCTAGCTGGTGCATATAACACTACTAGAACATGTTTTTAAAATATCTCAGTTAGAGCAAAGAACAAATACAAACTTTAGTCGGATCCATAAGGTATTTATGAAAATACAAGTGTTGTTTTCAGAATGGCAAAAGTTTTTTGGTTGAATCCCCTTTTATAACCGGTGTGTCCCCAACATAAAATCTCTTTACACCCAAGTGAAACAAGTAATTGTTCTTTAAACCATTTTTCAGACGCACGTGAATTTATCATTTCTTCAACAACTTAATTAGTTGAAGAACTTTTCAGAAAATCGAGGAAAAACAATTAAGGCCAAAGCCAAATTCACAATCTATTTAAAACCAACATGTCTAATTTAATAAAAAATCCTTTCATCTGGTTTTGTTGTTAAGGTAATTAGGTTCTACTGTTATTAGGGGTTTGTGGTGTGTGTTAAAAGCGCTATTTTACATCATTCTTTCCAGCATCTCCACCCAAACAAAAACCGCTAATTCCCGAGGATCTATCAAGGAAAAGTTTTGCCAACCAAATGCAGGTCGACGTACAGCTCGCATTTTATCATTATTCTAATGGGCAAAAAGGATGATACTTACCTTTGACAATGGATGAATTTGTTGTGCAGCTGAAACCGCAGTGAAAACTTAGTTGGAGTATTACCGTCGGCGATCTATTCGCCTTAAGATGCACATGTCGCTCAACTATATGGTACTTCATGATAAAAAAATCAACAGTCACATTATATTCACATTTATACCACGATTTCCACCAATATTACAATCTAATGAAGTCTTTTCTTGTCAGTTTTATAACCCATTATTGGCTGAATCGATAGATATATCTTTATATGTAAAATATATGGTCCAAGAACGCGCGCTTATCAGCATTATCATTAGCATGTATTTATGCGACGATAGGCGAATAGTTTTTTACACAATATAATTTCTTGGCAAACCATTAACAAGACAAGTTTTGTTCTTTATGTATAGATGACAGAAACGTTAAATAAAATAGATTAATGGATTAGTGTGTTGGGCTGGAATTTAAATAATGGACAAGTTTGTAAAAAGCTCATTCCAGTTGGTAATTTAATCATTAATTTGCCTAGCTAGGTATACTATTAAGTGTGGAGGTACATGAAAAGAGGCTATTTACTGTTATTATTTTTCTGTATATAAATTACAGTTTTTCGGCGTAATATAAAAAAGTGTTTGGAAAAAAGGCAATCTACAATTAGATCTATATATGATAAAACAAATATTGCGTGCTTTAGGCTCGTTAATTTTCCTTTCCTTTGATTATATAATAAACGATTCTAACAACAGGGTGAAAAAAGAACACTAAAGTGTATCAACAATATCAGAGACTAGTTTTGATAAATAATGACGAGTGAATCGATAAATTGCCTCACAATTTCAATTTTCAAGGGAAAAAATTAAATCCTATATCCTATTGGGATTTTAATAAAAAAAAGTGCATTTGAATTTTGTACTAAATAAAGTGCTTGTATTGTACCTCGAGTCCTCTTTTCATCGTCGCCAAACAAATTCGTATATGCTGTAACTTAATTGAACAAAGAACCTTATTATCGTTATATAAAACAACTATTTAATATTCACGTTATTCAGTAATAAATTGTAAGTGAAAGTTTTGATTCGCAACCTTTTTGTTTATGCCTCGTTCAAACACCAAACAAACAACAACACACACATAGTCCTTCGGTATTTCAGTGAATTATTATTTTCAATTTTCAAAATATTTACACTGCACCAGACTTGTATAGTTGTATTATTAGGATCTCTGGTTGGGTTGGAAAAAAAGCTCGCGGTTGAGCGCTTTGCATTAAAAACACTCCCTTGTTGTTCTCAACTTTATTAGGTATGTGAATTCGGCGTACATACCTGACTATTTAATATGCAACGAATTATTTGTTCAACTAGTTACAACCTGCTATATGAAATATTAAATCGTAAAATGGTAAAATTCACCGCAAACTGTGCACGCAGCGAGGTGTCACCGCATCATACGCGAAACGCGAAAATTTAAATATTTTTCATACCGCATTTTTATTTATGTTTACGCTTCTACGTATGTAAAGCATATACATATAGTTTAAAAGCACGTCATTTGAATATAAATTATTTCATTTATTCATATAGTTAGAAACGATTTACTCATGTTTATATTCGGAAAAATCGATGCGAATCTAACTCGAAATCCAACATTCCACTTTCAATCAAACTATACCGCTTAGACTTATAATGCTATGCGTTTCTTATTAGCTATTAATTTAATGGGTGTACTTATAGGCGATCAAAATGTAGATAAGCGAATGAATACCTACCGCAAACTGATGCATTTCGACTAAATTCTAAATTACAGTCAGCTAATAATCTATTAGCCGATGCCAAGACACATCTGAAACTATTGATAGAATTTCGAATACGAGAGAGTGGCGTACGTATATGTTATAGGTTTAGGTAGGTGTAAGTACCTACCTTATGTTTGAACTAGTTTAAAACCGTTTCACTGGAAAATGGGGAACAAAAGAAAATGTTTGCTTATAAATTTAATTTCCCCGACTAAGGGATAAAAAAGAATAAACAAGTTGAAATTTGTATACACACATACAAAAAGTGGGGGTTCCTTTTTTAAAAATTTTCCTAATCTAATATTTTTATATAAAAAATAAAATTTGATGGATATTGCTTAGAATATTCACGAACACCCACTTTTGTCTAGCTGTCAGAGTGTGTAAACTTTCTTTTATATCGAAACTCTTTCTTCTGTTTAGTTATTTTCAAATTAACATTTCTTTGTGTGGTGTGAAAAGCATTGGAAAATCCGCACCACAATACGTGCATGTGTGATACTAGAATGGCATATATTACCAATATTTTTCCATATATTGAAAATCTAATAAAAGAATTAGTATTTACGTTTTAATGGTAATATAATAGCGAATACATAACAGTTGCATTATCTGGTATTGTCTATAAACGCAATCGTTGCATTCATTAGGGTTATTAATGAAATTCGAACTTCGTTGTCATCCATACAATACAAATATGTTTTTCAATTATAGGAAAGGCATAAAACAATACAAGTGCACAAAATATTTAAAACAAACATTGTTTATATTCGAATACTTCATGTATTTGTAAAATTTTACTGTTTGTTGGAGTGAAGTGAAAATTCAAGCACACATACACACATACACAGAACAAATAGAAAAGTTTGCAGCAATAAAGTGTTCTCAAGTCGGTCAATAGCACTTTAAAAACATATCAAATTCCATACTTTAGAAACGATATTTTATATGAACATGATACTATTTGCGTAAATTTCACGTTCTACCTAGTTCTGGCTTCATAGAAAATTGACTTGATTCAATTATTGACTTGCTTTTTATTCCGAAACTAATTCCCTTCGTTTCAGGTAAATAATGTCACAATTCTCTCCTGATCTCTATATTGATTGAAAGCGTCCCCAAAGTGTAATTTATTATTTCATCTCAGAGAAAACCTTGCCAGAATTGCACAAAAAATAAATACATATAGAAGAAAATAAAAATAAGGACGCATCACACATGTGTGCCGGGGGGTAAAAAACATTCTTGGACCATTCTTTTACATAAATATAAATTGATGATAAAATTTGCAAAACCTACATTCAGTTATCGTGAATTTAATTAGTGGTCCCACCACTGTATCAGTGAAGCACGTGCAAGTATTGTGTGTATATAAGTGCCACGACGCCCCAAAATTCGTATCAGTCGACTTTACGTACTTTCACGCAAACGGCCAACAGCACACCTCTTTTACTCTCTCTTCATGCAAAAACTAGCAAACACGACACGGTTTCAGAAGTACTGACTGAACATGACGTGCACTTAAGCGTGGCGTCGTGACGCCCTCCGAACCTGCGCCTTGTGGACATCCACCAACACACTGCCAAAAGCAACCCCATGAAATGTAGGTACGTTGATGGAGACGGAGGTGAGCACATACACAATGCCAAATATAACGAACATAGGGCACATGTACACGGATGTGTACTTAAGGTGAACAAGGTGGAAATTTATGCACACAAGGTAAAGAAAAAGTCTGGTTTTTAACCGGAAAAGGTACACTTAAGAGGCCGACTCTAAGATACCAACACAAATTAATTTTAGTATGGGAATTTATCACAATATATGGAAGAGAAACGTAAATTGGTCATGGAAAATACAAGGTACTTTTCAGTTTTTGTGTAAAAGCTCAAAAACCAAAGAGGTAAGAATAAGTTTAAAAGGAGTTGTATGATGAAATTAGAGAGAATGGGGTGTTTTAAACTAGTTTGTATGGATAAACTAGCGAAAAAATTGTTTTTGCGAAATTTGATTTGATTTTAATAATTCGTCATCCTACCTGTCTGTTCATCTTACCCTAACTCACCCTCTCAACGTTTTATTGATTGTATGCATATTCAATTAGATCCTCTATACATATAGGTATGTATATTTTACAAGCAACTCTTATTCTAATGCATTATTAATTCTTATTTATTTTACATATAAGTGTATGTTATATGTGTGTATTGAAATATAACTGAGTATTAAGACGACTGTGATGAAGAAATATTTGTATAACAAGTAAAATTCTTTAGTAAAATTAATGAATCCAGGATAATAAACACTTTGGAAACTCATTAATATTTGTCTGCCTAGTAGATTTATTCATATTAAAAAATATATTTATGAAGGTGATTTCTATAAATATTTTCATAATATACTCATCGGAAAGTATTAATTGTATTTACTTTTAATCAGAAGTGGAATATAGATTAAAACAAATATTAGTAACAATTACATTACATGTAGGTAACCCATTTCTATTTGAATATTAGTCTACGATATAGATAAAATATTCCAATCATAAAAATGAAACATAATTAACAACAATGATGCATTTGGCGATTTAACCATTCGTTATCTCTGATAGACCTGTTGGAAGGTTTTATTTGTTATTATGGATTTGATTTTTTTAGGGAATATATATTTTTATCAGATAATCTGACAAAAGAGAAAAACTTAATACAAACATCTGCATACGTAAATAGAAACTAATTATGACATGAATGTGCTATACATTTGTGAGTTGCAAAAAGTTGATATAGTGCTTTAAATAGGTGTAACGTATGGCCAAATTATAATTAGTAGTATACATAGTCTAATTGTTTATTAGGACTTAATTAGGTAAATCATCTTATTCTATTCACACTGTTGTTTGCTCTTTCAAAATAACGCATAATATGTAAATATCTGAAATTTGATAAATGTACCTAAGTTAATCTAATGAAAGGTTTATATGTAAAAATCATCATTTATTTCTTATCATTAATTAGTTATCAACTATCATTAAATATGATAAACAGTTTTGGAGCAATTATCTTCAGTGTAACAAGTAGATGTATCCGCTTGTTACTTTAATCTTGTTTGCATTACTATCAACAATGGTTCATTCAAAGAAGCTTTTTTTTGTTCTTTTCCTCTCAATGATGAATGTAAGTCATTATACTATTTATTTTATCTAAAAATGTTGTTTTAATTGTAATTTTGCAGAGTTCCAAAAATGTTAATATGGAATATTTTGAGGAGCCTAATTCATCATATAAACAGTTACATGATAAGATAATTTATGGAAATTATACCACTTATTATGGAAACTTCTCTGAAACTGTATTAACATTAGTATCAACATCAACTTCAAAAAGGTCTCCCAGTATTATAAATGACCAATCTACTCCTACTTCAGAGCCATCCGGTACTACCACTGACCAATCTGTAACTTCTTCAGAACCACCCAGTTCTTCAGAGGCGCCCGGTATTATTACAAACCATACCAGTTGTACTACAGAAAAAACCGTAATTTCTTTAGAGGAAACAGAATCTAATACTAATTCACGCCAATCCGACCCTCCTACAGACAAACCTACAGATGCTCCTACAAATGAACAAGAAACTACTCATCCTCCTCCTCCTACTACTGCTACTACAGATCAATCCAATACTACTTCAAATCCACTATATACAACGACAGACAAATCTGTAACTTCTTCAGAGGAAACTGAACCTATCCCTACTTCACGCAAACCTACAGATGCTCCTACAAATGAACCTACTGATCCTCCGCCACCTCCTACTACTATTACAGATCAACCCACTACTACTTCAAATCCACTATATACAACGACAGACAAATCTGTAACTTCTTCAGAGGAAACGGAATCGGTCCCTACTTCACGCAAACCCACAGATGCTCCTACAAATGAACCTACTGATCCTCCGCCACCTCCTACTACTATTACAGATCAACCCACTACTACTTCAAATCCACTATATACAACGACAGACAAATCTGTAACTTCTTCAGAGGAAACGGAATCGGTCCCTACTTCACGCAAACCCACAGATGCTCCTACAAATGAACCTACTGATCCTCCGCCTCCTCCTACTACTACTACAGATCAATACCCTACTACTTCAAATCCACTATATACAACAACAGACAAATCTGTAACTTCTTCAGAGGAAACGGACTCTATCCCTACTTCACGTAAACCTACAGATACTCCTACAAATAAACCTACTGATCCTCCTCCTCCTCCTACTACTACTGCTACTACAGATCAAACCACTACTACTTCAAATCCATTATATACAACGACAGACAAATCTGTAACTTCTTCAGAGAAAACGGACTCTATCCCTACTTCACGTAAACCTACAGATGCTCCTACAAATAAACCTACTGATCCTCCTCCTCCTACTACTACTACTGCTACTACAGATCAAACCACTACTACTTCAAATCCATTATATACAACGACAGACAAATCTGTAACTTCTTCAGAGAAAACGGAATCTATCCCTACTTCACGCAAACCTACAGATGCTCCTACAAATGTACCTACTGATCCTCCTCCTACTGCTATTACTACTACAGATCAACCCATTACTACTTCAGAAGAAACGGAATCTACCAATACTACAGACAAAAATGGTACAACAGACTCTCTAAGTACTACAACTACCCGTCCTACCACGATTGATCCCACTGATTACAATTACAACTGCCCTGATGGTTTAAACTTGTTTGCATCTAACCATAGTATCAGTGAGTTAAACAAAACTATAATTTGTTATCAAATCACGAACCCAGTAAGATATGATGACGTAACTTGCCCATTCAGCGGAAATGTTTTTGATGCAACTATATATCAATCATTATATGAAAGTGAAGTAATTTTCGATAGTACCTGGATAACAGCTACTCGTAATACAAGTCTTTCGCCTTTCATTTTGGAGTACATTGAAAATTTCAATCCATTAGAAAATCTTATAGAATCATCAGAAACTAAAAACTGCCTTATATATTTTAAGGATGACTTTTATTTGGAAGATTGTGGAGCCCAACATAAAATGTTATGTTTATATATTTTTAATGAGTATGGTTGTACCGATCATTGCTGCTTGATGAGTTCATCAAATCAAACTACTTCTGCTGACATGAAATCTGAAAGATGTTACACCATAGAAACTTCCATAAACAACAGTGGCAAATTAGCCGAACCAAAAGAATATTATCAGTGGAAGAAATTATTTTTTTTATGGAAAAAATTTTATTCATTTTTTGATGATTATTGTAGGGTGGGTGTAGAAATGCAATCTAACAGAACTGTTTTCACATCTTCTAAAGAAACTGTCGAATATGCGGATAAATTGGACCTGAAACCGAAAAATGGATCTTACGGCTATATGTCGTACTCAGTGGATATGGTGTACTTCTTCGGTGTTATCTATTCAAATTATGCTATAGAAACGGAGGTATCTTTCCGAACCGGTAAACCAACAATAACATTAGTTTTCAATGAACTAAATATCATTGGTACTGTGTTAAACTTTGAGAACATTTTTGGTCTAAGATTATATTGTAAATTCGGAGATAAAATGTTTAGGACCTATGAAAATTACAATGTTCAGCTAAATAGCAAACAATTTACTGCTCAACCAAAATATACATATCCACATTACTTCTGGTGTCAAGCAATTGATGTTAAAAGTAACTCTATTATAGAAAGTAACTCGGTTTTGGTGTATATTAAAAACAAATACGGTCGTGATTACGTAATTAACAAGAAATTTTCTAGTTTAAATGAAATATACACCGCATTGGTAAACATTAATCAAAAATTCTCTAATATACCTTGTTATGTAGAAGACAGTGTACGATTAGTAGATGTAACAAAGGATGGTAATAATTATGCAGCAAATATACACATTTCCACATACATAAACGATACTATCAGCAGCACAGAAGAAGTAAAAATATTTAACGAGGTATTAAAAGAAGTTATTGACGGTGATTTTACTATCTACAATTCACTCAATTGTTTAGAAGATACTGAAATTAATCAAAATGTCATTTTAACTTGGCCAGAAACTCCAATAGGCAGCACTGTAACAGCGAAATCTTCAACAGTATGTGTAACTGATTCTTATAAGGCAGTGACTAGAAAATGCACCGGTGACTTCAATAAAGGAGCCACTTGGTCTTCAACCTCTGGTAGTTGTTCGACCAAATCAACAGAAACCACTAAAAATTTACATAACATTTTAGAATCAGCCAACCAAACGTCCGGTCAAATTGGAAAAAAATTGAGTGCAGTCACTGAAAATATGACCAAAGATATCCACCCAGTGGACATTGACTATATTGCGAAGATTATGAACAAAATTTCCACTGATATTACGGAAGATTTGAATTTACCAGACATTTACAATACCTTAGCAAATATTATACTAATAGATAGAAATACGTTAAGTGATTCGCAAACTGAGTTGAATTCTACGGACAATATTCTATACAATTTCGACAACATACTGTTAAACACTTATAAAGATTCAGAACAGTCACCATTTGTGAGAAACGGTGAACTGTTGATCACTGTTCTAAAATCAAATTTACAAAGAGTTGCAGGATGGAAAGTATTAGCAAATCGAACAATACGAGAAATTCAACGAAATACTTCCCTAACAAAGCTCTTAGAGAGTGACGATTTTGAAATTGCTGCTTTTCTGCCCGATGCGATTTTGCATCAAATTGAAAACATGGAAAGCGATTCGAAACTCATAATGACGTTCTTCTTCAGAAATAGCTTATTTAATCCACCTACGAGTAATATAGACGTTAAAGATATCTTTGTCAGTATTTTGCTGACAAACTTTTCCGTCCCTTTTGACGAATCAGTTTATATACTGTTTAAGTTACATGATTTAAAATTTGTAGAAGATAATTGTGCGTTTTGGAAATACGGATTCGATGATAAATTAGAAGCAATTAAAGGAAATTGGGCCACAATGCAAAATTCAAGCATGAATATTTCGGATTCTAACTATCAAATTTGTCACTACAACCATTTGACACATTTTGGACTGTTGATTACTTCTGCTTCTTATGGGGATTTAATGAATGACATTTTGGGTAAGGTAACGATTGTTGGGTCAGCTTTATCAGCAGTTGGTGCAACCATAATTATTGTTACAGCAATTATATTTAAGAAATGGCGTAATGTAAAATTTAATATTACCCAACTGAATTTCTTAATAAGTACACTGTTCACTTCAGTTTGCTTATTTCTAGCCGATTATGTGTCTTCTGGAGCATTCTGTATTACAGTTGCAGTACTTCTACATTACTCTCTGATAGCGCAATTTTGTTGGATGTTCATCATGTCTTATTTAGCGTACAAGAAGTACGTTATTATTTTTAATCCGCAAATTAGGAACTTAAAGCAGAAAGCATATTTTGGGGGATGGTTTCTTCCTACTGTTCCAATTATTGTGATATGTACAATAAATGTGCAAGAATACAGTCAAAACGAGAGTGGTATTTGTTTTTTGGAGGACCTTTACTTTAAATTATTTGTCCTTTTACCTGCTGGAGTAATATTACTCCTCAATCTGCTTTTTTATATATTAATTATTGTAAATTTAACTTTATTGAAACCGCTACAAAAAACACATCCAGGAGAGAGAAATAGAATTTTGCGTGTGATTTCCTTGCTAACATTCCAAATGGGAATTATGTGGATTTTTGGATTAATCTTAACTTTCAACAACAATTTAATTATTGCTTATCTCTTCACAATTGGATGCTCCTTTCAAGGATTCTTCGTTGCAATGGGCCATTTTTTAATGGGTCAAACAAAAAAGTATTGGATCGATTCTATTCGATGGAAGATCAGAGAGAGTGTAATGACAGAAACTTCAAGCTACAGTAGAAGTACAAGCACTTACTAAACATATCACATACATACATATAGGTAGACATATTTATAAATCATACATATTTTAATTATCTTTGTGTATATTTATTTTTGTAACATCGTAACTTTCTTATATTATTGAATCAATATATGTGTATAAACAAATTAAACACTTTTTATGGAACTCTATATATAGGTACATATATTTTTCAATATCAATTTTTCAACTTTAGTATCCTATAACCTTATCATGATTACTACCTTACCCAGAATAACTTGTGGATTTTCGGATTATTCATAACTTTTAATAGTAACAATTTAATTATTGTTTATTGCAATCACTTCACAATTGAATGTTCCGTTCATGGATCGCAAACGAATCAGTATTGGATAAACTATATGGACAAAATTAGATAGGCAGAGTATTAAAACAGAAACTTCAAGCTATTACAGCAGAAGTACAAGCACTAACTATACAAATCATATTAATTGTTTATTTTAATCATATTTTGATGTATGTACTTCTAAATTTCGCAATCGCATTTAAAAAATGACGTAACGTAAAATTCAATAATGGAAATCTAAACTTTTTATTAAGCACACTGTTAACTTCAGTATCTTCATTTTTGGCTGAGTATATATGTGTCTTCTTGCATTTGCATTACTTTTAAATCGCACAAATTCATCTGTTGAATGGCAATTCTGTTTTTTTGGCTTACAGAAAATACGTTTTGTATTTAATACACAAGTGAATCGCACTGAAATCCTTTATCACAGGTTGTATACTTCCCACGATTCCAATTATTGTTGTATGTTCAATTAATGTACATGAATACACTAGGAACGAGAGTGGTATTTGTTTTTAAAGGACTTTTACTTTAATTCTGTATCCTTTTACCAGTTGGTTTCATATTGTTGATCAATATACTGTTTTATGTAGTCAATATTGCTAATTTAACTTTTTTGAAGCCAATACAAAAAAACCATCCCTGTCAAAATCAGCGAATATTACGATTGATTTATTTGCTCACATTTCAAATGAGAGTTTTCTGGATTTTGGGATTAATCCTAGCTTTCAATAACAATTTAATCGTTGCTTATCTCTTTTCAAGGATTCGTTGTGGCAATAGGTCACTTTCTTACGGGACGCACAAAAACGTTTTGGCTCAATTCGATTAAAAAGAAAATGCTTGAAAGACAAAGTATTGTTACTAAAAATTTAACCTTGAGCAGGACAAGCAACAAGCTCCACTGAATCTCTCACTAGACGACGCTTTATTGTTTATTAATATCATGTGTAGACGTAGTTAGTTTTTATACCCCTCGGAAAATGTACATTATCCATTACGTAAACAGAAGTTGTTATGTGTTTTTAAGCTTACCAGGGAATAATAATCCTTGAAGTGCACTTACCTGCAACAAAATAAATACAATTAGTTAATTTTTAAAAACTTTCCTAAAAGCAATCTCTCCCTATTTTTGTTATAAAAATTATAAACCCAATAAAATTAAAATAAACCTGCTAATAGGTTTTCACAGGCAAATATTGGCCAAAAACATAAAACTCACTTTTTTATATCGAAACTATCGAATTGCACATGTCGACCAATATTTGCCAATCGAAGTAAACTTGTCAAAAAATAAACACAATAAAACGAATTAAAAATTACTGAAAAAAAGTACCCTGCATCATCAGGTTCTTCCTCATCAGCTTCATCCATATCATGTTCAACTTGAGGGACTTGTAAAGTATTACAAGTCCCTTCGTCACCGTTCTCTTGCACCATATTTGTAACAACTTTTAACGCACTTAGACTTAACGAAATAAGAAACGCAACTGATCATATATTGTTCCTATAACTTTTATTCCATTAGACTGGACACCCTTGTAAACAGTAAACAGGACTAATTTCAAACAAGATTAAGTCCTTTAATACCCCAATCTTATTATAATCATTATTATGATAAAACGTGACTATTCGTCCCTCATACTGTATCGATATATTAGGTTTCCATTGTATCCTTGGTAGGGAATTTCTTTTTATAATTGAATTCTCTCTAATGAGGTACAAGGCCCATTGTTTCATATATGAATTACAATTGTGAAATCTATAATGACCATCATATTTCAGTGAAACGTCTTACCTATTAGCTGAATCGAACCAGCGATGCCTCGTTAAACGTACAGGAGGATGGGGATCCAAGGCACAATACATTCCAGATGGTGCATTGCTTTTATTATTCATTCTGTAACAAAAATACACAAGTTCGTGTAATGTCTTCCTAGGAGTGAAATATTTCCTCTATAAAACTACACACCGTTCCTTTTTATATAAACATAAACTTAAAGGTTCTCGTAATAAATACAAGTATTTTTTTTTCATTCTGAAATGTTTTATATATGAAAAGATGTAATAATTAAATTCTATTTTGCAACATTTCTACAAATATTCCACCCATTCGTAAATAATTATTTTATCGAAATAAATTAAGCAGGATTATGTTACATAGAAAACGCGCTCTCTTCGTTCTCATCTCCTCTGCCATTCTGCCAACGAAATTGATTCGAAACGCACAATAGAACCGAAACATACATATATTCCTCCTAGCATTATTATCTAGAGATGTTTCATTCTAGACAAGCAAGAGATTCTTGTTATTGTATGTTTCATATTGAACAACAAAGCGAATTATTTATGTTTGAAAAGAATACACATCGCATATTCTCTCATCAGTACGCCACTGACTGCGGCAATGTTACCTCTCCATCCGGTTATGCGGTATAGGTCCGCTATAAACTACTCGAATTCATGCCCCAAAGAGTTTCACTGTTAAGGATTGTCATTAGTTTTATTGTTCAATGTTACACAAATCCAAATTACACTCATTTCAAACAGAAACGACATATTTCAATCAAAAACAAATCATAATTACACTATATTACGTATTTTAAATAAGCCTCATCAATAATAGACAATTTAAGCCGGAATAAATAACAGTAATTCTCTAATTTAAATTCGACATGTACAGTGAGTACACTACACAAACAATTATTTATTAGTTAAGACAACTTTGTGCGCGCGCAAAAACTGTTTAAAATAAGACACGTGCGGTATACCAAAAGAGGCACATTTACGCACTTTTTTTAATATAAACTGGATCCATGGACAATAGGCAGGTTTTAACTTAATAAACAGATCAACATTTGGTTAGGCCTATACAATGCGTTTGTAACAATTCTCTTGGCCCTATAATAAAAAATGTATAAGTTTCGCAAAAACAGCACGCATTGCGGTTTTGGAAAAAATAAATGTTTTATAGATGCAAAACGAACGAGAGGGAATTAAATAAAAAAAATGGTTTTTCCATTTGCAAATTGTTTTTCAGTTATGTGTATAGGAAATGCTTAATTTCATTACGTACCTATAAGCGTTAATACTGCCGCTCGAAATACATCCACAATAAAAATTCGATGTACACATTTTTTTAATAAATTTGTTCGATTTTGTGAGGAATTCATTGAAAATGCACCGAAATTCTGTGCGGTACACCTAGCTAGAAGAAATTCCTACTAGACTAAAATAGTGCAGGGGAGTGTCACATTGGTCCTTGTTTGTTTCCAAAAATAAACAATCATCTCTCGTATGTACATTGATTTTATTTTTGTTGTCCATTCGGTGGAAATACCGCGAGATTTTTCCAAATCAATTTTAAGACAACTTGGAACATACTCTAGACTATAAGTTTATCAAGGAAAATTGATCAGAACATTTCGATTTAATCATCGTAACAGTTTTAAAGTGCAGCTCATCTGGAATTGCATTTTGTTTTGTGTTTTACGATTTGTTGTTAAAGTTGTGTTTGTGAGTTGGTTTTTTTTAAACTCTCATTAATAATATTGAATCTTTGTGATGACAACTGCAATATTTAGACTTCACTACAAACATGATTAATATTATAGTTAATGTTACATATTTCGAAGCATTTTTATTGTTGTTCCCTTATTTTATCAACAAATAAACCTTGAGTGTAAGAAAAACCAACGTAAAAGCAAACTTTTCTGATAAATACACAATTATTTACGAAAGAATTGTGGTGAGATTAAAAAATTCACATAGATTTTTCAAAACGCAGTTAATGGAAATTAATTATTAGTATTAAACCATGCTAAAATTGTGGCCTTAAAGTTGAATGAAGAAGCACGTGAATGAAACTGCTCACCTGTAGCTTTTAGAGCAACTGAAAAACTTCATTCTTAACACAAACTTTCACTTTCATAAATCAAAATTTCAAATTGTTTACACAGAATAAACAAACAGCCACATGTTGCATTAAAGTATTAGAGCCAAATGCTCGATAAATGTTGTTTTTAAATAAATTATAAACACATATGGACATAAATAACATTGTGAAGAAATATTAAGATTCAACCTTGAATTTTACCTGTATTTAAAAATATGAGGAATGTTCACGTCCCCACACCTAATTACAAAATTACACACTTTGTAATTAGGATTTCGGAATTGGTAGTGGAATAGGAAGGTTTATTCGTCATTTACCTGGATGCACTTCCAAGAATCATTTCTATAGTCTTTAGATTTTGCATAATACTCTCACTAATGCGAATTACTCGTATATCAGGTAAACATTTGTGTTGTTTATAGGTCAGTCGTGTTAAACACCAAATAAAGCATAATTAAAAGATTATTCAAGATCGAATTATCTCATCGAGATGCCATGACTCACTTCGTCACTTCTACATACAGAATTTCATGAATATGAAAACTTGCCAATCAAATTTATGACACCATTTCCAACAAAAGACGAAGATATTAAAATTTTTCAACAGTCCTTTAAGAATGTTCTCTCAAAGTTGAAAATTCGTGCAATCTCATCATTACTTGCGTTTTCATGTCAGTTATACGTAAACATATTTCCGATTTAAACCGCATTTTAAACGAAAAATTAGAATTACTAATGATTTTACGACGTGTTTAACGGTCTACAAGTAAAATATACAATCAATCATATCTAAATAATTGTAATTTTCTAAAGTATATGTATGCTTTTGCCTTGACCGTGAAAATCATACTTGAACTTATACAATACGCATAAAAGTGTTTACAAAATGAAAGTTGTTGAAAACTCTTTAATTTACATGAACCGATCCCATACAATACGACCTATTTTATTCAATTTTCCAAAGTGCATTTAATGCTATTGAAACAGCAGAAAAATTCAAAACCAACTTATTCAATCGAAAACAATTTATTAAAAAAAATTACCTCAATATTTACATTTCTCAGCAATTTTAAAATGTTGAAACCGTAGACGTGTCGTTCCTTTCCAATTCATATTCAATTTCGACTCTTGGTTTGTCTGATTTTCGGTTTGGAGTCTGACCTTTCTTGTTAATCTTTTTGCCCTTTTTGGAAGTGGATGGAACTTGGATATCCTAAAAAAGCACACCACAATCAAAACAAAAAGTTGGACACATTGAATAAGCAATTACTTCAATGTCGGATCCATCAGACGATTCGAAACTGCTGTCTGCATCAAAACCTTCTGGCTTTCCACTATCACTGTCCTAGAAATAATAAATTTTTAGTATTATGGAAAGCAATTTAATTAAATTATTTACTATAGATTCGTCATCTGAATCGGCCATCACGTACTGATCACCATCGCCTTCCATTTCCATTTCCCTCTCGTATTCTTCCTCATCTTCGGATTCAATTTCATTTTCGTTTAGTGCATTATCAAATGCTGATTGTGGAATGTTGTATAGATCTTTATACTGTAATAAACAATTTAGTAGACTGCACTTACATTACCTAAATTAAAGTATACGTACAACACCCTTTTTCAAACGATCCAATAATTCTTTTTCGACTCCCTTGTCTATTCGGGCAGCGATTAATGCCTTCTCTTCACGACGTTTCTCACGTCGTTCAATATTTCTTTGCAATGGAACAATTAATTTTTGTCTGCGTAATTTTAACTTACGCATACGTATTAAATACTGTGTTATTTTTACGAATCTTTGTTTACATTTTGACTTTATAAAACCTGGCCAATATAATAAGTTTTCATTGATTTGATGAATGGCTTTTTCAAAGTTTCTGGATAATTTTACACGCTCCCATGTTTTTCGAGGAAATGCAGACCTGTAAATATAAATAAACATAGTAAAATTGATAAAAAAATGGGTAAATTCACAAATAACCTTTCTGCTGTTTTCATAAATAAATAAATGATTCCTTTCTCTTCTCTTACTGTTGCATACTGACTATTTGCTAAAGGACAAGAAGACCTATTACATAAACCAGTTAAATTGTATTCATTTCGACAAAACTTTTGCGTTTTTGTGCTAAAATTGATCAAATCATTAATGAATGAAACTTAACAGACAAGATTTGAGGCTACGTACTTTACTTTATGGGAACAGAACGACTTGTTTATTATGCTCCATACGACCTGATTTCAAAGAAAGTGGCTTTATTAGAAAGAAATATCGAATTATACTATTTACTTACGTCGTCGTGCTGCATTTTTCCAAATTTTTTTCAAGTTATTGAAAAACTAACCTAAACAATCAAATCATACACGTGCTGTCGCTTGTCGCTGTCAGTTTAAAGGAATCTGCATCGAAAATTACAGTTACAGAAATCTTGATCTTAAAACTGTCAATGTCAATATAACCTAACTTTTATATTAATCAATTTTAATCCTGAATCCCTAAAAATGATTCGTTTTATTCTAGTCTGTCTATTATTTGTATATTCCTGTTATGCTGTATTTAAAAATGTCCTTTAAATCTTCCTCATTTAATACATAATTCTTTGTAGAGTAACTGGGAACATGATGGGTCGGTGGTTATAAAGTTAACGCATTCATTAAAAGCCAATGGGGTCTTTACCGAACGTGGAAATATTACCATTCAGAGTTTAAGAACAGGCCAAGCAATAGTTAACCAAAAACCATTATCACAAGAAGATCAAATTGCATTAAGAGTAAATACTGCAACTCCTAACTTACTTATTATGCCTCGAACAAAACTCATACTCAAAACAATTATTTTTAGGATCTAGCAGCTAAAAACCAATTTTACCAAATGCGTGCCATCGTCATAGCTAATGACGGATCAGAGAGGTCATTTATATCTACAATAAAAGCGGTAAGTTTCATGCACAAATTCGTACAAAAACAATCTAAATCCATTATTGCAGTGCATGTTGGCTGAGGCCGAATTGGATGATCGTTTATCCGTATCCTTAGATTACAGTGATAGAGTAATAGGAGTTACCCTAGTAATTGCATCGAAATCAACATGTGAAGGAGCACAAGTTCCATTAAGTAACTTAAAACAATTTTCAACTAGTGTCTACGTTAGACACCCTGACGTTGGACCAATGTAAGGATTTATGATTTGTCTAATTACCATTTGTGTTTTATTAATTTTGTTTCAGTCCGAACACTACCAGCAGCACTCCAAAACAAGCAGAATGTGAAAAAGGATCCAAAGATTGCGAGGAACCAAAGGATAATAGATCATTTTTAGCGAAATATGCAAGTACACTTATAATTTTTAAAATGTTTTTATTAATTGAATCAATTTCAGTGGATGTACATTTTACCAATTGTTATTATTATGGTCATTTCTTCAGCTACCTCTCAAGAGCCTCAAGGACCACAGCAATAAGACAAATTGTTGTTTTTTAACTTTAATTTATTGAATCAAATTCCAAAGTTAATAAAAATTGAATCTAACTACTTTGATTCACTGTCCCCAGGCTTTTCTTCTTCCTTTTGTATACTATTCTCGTGTCTCTTTAATAATTTCTCTACAGCTCTAGCTTCTCTAGCAACTCGCCGGGCTTCCTTTGCCACTTTTCTCTCTTCTTTTTCTCTTTTCGCCAACATTTCCTGGAACTTCTCATCTTTTGGATCAACTTTGAAATCGAAATGACGTCGTACTTCCTCAATTAATCGAGTTTTACGTTCCTAAAATTAAATGTTATTAAATACTTCTAATTTCACATATTATTTGTGTATACCTTTGCTTCTCTTGCTTCGCGCTCCTTCACACTGACACGTGCCAAGAAATCGGCTTTCCAGCCTTCCAACTTTTCCATTTTTTCAAGAATCTGCTCCTCTCTTATTCTTTTCCTCTCTTCTTTCTCCATACGGGCTTGCTTTGCAGTTTCCATCATTTGTGGTATTGTAAATGGATGTGCAACTCTTTCATATTCCTTAGCATCTTCAAGTTCTTGCTTTACAGGCCAGCATATCGCTGGATCCACTCCGGAAGCTGCACCATACCGGCCATACAATCGACGTTTATATTTTAAAGTGCCTTGATACCAATAAGTCGGCTCTGGGTGAGGGTTAATTTCATGAAGCATATTGTAATGCGCTGTTCTGAGTCTAGACTTGTTACGTTTCTGTTCAATTTCAAGTTCTCGCTTCATTACCTCATCTGAAACACCTTCTACTGCTGTGTCCAAAGCTTCTTTCTCAAGTTTTTCTATATCTAGATTCGATGATAAATTTCTGGTTAACCGAAACGGTGTTTTAATGTACATGGGTCTACTAAAATATGTAGTTATGAGGGTTGTGGAATTTCGAATCATGATGTAGGTTGATTTATTAATTTCTTGTGATAATAAGATAATATTCATTAATTCAGATGCATACCAAAAATTGGTAAATGTAAGGTTATAATTGCCTTAACTGGGACATCTGTTATATGATTAATTGAACCTAGTAATGCCATTTACAAGTAATAGATGTCCCTCTCCCTCCTCATCTAATTTGCATATTCTAAAAGCAAAACATTCTATATAAAGTTATAAACCCGAAATTTAAACCCGCGTCCCGCCAGTCCCGCTTTAAACCGATCTAACCTACATTCAAAGCAAGAATCAATGCAAATCATTTTCTGTCTAATTTTTAAGTTGATGTAATGAGTACATCAGAAATAATTTTATTGTCATCTGACGATGAAGAGGAACCTCCTTGCAAGGTAACATACAGTCCAATTCAATGAAATAAGAAAATAAACAATCTTTTTTAGAAAACCAAACCAAGTACTGCATCGCCCTCAAATGTGACAACAATAAACTTAGATGAATCAGAAAATGGTAATGAAATAAATGAAGAGAAAGAAAACATTAGTGATAAATGTATAAATGAAGAAAATGTATCTGAAGAGCCAAGTACTTCGAAAGACACCAAACTGTCAGCACGACTTGAACGATTTCTTGTTGTCTGTTCTGAAACTTGCCAAAAGTCCGAATTCGAAAACATATCGAAGAAATTTAATATAATATATAAACTATATAATAGATGTAGCGAGGAGACCAAAAAGTCAAGCGAAATGGAAAATTTTATCCAAACTCATTTAGAAAAAGCTACAAAGTCACCAAGCCTTGCCTTTGCGGCATTTTACGATGTTTTAGAGCATCTGCAATTCATTTTAAAGAAACCTGATTTTATTGAAGTTGAGTCAGAGAAGAAATTGGAAGCTATAAAGAAGTTAGAAAAAGCCATGCGAATCTTAGTTAAAAAAATAAGATCAGTGGAATGCAAAGAAGTCAATTTTGAGGATGATGAGAATTCTACATACATGCAAGCTGCTAGATACAAAAAACGACTTGAAGAAATATGCACTGAATACACTCGATTAACCAACTACAACCCATGGCAAGATCAATTCGAGAAGGATAAATTAAATTTTGATCAATCAGAATATCCAGAAATTAACAGTGCAATCCAAAAAAAATACAAAAAATATGACCAACCTTTCCCAAGTTATGAGGACATTGAAACACTTGTTGCCAAAACGGTTAAAGAACACGATTTAGCATTAACCCAGGATCAACAAACTATAGAAAGTGTAAAATGTTTTAAAAAACTTGGAGAACATTTACAGCAACGAAGGAAGAACAAATTGTACAAGTCTCATGTAGCGTATATAAGTTATCAGGAGGATCCGGCAAAGGATAATCCAGAATTGAACAACAAATTAAAAGAGAACAGAGTAGAAGCCAAAAAGAAAATCGACGAGTTATGCGATATGTAAATTAATAATTTGCGAAATTCTTTCTATATTAACATTAAACGTTGTTTTATTATAGGTTTGTTCTAAAACAAGAAACCAAAGGGGAAGGAGATGAGGAGAAAGATGAATCTGAGGACGAGTTTTCAGAAAGCGATGCTTCAGAAAGTGAGCCAGAAAGTGGTGCAGAAGCAGATGAAGATATACACGAAATAAACTAATGTTGTCTATATATATTATTGAATAAAGTTTATTACATCTTTTATTTCAAATGACACATTTGTTTCAGTAACAGTCTCACAGTTTTTAACAATTACTAAAAATTTATTATCACAAAGATTTTGGACTTCGATTTGAAAGGTAATTTTATCTGATAAACATTTATCATTATTTTGAATACTATTGCGAAGAACCAGCAATACAACATTCAAGTTTTTCAACGTCTCGAATAAACAATTAAAATTACTTAATGCATGACTAAATAAACTTAATTTATGATCGGAAACGAATCTAGAAGACCAATATTGGCTAGTAATGTTTTCTACTAAAACTATAGCTATATTTTCATCATTTTGGATGACTCTTTCTAGATTATAAACCGTAACTTCAAACTGATATTGATCATAACAATTGAAAATGGTGAGTCTCTTCAAAGATTCTTCGATGGCAGCTTTTCTGTTGATAGCTTCCGGGAGTTTCTTCAAATGAGCGTTCAAAACTTTTATAATTCTTGGTATATTTATCTGAAAGTCGGTAAGAATTAACACAGCACTTTTTCCTTTCCAGTCGGGATTTAAGTTTGTAGGTAAGATACATCGTATTAGAATATCAAGAGCCAAATTTGTTTTGTTTGTCTCTGGGGCCCCAACAATTTCAATAGCTTCATTAGGTTTTGGATGATTCTCTCCAAACAGAATGGGATGAAAGCCTTCTAGACAAGCCCTAGGGCTAACTCTGGCAAATAACTGGACCCCAGACTCAACGTAGGTCATATTTAAACATTTTTATTGTATATTTTGAATTTTTAAATAATCATAACCTTAAAATAGTCACATGTACATCTAGGGACTTTTAATATTTGCTGTTGGTAATGAAAGAACTTATCGCTATCTTTTTTTAACCAGTAGCTATAAATAAGGAGAGCAAATAGATATCACCTTCTCTTGTCAAACAAAATGTCACTTATCTTGCAAATGTCAACAGAAGAGTAATTGTTAATGCAAAATAATAAAAGAAATGCTTTATTTTATATTGTTTAATTAATAGTGATTGTGCTATATTTGTTTTTACATGTAGTTTTACTAAAAGTATACAATAATCGTAAGTATTGTCCTTGTTCTCTAAAACCAGATGAAAAAATGGATTTCACCTTTTTTTTTGCTTATAATAACAATAATTGTTTATTAAAGTTCCTCATCAACTTTCTTATTAACAGTTATTGCAGTACTGACGTTTAAACAATGCAAATTGTTACAGAGAAGTCAACATGAAGGAGGATGAATTAGAGTCGGAAGAATTGGATATTTTCGATTTAATATTAAAACTACGACAAGAGAAATTATTTATTTTAGATGAAAAGAACCATATCAAAAAGTTAAATGAATTAGTTCATAATAAAATAAAAGATGTTACAAAATCAGCATGGATTACAACGAAACAACGGCTGCTATTATGTCAACGAGAAGTTGCGCTGGAATTAAATTATCAGAAAATTGAGACTCTAAATAATTCCACCTACATGAAAGCAAAGGATGCAATCGGCTATCAGGCTTCAATGAAAATTGGTAGCATTCTGCAAGTGTTACGTTCACAGCCCCAACAATTGGCCAATTGGCTCTCTTTGATGGACAAGAACATGAATGAATTTAACATTTTACATTGCATTTTAAGTGGTTTGTACTCGTATTGTACATTTCCCGATGATACAAAGTTTATGTTGATTTTACTGCATGAATTAGCGAAATTAGAGTTTCTAAAATGTGATAATCCACGAAGGTAAGATTACTCTTTGCAATAAAAACGCGAAATAATCCAACCTTTTATTCAGGTTGATCAAACAAAGAGCATGTGCATTCAAAACAATGTATTTTCTATTTAATGATGTTCAACATTCTGCCAAATTTTTCCTAAACGCAACATTTCAAATGCCAATACTACATTTAATGTCTTTGCCAGAAATATATTTAGATTTGGATCCAGAGAAAACAAAAATGAGGTTTTTACATAAATTATTAACTGCCTGCACGTCATCTAATCCATGCAATAAATTTCCAGATACAAACAAGGTGATAGCTTAGCAGTACATAAAACGGAAATGGAATACCGCACTGCGGTTGTGGCTCAATTAGCGAAAATTGTCAACAGTTTCATCACATCAATGTTGGAGAATGTATACAGTTTCCCAAAATCGATAGCATGGATTGTTTACCATGCATCGAAGATAATTGAAAAGGCATTTGATGCGAAAGAGGCGAATGCAGTTGTGACAGAGTTAATCTTCACATTGTACATTTGTCCAATTATTTTAGATCCGGAGCAGTTTGGTTTGTACAATTCCCAAGTAACAGACATTGCCAGGCACAATCTTATACAAGTTGGGAAAATTTTACAGTGTCTTGCTTTAAGCACTTACGAACCAGTCGACATGAAATACATCGATTTGTTTAGATTGTTGGATAAGAGTCGATTTAATGATTTCTTTGAAATGCTATTTTATGAAATTGATGAAGAACCACCAGTTGATATATCCCCACAAATGAGTAGAACAATTTTTTTGTTTACCGAACAAGAATTGAATTCTCTCATATCATTTCTGCAAAAAGTCCAAATTGAACTTGGTGATGGTGATCATTTTAATAAGGATCTCTTTGGGTCGTTTGAAGAATTGAATTTTGTTAATTCAAGAGATAATTCACCGAAAACTAGTCGTCCTAATTCAAATGAAACTATTGAAACGCCATTAAAAAAGTCGACATTCTTTAACATCGGTAAGACTGTTTGGAATTTCGCTTATATCTCAAAATGAACAATTTTTTATGTTTAGGTTTGAAAAATAATAAACCATCGTCAGATGATGCAAAACCAGCTCAAAACGTGATCCTCATCTTTCCCCTTGATAATCAACAAAGCGAACCAATCGGTCTACTTTCTGAAGAGAAAGTTCTCAACATGTCCATACAAAAAGCGGAAGAATTGTATCCGGAAACAGCAAAAATCGCTGCTAACTTACAAGACACTGTCAACCAGAATGGCCATATAAAACAATCGTACACAAACTACCCTGATGAGGGTTCAATTGGCAATACTTCAGATAATTTGGAAGCGATATCAGAGGCAGCAAGTAATCATTCAGTGGACAGTAGTATAGAGTTGGAGAACGAAGACCAAAATGACAATCTATCCGATATGGTGTCGGCGAATGTATCTGGCCGTGGTACACCAAATATATCTGGTCGCGATACGCCCAGTTCCCAAGTAATTGAGAACGATGATCGTGCATTGGAACAACGTCAAGTGGACGTGGTTCAACCGCAACCGCAAATAAGTCGTCAAATACGTTCGGAAATCGATGACAAATTCTGTAAATTTGAAATAAAAAAATTGTTGGCGGGTGATGAAACAATTTCGATTATATCAGACACTTGGAGTACGGATGTTTTAGCATCGGATAATGAAACAATCGATGCTGGTGAGAATCGAATGGAACAACGACCAAGTTTGGTGGATCAAGCGATCCATGAGGTGCACGATGAAGTGAATCAACCGCCAATTGGGAATATTTTGGATTTGTCAGAGACGCAAAGTGAGAGCGCTTGGTCAACGGATGTGATGGCTTCCGATACGGATCGTTTAACGGAAGTGGACAACGATGATGTGGGAAGTGTGGCACAATCCGATGAGGTACGATCAGAGATTGATGATAATGTGCCATCGAATTTGAGACGATTATCGAGCGTGTCTCAGTGTAATGGCAAAGTTGAACCACAAATTGACAATAATGCGAATAATGTTCTTTATAAAAGTGTCACTTTATCATCGGACACACAACAGGTGACCCATAATTCGATTACGTTTACAGAGCATACATTCAAATCGACTAGTTTATTAAAAACATCTAGTTCGACTGTAACAATGGTCAGTAATCATATTAAGGATGATTTGTCGAACATTCCGGGCCCCAGTGGGTTGAATAAACGTATGAATAGTTTGGAAACAGAGCCAGACTGTTCGATTTATACTAAACATAATAATGTGAACAATAACAGCAAGAAAGATGAACGTCCCAGTGAGATTTTGTTGAGTAATTGTAGTTTGAATTCGAGTTCAAGTGGCAGCAGTAGTAATAGTTTTGAGAATAATAAAAATTCACATAATGAAAATTCAGAGAAATGGGAGAATAAGCAATGGTTGAACAGTTCAGGAAGTAGTTTGAATGTGACATTAACACCGTCAGAGAGTACGAGTGAATTGAGTATATTAAGTGGTAATAATCCGGGAAATTTGTTGATTAACAAGAAATCGGGAACGTTAATGTGTAACAATACAAGGAATTTGAAGCCGTCTGCATCGACTGGTGCAATACCAAAAAGTATAAGCTTTGATATGACTGCTGATAAAGGTTTGCTGGACGATGAACAGCGTCATAAACGAGGCAGTTTCTTTGGCAAATTGAAGATGGGTTTTAGAAATCGACGTGGAAAATCGTTTCGGAATCATATTGATGATTTTGTGATTGATAATGAGGAGTATGGAAAGAAGTCTGGTCCAGAGTCGCCTGTAAAAGTGAATAATTTAGGTGAGTGTTATTCAGTTTGATTATGTTGCGGTTTTTGGGTGATTTTATATAAATATTGTCATTAATTTAGGCTGTGGTATGGTGTCTGAGGTTTTTGAATCTCCAGGTGAGCGGTGATACTTGATTATCTTCTCACTTAACACCATGTCTTTTTATTATGCACAATAAATGCACACTATTTGTTGCTTTATTGAATTTTGTTGAGTGTTGTCTTGTTTTGAAAATAAATTTAATGTTACAGAGGTGTCTGAGGACATTTTGGCGAAATATAGAACAAAACCGTTCGTAGAGAGTAGTCCAATAAAAGAAAACTGTGATGTTATAAAATCTCCAAAAGAAAGAATATGTCGTGACTCAACAAATAATAGCGAAATAAATAGTTTTAATGATATTAAAAATAAATTACGTTTAGTATTAAGTAATACTTCAGAAATTCCACATTATATTAAGGTATGAAGAAACATTAACAAGTGTTTTTTGATCTTTTTAAAAATTGTGTGGTTGTATTTTTCAGATAAGAAGAATGTCTGTTAAAAATAAGATCGAAACAGTTTTATTAATAGAATTAGGGAAAGCAAGAAAATTGAAAGATTGGTCAAATGTGGCCAGAATTTCCGAAGCTATAAGATGTATTAATTTATTAAATTCAACTAGCTGCCTTAAATTGCTTCAATCATTGAAAGAAGATATTTTATTACGCACTACATATATACAATATTTAAATTGTTCCACACAAGAGTTGCTATTTTGTAAAATGTACCTAACCAGGTAATATGGATGCACTTTTTTTCGACTTACAGTATTAATTTTGGTCTCTATTTCAGCCTATCTGATCAAATAATGCATGAAAAAGAACAATATGAACAGTATTTAGCTACAATATGTGTACGAGAAATTTTATCATCAAAAGATGAATTGCTAAATCGTCTTTACGATGAATATAAAGATTACAATTTAATTGATGAAAAAATTGATTATTTACTATTTTTCTACGATAAAATGTTTACGATAATAAACAAGAGTGATTTGGGACAAAGTACTTAAATTATTATTATCTAACAAAAAAGTCATTAGTCATTAATGATTCGTAATTTTTAGATGTACTTCGTGAGAAAGAGAAGGAAGTGCAAGTAATCTTGGAACGAATGCTCATGAATAATGTTTACGAGAACTCTTTATACCCCAATGGTGATGGTGATCGAGACAGGGACTCGTATGTCTTTCAACGAATTATTTTGAAACAATAATTTAATTGTAATAAAATGTTACAGTATCCTACATTCACATATCGGCTCATTATCGAAAGTAATTACACCCCATCACAAAGATTTGAATATATCGAAGACTTATTTACGTGAATGTCCCTGGATACCAGCGCAAGATGCTTTAAGAGGTTTAAATGCCTATAGAACACCTAGAGACAAGGTGAATTGCGTTGTACATTGTGCCAAATGTATAATGGATTTATTGTCAATGTCGCAAAATAATGGCACTACAACTGCTGATGATTTTACGCCCGTTTTAGTATATGTTATAATAAAAGTAAGGGCGATTAACAGAGAGTTTAATGAAACATTTTGTATAATTGGATTTGGTTTTTAGGTAAATCCTGAAGCGCTTCTATCAAATATCCAATTTGTGAACAGTTTTACAATTGACGATCCACCAAGGGGCGAAGATCAATATTGGTGGACGCAATTTTGTTCAGCTGTTGAATTTATAAAGACAATGGATTACTCAGATTGAATATATATGTGTATATGGAACAATTTTACCAACTGTATTTTTATTATTATTATTGTTAATTATTTTCCTTCACTTTTTTATTATTTAGCAAGATATACATATGCATTTATATATAATATATTTTACATACAAATTTATTGTTTATACCTTATGAAAAGTAACATCTATTAATAAAATTTTATTTCATATTTGGTGTCAGGGTATTTTAAAACATCCTGTATATCAAATTATTTAAACAATTTCAAGGTAAAACGCACATTACATAATTCTAATCGTTCTCTCTCTGTTCAACTTACGTTGCCTTGCAAAATGTACGATACAAAAGTGGGTCGTTGATAAGTCCTAAAATGACATGACAAATCCATTCTGATATTTGACAATTTACTAGTGGGGCACAGGGGAGACGTCATCATCGTCAGTTCAAGGATCAAGGATTTTTTTAAGTACTTCTCAGTCTCTTTCATTTAAATTCAAGTCATTTTACGGTAAAGTGATCCAGAATCCAGTGTGTTGTTAATAGTTGATCAACTGCATAAAAAAATCAAAATGACACAACAATATTCTTTGGAGGATGTTAAAAAACACAATGACAATAGTAGTACTTGGATTGTGATACATAATAATGTGTACGATGTAACTGCGTTTTTAAACGAGGTAAGTCATGTTTGACCTCTGGCCAATTAGATAATTATGGTAATATTTGCTTGGATTTTAGCATCCTGGAGGCGAAGAGGTCCTTTTGGAGCAGGCTGGAAAGGACGGTAGTGAGGCCTTTGAAGATGTTGGCCATTCGAGTGATGCACGTGAACTGATGTTGAAATACAAAATTGGCGAAGTGATTGAGGCTGATAGGAAACCAGTTAAAGAAAAGAACACCGATTGGGGTGCATCGAATACAAGCAATAGCAACAATTCCCAAGGGTATGAAAAGTCCTGTACAACAATGTAATATTATGTGTGGTAATATGTAATAGAAATAGAAATTGCTCGAAAAATGAGGGTCAAACACGGAGACGTGTTTACTGTTATCAAATACCATTTAAACATATACATATGCATATGTAATTATGGAACAAAGTTAATAATATGTGAAATTACTCTATAACATTTGAATGTCCCACTTGACTTGCAATATTTATTGACGTGATAAAAAGTATCTCGGGCAAAAAAGTTTTTCGAATGATAAGAAAAGTAGAAATTTGAAATGTCATCCCACGAATCGGAGGATTATGTAAACATCAGATGTTTACAGTAATATTCCGGAGACTATTTGTTAGACTCAATTCATGTTTGTATTTTATTAAATGATTTGTTATAAACGCTTATTCATTCTTCTGTTTCAGAACACTGAAATCATGGATTGTACCAATTGCATTAGCACTTGTTGCTACAGTTTTATATCGCTTTTATTTCCAAACTCAGTAGATAGGAAATGTTCAGCAAAATTTCACACTTTTTCTGGCTGAATTTTATTTAATGCATTTAAGGTTCTAGGGACGTTGATTATTTTACTGTAGCTTAATTTGTATTCTTATACATACATATAATAATGTGAACAGAAATTGATTGATTTGTTCTATTGGAATTCAATTTTGGAAATTATTTAACACATATATTATATTTTTGATTAGCTTATCAATTTATAATCTGTTAATTAGGTGTACCTACTTTCTTAAATCATGTAATATACGAATTTTAAATTTTCAGTTAGTTGTTTTAATGAACCTGGTTGTGAAATGTTTAGTGCGTAAGGAATTGAATTAAAACTCGATTTTTAATAATAATCAGCTTTATTTTCTAATAAACAAGCTCAGATAACCTTATGTTAATTAACAAAATAACGGTAACTCAAAACGATGTACAAAATACATCAGGTAATCATAAAAAGATTTTTACAGAAGCAACAGAATTGAATTGATTGTGTTTTGAACAGACAGGACTTTATTTTCAATAAACTCCTGGATTTATAACATAATTCCGTTACTAATGTAAGGGTAAGTACAACTATTTACGGATTTTGTACGAAAAAACGTGGTCGTAGAAAAAAGAATTCATGGAAAAATTATAATTTGATACTTTAGTCTTTTTTGTTTGTTTTGTGAATTGAAATAAATTATGAAGAAAATGATAAAATATCTTCGTTTTGTATATATAATTTTCATATTACATATTCTTTTTATAATATACACATATGGAAAGGATTATAATAGTCTTATGAAGAAGGAAAAACAAAGAAACAAAAAAAAATTATAATAAAAACTCAAAAGGAACGACAATTTGTACACATACTTGGTTGCACTGGTAACTTACGTACAAAATTGGCAGTCATAATATACGACAATACAATAGTTTTGTATATTTTTATATGGACATTGAAATAAATAAATTATTTATATACAACATAACTGTTATAATATAGTTTACTGATCAACAAAATTTCATTCATTTTTTTTCTTTGTATTTTTCATTATTTTTTCTCTTAATTTATAATAATATATTCTTTTTATTCATTTTAAAAACACATCAAGGGTCATGCAAATTCCCATTCCATGACCCCTATGTCCATATAAATTGTCATATTTTTTCTCTATTCATCTCCATTTGTTTATTTTCAATAGATACATTTATTATTTATTCTTTATATATCATCTAATGTAAATATATAAGATATTTCGTATGTTGTAAAAGATTTGGCATTATCGTTATACTTTTTTTTGTATTTACCTTTATTAACATGTTTCAAAGATCACAGCTTGCAATAATGAATGAAAATGCTGATTTGATGCACACAAATAAAAAAAATGTGATGTATTTAAGATGAGACCCGTTGTTAATATTATTAATACTTGTACACATTTTTTTTGTGAGGGAGACCCTGATCGAGTAATCGAATATAATCGTATAATGCCTGAAAATCTTTTACACAACAAATACAAGGCAACTTATTCAGACTTATGTAGCGGTAGTTCATCCGCATACCAATTATAATAGTATAACGTGCTCCAAAAATCCACCATTTAATGGCTGGTCATATATTATACATTTATTAAAAAGAAAATTCGTTCTTAATACATTTAATTGCGATGCACTATTTGAAAAAACGTTTTTTTTTCTCTCATCAAAACAATATTTATACTGCTGTTTAAGGACAGTTTGTTTTAGTTTTAAAAAGTGAAACGGTTTAGTGAACAGACTTTGAACTTAATAAAAAATTGCATCGCTTTTTATATTTACATTTTACACACGTATATAACATTTCTAATTAGTTTCTTCACTTAAATCTTTCCCTGCATCTCGGTACTACCTTTGAATTGCCGAGTTTAGTAAAAAAGGAACGTAAAACATTTTACTTTCTAGCAAGAGGGATGCTGCAGACTGAATCTGGAACAGAAAACAAATAAATACTGTGAAAAACTGATAAACCTTTTCATTTTGTATGTTCTTCTTAAATTTCTGAATAAACGGTACAAATTTCATTGATACATTGTATTTTTTTCTAAATTTTTAAGCGCGGGTTTGTGTTCTCATCGCCTGTTGGGGTCTCCAAGAAATTTTCAATTTTCCGCAATTTTATCCGCTTGTCACTGCTCCTACACGCGAATAATCGTTTCTCCTTGTCTTCTCACACTCATAAATGTCACAATCACATTGAGAAATTGTTTTTAAGACGTTTGCGGTGAGTGTGTGGAACTCCCTGTCTTTACTATGAATTAAACATAAAAAATGTCGATTATATTTAGAATAAAGAACGGTTATCATCAATGTTCCGGGTATTACAACACTATTCTCTCACAATTCGATTACAAGTGACCGTGAATTGAGTGCATTATCGTATTTTACTTCGAGGATTTCCTGATGTTTGAACTTGCATTTTTTCCCTTTAGTTGTGATAGGATTATTTCTATGATGGTCTGAGTGGTGTAGGTTGGAAAAAATGGCGCACATCAGATGCAACCACCAGATAAGAGTGCAAAAAAGGAGGAGCCGTCCTTTGTATGGGGACCAAACAGGATAAAGTGTTACATAAAAATGCATTTCCCCTTTGTGTTTGTTTAGTAAAAAGTAAACGTGCGCGTGCATCAATTTTGTTCTTATATAGCACATATTGTAATTAATGTTATAAAAGAGAAAGTATAAAAATGTCGGTATATATTGTTGTTTTTACTTTAGTTGGATTATGATTCATCATAAACTGCTGCTTGCATTTGTATAAGTAAATCCTACGCAACTTTTAATAAACTAGGTAGTTTAATGTTAAAAAAATGTACAGGTGGTTATTTAGGAGGCGGGATTGCGTATTATTCTACTTTCTTGTGTGCAGTTTATGAACTCATCCGTGATTCAGCATTTAGTACGTTGAAAATGAATGTAATTAAATTAATTAAGAAAAAAAATTGGAGAATTGGATGTTTGGCGAAGGCGCCAAGTCGAAACATCGACAATTTTTCGGCAATTCATCATTTTAGATAACATATCGTCACTGTTTGCTTTTTTGCAGATCTCAAACAAGACAATAAATAATAGACATGTAATTTGCGTGATTTCCAAGGAATCATGACAAATAAACGGCTGTAAAATCGTTATACGATGAGGTAGGATAAATAAAGTATAAAATCTTTCTAAAAGTGCAGTTTGAATGACGGAAAGAAACGCTCATTGTACTTCTTTTTTTAAAGAACTGATAAAAATTTTTTGCAATTGAATTGTAAGCAGTTTACGCGGTGAATGTATTGTATCTATAGAGAACTAGTGAGTTTGAATCGTATGATCTTGCCGTTGAATAGCGAATTAAAACATTTTTTATAACCTTTGTTATTATAGTTATTATAGTTCTAGTTGCATTAACCAGTTATTATTTGTTAATATATTACATGTATATAAGAAATGCTAAACGACTTACCTCTGGTAACCTAACTAGTAAGTCTTGGAATCTTGTAGTTTGTTGTGGATACATATTTTGTGTGTAAACACGTAGGCACGTCATGTATCTTTCATGTATTGTTTCCAATTCATTATTACTCGAACTACTGGCAGGTTTCGCTGAAAGAAGAGCAAAAAGAAATTTTGAATGTCGTGGAAATGTCGGGCAAATCACGCTATTACCTTGATTTAACATAGTGATTACTTTAAGGCACACATATTCCTCCATTGTTAATTTAATTTGCCTAAACATTAATGTCACATGAGTGATTTTCTCTATCATTAAACCTACATCTTGTCGTAATTGTTCAATTGTGATTTCACGTCCCATCATTGATGTTAGGCAATTTTGTAATGTGAATAAGTTTGTTTCAACCTGAAACAAGACAGAGTACAATAGGGGAATTTGAAACAGTAGCAAATACACTTCGATTTGTTCAAGAATTTCTATAATTAATTAATTAATTATTGCAGTGTCATTACGATTACGAAACAGTGGACGGTTAGATCTGATGGAAATCATGATCTTTTTTAACATCCAATACAACTGGTGGAACAACCGTTAGATAGTCATTGAAAGTGAAAGCTTTGACATTTAAAATCTTGTTAAGGAATCACATACAGCAGTAATTTAGGCCTAATTGTCGTCGTGAATTAGATTTTTTTTGTTTTTCTTTTTACGAGATTGTTGTACTTTTGCAGCAAAAATCGTTGCCAATTTAGCTAGTGATATTTTCCGAGAGAGAAAAATTTGCATATTTATTTAGATGTCTTCATTCGAGAGCTGAATATGACCACACACTATTTTTACACTCCCTTGAGCTTTACATTGGCTTAAAATCCTTGTGCACAATCATTTTACATTTTTTTTTTGTAAAAACATGTTCCGGTATTTTTAAATAGTTTTGAGGTCATGTCCTATCGTAACATAAATCATTGCATTTATTAGATAATAAAGTGCAGTGAATTGAAATTCAGATGAAACCAGTACACAAGGTGTAAAATTTTGGGAAAGGTACATATAAACTAGTTATCCGAATTGGTGAATGTTTAATCAGTTGATTTCGTCTCCCCATAAACTATTAATAGAACTGTATTTTTTAATATCGGCAATTGCGCTTCTAATCTTATCTCTTATTGAAATTATTACGCAATCTTTCGAAAAACTTGCATAATAACAATTTATTTGTTTGAGGATTTGTTTTCGTCTGATATTTAAACAAACAATAATCAAAGCAGAATACAAAGATTTTGGTCAAAATTATGGATGTAATTATGCATAACAGGAATTAAACACCAGTAGCTAAACACCCTGTACATTTTGACCTAATAACGAACCGTGGATAACCTTCTAATAAATGTAAAAGTGTACAACCTTATTGGTGTTTATATGACCATTTTTTGCAACTATGTACAATGTTTATATTTTGTCTTGTTGGATTTAATGAATGGGCACACATTTCACTCTCAAGCATACACATTAGAGCCGGAAATTATCGATTACAAAATTTTTATAACTTTGTAAAAGAATTTCAAACATTCCAAATACGAAATTAACCATCGATTACGAAACGAATATTACCTGCAATTAGATTCCATAACGTAATAAATCAAATAATTATCTAATGCATTTTTTTATTACTTTATAATAACTTAATGGATTTTAGAAATTTCACTTTCCAATCAAAACTTTAATTCAGGAAGAACGAAAAGTTCATTAACGAAAACAACTTAGAAACAAATACAAATATGGCTTTTAATAAAGATTAAATGTTTATTGCGATATTTTATATTCTTTTCCAAAGTTGCATCAGATTTTATGTTGATGAGGAAGTAATGCACGAAATGACTTTGCAAAAGGTTGCACACTTAATGGGGAAGAAATAGAAAATAATGCGTGTGAGTGTATAATTTGTTTTCTTTCAATAAAAACCACCTTACCTCCTGATTGAAATCCGTTTCAATGACTGTTGTTGTCATCTGATCACCCGCTTTGTGTATGGCTTGATATGCCGATGTGGTAAGAACAAGAAGTTCGTGCCACTTGTGTGTTAATAGTCTTGTGTGCACTTCAACAGGCAACTCCAAATAGAAGGGCAACCGTTTTGTCCATTGCACTAATTTATATACAATCGAATCACCGATATGACATAATTTTTCACTCAAGTCCGTATTATGGTCTAACAAATCGTCCAAATTTTGTAATGTTGCTATATCTTGAAATTCATCACAGTCTATTAATGTTTTTATCATTGACAGAGAGTATTCTAACGAAAAGTTACGATCTCTCGAACTACTAACCGCACTATCCAACCGTTGTCTTAAACGTACCACCTCACTTGGATTCGTTAATGCCGTCTTCAAAATCGTACCATTGACTAGGTTCGACGGAATACTGGATGTTTGTTCATGTTTTATCTGTTGACTTAACATTGTCTTCTCGTTTGCTTGCTTTTGGGGCTGTTTACAAGACGGCTTTTTATGCTTTTTATATTTCACTTTGTACAAATTGTAAACTGCTCCACTATTCCGTCCACCAGGCATCCGATCCTCTCGTACAGCTGTAAACAATCATAAAAATTCAATCAAAAACCAAATCGGAATTCAATTTCTCACCTTGTAAAACCATTCCTTGTTCAATGCATTTCTTAAATCGGCAATACTGGCACCGATTCCGTTGTGCTTTTGTGATCTCACAATTCCCATCCGCTACACATGTGTAAACACGACGATTTTGCACCGTCCTCTTAAAGAACCCTTTGCAACCCTCACATGTAATGATTCCATAATGTAAACCTGTCGCTTTGTCCTCGCAAATCATGCAAATCATCGGCTGTTCCTCCTCCTCGCCAGCATCATGAGATTCATTACTAGCCGCCTCACCAATCCCCATAATTTTCACATCTGGTCCACAATAAATGCCTGGCGGCCCTTGTTGAGTGGGCGACGACAAATTCAATGCTTGTGCTTGCTGATTAACTGGTAGCTGCCGCAAATCACCTGCCCAAAGTCGTTCCATGTTCAAAGGTGCATTAGTAAAGTGTCCTGGTGGCGGTGATTGAGGGGTGATCGATCGGCTACTGACCGGCAATCGTAATCGATCCTGGCCCAAATTCAGCAACATTTGAGCAGCATTCTCTTCGGTATTGGAAACAGTTGGACTGGCCGCTGACCAATTGGAGGTGGTCGGATGATGTTGAGGGTCAATTGGCGACGTTGGTGTGGTGCAGAGTGTCGGCTGAGACCAAATCATCGTCCGTACACCACCAGCTTCGCCCATAATCACCGTGGGTGTCTGACGGACTGGTGCATTGGTGCGCGGCATGGGACTGCCGGGTGACGGCGTGTTCGTACCGCTAAAGCTGCCTCCAATGAGTTCGGGTTTGACGCCGTTGATACGGGAATGCTTGAGCCACAATTGACTTTGAGTGATGGGCGGCGGTTGGGTGATGATGACACCACCGCGCGTTTTTGCCGTTAATAGAGTGGGCGAGGAAGAGGTGGGCTCCTGGCAGGTAACTATGGTGTGTGGTATGTTGCGGGGCGACGGTGGATTGGCGGTGAGTGGCGGCAGAACGATGGGATTGTGCCGGATGACGGGACTGGTGTTGGCCGGACGGCCGGGTGAACTGTGCGGCCGAGGCGGCTGTGAGGGACTCGAAGCGGGCGCCGGCCGTATGGGGGGACTCTGTGACCGGGGCAGACTGCGAATGACACTGGTGCCTCCACCATTATTCCCGCCGCCGCCTCCTCCGTCAAAGACGCCGCTGTCCTCTAGACGACTGCTCACTTTGTCGACGGTCGGTTCAGGCGGATGGATTTGAATCGGTGTGGAATCGGGACTGGGCGGATTCAGCACAGTGTCCGACATTTTTGGTGATGATGGACTGACGAGATCTGGAGACGATGTACTAGTATCGGCGACAGATTCGCCTAGAAGCGGACAGAGACATTGCCTAAAAGCAAAGTTTGCTGATGGCTGCCTACTCTAATATTTATTCAAGCACATTTTCTATTTTATTTAAGATTCATTTTTTGAGGGTGTGTTTGATGTACTTGGCAAATTTTCATTTAGTTTCTTAGCTCAAACACATTCATTCTTGTTGTGCTTTTTAATAAATAAAAGAATTTTCGATTTATGTAATAAGAGAGATTTGGAATCATGTTCTCTTTTTGGTGTGTGAATAATTAAATAAAAATCAATGTGTAGCTAAGTTGAATGTTTTAAATTTCTTACCGTCACTGCTGCAGCGCGAATCAACTTTCCTCCTTTTCAATTTCAGATCTTGAAAAAGGCTCATCTTGTCGAGCTCACATGGGGCGCGCGTAAGGGTCATAATTCCTTAAAAAAAAAGATACAATTCGATTTATTATTGGCTTCCTATATGTACAATACAATTTAATTAGTTTTCATTGTCTTTTTACGATTTATAGTATGAGGTCATTTAAATAATAAAAATCCTTTTCTGTGTTAGGTATAGGTATGTTGTTTTCTTAAAACGGCACAATTTATTTGTGTATTATATATATATACATAAGAGCTTTATATTAATTTTACATATTTTCAGGGTCTTTATGGGACCATCGCGCCGTAAAAATGCGTAATAATATTACTACGATCGTTACAGAATTAAGTCAATATAAATTATCTTGTCCCACAGACTAAAATGAACTTTTTGTTTTGCTCTATGCAATTATATTTATATCTATTGCAAAGATTTTGGCCTATTTATAAAGTTTAAATATAATACACCTAAATATATTTCGTCATCTCATACTTGAGTTACAAGCAAACTATCCTTGGACCTTAAATATTAATTGAACATTTAGGTATTAGCGAGTCAACGAAAAAAGGTTTTCCTAAGTTATGATTAAAGTCATTTTCTAGTAACTAGTTAAGTACCTTTCGGTGAAGTTATATAATGTTTATCACAAAAAAATAAGAGTAAGTATAGAGAGAAATTCTGCAATAGAATTGTTGATTATCTGTTTGTTGTACACACATAAGTGTTCCTTTTAATATTATTCTGTCTGTCTATTGTTTATTACGTTTCTTATTGGTTTGAAAAACAACAAAATTATTCATGTGTCCACCTAATTAGGAATTTTGAAATCACACAAAGTCAATGTTCAGAGAGAACCTTGATATTGCCAAAAACAAAGTTCATTACGAAATGGAAAAGTGAAAGTGGTTACGTTTATGTAGAAATTTCGGACGATTATAATATTGAAAAAGTTAAATGCATTTTAATTGAACATTCAACCAGGTTGGCACCAAAATGGATTGAACAAGATTCAAATCGGTCTTTTGAACTTTGGCAAATCTGCGAAAATTTACTATTTGATAACTATTTGATAACAATAAATTGGTTTAGAAATGCAAAAAGAAAATAAAAACCCCAACGAAGTTGCTAATTATCACTTTGTTTTGTTTACTTCTTTTTCAAGAAGAACGTCAAGTATTTGGCCTTCGTTTAATGAAGTTTGTCGGGCGTTTTATTGCGTACTTTGAAAAATTCTAACAACAAATAGCACATTTAAGCTCTTACACACACATTTGAGAGGAAAAACGAAAATTTTACGGTCTTTTTACACCAGCCTTAGATAAATAATAAACATTCTGTCAAAAATATATTAACAATTCCGTAGTAAAATTATTCAGTACATTCTGCCAACTTAATTTCAAGAATATAACTTGTTTATTTGTTTTTAAGATTAATATTTTATCAAAATGTGCAAGATGGACGATAAAAAATTCAAGAAACCCGCGAACATTAAGGTAGAAACAAAATTTTTGAAAAACTTCTCCCTAATTATAAGTGCGCAAAAATCAAACAAAGTTTGTAAAAAAAACTAAACGTGCTTACCTAAGGAAGACATTTTGTCCCATTTATTTGAAATTGCATCGAGTTAGGGCGCAAACAAATCACTTGATATCATTAGAAAAAACTCGGCGAGAAAATACTTTAAAGAACAATTCGCTTAAAAATTACAATTTGATCATTAATTACATTTTCAAATTGGTTGGCCAACTGCACAAAAATAGGAGTTTCCAACTAGTTGCGAGAGCGCAGTTTATTGCAGGAAATGTAAAGGCATAGAGCACTAGTACGTTGGTTGATTGGTTGAATTGCACATGTAGAATATCAAATAAAGTTGACTTAAGTTAGATAGGCGCAGGTAAGAAAGCGTCCAATGTGACCGACCGCGTACATTAACGGTAAAAGTTGTACTACAGATACAGCTACGAAACGCAGTTTAATCCAGGTATAAAGTAGGGCACGAACTATAGAACTATAGCTTGCATTAGCAACACAAACTAGCAGAATGATAGTGGAGAGGAGTATGAGTGGGGCACGCGGCCATCTTCAACAATAATTCTCATAAGACTCTTGAAAAACACTCTCTCTTCGGCCAACAATCAATTTCAAAGCAGAAATATTATAATCATTTATGTAATTATACATACGACTACGTACATCACCACAAAACGCATTATTCTCTCAGTGCGTTTTCATTTACGAAATCCCCCTGGCCCCACTTGACTAATTATAATTATATGCACTTCTAATCGTTGTTATTTATACTTAATAAATTGTGTCACGATAAGCGACCGAAATGCAACTAAAACCGTCAATAGGATTGAGAAAATATAGGGAAACAAGAACGCTGCTGTGTGTTTTGCGTTTAAAGGGGGAATTATTGACACCCCATAAGAGGAAAACAACTGTAAAGTGTAAAACTGGTTTTTAACTAGGGCGCAACATACATTTTTCCACCCTAGAAACAGGACCACTGATCCGGACTTTTTGAAAACGACACTTTCCTGCCCCACGAATCGATAATCGACTAGAAAAACGCTCAAACACCTACATGTTCACTATGGAAAGCCTTCTTTTTGCGCCAACTGTTAGAAGGTTAATAAGAAGGGTCAATCGAAAACGTCAAGGACTAAACAGCGATTCACACTGAATTACTAGCTCCTGACCTTCGAAATTAATCAAAATGCTGACTAAACTCCACACAGCCTCTAGGCAAAAATATTGACATTTACCTAATGTAAAACACTCTTTATCCTAGCAAAAATTTCACACAGTACAGCATCAAGATTTATTTTTCTTAAATTGTCCTTAACTCTCGACTGGTATAAAATCAAGTTCGAGTGAAAGGCCAACAGAGTCCCTTGAAATCTTCCAACAATCTGGTGCGTTTTGGACTCAGTATTGTGGTGGTTTTGAGGGCTTGTTTCATTTGGCGATGAAAATTGTTAGGATTTCTCTAAATTATATGGATGCTAATAAATATGGTGTTGGAATAGTATGAGGAAGGACAATAGTTACGCAATTTACACAGCTATATGTGCAGGTTATTCACCTGAACAGTGTGCGAAAAAATCGAATAGTAAGTTTCACTTCTCTTGGGTAGAAGAGAAAGTTGACCTACATCACGTTCAAACTATACAAACATTGTAACGGTAAAATTATTTTAATGCACACACAAATATACTAGTTAACGATGTATGGAATTGAGTTTAAAATACAATCTAAAATGTAATTAGGAATTTATAAAAAAAAAATGTTTCAACAAGTTGTTTATAACGTTTATCACAAACACGAAGTAATTTGAGACCAAAACAGACTTTAAATTTTCATCGATTTGATAAAGTAAGCAAAAATCGCATTTTTTTGGTTCTGCGGAAGAGAAATGTTGACATTAGATAAAAAAGCCATTTATTATCCTTAAGAATTAGATTAAGTAATTGACGCCAACATCGGAACAGATTTTTCCACGAGAATCTAGTGAAAGTTCCTTTTATACACATCACAGGATGCCTAATATAAATATTACTACCTGCGGACATACAATTTCACTTTCAAAAAACCATTTCCTACTTTCTCTTCATATAATCTCCATCCTATACCAAATATATTCACCACTGTATGGATGTGAATAAGGCGTTTGTTTAGCCGTTTACACACGTTCTGCCCGACCGCACAGTTCACTTTTTCATAATAATTTCATTAGATTATTGCACTCATTTGTATAACATTGTTAGATAGACGCATGTATTGGCGGTCGATTGTGCAATTGCGACAGGAAAACCGTTTTCCACCTGAACTGTTGGGAGACTTCAATTAGCGCATAAGAAAGAAATGAATCGCGATATCAAATCGCGCTGGCAATAAATTATTTCTACAACTTTTACTTTTTATTTACTCACAAATTAAAGTAATAGTATTTTTTGGGAAAATTTATCGCACCTTTTACTCAACAATCTCCAACACAACAATACTAGAACACTTTCACGTGAATTAAAGCGCGATTAATTGGTTAAGATTGTTTCAGGAGTTATTGAACTTGCATACTGAGGATTTGAAGAGTTCCGACTGGGTGTCCAACCCTATTGGTCGTGCCTTATTTACATAGAAGAATGGGAAAATGTGGTGCTTTCAACCCCTATCCAGACCCCACCCCAATTTTGCAATAAAAAGCCTTTAGCTACTAAAAAGCCATTATATGTGCCTAATAATGGATGTTTTTGCGAAATCCCATTTTCTTCTATTTAATTAGTTATTGTGCAATTGAAAGCAGCTCGTAAAGCTCGCTAATAAATTCTACTGCAAAAATGCTTAGTTTATTGTTAAAACAATCACTAGCATAAGAGAATTTCTATTAACTTAAAACTTATAGAAAAAAAAATACACAAATGAAACTTTACATTGTGTTACATTACATAAAAAAACACATTTCGACATCGATGTTTAATGTAAATAACGTCGAACTTGACCATTTCGAAATCGGTGCTTTAAAAATCCTAGGTTCACATTTAAAATAATGTTAGATGTAGATTGTGTTAAGTATTTAGTACAATTTATTATATAACACTCTATTAAACGCTTTGATTTGATTTATGTAAATAATTCCTTCGTTTTTCCACAACTCTTATAAGTGAAAAGTTTCATGGATAATTATTTCGATTGCTTTTTAGTGCTGTAATACTTTCACGACACTTTTTGCAATCGCAAATAATCACCTTAAAATATATTCATTATTAATAATAAAGTAAGGAATTTTTGAAAATTTAAACAAACAACCATATGCTTATAAATAAGGTTCGTTATTATCATCAGCCTGCATTAATTCGTGCAATGGTTTTTCCTTGGTAAAATAATCACACGCGAATCACGTGCATTATTCGGATCTACGATTTTTGTACAGAGGACTTAATACGCCCGTCAAGGCAACAAAAAAATGCATTTCTAGGACGAGTCTCTCGTATTAGTTTAATCTAAACAAAACGCAAAGTCAATATTTTCCACATTGAAAACAATTTCGGGGCCAAATGAGCGACAGAAAAATATATCACCACTAATATTAGATAAAGTTTACAAGCTCTATGTACTGTTGTTTATTTGGAGCACTTGAAGTGATTTGTATTTAGAAAAATTGCTCCAATCTTCGAAATTATTAATAGTACGCCCCGATTTGGACATTTTACATAATCACTCTCCTATAGTGTAAAATAGAAGAAAATTTATGATTGGTGAGATTGGTGTTTAGAATGTTGAGAATCCCACTCTTTGGTCGACCTTATACATTTCGATTTCAATGGGAACAAAATATGCTGCTATATAATATACACTCGCATAGCAATGACCCGCATCTAGGACAAGTGTTGCAATACGGACGCCATTGTAGAAGCTATTATTTGCAGTTACAGAGTCAATATTAAACTGTACGACAGAAATTTAGGACATCTATTTCATTATGCGATCACATTTGACTGGTTTATTATCGTCCGACAAACAATAACGCTAATTATTTAAGGAGGAGTCCGCCGAAACTGGGCCGGAGGTCCTTGCTGGAGCACGTCTTGCATTCGCACATTATTGCATTGATAAAGTGCATTGCCAACAGTAATGCAACATTTTAATTCTGATAGTAATAAGGCAGATAAGGGGTTTTTAAATAAAATGGCGTTTTATTTAGTTTACTCTGGTGCTTATTGGATAAGAGTTATCAGATTTTTTTGTGCTTTTAGTATATACCAAAAGATGTGAATATTTTTTCATTTTCGTGGCCTTGTAATAAATTTCTATCAAAAAAATCTAATTGTTCAATAGTGGACTTTCACTTTCTTCGCTTCTTATTATTTGAAATTTATTTTTTGCACTTAAATGAATTGTTGGAAAAATAAAGATTGTCATTTCACAGATGTTAAATTTTATATACCTTCTGTTTTAATAAGTGTTCTAGTTTCTAAAATTAATGGAAATTATACACGAGACAAACAAAACGATACACATTTACCGATATATGTTTTTTCGCTTAAAATAGAATTACTTTATAAATAATTTATTATCGAATTCAAATATTTATTATTAAAAGCGGCTGGATGTCGAGCTTTGGTGCGATAAAAAGCTTTTTCGGAGGGAATTTTTTTGCTTTTTCCGTTAGAATTGGACTATGGACTAAGTCTTCTCTTCTGAAACTAGATCAATTTGAATAATTTTACATAAAATTTAATCTGCGTTTAATAATAGAATGGATACGCTATTTTTATCTTGTTTTCTCTTGTATACTACTATACAATAGGTCCGTTTGAATCATTTAGCAAGTTAAACACTCGAAATTTGCAATTAAAAATTGATATTCAAATGTGAACTGTCCCAAATAAGCAAATGATCGAACTTATTTAACCAACTTTCCTATCTTCATCTTGGCCACTTGTCCAATTTGTAACAAGGCAACAAAAACTTTTACTTATTTACATGTACAAAAATAATAAGCACACCTTCACAGAAGGAACCATTGTTTAGTAAAGAACAATAAAGAAATTTTCAACAGAAAGTAAATCCATAAGATATGCATAATTATAATAATAATTTCGTTTTCCTTCGAGGCTAGTGTGCAAAATATTTGTGCAAAATGGTCTCGATTATAAAACAAATCGCTTAAGAAAAAAGCTCAATAGCGCGATTTTCTAATGACGATTTTTTTGTCATTGTTTCGCTGGTCGGCATAATTAGAAAGTTGTTGCGAATTAATTTGTCTTACGTCATAGAATGATTTCTTTTAGGATTTTGTTATTAGAATATGCATTAAGTGCGAAATTTTCCAGCTTCAGCAGGAGATTGACATGCACAGCACGCAGCATCCCAACGAGCAGCAATATTTGAAAAATTGGCGAAGGCACGTTTAAAAATAAAAATTCAATGAAATTATCTTCCACTACATTATAATAATCTTTAATGGCTGTTAATATTTAGCGTTTGTAGTGTGTATATCTTTTTACTCTCTCAGTTCATTCAACTTTCAAACAAGTTCATATTTTCGAGTGAGAGATTATAAGTTGAAAAATATCATAAACTGACTTTTAACCACATTATACGCACACAATGTGCTTTTAGGTAATTATTTTTATGGCCTCTCATCATCATCATCAATAAAAATGATTTAATATGTTAATTTATTATTATTGTTTGATTGGGTGTTTTTCGTGCTTTTGCCCCATAAGAAATACACACTAAATGCTAAAAATAGCCTTTTGGACATAATTCGAAAACAATTAGAATTCGTCCAAAAATATATAAAAATTGTGAAGAAGGTTGTATAGATTATTTGCATGCAACAACAGCACGTACCATTGGTTGAATGAACTGATTTTATTTTTGCGCTCTTTTGCACCTGTTCGACGCAAAATGGGCTCGTCTATTAATCCTACGAGGAAAAAATTATTGTATTTTTCGTATAATATAGTACGGTTCTAACGGAAAACGCGTCTTACGGAAAGTGACTTGACACGGCAATGTTTTGAGGACGTACAATGACCCCAAGAGGTTCTGCACCGCAAACGGAATGATGCGTCAGACTCGCTTCACACGATACGCTTTTACGTAAAATATCCATACTCGAATAAATTCTCTCCATTATTTGTAGATTTTTGATAAACCATTTACAAAAACAGATAAAAGTGTTTTGATTTTTTTACAGAAAAACGTAAATAAACATACCGGAATCTGCGCTTTGATTTTCCCACCATTTTTCGTCTAGGCAAAAGTTGCGCTCTTTTACGCGCTTTTTTTCCACACTTTTATATTTAACCCATGTGCTATAAATTTTCGTGACAAAATCGATTTTTCACAAACATTTTAACATTTTATTACTTGCTAAAAGCGACTACATGTGTTTTGTCTCAAAATGAATGTATCCGGGATTATAAAATAACAGCGGCAAAAAAAATTGATGTGTTCCAGCAATTTTATTTTTGCTCAGAAGACTCAAAACGCATTCAAAGTCGAAGAGGTTATTTACACCGGTTTCATCGTCCGAAAATATTGTCTATAAGGTAACGGAAAACCGAAATTCGCACAAGCTTTTTGCGATGGTCCCGTCGATGACCCTGTAATCAGGCGTGAAGTGAAATGTGTGTGCGCTTCTTCATCTAAATTTATATAACATTTACAATGTGTGTGAATGCATTTTATTGTCAGTATATGTTAACATTAACACTTTCACTTTGTTGCTCAGTAGACGGTGTTTGAGAGCTGTTATGCGTTTGCTGAGTTTACCGTAAGGTTTTCTAGTCACGACAGACTATTCAAACTGTAACTTTCACTGCTTTTGCTCTTCTTTATACGATATTCAATTAAACCATCATTACACTTCCGTGAATGGTTTTCGATACAGATTTCCTTTTGATGTACTGTGTTGCTGTGTTATGTAACTGTTGAGGAATTCTCACAGCACTTGAGAGGACGGTTGACGAGGAGTTCCTTTGACGCCCACTTAAAACAGCCCAAAAATTACTTGACAGTATGTTAATTGCCTTCGAAATTCGTTAATGTTTGGATATTTCGAGTATTTCTTTATGAATATGTTCATGTTTAGGTGTGCGGGCGTGACTTTCCGGTCGCATTTTAATGGAACGGAAAAATTCTATCAATTTACTTTGACTATATGTCTTGTAGACTCTAATTCTATGCGTTTTCAAGTAACAATTAGACTATTGCGAAAAAGAAGACTTTCACTGTTCTGTGTGATGTTGCGTTACATCATCAAACACACAGCACACAGCAAGAAAGCAAAAGCATTTATTTCTATTATTCTATTCTATTTCCAGTTATGAAAGTATGAAGATCTGAACTTCACTGTACTTTCAAGTATAAATGTTACAGTTCAGTAAAATGGTGTTGTTTGATTGCGATTTGTTTTCCCACTTTCGTTACACACACACAATGTTAATGTTGTGCACATACAAACCGAATGGGAAGTAGGTAGTTGTGAATAATACGATAATAAAAAAATAGAAAGTTAAAAGTTAAATACTGTAAATGCATATAAGTTTGTCTTTATATTAGATTATATAATTGGTAGACAATAGTATAATGTTAAAAACACTATTATAAATATTACATCATGTGTACACATTGGGTCCAACGAATTGATTAGAGTGTAATAAATATAAATAAAATATGCAAAAAATATAAAACGAGTTACGTGTTAAATAACAATATCAAAATTCGTTTGAATATTTATAAAATGGCAAGTGGTGACCGATAAGGGGCACCTCTTTCTTTCGGCCCGTAAATATGAATGCTTTTAATCTAGTCGAATTGCAAATAATAACTTGATATATGCGTATATGTATATTATTGTAATTATTGGTTGAAATATAGTAAAACATAATAAAAGTCAAGAATTTCCTATCTAAAAGCGAAAAGCGAACTGCATAATCGAGTATTATGCTGTACTCTAGATATAGGTTATCGACACCGCATGTGTATATATAATAAAATTTGTATGTAATGTACAGAATAGAGTTAGACCTCGCCAATAACTTGTCTTCAACTGTAATTATGCAACTACACAATTTAATGCTAAAAAATGCCTCCTTAAATCGATTAATTTTCATTTACCTCGAATTATCTTAAATGTCATTGTACAATTGTGCAATCGTTTCTAGTTTTTATACGCAATTATTCAAGAGCTTTCGTTTGATATATGTGAATCCATTATCGCCCTTAGGAATTTTAGTGTTATTGGTTGCCCTCCAAGGGAGGTCGATGATGGGGGTCGGTGGTATACATTGCGTTAAAGTGCGTAAAATTTTATGAAAATTCCTTTTTGAAAGAAGTCTCTAGTGTTACTAGTTCCAGAGATATGACAAAAAGCTCCCCAAAGCACCACCGAGCTTTAAGGACGAATTTTCGCAGTGTTTTCTTTAAATTGTGATAACTTTTTAGTTCTATGAGGTAGAAAGAGGAACCAAACAGGAATCTTATCAGTTTTTTTTGCCCTTTAAGAAAATAATACTTTCAATCACACCGGGTGTTTACTTTTCCGGTATCAGCAGTCGTTTAAATCAATATTTTTTTCACGATGAGACTTCAGATAGGAACTGCTAAAAAACTGGTTCTATGCAATTATTATTAAAATTAACGTTGCTAAAAGATTAAATAGGGGTGAGATTCTATTTATATTTGTATAATAATGAATAAAATGATGTCTGGCCATTATGGAATAAAAAATTTAAAAATAAACTTTTATCATTTTAGTCCTGCAAGAAAAAAGATAATAGAAACACTGTTATAAACAACAATTGTTGACTTTCAAGTGTTTGGATTGAAAATGAAATTAAGTGAAACTGAAGGGTCTCAAATTAGAAAACAATTAGGTAAGGAGAAAAATTACATTTTTGACGGTGTAAAAGGATAGTAATGACATTTAGTTCGTATAGTGCGCAAGTCGTATAGAGACGCCCACCATTACTGACCTACATTAAGGGAGGTTGATGACCTTTGCTATCCTTAAACACAATCGACTGAAAAATGATGCTATGTTAGCGGCCTTATACATACGTTCGCAACTTTTTTTTCACACTCAACTCTAACGTATTTTTAAATCTTGAAAATTCAAAGTAATTTTTCAATACTTTTACGCAAAATAAAAAGTACAATTGCACAACATCCACAAAACAGGATAAGAAACTCACATTTTTTGGGGGCTCAAATGATCTGTTTTTCCTCCCTAATCAATTGATTAACGTTACTGACGTGCTTTATACCAAAACTTGTACATCCATCCAGGATTCTTGCAAATATCTTCCAGCATTATTCTAAAATAAGAGAAGCAATGTGATTAATTGTGGTAATCGAATGAAATTTGCGCTCGCCATTCAAATACAACACAAAAAAGCTCTTATAATAGGTACCTCAGAATGATTCTGCAACAATCCAGATCAGTAAGGATACAATGTTGTTCAAAGATAACAAACATTTATCCTTTTTTATATATAGAAAACTTTCATTCACTTTTCATTAGAAACACTTTTGCTTGCACACATTTAGTTAAAATACAAGTTGAAAAATTTCAAACATTTAATTAAGGCTAGCTTTACACCACAAACAATCAACAAGGAACTATTGTTTATTCTAGTTTTTGGTGGTTGGTTTAGTTGTTGGCCGAAAGTCACCCCTTAAACCCGTACTTTTTCGTATAGAGAATTTCGGAACCGTTTTTTTGGTGTGGAATCTGAAATATGAAATAAGTACCATGAATTAAGGACACCAATGTACGAGAAACGGTGAGTATACGCTGCTGCTGTTAGCCGGGACTGCGCGGGTTGAATGACCTGTGGCTTACACCATCACTAGGAGTTTTGTGTAGAGAGGGGTGGTGAGGCGGCACACGAGAATTTCGCCGCGCGCTTACTGCATCTCGTTTCCGCTTTTCCATATGACAAACATTTTTACATAAATAATATAATAAATAAGTGGAAATCTGTCATGTTTTCCTGCGATTTTTCAATCAGGCCCCACAGCGCCCCCCACAGACACCCCACTGTTACAAGACCCGCAGTGGTGTGCTCGGGAGGCCCTGATTGAACCCCCGAGGAAAAGTTCACTATTTTTTTTTTCGAAACGTGATGAAAAACAATGTACGAATCGGAATTGGAAAATGTTCAGCTTTAATGTATAGTTTAATGAATTACAGTTTAGGCAGTGGTGTGCGCATGTTGGGAAGTAATTCGTAACGATGGACGGCAAGGTTGCTTTCAAATGGTTCAAACGATCACACTTTACGTAATTTTATCACGTGTAGAGTGTTTGCTTTGTAAGAGGGGTGGATACAATGTGACACAGATTTATAATTTGCCTTGTATATTAAATTGGAAATAAAATATATATAAATTGAACGAATTCTGATTAAGTTGCGTAAATATGCGTGTATGTGCGTTACAATAGCGTCGTCTCGTTTTATGTAATTTCTATTAGCTTATTATTTTGGCGTTCTGGCTATATAGGAGCAGAACTTGGCCCAGTTCATTGCACTTGTACCGAAACTAGTACATTTACTAAACAGACGATTTCGTTTCATGGGTCATGAAGTGTTCAAATTTGTTGCGTAACTCCTAGCGCCACAATGGGCTTTTTCTAACAAATTTTCATTAAAAAAGCACTCTGCAAGGATGGAAAGACTCATCGAGGGAGCAATAGCCTCGGAAACACTAGTTTTCACTTATTGTCCTTTTTAAATTTGGCGAATGCGCTGGGAATTAATTTTTAAATATCCTAAAAGCCCCCAATTTATTTAATTAAAATATGATTTCGAGTTCTGTTAACTGGAACTAGAGTAAGCTGTAAATGTGTCTACTTAAATATAAATTAAAAGTGTTATTCAAGGATTATAACGATTTTCAATTTTAAATTTGTGGCGAATGCGCCGAGTCGAACTCAATTCTTTTTCACTTTAATTGATTATTAAATGCGAGCCCTATCCGGGAGGCCGATCGAAAATGCTCACAAATAATGTAGCAAGACGGTCTTAAACTACGGTGGAAGATGTTGTAAACCATAATAAAACAAATTTTATACTTTTTTGGTTTATTATCCTTTTGCAAACTTGCTGAATTTGTCACCTTTAGCAACTCCTTTTCATTTCTGTGTTTTATATTTTATATGAAATTTCAAGTGGTAGAAATGGACCATAAAATGAACAAATAAAGTATGAAATAAATTTGTAGAGAGAACAAAAACATATAAATAATCCAGAAATTTTTATTATCAAAGGATTGATGCAATTGTGGCGGATGCGCCGGTATGTAACAAACTCTTATGATTGTTTACGATATGAATATGAAAGAACCGCAAAGGGATTAGGTTTCGTATAATTTGTCCCTAAACGTGCATCTCGTCAAGGACAGTACATATTAAAAACCAAACATCCTATTAAATATCAATATTATATAAAGACATAACGAATTTACGTCAGTCCCGAGGGGCTTTCTTGGCTAAATCAATTTACATAAGCGATTTTTCGCTTAGTTTTAGTTAAATAGTTTCTTAGAGTGAGTGCGGGTCTTATCATAAATGCATATCTCGAGAAAAGAGTCTAAGAAATGGATAATAAAAGTGTACTGGTGAATAAATTTAAGGAATTATGGCATGTGGAGAATTGGTTCGATAAAGGTTTCTTCACCGTCGACTATTTGGATGATATTAATTATCATTGGCTACAATTTTCTCCTCCAAACGATGGCAGTTTTTACACTTTATGCATTTTGTACTCAATCATAATGACTTTCGGTCTATTTGGAAACGGTTTGGTAGTTTATTTATATCTTAAGTGCGTCTATTTAATTAATCAAGATGAAATATTAACTAACTTTTGCTCTTTGCAGATGCAAATCATTGCATACATCAGCAAACGTCCTTATATTTAATTTAGCAATTAGTGACGGCTTAATGATGTCCAAAATAACGCTTTTCATATACAACAGCTACCACAAAGGACCGGTCTTGGGAGATATTGGTAAACAATCGCGTACAAATCACAAATTTTCATCTCATCTCTTCTATTTTTAAATAGAAATGCACATAAATGCATTTTATTGATTAAACACATTATAAATCCATTTAAAATGATTATTGTGTTCATTCGCCACATAAAAAGTTTGTTGTTCATTTCAACTTTTCTAGAACAATGAACTTTACAATGTGATACCTCGTAAAATTTATTTTGACTCTCGGAAAATATAATAAATTTATTTCATTCAATTCAACACACACAAACTTTAGCCATCAAGAATTTTTAAGTTAATTAAAAGTTTACTTGTGAAATTATCTGCACAAATAATAAAAGTCATCTCGCAAGTAATATATCCTAGTTCAAAGTCTCCTCTTCCCAACTAGCACTTTTTCTCTGTTATACACCTATAAATAATATAAATAATCTTAAAAAGAAAAAACCAGTGTGTGGAAACTGTGTGAGATATGCGGCTGTTAAAACATGTTTACACAATAAATAGCGTCATTTATAAAACGCTTTTGAAGAGAGAGAATTTATGGGTTTGTTGTTTAAAAAATTAAAATACAATTATTTTTTCCAGTGTGCCGAATTTATGGGTTCATTGGTGGTCTTAGTGGTACCACTTCCATCTGTATTCTAGCGTCAATATCCTTGGATCGCTTCTTTGTCATCAAATATCCTTTAAGTCGAGAATACACCAAGTTACGAGTAAAAATCTATCTAATTGTGTCCTGGACATATGGACTCATCTTCTCCATCATTCCTGTCCTTGATTTTGGTCTTGGCAAGTACACTCCTGAAGGATATCTCACCAGTTGCAGCTTCGACTACTTAACAGACGATCCTCCTGTTCGATACTTTATTCTGGTGTTCTTTTTTGCGGCTTGGGTCGTACCTTTCGTTGTGATCACCTTCAGTTACGTGAACATCGTCCAAGTGGTACTCGGGCGATCAATTCAAACAAAATCTGAACGGGAATCCTTTAGGCATGTGCGTGAAGACGACAAACGCAAGCAAGAGGTAAAATTGGCAATACTCGTCCTGGGAGTTATTGGAATGTGGGTGGCTGCGTGGACCCCATACTCAATAGTTGCCCTATTAGGGATTTTCGGGCGAAAGGACCTCATCTCTCCCGCTACATCAATGATCCCTGCATTGTTTTGTAAATCCGCAGGAGCGGTGGATCCTTACGTTTACGCTTTGTCGCATCCCAAGTTTAAAACCGAGTTAAGGACTTTATTTTGCGGTAAAAGAAAGGAGAAGAATAAAGTATGGAGTACTGAGGTGACTTCAGCGAAAAGAACTTTTGAAGATGCGAACAAAGATGATGTAGAGGAGGAAGTCGTTGAGATTGAGTTGAAGAGTTTGAAGGAAAATCCAGACAAAGGCGGTGAATTCAAAATGGATTTTTCCGATCAAGCAAAGGAACTGAAACGAGGGCTTTCCGTTTCAAAGTTGTTGTGTCTAAAACCGGATTTCAGTAATCGTTCGTCCAGTGTTAGGAAAATCGCCAGGAAATGGTCCATGAAAGCGCGAGAAACGAAAAGCTTAGAGACGGAGTAATTTCAGTGCGATTTGTTGGCTGCATATATTATACAGCTTTATTTAAATATTTCCTACAAATGAACAACATAATCAAGTACTTAATTAAAAAACTAATGCTAATTACAGCTTACCGTTTTGCTTATATGGTTAAATTCAAAAGCATTATCCTCGTCCTTTTATCATCATTGCCCGTGGATGGCAAATTCATGGAAATTTGAATGAATTAATCTCATGAATGCAAACTTACCAAGAACAAATTATTTACGTTTCTATTGTTTGTTTTTTTATTTCCAATGTATATAACAATGTACTGACATTAATAAAATAATTTGCACGTTAAATTTGTTGTTAAACGTAGGAGTAATTTTTGCTGAATATAAAAGGGGGAACACAACAGTGAAACCAGTTTATTAAAACCAACTGCAAGCATTTGACAAAACAAGATGAGATTTTCTATTGTGCTTTTTGTACTGTTAGGTAAGTGCTTATTTTACTTTATTCGCCTTGATCCCAATTATAAGAAGTAGTATAGTCAATAGTGCAAGAAAAATTGCTTGATACTGTGGTACAATGAGTCGATTTTGCAACATTTATCAGCAGATGCGACCGCATCAATCATTTATGTATGACATCAATGTACCTACTTTCTACAAGTGGAAAAATACAACTTGTTCTATTTGTTGTATTAAATGAAGAACACTCTAAATCCCAAGAATTTTTCATGGTAAAGGCGTAAAAATATCCATTACACGAATTACACTCATTATGTAATCAACAATAGCAATCATTCAATTCCGCAAATCTCCATATAAGTACCTATATATGTATACATTTAATGTACACAAAAGATGTAATTTACTTTTTTTTATATCTTCCGTTCTAATTCAAGGCTCCTCTAACAAACATCATTCCAGTTCTCTTTTAATAACAGCAATTTGTTGTATTTTAGTTGCGCTCCTGGCATACGCCTTTGGGGCACCCGCCAAAGGATCCACCAAGGCATCGCTGAAGAAAAAACCGTGCCTGAAAGAATGCGGTGAGATATACAAACCAATTTGCGCTGGCGATGGTACCGGAAAGAATAACAAGAGCTTTGGAAACGAATGTGTCCTGTCAAATTACAATTGTGAAAGTGGAAGCGGTAATCAAATAAAACTGTCCATCTAATTTGATTGGTATTGCGAATTTGATGGCAAAATGTGCACCTTTAAGGTCGCCAGATAGTCACGCTAGATGGATTATGTCAAGGATCTACCTATTTTTGTATTAACAAACTTAATTACTGTCTTTTTATTTTTAGAACTGAAACTTGTTAGTGAGGGTGAGTGTCCTGGCGGTGGTGGCATCCGTTTGTCTTGAATCCAAGAGAATCAATCATCCCATCAATTATTTTAACGCAATTGTTAGCTGAGAAGTTTTTAATAAAGGGTTTAAAAACTGATTTGTCGGTTTGTATTCCAAAAAAGTGCGATGTAAGAGTGTTTTACTATCGAATAATTCGTTCGGTTAAGAAACGCGCAGATAACTTTTAATCCGCGATTACTTTCTTGATGACGCAAATAAATTAGCCTCATTAATAATTTTAAATGTACCATTAGAGAGACTGGCATCAGGATATGCAATCGTATGTGGCACGTTAGATGTGAGTGCGTGTGTTGCCAAAATAAAATTTTATCATGACAAGAACGGCGAGTAATTCGAATAACTATGTTGAGACATGTTTATGACAAACAAATTGTCCATCCACCACTTCGTCACTTCGTGTAATCTATTTTTAATCGATTAAGAATTTATTTTAATTTAATTTGAAAATATAACGTTTCATGGACAGATGCATGTGATGTACGAAACAATTACAGGATCACTCGTTCAATAAATGACCGTCTTTTTGCATGCATCCAGCCACAAAATTTCTTGAAAAAGGAACAACAGTTTTTCTTGCTCAAAGAGAGCGGCGTTTCTTTGTATGAAGAATTTAGAATCGATAACCGCAGATAACCCCAAGTTAGAATTTTATTTGTTACCGAAATTGTTTCATTCAACTTGTACGCAACAAAATTGAAAAAAGGCGAGTGCTTAAATTAGATCGTCGTGATTAATGGTCAATTGAAATTGCACTAAATATGCAAGAGGCAAATGTTAAGAGAATGCAATATAAACGCGCACTTGGTGGTCTTTCGAGGGTTAATTGAAACAATTACACAATCATTTTTTTATCGGAGAGAAGTCTTATCGGCCACAGTTTTCCGGTAGGATTTTTATAGGAATTTTTTAACAACTGGAATATATATGATTGGATTCGAAGAATTTTTGGTCACAAAGAAAGAAATGAAAAAGTGTGTTGTGTAAGTGTGTGTGGGACGTTTATTATTTCTCCATCGATTTCTTGAATTAAAATTTAATTAAAAGCAATAGATTAGACAGAATTTAAAATAATTTAAAAATCAACAACATTAAGTCATACTCTAAAAATACCATCTTATATTTATTTTATGTTATTAAATGAATATCAAATATATAACTCTCTCTCGTATACAATAATTTATCTTGGATGGACAATAATAATTAGTATGAATTTTATAGTCAACACAACATTATTATAAGCAATATACAAAGTCGTATCTTAATATAATACGAATTTCGATTTATTTAAATCATCCTTGATCTGATTTGATATAGATTGCGTCAAAGAATCACCAAAGATACATTCTAAATTTTATAAATTTGTTTGTGTGTGCGTTGTTGGGGGATTTGTTGAAATTTTTACTATACTGTACTAAGAATTATTTTTGGATGTTTTGTTTAGTCAAGTGATAAAAGAGTAATCAGATTTTTGGTGTTTGTGTTTATTGGAGATGAAGTACAAAGTCGTCGTTGTCGTTTTTATATCACTGTTAGGTAAGTGATAAACGCAGTTATTTTTTCGGAAATTCCAATTGGAAACACCCGATTCTTTCGCAAGGTTTGGCCTTCGTCAATTGCGCTCCTTCTCAAAGAGCGATGCCAGCCTGCCTTCTGGAGGAATGCCAGCTGGATTCTGGGCCCGTTTGCGGCATTGACGCCTCCGGGATGCCTTTAACGTTCGAAAATCGTTGCATGGCTATGCTGGCCTATTGTCGATTTGGGTCCTGTAAGAAAGCTCAACATTTTGCTTTTTTAATGAGTCTATAACAAATTATTTATTTCGTTTCAGATTTTGCTGAAGTGAAACCGGGCGAATGTTAACCTGTTTGAGTTTTCCCTTAAAAACGTCACTGTAGATTTGCAAACATGTATAAAATAATAAACTAATACAAAATATAACCAGTATTCTTGTACAACAATTTATCACAGAATTGTTGCTAACAATTAAATTGTTATTGTTTAGCACGTAGGTTTTGTGTAATATTATACTTATTAGTGTGTAGTGTGGCATTTTATTTAATAAAATAGGTATTATTTTTTCAAAACTCATGAATAAAACATTAAACATTATGACAAATCTTTTAACTTGATTCTAATTTTTTCCTCTCATTTTAATGCACATAAATTTTACTTTTAAATTAGGTGTGAGTTGTGGTCGAAAATGATCATTTTTTCACCATCCAGATTGATTTTCCTGGACTTTGGAATTTTTACCACAATTGCTAATTCAAATTCATGACTGCACTTAGCGCCTTCCTCAAATCATCAATTTCCCAGCCTCTCACTCCTTCCACTGTGTGTAAAACAGTTTTCACAAACTCAGAATCTTGAAACCAAAAGGTCAATGCCAGGTTAAGGAGACAACTGACTTATAAACACACGTTCACAGTACACAAACAAGCCCCGATCCATAGTCCTTTGTGCAAATTCATCTTGTAATGTTATTGTTTTTCGAAATTCCAACACTTTTCAATCAACATACATAGATATAATTGCCATATCGTGACGTATCCACATTCAGGGCATTCCCCAAAACCAGTTACATAGGTATTTAATCACGCTAAGACGCGATTGTCCCCAACATCATTTCAAGTGTTGCTTCCAGTAGCTATTTTCTTAATTAAAACTCAATCTTCAGCATGAATCAACGTTTTAGCATCTTTATCGCAACGATAATTGGTAAGTTAAATAATATTTATTTATTTTTACCGTAAAATTGTGGTTTTGGGTTAACTCTGGAATTTTTAACATCTATTATTTCCAAATTATTTTTAGTAATGTGTGGTCCGATCATTGCATTTCCACAAGGATCCGCTCAAAACCAAGGAAACACAAATTTGAACACGTTGGATCTTGTCGATAACCCCTTCTTCCAGCCCAATCAACAAGTAGGACCACAACTCTTCCCTACCCAACGACCCCAACAGCAACAATCCTCGACAACAGACTCTTCTGGCACGACGACCACAACCGCATCTCCAGCTTATACCGCCTGTTTGGCGGCTTGCAATGCCACCCCTCAATACAACCCCGTTTGTGGTAGCGATCGAGTCACTTACAATAACATGGCAAGACTTAGATGCGCCAATCGATGCGGAAACAGTACGCTATCTGGCCTTCGAATTATTCAAGGCACTTCCTAATCGTTCCATTTTTGTTGCAGATGTCCAAATGCTCTTCCAAGGATCCTGCACTCCTGTAACATAAGCACTTTTTATATTTTTATCATGTGATGATTTTTAATAAACATTTTTTTGTCATAGAATCGTTGACTTTCTTTAATTCGTGTAGTTCTGGTCAGAATTTCCAGTCTGACCAGAACTGGCCTCCCTCTTTTTGCATAAGTACAAACCGCACTCTCAAGTGGAGTACCTGCTGTTTTAAATTATACACTCAAAACCGCAATAATATCGATGAAAAGAGAATAAATGAATGAACATCATATTTATAAAATAGTTGTATCGCCCGAGGTGCAGTGCCGAACGTGTGCTGGTGTTATATTCCTTTCCGCAACTTTAACATTTATTTGGCTACATTCTTGGTGTTTGTACGATTCCGTTCATTATGTTTAAGTTGTTTATTTGTAAGTATACCTTCACGCACTGTAGATAATTACTCATATATACCTAGACATTTAAATGTACATTTAATTGCTGTGTGTTCATAATTATCTGTCCACTTCTGAATTTCTTATAGATATTGCCTGTCTGCAGTTGGCACTCGGCTACCGTATTAACAGGCCTATAGAAGAAACTATCGACCATGAGGAACATAGATTCAATATTTCAGGAAGAGACCTTCTGGGGCTGTTCCAGGGAATCAGTCCAGATGACCAGGATGAAGCAGCAGTGAACAATTTGGTTGAAAATTTAAGAGCTTCTCGACAATTGCCTCAAAATGTCCCTCAAGGAGGGTTTTTCTTCGATGATGATGAGATTTTTGGGAACAGGAATCGAAATACGTTTCCTCAGAGAAGACAACGCCCTAATCCTACAACACCAAGACCAACACTTACTGGCACGACGCTCGCTGTCCCGGGAAACCAGCCTCATATTCCCGATTGTGTTTTCTTCTGTCCCACAACGCCGGAATATAATCCAATTTGCGGCACTGATGATGTTACTTATACGAACATGTCAAAGTTAAGATGTGCACAAAGATGTGGAATAAGTAAGTGTATTTTAATCGAATTGTGCAATTATGTAATGCATATAAATAATAATTACTCATTAATCATATGAGTATACTATGGATTTTCCGATCTAATCTAAATTTTTGTTAATGTGCTGTATTTGCTAAGTATGTGATTATTTCGCAATAGTAAGGAGATACTAATGGGTTTAAGGTATTTCCCATTACTTACTACAAAGATGTTTTTAGTTTATACATATTTAAATAATAGTCGTATCTGTTCATTCGAATTTGTAAAGAGAATTTCATATTTTTTTTTAGATGTCCAAGTTAAGCGCCGATTAGCTTGTCCAAGATAATCGAATTAAAGGACTTTCCTATGAACAAGACTGAGAGAAAAAGCGCCATAATAGCCGAAGCAAGTCATTATAATAATATATTCAATAAATTATGTTAATAAAGGAACTTGAACTCACACATATATTTTGAATTTGAATTCCTTAGTGTTTTTATTTTCGTCAGGGTGGTAATGTTTGGGGTAGCATTAGCGTCAGTTGTCAAATGTAGTTATTGTCCGTTGTGTTTTGAAATTGATTCAATATAAAATTATCGAAAAACCACTTAATTTCCAATTAAATTATTATAAATTGTTAGTTAATTACTTAACAATGATAAAAGTGTTACTGTAGTGTATTATTTTTAAAAGGAACCAGAAAGATGACGACTTTAAACTCTTTTAGTGAAAGAATTGAGGTTAACTTTATTGTTTACACTTTTCAATTGCATTTAATTTAAAATTCTCTTATATTTCAAGGATTATGAAGTGCACAATTTACTTGGAAAAGGTGGTTTTGCATCTGTATATAAAGCAAGATGCTTAAAAACTGGCATGGAAGTCGCTATCAAAATGGTAAACTTCAACACATATCTGCACTTTGAAATGCTAACTAACTCTCTTTAAACTAGATTGACAAGAAGCTAATGCAAGCTGCTGGAATGGTAAATCGTGTACGTCAAGAGGTCTCCATACATTCACGTTTAAAACATCCCTCTATATTAGAATTGTACACATTCTTTGAGGATGCTAACTACGTCTATTTGGTGCTGGAATTATGCCATAATGGGGAGTTACAGCAGTATTTAAAACGTAAAGCCTTATCAGAACCTGAAACCAGTAACATAATGCGACAAGTGGTCGAAGGAATGTGTTATTTACACTCCCACAACATCTTACATCGGGATATGTCTCTTTCTAACTTACTTCTAACGAAAGATATGCAAGTTAAGATTGCAGATTTCGGTCTAGCTACACAACTAGCTCGCCCTGATGAGAAACATTTAACCATGTGTGGTACACCGAACTTCATATCACCAGAAGTAGCGTCCAGAGGATCTCATGGCTTGGAAGCGGATGTTTGGGGCTTAGGATGTTTGTTATACACTTTATTAGTTGGAAAACCACCGTTTGATACTCAAGCTGTTAAAAGCACTCTAACTAGAGTTGTTATGGCAAATTATCAGTTGCCTTCACATTTATCTGCCGAAGCTAAAGATCTTATAAATGCTCTCTTACAAAAAAATCCTAAAGATAGAATTCAACTGGACCAAATTCTTGAACACCCATTTATTAAACGATCTTCTGTATGTATTCAATGTCTCATTAATACAGTAAAATGTCTAATTGTGACTGTTTTAGTACATCACTTCCAATTTAACACAAGACAGCGGAATCCACACGATGTCAAGCAGACGAGAGAGCGCTTTTAGTGACAGTGCCTTACCCTCGAACATGTATTTCAACAGTAACTGTTCAAACTCACGTCGAGTGAACAGTGATTGCCATCCAACGGACAATTACTACCCACCAAATCGGTTAGCACATAATTTAGAACATTTAAAAGTAATGGAACAGCCACAACACTGTAACGCCCGAGAACAAATATCCCTCTACTCAAATTGTGGCTCAAATTACGACCAAGCACGTACATCCCGTTGTAATTGCAGTGACTTACCACCCAGTATCAGTCAGCACAGCCAAAAGTGTTGCCTTCCCAACGATCCAGGCGGTGGGGCTGTTCTAAGTGGCATTCCTTCAGCACACAGTCACCACTCCCAACCGCGTTCCTCAAATTTTTCACCCATTCTCCCAAATTCAAATCACAGTGAAGTGATTACTCGTACAAAAACTGAAGGATTAGTGCAGTTATGCTCTTTACGGCTGATGCCTACAAGGCACCAAACGAAAAATGCGATTTTAAGCATATTAGACGATGGAGAAGTTTGTGTTGAGTTTCTTAAGAAACGGCACAATAAAGACATGGTTCGAGAAGTGTTGAGAATATCGCCAGACGGTTTACGTATTGTAATATACGAACCAAATGGTGAACGTGGTGTTCCAGCGGCCAGTTCACCACCATGTTTACCCTCAACTGGAGCTGATCAAATTTACAGTATTGAGAATTTACCGGAAAAGCATTGGAAGAAGTATATGTATGCTTACAAGTTTGTAAACTTGGTTAAGGCGAAAACACCGAAAATAACATATTACAGTGACAAAGCGAAATGTTTGCTAATGGAGAATTTGACTGACTTTGAAGTGTGTTTCTTTGAAGGCGGTAAAGTGACGCAGTCTTCCACTGAAGGTGTTACCATTATTGATGCATCTGGTAACAAATACAATTTTCGAAGTGAATTGGAGTGTAGGAATCTAAGTGGAACGTTGGATTTTATGTGGTCACATACACAAGACTCGAATAATCATTGCTTGTTATTGGAGAAGACTTTGTCTCGGCTACCAGGCTGTAATTTTCCGATTATAGTTGGACGACGGCCGAATACCGTAAATGGAAAAGAAAATAGACCACAGACTGTAATTGTAAGATTGATGTTTTTTATTTGTATGTGCATTTTGATGAGAACTGATTATTTACAGCCTTCATTTGCAATATCTATGGACGGTACAACAAGTACTCCAATTAGTTCATGCCGTACGAACTCGAATTCGATGGAGAAGAAAGCGAATGTGCCAGGTGTTGGAACGGCAGTGCAATTGCCCAATGGGGAGGTGAGGGTTAGGTATCCAGATGGGGCGCAGTTATGGGTGGATGGAAAACACCATGTGCGCTATCAGTATCCTGATGGTACGCTAGCAAATTATGTGGACAGTGACAATATACCGCGACCGATTATGGAGAAGTTGCAACAAATGCCGAAAGTTTTAAAATATTTAATGCCAACACCAACAACTCAGAAGTTTTGCAACATTAGATGATGTTTCTATTGTTTATTTTTTTTAAGGAAAAAAATTATTTCTTATTTATTAATTTTAAAGTAAATTACATTAATGTTGTAAAAGTTTTAATTCAATAAAAGATTACAATTGAATTGTTCGTTAATACCATTTAATAAAAAATACGCTTAGATTATTGCAGAATCGAAATCAAAAGTAATATCTTTAAGGACATTGTTGAGAGTCCAACGATATTACTTTTATTCGAGTCGTTTGAGAATTCTGATTTGTTTAGTATAATAAACCCTAAGAATAAATATCAAGATTTCGGTTTACAAGACTATCCTGTGTAATGACTTGAAAGGGCAGTCAGTGGATCTTTTCATTGGAATTACATGGTGGTATAACACTAATATTCAATAAATCTCTAACGGTTCTTAGAATTATTGATTAGCAGGGATTATTGCTAATTGAAATTAAATTATTTTCGGTCCCAAAGAAGATAAAACTTAGATTTTTATAATTTTGAATTTTAAATATATTTTATTCCATCTTCACCATGTAAAAAATCATTGGTAAATCGCGTCTGGTAAACGGAAATCATTATCCTATAAATAATTTATTTACAAATCAAATCTGTTTGAGGACTAGTTAAGTACAAAAAAGAAAACCTGTTTTAATGAAAAACTGGCAGTGACAATTATGAAAAAATGTGTAAAAACTCTCCATTGAGGAACTATTACAAAATCTTCAGTTTTTCATTAAACTACCGATGTAGATGTGTTTTCTCTTGAAATGAATTCAAATCACTTTCATAACTCGGTCTTGTTGCTGCATCCAATGGAAAATCATAATCTGGTATAAGAAATTTCTTTCTCAAGTTCTGCCAATCACCAAAATTAATTGCATTCGCTGTTCGGCGATTTATATTATCTTTACTCAAATTATCCCCACTGTTAATTGGATTCGTTTGTTGGACTGTATAATCTGGCTCGAATTTCGGTGGTTGGTAGAATTTTGACGGTGGATCAGCACTCGGTTGAGTATTATTTCGGGGTACAAAGTCACTGGACTTCGCTGGTGGCACGATTTCCAAACTTAACATCGGAACTTGCACATTTGTGGCCTGATTACCATTTCCGGTGTTGGCTTGAGGTGGTAACAATCCAACATCACTCGGATTTTGTGACGTAGCCTCAACCGACGTTGGATAAACTGGTGTAGTTGCAGTAAAATTCGATTGGAAGTTAACATGAATTGGATTTGGATTCGTATGTGGGGCAACTTCATTTAATTTCTCTGCCAAAGGTGGTAAAAGTCCTACACCGTCAGGAGCAACAGACGTCGCTTCAACCGTTTTTGGGTAAACAGGTGTAGTTGCTTTGAAATTTGACTGGAAGTTAACTTTAACCGGATTCGCGGTGGTGGTTTGAAACGGTCTTGGTTGCGGTTGTTTAACAGTCGATTGAAAATGATTCGCTCCTGTTTTTCCCCTTATGTCAAAATTACTATTTCGAATATTCGTGTTCGTATTGTGATCGATCGCTTTCCCTCTTAATTTATTAGCATCCCCATAATTCGTCTGGAAGAATTTCGGTTCAGTGGAAGTTGCTGAATTCTGTCCGGCTTGCGTACTCCATCGACTTGGCGGCGAATAATTCCCTTGATTCCTTGATTCCACCGTATTATTCTCCACCGAAGCCCCAATTATATTCGTCTGATTACGACGATTTCCTGTTCTATAAATAATATCGTACTCCGAAGCGCTTGGCTGGTGTAACAAATCCGGCCGCGGTGTACGTCGATACGCAGAATCTTCAACAAACTTCTTATCTTGTTGACCGATCAAATAATTGGCACTGTAATCCTCGATGGCCTTGCTGCAGTTCACCATGTACCAATGATCGCAAATTAACATTCTTTGCTGGAAAAGGGTGGCATTCGGGCAGGTGTAAGAGAATTGTCTTCCCAAACCATCGCACATGTGGTACACCTGAAACAGCCACATGATTTTCCCAGTCTTTGTTCGACCCTACCTTATACAAGCCATTGTGTGTTAGTTTTATTAAAAGTTTATTGTGTCAGACAATTATTTCAATCAATTATGCAAGATTCTACATCAATTATCTAGTTAGATAATCAATTTTAGCATTCAAATAGAAAAACGGCTTGTTAATTAATTTTTGATTCATATCTTGAGTGTTACAATTTAGGAGATGAAAACAAGGAAAACATTTGTAATCCAATTCGTGAAATGTTAAGTTCAATTAATATTTTACGTGTGGGATAAGTTCATCATTCTAATCTGGAGCAAATTAAATACCTGACAGCCGGATTCTATGTCTGCATAATAGCCGGTTGTACGTCCTTTGCACGAGAAGTTGCCTTGGGTTTTCTGCAAGAAAAAAAAAGACCATTGTTTTACCTGGATGAATAAATCTGTTAAAAAATTATGATGAAATGTCGAGTTGTATAAGTGGAATGAAAATGTGAATAGAATTTTCGGAGGCATATTTAGCAATTTGAATAGTTTTGCCTCAAGTCTCTCAACATTAATCAGAGTAGATCCGCCTCATTGAAATTCTTGGCCGGTGTTCTGGCAAAAAAACGTTTGTTTAAAATTCAGACAACCAAATTAAATCAAACAGGGAATAATAAATTAAGGTAACATTGTGGAGTGGCTTTGTCACAATGATTTAAGAAAAAAGATGCGTTTAACATTTACGGAAACAGAAAAATCGTCCCATCAGGACTAATGTCAAGGTTGGAAGCGAGTAACGTTCAGATTTCTCACTTAAATTTGTGTTTAATCATCATAAGAAACCGCACACACATGTTTTGAAATGATTCAATAAACTTTTCGAAGATTACTTTTAAATGATGCAATTTTTTATCAATAGCAATAAACCTGAATATTTGAAATTGCTATGAAATAAAAGAGTTAATTTATACGTTTTCAGCAATTGCCATTATCGGTAATAAAAGATAAATGCTGTTAAAAGGTGGTAATTGGTGTAGTATATTAATTTTTCTTTGAAATTGTGAATCCTCTGACCCATATATGGAGGTATGAAGGCCGATGTATTGTGTCTCTGTGACCATCATTGGAAATCATCTCATTCAACTATTTTTTAATACACATTTTTCTTACACTACAAAACAACCTTGCCATCTATAAGAGTTGTTACAGAGGATGACACTCCTTCCAGCTTAAATAGTGATAGTTTGTCGCTGTCCTTCATTTCTCACAGTTGATGTACCATGTTTGTTACCATTTGGCCCACAAATACGCAAATAATTCCATTTTATGATTAATTGCTTTCTCAATTGCAGCTCTTATATCATAATCGTGACATGTAAACTGAGAGATGTAATGTTCGATAATGTTGTCTTGTATTGTTATAATAATAATTTGATTGAAAAGGAAGAGAATCGCATTGAATTGAAGTGATCCATTGACAAGGGTGTCTAAATATAGGCAAATATTGTTGAAAAAATCGAAAGAAAATCGAACGTTCGCCCCTTCCTTTTATTGCGTCAATCTGAAGACGAGAATGTAATGCAAAAGTACATTTTTTTTAGAAAGTATTGTGTACAAATTCACGATCAAACATTTATTGTGTTTTTTTAAGGATTCAATATCGTATATTAAAGACATGGATGTTTTCGGCGCCTCATCACATTACATCATTTATTAATTTCCTCTTAAAAACATGTAATTATTTAATATATACGCACTCATTGTAATTAAATTAAGATTTTTACGGAATATTTTCAGCCATTACATAAACGATTGTTGTGTCAAAGTTCAATATTAAAAAATTAACTAGGAATCACAAAAGAAATTACGCACCAACAAATGTTTTATGTGCAATTTTTTGTTACAAAAGATTGAATGTTTGTTTTTTAACAGAGACGTTTGAGTTCATGTAACAAGCAAAATAATTAATTTTTTTGTAGTAATACATTTAAAACCAATTTCGTTATTCTGAACAGCTTCTTTTGCTGTTTTAACAGTAGATGATGAATTGTGTGCTCATTAAGAGGAAAAAAACAAATATTTACTGTTTATTGATTTGTTAGCGATTTCGCTTATTTAGACTTGATTTATTATTATGATTAGTGTACTTTTAATTGCTAAAATAAAAGGTGAAATTGCGCAATTTCTGTTTGGATTGTAGATACTATAGTTTCCAACAACAAACAATGGATTTGATTTAATAGTTTTCCTCGTTTCTCAACTCATTTACATAAAAACTATTTCCACCTGGGGAAATTCGCGCGCTGTTTTCACATCAAATTCATCTTTCCACACAGTTATGCATTTGTAAATCGATAAATGTTACAAAATTGTAATCAATTATCGAATTCTTTCAATAAAAACGTAGGTATATCACTCAAAAATAGCCAAAATGTCATCATTTACAAATTTAAACAATCTTCACGCGTCCTTGTCAAATATTTCGTATTATGAATAAGTAATTATAAGAAATTATTTTACACATGCTGGTATAATAAATAATTATGCATAATCGTCATAATTCTGGTGTAAAATTTCAGTAATTATAAATACATTTACACCAAATGTCATCGCGTTTTTACCATAAATTTAGAATAATATGATTATTAATAAAAAGGCCTTGCATATCCACGTATCTCTCGTGATATATTCGTAAAAACAATTAAGGAAGAAACAACATAATTATCTAATTAACTTTGTATTTTGAAGCATTGAACGAATTATGTAAAACAAATCCGTAATAACAATTTCATAATTGTACATATTTACACAACGATAAAACAAATTCCATCCCACAATAATTATTAAATTTTTTAATTTGGGGCCACATATATTTGATGGAATGCTCTTGAAAGTATGAGAGCACAATTTGCATAATCTACTCTTGTATCTTAAAAATCGTGTACCTATACGATTCGATAAATTAATATTAATTGAATGAACTTAGCACATATTTAAAGTGTTTGTAGGTGTTTAAAGAGTTGTTCGATTTTTTCGGGCCATCAACAAATACACAAATTAATTTGTATAAGCAAATCCTTGAACGAATTTCATGTAATTGTAATTTAGAAAATATACGAAATTAATGCACTTTATGCTCGGAGTCGGTCACGATTTATAATATTTCATGGTTAAATGATTTATAAACGTTAAATTTTTTTTATTTAGATTAGTAATAGGTAATTATTTATAATCGTATGTAATTTTTCACTAAACTTTGCGAATTTTTGATTTATTTTGCATTTCTCTTGGATTATGAAAAAAGCATTTTATTTGCATACGGAACTGTTTTATTGGACAAATTGTTTTTATTAATTAAAAATGTGCATTTATACATATGATTAAATATAGAGTCCGAAACTTTCATTTTCTGTATTATAATACTTTCAAAACACCTTCTGCATAAGTCAAATTGGCAAATACATAGAGGATTTATGTGGATCTGAAAATTGTGTAACAAAAACAGGCTTTTTTCAAAATCTGATAATGACCTCGACTTAGAATATCGTCTTAATTATAACTCGACTCCATTTGCTTCTTTTAAACAGTCAAATTTGATGTTAATTCTAATTGCAGCAATTACTCAAAGTGCATACTGTAAAAAGTTTTTTGGATAAGAAGCCTCATTAAAAATGGTTAGAAAGGAACAATGAAGAATTTGCGAAGAAGACTTTATTAATTTTCCGTAATTTACACATCACGAACATGAAAGGGAATGTGTAAAAAAAAATATTGGCCTCATGCAGTCACGTAACGGTTCTAACAATAAAGGCAATTTTTGTCATTATTCGCAATATTATTCAAGTTGAAAGATTATAACTATTCACCTGTTATTCAGGTGGCAACAACTACTACTTACTAACACTATCTAATTGTCATCTCATTGAATTCTTTTACAATATAAACAAACGTGAGGCATTGTTAAGTGTTTGATTGTAGAGAAAAATCTAACAACAACTTAATAAGAATCTCTGTTGTTGAATATTTTTATTCAAAAAAGCGACAGTCGATTTTTTTTGTTATATTTTAATATATTTATACAAGGATCTCCTTTAACTTGGCCTTCATAATTTACCACTGAAGAAGCGAAAATTAATTAACAAAAATTCTGTTTGTTTTATATGCAAAGATGTTGCCCATAAAACTTTACAATAATAGGTAGGTATGCGATGAGTTTTCATTCTGAATTGTAAATTTATTGTGGTTCACGTGATTTAATTAAATTATAAAGAAATCCTCTAAAATTTTCATCAGTTCCGCAAACAATTCGAATATCTGTTACTTTGGAATGCGCTCTTTTAATTGTTTAGAATGCAAAACGTTGTTATTGTGGCCTTATTACATACGATTTTCTTGAAGAAGAAGCTTAATACAAGCGTCCAACCCACAAAGGAATGTCATTTATTGTAATAGGGTTGGTCATGAAAATTTATGGCAAATTAGATGCAATATTTGATGTTGATGTGTTTATTTTAGCGTAATTTACATAGAAACGAAGATGATTACACGGGAAACAACAATAATTCACAATACCGGTTGTATTGCGTGGTATTTGTGCTGTGCAACTGGGAAAATTTGCTGTTAAATCGATCGTAAGACGCTTTATGATAATACAACAAAATTAACAAAGTAACAAAGTGTGTCTTTGTGTAAAAATAAGGATATTGTGGGCATTTGAATAACGGTTGCACAATTGCGCTCCTCCTACTGTGTTTCGCGCGTTTATTGCAACCAAAAGGTGTTAATTTATAACAAATTGAGGGCTTTATGTCGTTATAAAAGATCGTAAACTTTAATAGGCTTTTAAATGACAACAAACCTATCTTTTGAATAAAAAGTGAAAATTGGACCACAGCCTTGTCAAACAATAATAAAAAAGCTCCAAATATAGACGATCTTAAATTGAGATTTATCTCATCTAGTCTCGTCTTTTTAAGGATGTCTAGTAAAAAAAACTGGAAAAATGGACATGATAAAGTTGTTTGGGAAGAAATAATGAGTCACTGCCAATAAATAAAGCATTAAGAATAAGTCATTAATAATTTTGCCAGTTACGTAGGATTTTAAATTTATTTAGGTATTTAAACACTGACCGAATTTGTGTTTTCGCGCTTTTGCGATGGAAAAAGTGCATCAATTATGCAACTTAGACATTGCATTTTATTAAATAATAACACGTTATTATTATGTTTTGTGCGTGATTGAAAATAATTGCTTTACCACCTTGAGATCACATTGATTTTGTATATGGAAAAAATGATTTTCTCTCTAACCTGTTGCGCTTCCGAAAGCAGGAAAATGCAAGAAAATAGTCCGACTAGCGTTAACGAGAGCATTTCTTCCTGTTTGCACAAAAGCACTACGTTTTCTGTCACTACACTAGTAAAAAGTGTTCACACGACCCACACTCTCTGGATGCTGACTATATTGTTGCACGTCTTCACATCCACGAGAAGACGAGACGAAGGTAGGGAGGTCATCAGGTCACCACAGTATCTATAGAACTTTGTGGTGGATGTGAAAGTAGAAGGGGTCCGTTTGAACAGCCGCCTACAAGGGGTAATTTGCATTCGACATTGTCAATATATTAAGTGTTTAGTTTGTTTATTTGTTAGCCGACGCATGTGAAGTAATTAAAAGGCGTTTCCGGCGCCCTGAACTCTCCTATGAACGATTTTTTTCTGAAACACATGACTGGACAAAGCGGTTTTATTATCGACAATCTCGCTGTTTCTTTTACCTATAACAACTTATTCCGGATGTAGAAAAGTAAATTGCTTCTATTTTACTCGGAAATCTGAGTCCGGCACAATTTAGTCATATTTTTAGTCATACGTGCTGATTGCTTGGCAAATTTCTGTAAACACTTTTTGTTTAAATGGAAATTCCACTAATTCCCACCATTTAGAGTAAAATCCTTCTAGTAATTGGCGTTCATACCAATTTCAGGTTTGCTGTTGCCAATTAGAACAAAAACGTCTAAATTACTGTGTAATAACAGAACAAGGACAAATGCACACACACATTTATTACCTACCACCAGGCAGCCACATTTGGTCTCCAAGTTTTTTTTCAGACAGCGCACTTTTGCAATAGGAAATGATGGATGGTTTGTCTTTTCGTTTGATGGTTTATGGCCACATAATGTCATATTATTTTAAAATAACAATGCAAATATCTATCAGAAAAAATGATTTATGTAACCATTTGCAGATTACAAAAGCATCGAATATTGAGTTTTGCTCACCTTTTGACCCCCTGATCGCATCAGGCGCGCAAAAAAGAGCGCGTTTTTTGCCTCTGCCATTTTTGGTCCGAAATGTGCGCTTTTATTTTTTATATGAGTGTAGGCGTGTATATGAACAGTTTGTAATAACTGTACCAACTTGTAAAGAAAACTAATTACTTTGTTGTTACTTACTGTTATATAATGTTTTATTGTTAGTTTAAAGGTGAATGAATGACTTTAACTTGAGAATATTTTATTGACAAACGTTTAGTAGTGGAAATGATGATATTTAACCCATCAATCACTAATGAGGTAATACGTTTAGCACTAGTGCATTATAATTGAGATAATAATGAGGGGAAAGCGCGCGATTTCGGTTCCAATCATAAACGCTAAACAGTCGCATTTTTCAACCAAAAAAACATCCCATTGTGAGTAAATTATGTAATTTTTTCGGTCACGCTTTAGAAATTGGTGTTGCTGATGTTGATGATGATGTCCACCCATTTATTGTTATTGTTGTAAACATTTTAAATAAAGAAATGTTATGATGTTGTGATAAATTGTCGTGCGCAACTTTATAACAAAACAGACTAATATTATGTGCTTGATAAATTTTTCATTTTCATTAAATAATTAGTTTAACATTTGCCGTTTGTGCATGCTGGCGACCTTCGAAAGGTAAATGGGAAGTAATTAATTATTTGATCTTACGATCTGCTGAATGGAGAGAAGATTAATTGCACTTGATGGACTACAAATAGCGCCTTATCAATGCTTTTATTATTCTGTAATTAAAATGTGATTATTCATCGCATTTTTACAATAAGCTACTGATTTGTTCGTGCACGCTCCTTCAAAATTTATTATTTTATACAGCATTCCAAACACATGTTCTAATGAATTTGATATTACTAGAAAGACTTGTCTGTGTACAAGTGTCTGATTGATTTATTCGAAATATTGAAGATCACCTTGTAAGGCGCACAGATGCTCTGAAATTCGCGAAACTATATAATTAAAGTGTTTTTTTAATGAGGAAACTGAACGAGTTTAAAATAGTGTTACTTTCTTTGTTAATAGATGGGATCTTGAAAAGTTCAAATTGGAAACCCATTATTACATAATATAAACGAATCGTGTAGTTTACATATTTCCAATAAATATTTCAAAACAATAAATGTTTATTGATTCGCTTAACGATTTGTGTAAATTTTCGTATACTTGTATTGTTCTCTCGCGTTTTCTGCATCTTTGTGAAACATATGGGTTTGAAAGTTGTACGACGTTTAGACTTTAATCCCTTTTTTATTGACAAAACGTGAACACAAGAGGCAATAATAAGAGTAGATTCTTTAATTCACATAAAGAGAACCTTGACATTTTACTGAATAGTATTCTTGGGTGCAAATGTCGCTCATTTTTTCAGTAATTAGAAGAATTAAGGATTCCTTTTATTGAACTATCTATTTACAATCACGGTCTTATTCAATTACAATCGTTCTCTCATAATAAATCAAGAAAATGAATTCTTTGAATGATTGCGCTCTATTTTAAAAAAATTTAAATTTGTTGAAACTTTGCAATGTGCTGCCATCCATTTGAAATTCTCTTAACACTTTAAAGAGTTCCACTTTCGCCCTCTCATTTATCAATGTCAAATTGGTGAATGAAATCGGCAAAATGTTTGATTAAAATGAAAACAATGGTATTTTTTTAATAAAGTGTTTATAAGCTCAATAAAACTAAAAAATCGTAGACACTTCACACAAGGATGGCATCAATTTGTTCCTGATAAAAATTTAAAATGAAACTGTGGATAGTTTTTATCCTCGCTCTAATATTTAAATTATCGAATTGTGAGGGCTATTGTGGCACATATCAAGGGAAAATATGTAAGTCCTATTTACCGGCTACATTAGTGTGGTACAACAATTCCGGTGGTGCTGAAAACGAGAACATAACTGAAGGCCTATGGCACGAATTAATTTCAACATTTGACGAACCGTGTCGTACACCAGCTGAAAAATTGCTCTGTGTCTATGCATTCCCCGAATGTAACATCGACAAACCATTACCCATATGCTACGAAGATTGTATTGCAATCAAAGAACTGTTCTGCTATAGAGAATGGGCCTTCATCGAACACAAAAAGACCACAAATGTATTCATTGCAACACGTGGCCATTTCCGCTTGCCAAATTGTACTGCTCTTCCAAAATATGAAATTGTTAACAAAACACCAACATGTGCTTATGCCGGCCTCACCGAGATGCGTACCGACGAGATCACATACGATTGTGTCAAAGGTCGAGGACGTTTCTACCAAGGCAAAGTGAATGTGACGAAAAGTGGAATCGTGTGCCAAAAATGGGACTCCCAATCACCGCATGCTCACACCTCACCCTCCAATCTCTTTCCAGAGATCCAAAACTCGGAGAATTTCTGTCGGAATGCGGGCGGTGAAGAGCGACGTCCCTGGTGTTTCACCACCAATCCAGCCATCCGATGGGAACACTGCGACATTCCACGTTGTCTCAATTCCACCGACGATTTCATCGACAATAACACCATCATTATGAACCAGTATTTCACACCAACATTCGTCATACTTATTTCATGTGTTGGTCTTTTGATTATCGTTATAATCTTATTGTTCGCTTTGTTGTGTTATCGCATCCATAAACGAAATTTGTTGGGTTACAATGCACCCGAACAGGCGGAAATTAATATCGATTTGGATAAATTGCCCAGTAATATGGCCTACCATCGACATGGTGTCACCTTGAATCCTAAATTAGAGAAATTGGAGTTCCCAAGAAACGATATCATCTACATGCGGGATTTAGGCCAGGGAGCGTTTGGCAGTGTATTCCAAGCGAAGGCGCCCGGCCTCATCGCTGGCGAGGACTTTACAATAGTCGCTGTTAAAATGCTGAAAGATGACGCATCGGAGGATATGCAGGACGATTTCGAGAAAGAGGCTTGTCTGTTGGCGGAATTCGATCATCCGAACATCGTAAAATTGCTGGGTGTTTGCGCTCTAGGACGTCCAATGTGCCTATTGTTCGAGTATATGGGAAAGGGTGATTTGAATGAGTTCTTGCGGCAATGTTCACCCAGTAATTACGTTGTACGTAATGTGATCACTGGTGAATATCCAAACAAGGAGATTTATCGAGACAACCAACTGACACACATTGAACAGATCAAAATCGCCTTGCAAATTGCATCCGGAATGGTGTATTTGTCCGATAGGAAATTTGTGCATCGCGATTTGGCGACTAGGAACTGTTTGATTAACGATGAAATGGTGGTGAAAATTGCCGACTTTGGATTGTCGCAGAAGATTTATTTGCAGGATTATTACAAGGGTAGCGATCGTGATGCGATTCCGGTGAGGTGGATGCCGTTGGAGAGTATTTTGTATAATAAATACACACCGGAATCGGATGTGTGGGCGTTTGGGGTGTCGTTGTGGGAGATTTTCTCATTCGCTTTGCAACCGTATTATGGGATGACGCATGAAGAGGTGATACGGTATTTAAAAGATGGCAATGTTCTATTGTGTCCCGATGGTTGTCCAGCACCAGTTTATGAAGTGATGAAGGATTGTTGGGGACAGAAACCAGTCGACAGGCCCAGTTTTCGTACAATACATCAAACGTTAACCAATATACATGCGAATATGTTGCAACATTCAACATATTAATATGATTATTATTTTTTATACAAACTGAATTTAATGTTATTTGTAAAATGGTGTATGTGTATGGCGCTTGTTCACTGTGTTTATTCGAATGTTTTCTTCTCTATTTGGAAATGATTGTGTTGATGTGTTAAATGACTGGAGAAGTGTTACTTAAGAAATTATTTTAAGTCTGTTATTTTTCTATTTGGTTTTAACTCAATTTTATGTACTGTCTTGTGTCCAACATTCCCAATTTCAAATGTGTACCTTAATTTATTAATTATTTGCTCCTACTTAAAGACACACATCTAGTTTGTAATTATTTAATTCGTGTAGTAAATTTTATACCAAATAATAGCTGTAGGGACAAAATATCCATAACAATATTTACTTTTTATATATTTTTAAATGTTTTCAATAAATTTTAAACAAAACGAAGAGGGTTATTGGTGTTTAGAAGTAACTGTGGCTGGGACCTGGGGGTACATCTCTGTGTGGTGGCATGTGAGGGGTGAACACATAGGTCCGTGGGTGCATAATGTCGTTTAAAGGAGCTGCAAAAGTTGGATTTACTATCGATTTGTTGGACTTTTGTTAGTTACTTACTGTTTCGAATTATTTCCGCTGGAATGCCAATGTAATTGTTGTTTTCCCGATAAAAGTAGTACCCTACAAAGATTTTATTAACGAGAATATTAGTGGAAAGAAAGAGATTTTTACCTTCGTCAAGCATTTGAAGGGTTTTCTTTTTGTTTCTTTGGAACACAGTGAAAATAAACAATATTATTATAAAATATACTACAGATATTGAAAACACAGCTATAATATATGGTTCCATGTTTGATGATGCGAGAGAATATTAGAATTATTCTGTTATCTAAGTTATCAGTATTTTGTAGATTCTCTCCTGATAAGGGAGGGAAATGAAAATTTCCTTTTGGGCTTTCCAATGTTTAAAAAAAAGAATAATATTTCATACATAAACCTCCTTGATTCCTGAAGGACTGTCGGAATAAATCTAAAACCGCCTAGCAAAAACTACAAACATCTTTCAAATAAACAAATTTATTAGATTAGAAATACGCATTATCTTTGGAAGTAATGAACTGGAGTAACAACGCCAAGTATCAGATTAGTGCAAAGTTTTAAACGGTTCAAACGCAACTATGGAGTACGGATTAATTCCTGGTATTGCAATCGGTGCTTTAATGAATGTATTGTTAATTTGTTCGTGGTTACTTGTTGCCAAGAAATTAAGGAATCTTCAAGCTCTTTATGATCAAGGTAATTTCGCGTTAATAAAAGCCACATAAAATCAAAATCAAATCGCTCTTTTTTTTTAGGATACTATTTTATGGAGACTCATTATTATAGGAGAGTTAATTGGATACCAATTCATCCTCGATTCATCGATACAAGTATTCATCGGTTTATATTTCAATCTTTCTTTCTAAAGAATCTTTTTTTTAGCTACTGGGCCCCCTAGATTAATGACAGGCTATTCATATTTCCCTCAAGCGCCACTCTTTGGACGATACAATAATCCATATCTATAAATATTTTTTATTAGTGTCTGTAAATAAATTTCAAAAAAAGTGATTTCATCTCATATACTCGGAACAACGAGTGCGCAATTTTAGAATAAATCCATTTATGCTTATCAGTACATAGTTTAGTTAAAATTAATTATAAGATCGATAAAGATAACAAACACAGTTTAGAAATTCATTGTTAGTTCAGCAATTAAACTGTTAACAGGTGATTTTAAACAATAATAAGATGAGTGACACCGGTTACATTTACATCGTAGTAATATTTGTGATTTTGTTCATTAATATGATGGGTTTGTCAGTTTTCAGTATAGTCAGTTTTAGAAATTTCAGGAACATGTTGATTCAGAACGGTAAAGCCACAATTGCTCTCATTTTAAGCGAAAATAAAAATTTTCATTTCAGGACGATTAGTTGTAGCTGCAATTCCAGTAATTACACTCTCAAATCAACCACCAAACTATCACTATCCAACATTTCCCCAACAAACAGTCATTCATAACGAAAACTACTCTTTCCAGCCATCTCCAATTTGTACGTACCACTAAAAAATCACTAATCTATCCAATATTACAGACTTATTTTACAGATCAAGAAGTAAATCCACCTCCGTATTACGCAAATCAGCCTCCACCTACCCAAACACCGATGCCATCAGACAACAAGGCTGCATCATCTTAAAACTATTTTATTAAAAATATGTACAAAATAAACAATGTATTAATTAGTGTTATTATTAGACGTTCCAAACGCTTGATATTCCACACATCGCGATGGATCAGTTGGATAATATTCCTGGCATTTCGTCATAAGCCTTTTTAAAGCTTGAATATATTTACGTTGCGTCTCATCGTTCATAACATGCGCCACATTTTTTGAAAAGATCTTTTCACGACCGGTACGTGCATGAATACCAACCATAGTAACACCAATGGGCCATGGTGCATTTCCAATAGCCATTTGTAAATATGCATCACTTGCCTACAACAAAAACACCAGCTTAACATCGTTTGATGACAATCTTACAACAATATTTACTTTTAAATAGTTCCTATTTAATAAATGCACGACAATTTCTGTTAAACTGTCTGATATATCTTCTGGTAGAGTAAACGTTTTCAGTTTCCTTAAAAGTGGTTTTAAATAAACTTGTGTTTGAGTGTTTGTCGCTCCTGCCAATTTCCCTCTGGTTCCCATCTTCTCCTCTGCGGGCCGATTTTGCAATTGTTCATTCCATTTTTTTAATATCAGCTGCAAAAAGTGAGGCATAAATTATTCATAGTAATTTTGTTTATCTTTGAATCCTTCAATTTTCTATTTATCAGAGATAAAAGTAGATAACGCGCTTTATTAACCATCAAATAAATTATATGTGAAACAATGGGTCTAATGGAAGTTGACAATGCTGTTGCTCTTGCACTTACTGTTGTTTGTTACCTAGGTGGAATTATTTTAACAATCTATATGAAATTCTCAAGAGCAGTGATTTTAAGGCGAATACGAAAATCTGGTAAGAAACGATAAAATGACATAAATTAAAATATAGCTATTAATGGATATTTTTTAGGGCGAGTTATTACAATGACACCACTCTTAATTTCAATGTTGAGAGATTCACCAATGCCTTTGCAATCTCCTTCTGGTAACATAATTGAAAAACTAATTTAAGTGTTTTTTTTTTAATGAACGTTTGGGTTTTTAGGTATGCCTCCACCGCCAGCTTACGAATTACCAAAACCAACAGCTCCATCCGATCCACCACCTGCTTATTATCAGTGACAGGATGTGTGTAATGAAAGTGATATTTAATTTGTATTTCGATTGGAATTAAAAGGGGGATTAAGTGATTAATAAATTAATAAATCGCTTACTTGAATAAAGTGTACAATGACTGTCATATCATGTTCTCTATCACCACGGCCCATTTTTTTAGCCATTTCCCTTATATCTTCGTAACTCAATGATGGTTCTTGCTCTTTGTTGTCTCTTTTACTAGAATTCTTCGAGTCCTCGGAAGAAGCTAATAATTCGTCAAGATATGCTTGATCAACTTGCTCCATAGCTTCTTGAAAATCGTTGCGAAAACCCTAAATGTTATTTTATGTAGAAAATGTGTAGATAAATGATATAAGGGACTTACTTTGTTAACTTCTGGTTCTAACAATTCATATTTTCTTAATCGTTTGAAAGCGTCCAATTCTGTCTCTCCAAAAAATAAAATTGGTTCCCCTCGATCTCTGAGTCGAGATATAACTTCTGTTCGTGGCAATATGCTATGTTTTACATCAGAATCACTTGTATCGTCTAGAAAATATTTTTTTGTGTTCTTTTAATGTGAGATATAGGTTAGACAACATCAAACCTTTTTGTATATTTGAAGACTTCTCATCGGCCTCATTATTACTGGAGTACCTCTGTTTATATTCTTCGACTTCCTTAGCAATTAAATCGCCTCTCTTAAAGTACTTTTTACCAGAGGACTACAAAAAAATTGTGAAAAATAAATGAATGCTCTTTTGTATAAAATGTTTTCTAATAATACCAATAATTCTTTTTCCTCCAGTTGTTTCCTTTTCCTTGCGATTTCAGCTTTTAATATATCCATATTTTCTAGAATTTTACAACAAATTCTCGTTATTATTATTATTTATTTATAACCTACAAAAATGACAATGAATGACATTAATTTATGCTGACATCTAGTGTTAAATGGTGAACTTGAACTAATTAGCGACTACGATAGGGACTACTTTTCAAATAAAAAAAAAACCACAAATATTCAAAATTGCTTGTTGGTAACCACAAATGAACATTTAAATGCAAAAAGATACATTTGCGGCAAACATTTATTAATACAAATTAGAAAACAAAGGCAATAAGGCCCCATCCTTCAGTTTAATTTTCTGCCACTAGGTAAATGGCCGATAAAACAGAAAACCTATAAACATCAAAACAATATGGTGTCAACCTGTCAAAAATGGCAGTTGAAGAAGGATGTTTGGAAGAAAAAGAAATTAAAAATATGGTTCAAAATAATGATAGTGAAAATGACGTGATGACTATTATGTCCAAATTGCCCAAACTAACTGGCTATGCAGTTTTTCTTTCCGAATTTATGCAAGTAATTATATATCTATAATCATGTCTTAAAACCCATCAATACAGTATGAATATTGTAGAAAGAAGATAATAAAAAGTTCTCATTTGGTGAACAATCCCAAAAAGCTGCCATTGAATGGAACCAACTTACCTTAGAGGAAAAAATGGTGGGTAAACATTAATGGAATTATTCTCGTACTTGATTGCATTATTGTATGTATTTCTGGCAGGAATACAAGGAAGATGCCGAGAGTATTGAACCGACTTTAAACACTGTTCCGTGTCTCGCACCTGGATACAAGGATAACACAGTTCGTATCTATACTTGTTATGTAAAATGCTTAGTTAATGCTTCAATTTGTAGTACGTTCTCATCTACCAATGTCCGGAATGTGGACGCAATTTCAACGCACGTTACAAACTCCGATTCCACGTTAAATCATGTGGAAAAGTGATCCTTTGTGAAATCTGTAATAAGCAAATGAAAACCAATGAAACGCTACAAAAACATATTCGCTTTCACCACAATAAAGAACAAAGTTTCCCTTGTCAAATATGTAATAAAAGATTTACATGCCATACAGATTTACGAATACATATGAACATTCATAAGGGAATCCGTTTCTCTTGCACCGTCTGTGATAATACATTTTCTAATCGCTCGAATTTATTGAGGCACATTAAACAACGTCATCAAGAAACTAACAATGACGTTAAAAAGGAGAAAGAGAAATGAAATAAAGACATTTACATATTTAAACAGGATGTTTTTTAATATGAAAATCATTAACAATAATCGTACATGATTGTTAATGGATTACCTTTTACCTTCAATCGCCGAACCAAAATTCCTTAATGCAGACACAAGATTATCGTCAGTTTTTAATTTCTTGTAACTTTCAACAAAACTTTGAATAGCTGGTAAGTAAATATCACGCTGTGTTTCTAATTTTTCAGTCAGATCATCAATTATATTCTTTAACTCATCACTAATATTAGTCTCTGGTTCTTTAACGTCCACTATATCTACAGCCTCAGCATTCATATCTTCATTTTCATCCTTTAGGACAGCAGTAGATTCTTCCTCAGTCACACCACTCTCATCCACCTCCATATTTTCCTTAATATCAGTTTTACAGTCCTCCCCGTTCATCTTCCCTGTTGCTATGTAATAGAAATATTCCTGATACCCCGGAGCATTTCGAGGGTCATTTGTACTATCATTCTTTGCATTATTAAACATCTGTTTTTGGAGTGCTAGTTGATGTTTACACAAATATCCATCTCGTCCCATATCACAAGTGCAATAAGCTAAATCCATGTTAACGACATCCTTTTTCCCAGTAAAAATATTTCCATTCACCTTTAATTAAAACACAATAAAAAAACAATTTCCAATGTTTCTATTTTACTCACATCCACAAAATTCTTTGTTACATCTTCCGTTTTGTCGAAATACGTATGCTCTGACAGCAATTGATTAGTGAGCTCGTCAAAAGAAGTATTTAACAACTTTTGTTCAAAATATAAATCAAATCGATTAATGATAAAATCAGCTAACTGAATAATGTTAAACTTTTTCACTCTTTGTAGGATGAAATCTTTTGTTACCATCATAGCAGATTCATACAATTCTCTTAGATCAGTTTGATCGTCAAATAAACTTTCCATGTAATAGAAAGCCCACTCTTGTCGTCGATCGTAGAATGTAGAGAAAAAATTTCCGACTTCGGGATAATTCAGTACGACCTCATCCAGCATGAATGATTTGTAAAAATGTTCCAACTCTGATTCACTTTGGGACATCAATATTTTCTTAATTAGTTCGAAAATATGAATGTGATCTTTTAATGGAAAATTGTTCTTCCGATCAGATAACCATTTCCAGATGGTCTAAAATGGAGTTTTTGTTAATTTGTATTAATTTTGATTAGAGGACGTACTTGTTGGAGATGAAATGGAGATAACATGATCACAGAATTGGGGAACACTGCATTAAGGACACTTTTTTCAGCTTCACAATCCTCAATCATGAATATTTTCGGTCCTTTAACATGGGTTTCTTCGTCGGAAGTGTGGGACGGCAACATTTGCTAAATAAAAATTAAGTAACAGTTTATTTCGAGTACAATTAAAGATTTGTACCTGAAACACTTGGAACGCTTCCCTCAATAAGTCTTCAGAGTCTGAACTTATTAAAATTGCACCCAATGGAATTCCTCCAACAGGCGATCTGGTTAAAATAAAAAAGAAACGCGCTCCATCGTTAGTATGGACTCCACTTGAATCAATAAAACACACTTCAGTGCATTCCTGATGCATTTCAGACACTCTTTTCATCATTTCTGTTATAAGAACTAGTCCGATCTAAAAAAAAACAAAATATTGAGAAACATTTTATTAAAGCTATCGACAATAATGTTAACTTGTTCATTTTCTTCTATTATCAATGCTGCTTCACAGTTTTTCTTCATTGCCACGTCAAGCATCCGTTCAGCTTTTTCTTTTAAGGATGCTTTTAAACCGCCAGACCACTTTTTATATTTCCTATAAATCCAACTGTAACTGGGACAAACATTTTCATCTGCAAGTACAATCTTGAAATTGTTCACATTTTGTAGGATGACATCAAATTCGTTTGTTTCTATTGCTCCCTTTAATGTATAGTCATTTTCAAAGAATCGATAGAACTTTCCTGAGACGGCACTTTTTCGGAATCTTGATACATCGGCGGTTGTTAATGTGTGATTGTGATTAAATCGTACTTCTACTTCTGTACGGTTGGTTACTTCTTCACCATATACTAATCGAGGCCTAAAGTTTCTCATGGACAGTTTGCCAGGGCATTCAGTGTTTTTTGAACGGTATTTAAGAGCTTCTGTACCACGAGTTTTATGATGACAGGTCGCTATCATATTTCGAGTATATAGTCTTCCATTTTTGGTATCTTTTCTTACCTAAACACACAATGATAATGATACTTGGAAGCACACAATAGAAGGATGCTAATACTTACATTGTGGTGTGTATCTGTGAGTAATTCAAACTGTTTCTTCCAAATTTCGAATTCATGAGCTTCACATTTAATTTCTAGCTTAAAGAATATTATCTCTGACTGTTCTGTTTTTACTTCTTTAATTACCGTTTCAAATTGGTTTGGTAGGAGCTAAAAGATGTCAAATTTTATTTGTAAAACTTAATTGAAGTTGAGGAAATATTAGTTACCAATTCAAGAGCTTTTTTAGCATCCATTCTATCATCATACAGTAGAAAAGATCAACTGTTTGTAACATATATTTAATAAACAGTCCTTGTATGTTTACAATTTGTAGGGATTCTTTGACACATTAATTGAACGGTGATACGAATGTGCAGAACATTGCTTAAAAGAAAAATAAATTGTAGAAATAGATTATTTAAATTAATATTTAGAAAGTTTGCAAAAGTTGGGTTATTACTGACACTGACAGTAGTTCTAAAGCTCAATGTAGCGAGTAGTTTAATTAGTATTTGTATGAGACTTTGGAACTATTCTCAACAATCTCAACCCTCAACAACCCTTTGAAAAAATTTAAAAACGCGAAAAAACACCCAATTATATACCTTCTGGTTGTGGTCCTATTTTAAATAAATAAATCTTTAATACAATTGCATAACGTTTTTATTTTGCGTAATTCTTTAGTGACTTTTGTATAAATAAGGCACTCATTAAAATCACAATTTAAAATTGCATTTTTACAAATTAAAATATTAAAATATCATTAATAGCTAATAATTATTTACACAGCCTTTTTTAAAAATCATTACATTACAAAATACAATTTGGTTAAAATAATACTTAATTATTACTTTTAGAAAATACTATAGGATTAATTTCAATATTATTGCAATCATTTGTACACTAGAAAAAGTTCGGTTCCCAAAAATGTCTTAAGTACTTCTTTAAAGCTGCAATAAACAGTTACATTCTTCACTTGGTTAGTTGTATTCAATTAACAAAAAAAAATCGATTGATCACGCAAAAAACACACACATAAAAGTGACATAAAAAAAAATAGAAAACGAAAAACGTGTTAGATTAAACGAGTTTGTTTCAAATAGTGAATTAATAATGAGTATACAAATCTGTATTGTGCAATTGTTTGCACCATATAAGCTCTTTGATGTCGTAAAAGTCCCACAACTCGAGGTATACACACTTCCTGTAAAACAAACACCCATTAAAACAAATCACATAAAATCCACAACCAAATACCTGATTGTGATCGACTGTATACAGCAACAAATCACTCAAAATCATCAGTCCAGTACGTCCAACACCCGCTGTACAATGCACCAAAATGGGCGGATTCTTATTATGACCAGGTGGAATTTCGCCCAATGAATGCTGATGAACAGACTGTGTTTCTTCTAAAAATCCAAGAAAATGCGACACCGAATTCGGACATCCCTGATCACCCCAATCAGTATAATGTAAATGCCATAATGTACGATATCTTCGCGAAGATACATGACATAATCTCACTTTACTCGTAATACAATGACCAGTCCGTTGTGAAAACTCCCACCACACTTGATAATCCTAAAACACAATCATTTATTCCAACATTTCCCTAATAGAAAACTGCAAACTTTCCAACCTGATCAACATCAATACACCTTTCCCCAGCATCCGGTAAATAATTCAAGTCTTCAGTTAAATCAGTCAACTGTACAATTAAATAAACTTCCGCTTCCCATACACATTGCCAAAAGTATGGTAATGTTTGTCTTGTCGGACCTTGAGCTGCTATATAAAACCTTTGTTTACTACCAACAGTCGCCTACAAAGGACAAACAATTCATAACAATAAACAATAAAAAAAAATCAAACACATACCGAAATTTGCGATGCATTTATATAACCAAATTTATTATTCTTTGTAGGCGTTAAACGTATACGATTCTCTTCATATGGAAGAACGTCTTTGAATCGATTGAATGGTACATTATCCTGATGAATTGCACTTGTAAAATCAGCATTCTGTTTCTTTTTCTCAATATTATTGAATTCGAAAAACAATTGTGTATCAGCCAATTTACTTTCCAATAATTGACACTGAAAACCGAACCAATTCACAATCACGCCCCTTAAAAACAAAACTAAAAACACTTACCATTGTCTCTTTACTTATCGACGGTGGTAATGGATTACATCTAGGCAAACCAGTACTCCAACGATGTTTATTATTAATTTGATTCTTATCTTTTTTATCTTTTTCCCTTCCCAATGTAGCACTTTTCACTTTATCACTCGATTTCGACTTTCCAATTAAAATGCCCCAACGTTTTTTCTTCGATTTTGTCGAACTGGCATTCGATGTCGAACTAATATCATTAAATGTCTCACCACTTGTCGTACTATTATCCATAAACGATGTTGTTGTTGTACTAGAACCGCCACCACTCGTATTCATCATCGTATTCTTATTCACAATAAACGTATTTGTTCGACTCATCGTTAATGGCGATTCATTACCATTCACAACACCATCAACATTTATTGGCATCTGATTCAAATTCTGATTAGAACGATTTATTAAATTCGTTTCATTATTTGTTGTACTCCTATCTATATTCGCATACAAATTCTCCTTACTACTATGAGCATTATTCAAGCTAATCTGTTGTAATTGCGATTTAAGTGCATGATTAACAGCATGACTAATTTCTGGCGCTGAATGTATACTTTGTGTCCGCGCTCTCATCCCTTCATTCTGCCACGGTAACGGGATATTCTCATAAATCGGTTCAGTTGAACTATTTAATCTCGTATCATGTGCCACCATCGCATTTTGATTACGTGTTACAACAAATCCCGTACTTGGTAACTGATTCTCTTGTAAAATTTGCTTCATATTCGCTGGCATACAGTAAATTATATTACCATGTTCATCATAAACCTTCTTTATATGTTTTGTTATATTTGGATTCTCGACAATGACTGCTTGCGGTCGACCAAGCATGTTGTTATTGAATATCGATGCCAAATTCTCATACGTTCCATGCTGGGGTGGCAAATAACTTTGTGAACGATGTATTGGATGCGCTTGTGGATGATTTTGTAATAATTTCAAATAAATATTACCGCCAGACACTAAATCCGGACTCGAACCACTCACAATATTATTGATAAAATGATGTTGCGGTTTGGTTTGTTGTGATATACCGGCTAGATCCGGTGTGGAATTGGAACTAATTCGATTTGTTGGATATGGAGGCGGTGTTTTATATAAATTGAACATATCTCGAGCGTTTTTTGATAAAAACGGCTGCTGTTGTTGGAAACTAGTATTATACATCGACTGCATAAGGTTCTTTTGTTCAATATTATTGTGTGTAACATCTGGATAGCGTAATAATGTTGTGTACGTTTCTGTTTGATGAATTTCTGGCTGTGAACTGTACAATAAGCCATGATGATGGGTGTTACGTAACGGTTCATGTGTTGGTATGGCACTGGACGAGTTTCGGTACTTTTGTTGTATGGCAGTCTCATAATCGGGCGCTGGACGGTACGATGGTAATAAACTACGTAAACGTTCAATGTCGGACGGTTTGTTTAGATCTAAACATGTGGTCGACTGTGCACGTTGACTTAAACTTTGTGTGGACGAAACTAAACGGTCCCAATGGTGGCTGGAATTGTGTGGTACATCTTCGTAATTGTCTTTTCGTTTAACACGTAATTTTTCCTCGGACATTGTCTTATGGAAGTTTGGTAATTGGAGTGGATTTGGCTCGTTTTGGTCTTCAGTTACATTCATTTCATGTTCACGATAAAACATGTGTTGTAAAACACTGAAACGCCAAGCGTTCTTCGCTCCTTCAACATCCGGAAATTGGAATTCTAAATTCTCGTTGCCGCCAATTAGTTCAATGATAAAATCACGTTTATGATTGATGACGTTTTGGATATTGGACCAACCATAGTGTTTGGTTTCTTTAACATCATTAAAACTGGTGTATGTCGTTACATAAACGCCGGTTAATGAAACACCGACAAGAACATCTTCTCCTTTACGATTTTTTACCGAAAACATTTCCTGTCCGTATCCATCGAGCTTTTGGCATGCACAAATGTAATATTCCTCAGCTGCCCCTTGGGGTAGATTGTGTAAGAGAGCGTGTTGGCCACTAGCTGCTTCAGTTAACGTTTCCAACAATGCTGGGTCGGTCTTTGGGAAGAGTTGAAAGTCTTTTAGATAATTTGCTGTATGCCGTTCGGCATCAAAGTTTCCAAATTCTGCTTGCATACAGAAACTGGCTAATTCGACAGCTTGTGGCGGTGAACAGGATATGCGACCTTCGATAACATCCATTTTAAGTTGTAGAAAGTAATAGTACCTTATAAAAAAAATGAAAAGTATTTTTGGAATGTTTTTATTAGTATTGATTATCTACCTTGTGATTTCATCGTTGAGCAATCGTACACCCGATATAACGTAGTACATAACCCGTAAATAGACATTCAATCCTCTAGCATATTTATCTAATTGCCGTTTTATAGGTCTATCTAATTCTAACCAACTGAAATTGTTGTCGTTATTTCGGCTTACGTATTGGAGGCCAAAAAATTTCGGCTGATTCAAACTTAACTTCTGGCACACAACATCTAGACAATCTTGGCCGGTACTTTCAGATGATAGGGTACATTCCACTGTGGTACCATCTAATATTTCAACAGATATCACAAATAACGATTTGGACGCGACACTGTAGTGGCGAGACTTTTTCAACTTTAACTTGAAAGGCATTTTCTTGGTTGTGTCTGGAACACAATGTATGCACTACTGTTTATTGTGTTTAATTAATATTTTCTAAATATAGATTAATTAATAGTGACCTAAAAACGTATTATTTATTTGCCTATAGAAGCATCACAATGATATAGTGGTTAGAATGAAAGAAATGAATTTTTAATTAGGAGAATGTAATAAATAGCACTTACATTATTGAATCATGAGAAAAAAATACACCTTTCTCAATAGATTACTGAAAATTGTCTCTTATTTGTATTCAATTCACATTTTTTTAACGTTTAATGACGGATGTATAACAGGGATCTGTATTTCACATACCTATATTAGTTCATCAATTCTCCACTCATTCCACCACCACTTACAGTGGTCGTCAAACAAAAAATTATTTCGAGTAATACATACTTTATTAACAAATTTAAAATTACAAATAATTTACATAAGAGCCAAAGCAATAGCAGATCCCAATGAAAGAGCCAACATGGTATATCCAGTTAAATAAATTTCTTTTAGAGTGAGGAATTTGCCCATGTCCCAACACAAATGTCTGATACCATTGAAGAAATGGTACGTTAATGGAAACGCTAATAAGAATTTCCCGACAACGATTACTCCACTTCCTAGTTGCATGGTAGCCAATGCATCCAATCCATGGGAAATGGATTCAGGTGGTAAAGCAAGAGCTGTGAAACCAATGCCTGTAGCGTATGCAGTCAGGGCCATACCTACAATTGAATATATGATAAAGTATAATCAATTGTCTTTTTAACTCCTTGCTAACCAGTAAATCTGTGAGAGATAGACAAGGTTGAAGTTAATTGAATTTCGTAAATGGTCAAGTGAGGTGATTGGGGCCTTCCTAATTTCATGTTTCGTTCATCATGTCCTTCTTCCGAAGGGGGAAGGGCTTTTTGAGCTTTTAATGTAACCGGACGCAAAAACGGCATTAAGCTCGTCCTTTCATTTCTCATAAGACTCCCAAGTTGTCTGCTAGCTAACCTAAAGTGGGTTATATAATAAATCAAATCACAAAATTATTAATGTACTGTAATTAATGCTTTAATCCAATATGAATGTAATAAAGCACAGACATATTAATACCCCATTTACCTGTGTATTAAAGCCATTTTTAATATTCGTTATCGAATTTCGAATTATAAAAATAAACAATATTGCGATTTGACAGGTTGATTGCTGGTATGGTGACTGCAGTTGCCTAGATTATCAACTAAAGGCAGTGCCTTCTAGTAGCGCTACTGGTAATTAAAAATTAGCTATATTAATAAGTCTTTATTGCATAATAAATTGTTGATAATTTAGTTTTATGGATAAAATTAGTCTTTTCCAAAGATTTAACTCAATTAAAATTATTAATAATATATATCTATTTTTAAAAAGAGCACTGCCTGTGATCTAATTTGAGTTCTAAAAAAATACTGTATTCAATATAAATACTTTTTAATTGTCTTAAGTAGAAATTACTAATAACTAATGAAATGAATTTAGTATTAAAACTTAACAATGATTTTAGTTTTACATATGAATAGAGTTTTTACATGATTCTCTCTAAATTGACTACTTTGTTAGATGGCTCATTGACTATCTTTTCAAACCAGCCAATCAAAAAGCTGCTTTTAAAAAGCGTGTAACGAAACGAAGCCAAGCCGCTGCCAGCGCTAAGCGTCGGTTTAGTAAAAGAAATGGCGTGTCTGTTGTTTGTGCTCATATTTGAGACAGTTCAATTTTAATTTACTGAAGGAAAACGTCAACAATAACGGTAAATAATGTATTATAAAACATTCTATATACGTTTTCTATTCGAAAATCTATATAAATGTCCCTGTTTCATGTTATAAATGTTTGGCGCGATATTATCCTAACCTCCCAGCTTGAAATGACCTTGTTTACATTTTAAATGGTTTCAATATAGCTATGATTGGAAATCCAAGACCTCGGACCAGAAATGATACGTCCAGTGAACGTGGACGCAAGACAAGAACCAGTCCATCCAGACGCACTAGTCCTTCCAGGAAGGCAAGTCCGTCGAGGAAGGCAAGTCCGTCAAGGAAAGCAAGTCCCGCGCGTCGTGCGAGCCCCACTCGACGCACCAGTCCTGGAAGAAAAGCCAAGGAGAACTCTACTAATGTGGAGCGTAGAAGAAGTTCTCGGGTTAAGGATACAGCATCCCAGAAATACAAAGAGCAACGTAAGTTCAGCTTTATTTTAATTTCGCTTGAGAAGTAACAAATCGCTTTTAGGTATCACCACGATCACTGTATCAGACTCAGAGTCTGAACCCGAGATCCAAGAAACTGTTAAGAAAGTAACAGAGAAACCAAAAGCAACTGTACGAGCTCGTACTCGAAAAATTGATTCAGAAGACAACACAAACGTGATCTTAAATCGAAGTTCTGATACCTTGGACGCCATAAAACGCTATACACGCGCTCAGAATCGTGAAGTTGAGCGGGTTTCCACTGTTAAACAGTATGAATCGAACAAAAAACTCGGTGAATTCTCCGATGAAGATGATGTAACTCAGTTTAAGCAGTATACTGACCATGAGTCAACTCCAACTGAATTTGGTGGTTCGTTTGGAGCTTTGATTTTAATTGTGTTCTCTACAGTTGGTTTATATGCGTTGCATATTCTTTGCGATGAGCACCAATGCTCATTTAATCGATTGCCAAATCTCTCAAAGTACAAATTGCCGGAAACTTACTTCAACAGTCTCGCAATACTTTGTTACACTGGATACATTACCTTAATGGCCCTTTTGACAGCATTGCCATTTGGTGGGCCGCGTGTTAGTGGATTACCAAACAAACATGGTAAATTGGAATATGTAATGAATGGCACTTTTACGTTTGTTGTTCTTTTTGGCTTGGCTTGTGGATTAGAAATTTACGGCATTCGAGTTGCTGACTTTGTAATGAAGCATTATTTCCACTTACTAGTTGCAAGTACAATAATTGGTTGGATTTTGTCGGTTTATTTGTACGTACGCAGTTTTTATGTGCCAGTAAGTGCGTTAAATACAAATGTGGTTGGAAAGAATCCTCTCACTGCGTTCTTAATGGGGAGAGAATTACATCCGCGTTTATTTGGTGTCATTGATATGAAAATTTTGGCTATACATATCTCCAACATTACGTCATTGTTGATCACTTATGCTATTTTGTATACGAATTTGGCGATTGATGTAAAACTGAAAGATGGTTCAACATTACCATTCGATTTAAATTCCCTCCATTTGAATACAACTTTAATCGTTTATGTAATTTTGTTCTCGATTTATATGTTGGATGCTCTTATTTTGGAGTCGTGTTGGGTAACATCTTTTGAATTTCAACAAGAAGGGGCTGGTTTTATGTCGGCATTTGGCTACTCAATTTTTCCGTTTATGTGTACAACAGTTGCAAAATATATTGTTAATTATAATGTTCATTTGGCACCGTGGAAGTTAGCCTTAATTTCAACTACATTCTTAATTGGTTACATTTTATTACGAGGAAGTAATTCACAGAAGGATGCTTTTAGGAAGAATCCATACAGTCCGCAATTATCACGTAAGTGTACCATAATGTTTGTTAATGTCCGTGCTTTTTTTAAATGTGTTTTTGGTTTAGATTTGGAAACGATTCCAACGACCAGCGGAAAGAAATTGCTTGTTTCTGGCTTTTGGGGTGTAGTTCGGCATCCAAATTACTTGGGAGATATCATCATAAATTTATCATTTGTACCATTTGTTTGTTGTGCTCCACCAGTGGTTACATTGTATGCGATTGTGGTTTTGTTGGTGCATCGTTCAGTTAGAGACAATGCTCGCTGTAAAAAGAAGTATGGTACGGTTTGGGATCGATATTGCAACAAAGTACCTTACATATTAATACCGAAGGTTTATTAATATTTTAAGGATCGTTTGTATTGTAGTTTAATTAAAAACGTTTGGAGCATACAAGTACAATTCGTTTAATGTACGTCGAATTGATTTCACATAAGTTTTAAGTTTTTGACGGTTTTTTTCGCTTAGCTCGTACTTTTTTCTAAAGAAATTTTTTATTTAAGAACAAATTATTTTTTGAAACAAAAGTATATTTAATTGTGTAATATTTACACAAGAATGTAATATATTTAATAATACCAATCACGTTTAGATTTGCTTTTTGGAGTGTTTTTCTTTGTATTTCATTTTGCGTTTATTTTCATCATGTTTTTTTGTGCAACTGTACATTATGTTTTTTTCTGATCTCATAGGAAAATTTGTGCAATGTACAGTACATATTCATATAGAAAATATTTTTTATATCATGAACAATTTCTGTACAAAATTAGTTAAGTAAATTAACTATCAATATTTTTAAGAAAAGAACAATTTTTATTCTATTATATATTTGATGATTTTCATGTAGTGTTTAAAATAAGATTTGAATAAAGTTTTTCTACAGAATATGTTATGATTTTATTTCAGTCCACATTTACTCTTCAGAAGTAAAAAAAATTGTTGAATTCAATATATATTTTTATTACAATATAAATAACTACAAATTACATATAATTGTTTAAAATTTGTTTACTAAATACATACAATATTAACACAAAAACCATTTTTTTTATTGTATTTTGCCGCATACGTACTCTCTCAGTTCTAGTGTTCTCTCGACGGTATCTATATGAGGTAGTGTACAAATATTCTAAATGGCAGTAATATGAATTGTTGTAAATATTGTAAAATCTAAACGGACGATTCGTCAATAACAGTAATCACACGATTTGGGAACAATTTCCATTTGCCATTACCTCTAGATAAACCATTCTCGTCACCAATGCCTCCTCCACCACCACCACCATTAACTTCGTTCGTCGCTTGTTCGTCGTTATTTTGTGGCATTTTCGGTCTCGCTAACGACCACCGTCTACCCTTCCTGTCTAATATCACAGGCATTTCCGCAATTAAATTATTTTCAAATTCACTAAGCATTAAATAATTCTCTACTTTATTACACGACGTAATACAGTCTCCTATATAGTCTAAATCGTCTAATATGTTATCTGGAAGATCCATATCTGCAATTCCCTCCTCGGAGATGCACGTCAGTTCTGGCTTCTCATTCGATACTACAATATTGTCAATTAGGCCTCCGGAGTTGTTTGGTGCTATGTCAGCGCCTAGGACGAGAGCTGCTGCCGCCGCACCCGCCGTCACTCCGCCAGCATCGTTCTCTGGCTCTTGGGAGAAGGACAATTTGCGGCGCTGGGGACACGTGTCCGAGACGCACAAGTGGCGAGTGCCGTTCTCTCGGGTGTGCTTATGTCGACTTATTTTGCGACGGTGCAAATCTATTAGGAAAAGAGTCAAACTGCCCACCAGGACACACGTCGAGCTAAAATAGTAACCGGCCCGGTCGCCGCACTTCTCGTTCATGTAACCTACAACAAATAAAAAGTTTACAAAACATGTTTCTGATTTTTTTCAAACATGTTAATTTAATTGCAAAAATGGCGAATGCGTCGCGCCTATTTAAAAAAAAATGGTGAATGCGCCGCGCCTATTTAAAAAAATGGTGAATGCGCCGGGCATAAAATTACCTGAAAATGGAACTCCGATGACAATGGGAATGGCCTGGGAGCACTGGACGAAGCCCCATGTTCTCGCAAAGTTCCTGGCTCTAACACGCTCGTACGTATACATTTTAAGGGAGTAATGGTAGCCGCCACAAAAGATACCTATAAAAAAATGCTATTAGCGACGACTTGGAAGGAATGTGGCGAAATGAGTACCGTATATCCAGGCGAACATTACATAAGCGTGATAATTACCACTGACCACGGTGAATGCCAGTATGGAGAGGCCGCACATAAAGACTGCCGTCTGGCACAAATACTGTCGCGCAATCCGGCATTCTGTGGAATTGTGCAACACTAATGTGCTGAATACGACACAGCCCACAGTCCAAGCTAAACCTAAATACATTTGTAAAAAGACCGTAGAGTCCCCGAGGCCCTCCACTTCGGCCTGGTAGGCGAGATAGAAGAGCGGTGTGTTGATGCCAAACGCACTGATGCCAGTCGATATTAGGAGAATGCGGACGGTTTTGCTTTTCAATGTACTGAAATCGAAGAACGGCACCTTGTCTTCAATTTTGTTCTTGTCTTTGATTTTGCGCTTTTGGTTTTTTATGTGAAGAATGGCACGCCGTTGTGGATGGTAGAGTGAAGCGGATCGGTAGAATGTGCCCAAAATGAATGTGACTGAAATGGCCCCAGTTACCACTTGAAGACCCAAACGCCAGCCTAAAGCACTGCAAAACGAATACACACCACAGAGATGTAATATAAAAATTCCGAATTAATACATTTTCGAGAAGAAAGAGATTATTGCACGTTCACAAAACATCTTATCCAACATGTCAAACTCGTGACTGGACATGTTAAGTGTTTGCAATCTTTTTTCTCCTCCCAATAAGAACCGAATTCATATCTTCTTCTGTTGCTGTAATGTGTCACAGCCAAAAAATCCCGTAAAAGAAATATTACCTAGTACTTGAAATGAGTCCATCGTGATGGCCACAGTCGAGTGGAATTAATGTGAACGAAAATATATAAAGTCGCGCCGCGTTCTCTGCGCTCTTTATTTCTCTCTTTGATAGATTACGTTAACGTCACTTTAATCTAAACCAAATATGGCTCAATGTATCAGTTTGAGAATCAATTTTCTACGCTTGTTAGGATAATTGCGTGCATTTGTCCGGATTACCAATGAGAAAAATTGTTCAAGACAATAATTAAATGAAGTGGAAGAATTTATAGCATATACATGTTGCGTTTTTTGTCTCGTTATTTTTGTCTAATTGCGATGACGATGCTCATGTTTGGCTCAAGTATAATTAAACATTGGTATTTTTCTCTAATAAACTATCATGTCCTTTTCATTTCAGAATAATATATTCCGGAGCAGTTTCGAACGCAACATCTCGCATCATTAATGAATAATTCAAGTAAATAATCCATTTGAAACAATTTCATTAACATAAAATCGCCTCTAATTCAAACTATTTTAATTGATCGCCAAGTAGATGTTATAAATTTAGTATTGAATATCAGATGAAGCAATTATTTACGTATAAATGTGTGGCAAACAGCTTGTTATAAAGTTGTTGTACGATTAGAGAGCAAGAAATTTATTAGAATCACATTTATTTACCCTATAGTGCTTCTAATGATGATGGACATGGTTGCAATGCCCAACCCGCTACCAGACACAATGAAAATCTCTACAAACTCTCTTCTCCTTTTGAAGTATTGCGCTACCATTAGGGTGGAACAATCTCTAGTGATGCCCACACCAATACCAACAACGGTACCATAGCTGTGAACAATAAATTGAGGGAATTTATTAATTCGCTCTCTGGCTCTTTCTCGTCCGTCCATAATAATCCAATTTATTACCACAATAAAATATTAATTAATATCGATTGTGTGTGACTGAATATAAGTACGTTCATCGATTTAATGGACGATCGCACCATTTACATTTTTATAGTTGCGACTTAAATGCCTCTTCTCCTTAATGTCGCACCGAATTAATTCTATACGCTTGTCGTCTACCATTAAAACCCGTTTCTGCCATTTATTTAGCTAATTCGAATGTTTATGAATAAATTACACAATTGAATCATTCCCAATTAGCTTTGGAAACTGAACGTTGTTGTATACCTACCTGAAGAACAGCTGATGGAACTGCGTGGCGAACGAGGTGAAGAGGCAACCAAGAGCCGTAATGAGACCCCCCATGACGGCCGTCACTCTTGTCGATTTCCGTCGACAAAACGCTATTGTTACCGGCGATATCAGCAGTGCTACACCGGTCGACATTGCCCCCAACCATCCTGCAATAAAATTAATTCACGTTTCAGTCCATTTGATTAAAGCAACCATAACATTAGCGGCAATAAAATGAGAACAAAAATTTTATTGTAAATTGGAGGTCTTTTACATCCACCCGCACTACCTGTTGGTTCTGCAACGTCCGTGCCGAATTTCCTAAGAATTTCAACATAGAAGAGTCCAGCGGACAACAGAAGGCCGGGACTAAGTATTTGTACAAAAACTGCAGCGACCAACACCACCCACCCCCATCCACCTTCCGGATAGTAGTGTTGTTTTAGTGTCAGCAGCTGTCGTAGATCAGCGACCAAACGTGCTGCACGACTAGCAGGAACATCTTCCACTCCGGAACCCTAATTATATTACGGTTTTTTTTATAAAACGAACGAGAACACTTTCTCTGTGCACTGTTCTACCCTTCAACCACTTGCTTAATTACTCGACGACGAATTTAATACCACACGTTCGAAATAATTTGCAAAATTTTCAAGTAAATGAATATGAAAACGTACCCTTACACGAGAAATTCATAAAAATGATCGCGAGGTAAGTCGTAAACTTTACGAGCCTTTCTTATATTTACAAGCGACAGCGGGAAATCTTGATTTTGTGTGCGCCAGCAGGAGCGCCCGTATTCATCAAAATAAATGACGTAAAAATTATGTTTTGAGTATATTCAATGCACTTTGCATATTTGCAGTGTAAGAACGTTTATGCTTTACTTCTAGTTGTAAACAATTTACTAGAAAGGATTGACTGATTACACTTTTGCAGTGCATTAAATCGATTAAGGTTGTAAAAGACGAACAAGTTTCGGGGGCGTAATACGAGTAAATAAACTATATAAGTAGCGTTTAACGTAACATGTTACAAAAGGTCCATAAACGGGTGGCTTTATATTCTTGAATTTTATGTTATAAGTATAAAAACGTGTCTGTCTGGCCACTAAACGATTATCACCACCTTCTTTTCCTATTACTTAAGTTTGTGTTCGGAGACAAAAACGCACAAAACCTCGCACTATCCCCCTATATTATCTGTGGATGTAAATTTATATAGCAATCACTCAACGGATTGTTACTTAAGACAGGAATAATTGCTTTCGACTGTCTGCACTGATTAGTCTTTCAGTCTGGAAGTAATTCCGTTGATTGTTTCAGACAGTGATTGGTTACAGGCGAATGGTATTTTTTTCTATATATCCACTCTTTGAAACGTGTTTATTATTTTTACGTTAGGTACGTGTGCAATGTGGTTGGAGGGTTGACAATCGCATTCTTATGGAGAAACGAACCCCATAATAACTGCCAAGACCGGAATCGTGGTGTGACAGGTGAGGAAGGGATTGGGATCGCGATAGACAGACACGGCGTGGCCGTTCATCGCTTGAGAGTTCTTCGTCGGTCGTTGCCATTCCTCCTTATCCTTTGGTTCGTATCTGGACCAGTGGTAGCCTTCATCAGTCTCATTCTTCACAGTACACAAACACGATCATTCACACCGTTTTCGAATTGATTTTCGTGTATTGAGAAAGTCCCCACACAAGCTGGAATTTTGAATTAGTTATTCCGAAATTCCACGTAATAGAAACTTATTTTAGCGCCCTAATTGCCCAATTGTGATGGATTTATTTTATAGTTATGTATACCTTTCTAATTGATGATTTATAATCTACTTAAAGGTACATACGTTTATGTATGTTGGTGATCAAATTGATTTATTTGTTTATTCAATTTATAACATTAGATGTTGGAAAATGTTAAACAATTTATTACGTTCTAGAGGAGTTTCCGAGCATTTCACACATCATACGCGCTTTCATAAATTCATATGAGATACTTGTGTAAAATTCTGAATTATTTACAGTCGTTCAACATTTTACATTTAACAGCGATTTCGAATGACATGAAATGAAGAAACACACATTATCATTATTTATTGCCCAGTGGATTTTGATTAATCGTTTTACTAATAGCCCTTCTTCTATATAGTAAAAGTTTCTGTATTTGCGTATGCATAATAGATTCGTAAAAGAAATATGTTGTTATTTATTTATTGATTGGTGAGTGTACAAGTCGAGATGTCAGCCGATTTTCCGGCTTAATAAATCGCATTCAAGATGAAAAACAAGACACACCTTTCTAAAGCGTCTCTTTGTACATGTTTACTTTAATTAAATTCGCTACCATCCGTCATACACACAAGCACATCACCGTAATAAATGTACTCATCCTTTTGCAATATTCATTTAACAAATTGTGGAAAAGTGTGTCTGATTATTAAAAGCCATCTGTTAATATAAAAAGGGACAATAAGAAAGTTCTGTAAAGCATATAATTTAGCTTGACTTGACATCATTGTTTTTGGGCGATTCGCGTTTCGCCCGCGCAAAAAAATTAATCATTTATTCAATAAACCAATTAACTGATTACGGACTTTTTGCAGTCCACCATCAGCATCACAGACCACACACATGTTCATATGTTTCAATTTATCGGTGTGTGAAATTTTGTGGAAAGTTACATGCACTGTGAAATTCTATTATTATATTGTGCTGTTTGTACTATTACTAAGTTCTCTCTAGTTCCAGACCTAGAAAACGACTCACTGAATGGCTTATACTTCAACATGTCACAATATTTCAGTGCATTTAATGCGTTACACCGTCATACAATAATAATGTGTCATTTGTGCATACAAAATACACGAAATAGTGCACCCACCCAGAGGCAATTTTAGATGTGTGATAATCCAGAATTATTGCCACATGTCTCCAGCATTCAGTATGCGCGGGGGTGCATCTTATATATGCTGTTCGAAACAGCCGCACGTACCGAACTGACACTTGTGTAGATAGAGATATTATTTAATACAACAAGTAAATTATACAGTTGGAATAACAAACATTTGGCTCTCTTTAACCGCTTTTTCGTGAATTGTTATTATAGGTTAATCGGCGACCGAATTCTCCCATTTAAATATCTTTATAGATCTTAAGCTTATATGCGCTATCTTGTCGATGCTTTTCGGTTATTGTTATAGAACGCAAACAAGCGAAGAATGGGGCGCTCTTTTGCGCTCTTTGTATTCTCTTGCACACACACAGAACAAGAAGCGCTCATTTATTATATCGACAGTTGTACAACAAATTTTATATTAAATATAATAATATGTAATTAGTTTGTGGCCCTGAACGCGCCACTAATCTTCTTTCCTTCTCCGTATAATAACTTGTTTATTCTTATTGAAAACAAGCCACTGGAACTTAATCCGTACAAGATTAAAATTCTTGTGTCTCCTCTTTACACCCCATCAATTTAAATGTCAACTAACAAAACGCGCTTCTTATTCTCGTTATTATGTGAAGGAAATAAAAAAATGAAAATGTTTTCGCGTGTACAAAAAGAACTGGTCCCATAAAATGCATAAACAATTTCCCAAGTAACAAAAATAAGCGATAAATAATATTGAAAAGGCGATTACCATTTGAATCAATACGATGAATTGATAGTTAATAATGCCATAAAATATAAACCAGGCGAAAAAAATGTTGTGTTGTCTATTATACTTCCTGAATTATAATTCACGATGTGGGATTCTAAATAACGATATAAATTTGTCTAGTTTAAGTAGCTAGATGCTAAGTTATTTTTATTGAAGCTTGAAACGCACACACGTTGTCTATGTAATAGTATAATGTTTGTTTAATGTGTACTTAACCAGCTTTTAACCTTTAGAAGAAGACTCTATTATTAGTTTAGGGAAAAAATCTTATTGGCAATTTAATGAAAAACCGTTAATTTAGAACGAAACGAGAAGAATAAACGCAGAAACGTGTGTGTGTGGGTTTTTTATATACCAGCAAGCAAATTACTTAATTATAAAAGTTGCGGTGAGAGAAGAGCAAAAAAGTTTCATTAGAATTTTTATGAACTATTAAAGAGCGCATTTTTCATAAATTTATTGAACACTTTTATGAGGTTCTTTGACGAAATACGATTTTCCTGTGTGTGTTTATTATGAATAGCAACCGAAATTTAATTATGATCTAATTAAAATAATTCAATTTAAATAAACTCGAATGAAATGGGGTTAATTTGCATCCTGTTTTGTCGGAGAAAAATGTTTGTGAAAAAAATGCGCGTCTCTCCTCTCCATTAGACAAACTGATTTTGTATGGTAAAGAAAAACAGTGAGTACATAATTTAAAGGCAGTACGCATATAAAAAATTTTTTTCAACCACATAAAACTTACTATACATCTCGTTGGGATATATACGTGTGCGAGAGACCATAAAAATGCTAAACTAACGATCTGAAGACGCGTTAACGTGCTACTGGTATTGACGGAAATAATAGTATTCAAAAGATGTCTTTTCTAAAATAGCCTTTTTATTAATTAGAATATTTACATTCAATAGATTGATTAAAATTGGGCTCCACCTCATAAACATGGGGGCATTAGTTTCTTTTTATTTCATTATCCGATTAGTAATAGCAATATCAGAAAAAAATTACTCGGGATAATTTACTTTTATGACTGGGGTGTTAGGTTTCCCTATCTTTATATGCATTGACCGGAAATCCAGTTGGATTTTCCTTAACGGCAAACTTTTCTCTATAACAATATTATACAGTTTTATTTTCCATGTACAGTTTTACACAAAAATTCTCACACAGAAGAGGAACTTAAGATTTTTTCTAATTTTTGGAAAAAATCATTGGAGCACTTGTTTGCGCTGTGCCACGACGACATAGGCTGGATTTGGTCCAATATTAAAATAAATAATTCATAAGTACCCATTGAAACTGTCGTCGGTTTTGTGTTTTCCTAAACCAATTAAATAATAAAGTGATATATATTTTGCAAACGGCCTTGTATATACATATATCTAGTATTCTCCCCTTTGTGGGGAGAATTTATTTTCAATAGAAATTGCGTTATTGAATCGATAAATCATATAGGCATTTGACAAAACGGTATAAAGCAACAGTTTACAGTTAAAAATGTCTTCAAAAGCATAGAAAAATTCCCAATCAATAATTAAATTCTCTCAATTCAAGATTGTGAATTTCGATAAAAAATCTCCATTTTATTACAACTAATTATAAGGTTCAGATAAAATTGTTGAAATTTTTTGCCCATCGGCACTTTTTGTCATTTTAATTAGACAAGAGTCTAACATGGTTGTATAGTAAGTGTAAGTACGCGGATTGAATTCAATTATTTCCATTGCATCCTTCTTAAGGTTAGAAAAGACAGAGTGTGTGACCGGATATATTGGAATATATTTTCCCATTTTCCCGTATTAAAGCCAGTTTCAATTGAATATGGACGAAAAAATTGGCTCAATATACACAAATTTCTCGTTAAACTGGAAACTAACTTATTCCGACACAGGCCGGAAAGGGAAACTTTACAAACTTTTATATTCCTCCGTTGGGATGAAAAAAAAACTGTTTATCTACAAATCATCAGTCTCGACTATAACATAGTATAGACAGATCTAATAAATTTCTTAATGTTGATTCTTTGTTTCTTTTAATTTGATTTATAACGATGTGTGCGCTTTTCATAAAACTTTTTACCAACAAATCAACCCACATGCTCGAATGACTTTATGTCCAGATTGTAAAACTATATGGTCCTTTGCGTCGGATCTAATCAAAAACCGGTCATTATCTCCGTATTCTAAGCGCATTTTTTCGAGACCAATTAATTATTTCGTTCGGTCAATAGAAATCCGCTGCTGTTGACTTTACGGCTGTATCTTTGTCTCCCTTCTTCGCTTTGATGAATGGTGGATTTAAATTCGATAAAGTGGCAATTTTTGACGAATCCTTCTCTGTACGATTACTTGTACAATGAACCTTAAAATAAATTGTTTACAGAAGAACGGTAAACATTCTTGAAAAGTTTCTTGCCTTGCGAAAAAAAGTTTATCATATCGGACATCATCGTCAAAGTTTTGTTTTCACAAGAAAATTCCAAACACTGTGTGGCTTAATAATAAAAAGAAGAAAAGTTGCTATATAAACGAAAGTCATTGTTGTGCAGGTTTACATTTGAATGGCATTAAACTTCACTTTAACTCATTTTTTTCTAGTAAAAATAACTTTTGTACATTCGCGTATATGTGAGTGCGAGAGCGAGGATCAAAAAGTTATTCTTTAAATAATATTTTCTTTGATGATTGATGCGCCTATCTGCTTCACTCATGACCACACCATAAGCCAAAAGGTGGCAAAAGTGAAAGTTTTATTCATTAACTAGTCGAACATATCATAAATCACACTTTGTGGACGCTGTCATGTTGGGGTTAAATCAAAGCAAACAGCTTTGAATAATGTACTTTGCCATGTATTTAGGTATAGTGGCGAAAAAGTGTCATAATTCATTCTTCTAACACACAAGACTCGATTTATTTCATACAATCTTAAGATTTCCATCAAAGTGAATTCAGTTTGAGATTTTTTTTGTGTTTGTAGCGCAAAAAAGCTCGCAAATTTATATTCATTTATACGTGGTTTGAATTGCTGAAAAATTTGATAAAATCTAGTTCGTGTTTGGAATTAAGAAACACTAGAATTATAGACGAAAAGTGTTTCTCTTTGGTTTTTTTATTCTAAATACTAATTAAAATAATGCTTTTGGTCAAAGGTTAAGAGCGTCAGAAAAATATCTCATCAACTGACATTCAGATACAATCTGAAATTAATCAAATAGCACGTCTAACGGGCCTCTTATTCGATATATGAGAACCAACATAATATTTCCATTAGTTGTGAGCATAGAAATGTTGTAATTGATAATAATTTTGTAGGTGTAACATCTAAACGAAAGAAACAATTATTGATGAGAAACTGCCTACAAATTCAGCCACAGTTCCATATAATATCATGTCAAAATATTGTGTGGTTCTACATTTTGAGATATTAACAGTTTCGAACATTCCACACACCGTTGTTGTGTGTAGATATTATAATAATATTATTTAAATAGTAGGTTGGATTAAGTCGATTCTTTTGTTAGTATTAGGTGGTATTTAATTCAGTCATCCTTCTATATAGTGTACACTTGGTGTATGTGAGAGAGTCTTTTATGTTGTCGAACTAGTTTTGGATAAGTAGATTCAATGTGTCAAAAGTAATTTTAGATACACAGTGAGATAACACATCCCGTACAAATAAAATAAAACATTCTCATTGTAGCTTGTAATTCAATAGTTTTTAATTAACTTAATGAAGGTGGATGATTTTTTTGCGGTCCAATAAGCGCGCGTTTTGCACAATTTTCATCATTGCATGCACCCATCACGTACAATTACATATAAAAACAATTAAAATAAATTTACGTACGGACGAGCTGTTGTACAAATTATTTCGCCGAACGAACAACTGCTTAAGAACCATTTAATGTAGACCAAGAAATGTTAATAGGTTCATTAATTAAAATGTCTTTACTGACAGGTTCATTATTTACATCGCTCGATTTTATTATATCAGAATACTTTTTCTCGTTCTGCTGCGATGCAAACAGATCCATGTGAGTACGCGGCGGAATGGAACCTTTTTGAAAAATGTCAAACAGATAAACAATTGTGTTTTGTATTCCAAACTGCACACCAAAATGTTGAGATAGGAAAATCTGGACAATAAAACGAAAATTTATGTACTTGTGTTACATTTTAAAGAAACATTTCCTACAAGAGTGTTTACATGAACAAGGCAAATACTCGAATTATAATAGGACCGTGAATATAATTTCGTGAGGCTTTCAGGAAAGATATCAAATAACGGCCACATTTTATTTATTTTATCAAGAACCTTTGTGTTCCATTCTCTGGCACTCAGTGGTGATGGGGGAGTAATTATTGTGTGCCATCCCAGTGTAATATGAGAGGAATTTTCTTGAAGGAGCAGCACATAAATCAGAATTCTATTAATTTTTACAATCGCTTTGGAGCGCAATGTCATGTTCGATAATAATTCGCCAATTTAAACAGATATAAAACTGAAACAAATCGATTGTGTGACACAAAAGACGAAATCTTTTAGATAATGAATTTTTCTCGATATTATTGTGTAAAGTTGCCTCTAAGTTTTCTACATGTATGTGTCTGGTCTGCGGGTGATCGTATTAGATAAGATATTAAAAAATTTCTACTCTAGATCGAACTACTTAGAGTTGCTAGTCTTTTATTATTAGTGAAAAAAGGAAGAGCAACGGCTGTAATAAACATGTCAAAACGCCTGAAATATATTTAAATGAGGCGGGTTCTGAAAAAAATCATATTCATTCACAAAGTAGGTAATATAAAAGTTACATAAAATTCTATTAAAGAAACTATTTTCGTAGCGGTAATGCGATTTTAAGAGCTATGACTAGTTTGAGAAATGTAAATATAATAAATTACATTTTCCGCATTAAATTCGTATTTATTAAATGGGAAGAACGATCTTATTACAAGTTTTTCAATGGAGCAAATTGCTAATTATACAATGGGCAAGAAAAGCGCTTGGGGCTTCAAAATTTTTGAAAAGAAAAATTATCTGTCAAATACTAATGTGTAAAAAATGTGATCTATTTTCTTGAGCTCTTTTCAGAAAAAAAACCTGAGGCTAAGTACAAAATTCCAGCACAGAAGTCTTCCATATACACTTGTTGTCTTTGCACAAAAACCGACACAGAACAATTAAATGTGGCAACGGTCACATTTTCCCTCGATTAATAATTGCGCGAGTGATTATTAAATTTAATGATGTATTTTTCGGGGAATACACGTGGTGGGCCCGCAATTGAGATCGATGGCCGTATTCACGCCATTCAGTTTGTTGGATTATCGGGCGCGGAAGTCGTTTTCAGACTGAACTGACTGGTCTCCGGAGTCTGTCTTTGGACCGTGCAGACGCGCGCTCTTAAAACACCGGCCAAGAGAACCAAACACACACACTTTTCTGTCCAATACTTGACTTGGCCGCTACTACTACAATGAAAACGAGTGCAATTTTTGAAATTTAACACGACCAATATACTTTTAAGTTGGCACGTTGCGGTGCTGCGGAGACGCGCTCTCACGTTTCCCTGCAATAAACATAAAAAAATAATCAAATTCACGCAATGATCTAAGTAACTCGTCGTAAAACTTTTCTCTCAACTATAAATTCACTAGACAAGTTTTTATTTTCTTCTACAATGATGTAATAAAAAAAATTGTTTCACTACTTTTTAAGTAGTGTCTTCGAACAAAGGAAAATGTTCGCAACTTTTTGGAAATGTTTCAATTATTTCGTTGTTCTCTGACTATAAATATGTGGCGATCTTCATCGGAAATCATTCATTTTTTTATAGTCCACTTGTCAGTGTATTGGAGTGGTAACTTGAGGAGATAATAAAAAATGCTATGTTCGGTTTCGATTGGCAACGAGGACCGAAATGAGTCGTAAAATAAATAAGTTAATTGCAGTGGAATCTTAATAACTCAATGATTTTGTTATTAATGGCCGGTTTTAACATCAGTTATAAACGACCTTTAAATAAATAATACACGAATTACCAACAGAGAAAGATCTCGTTTCTCAAAAAAAATCGCTCCAAGCATTTCGTGATTAATTTATGATGTAAGACACTTTTTACAATAATAATTGTGTCCCTCGAGAAAGAAAGTCTATTCTTTTTAATTATCGCATTCAATATTACAATAGTGGTCAATTAATTCGATTCAGTAATGAATTTCCACCGAGACCGAGACCATCAATCCATCACTCTTTAATAACGATTTTTATACCTATATGTGCCCACAAAAAGTGAACAACCTCATTTTATAAAAGAACGACGATTTAAAAATATGAAATTTTATGGACTTTGTGCATGCCAATTGACCATCTTTTCTATATAGGACTCGCGAGAGTATAATTTGTCGTCCAGTTTAAGTGCATTTTTTCCTCGATGACAACGTCATAAAAAGATGTCCCATTTTTGTGCAAAAAAATACTCAACACACGCAACATCATCTTCAACAAGTATAATCGGAGACGAATATAAATTCGCCAATTTTATGTAAGATGTATAAGCGGATCAATTGGTCCACAGCGTGAAAAGGAATATTTTGCTTTGCGAATTTGTCCAACTAGTCATTTTATATTCAGAAAAAAATTACACAGTCAAAAACGAATGATCAAATAGAAAAACCGACACCATCAGCAACTCAAGAATTTGAAGAAGCAGAAAAAAATGTTGATACAATTTTTAATGAAACTTTTTTACCTTACCATCGCCATAATTTTTTATTTTCTTCTTATTTAATTGACTTCTTGTACGAATGTTGTGATTTGTTATCTATCATTTTATGATATACGATCAAATCTCAGGTGTAGCTGAAGTATTTTAAAAGTACAAGAATTAATCTCATCTCGGCTTTTTAATGACACGATCATATTTTATATTTCCAATACTCTCTGTATACAATGTACGAAACTAAATCAGTTTTATTTATTGATTTACAAGAGCAACTAATTATTTATTCAACTGCAAAACAGTCTTGAGTATAAATGATTTTTGGCAAACTACCGTTATTAGGTACAGCGCAGCATCCAGCACAGCATCCAAAACGGTGTTCAGATTGTACAATCATGATTAAATTAGGTATATTAATATAATATTATTAAGAAACACTTTTCAGACATCATATATGGTAAATAGCATTCGAACATTTCATAATGATGAATGGATTCATTTTCTTATTGCTTAGAACTGGAGAATAAAAACTGATTAATGTTCATGATAAGCCTACACTAGAGGCATTGCTAATTTGTCAAGATAACAGCTTTCAGTAGTGGAACCAAACCTTAGAATTTGTAATAATTGCATTTTATATACGATTGATGAGTTATTAAGTTATTATAATAAATTAACGATTAATTACAGACTGGTTTAAGAAGGGGCAAAAAGAGTGTTTTAAAATAGAGATGAACGCAAAACCAATAAACATCCTAATAATGAGAAGTTTTTCATGTTGTCACAAAAAACATTCTCTCTTTTATCTGGCATCTTTACAACAAACATTAAATACGTAAAGTATAATAATATTCGGTATAATTATGTGTTTGGATTTAATGGACATTTTTACACCTAGTTCAGGATTTGTCAATGTACGATAGGATTTTGTTCATCGTAGGAATTTATTGAGTTTGCCACTTTGGAGCAGCTGCAAAGCACTCAAATCATCAATTTTATTCTCCGGTATGACGAAATGAGAATTTATTTTTATATAATAAAATGAAACTATTCAGCATATCGTAGAGACATGCAAGTGCTAAATGCATAGAGTTTGAGTTCACTTTCTTTTATATACTTAAACTAGTGTGCAATAAATTTGTATGGGAAACCTTAATTTATAGCCCCTTAACTCGAAAATAATAAACTATCAATATTGAAATTTATGTTGTATCATGCAAACAACACCTGTTGGGAATTTGAACTTGCATCTTGTCTCGTGGTGGGCAAAATCAATTGTGAAATTCGCGTGTAGCATAATTTTTGTACGGGTAAAATATTCGCTCAGGTAAAAAGGTAATAATTTTTGTGTGGTACACCAGTGCACAATTTATTCTTGTCTTATACGAAATTGTCAACAGTTAATTTTTTCCACTTGCAAATGATAAACATCAGCCAGTGTATAAATTTTTAACACCCAGTTTCCATACAGCAGCGATACAGAAAAATAAGAAGAAAAGTTCGATGGAAAGCTCGAGTCTCCCACCCCCTTCTTAGTAATACTTTCTCTACTGAATTAAGTTTATTGCAGTCGTGAAAAGTTATTTGTCAGTTTCATCTATTGGACATAAATTTATTTTATAGTCTAAAAAACAAATATTCCCCTGGCCATCCCATATACACACACACGTACGCGGATTTACGATTGGAAATAGCTTTTGTTGCAAGCTTTTTATTTTCTGTAAATATACACTCGAAAAACATCGATGTATGTATGTGTATGTGTGTAAAATTTCGCGATTAATTAAAACCGTTTTCACCCCATTTACCATTTTTACGAGTAAATTACTCAATATGACATTGTGGCAGCCACTTAATAATCAAACAGAAATTTCATTAATTGACAGAAAATAGTTTACTATTCGATGTAGTTGTATGTGTTTACGACACAAAATTTATTATTGTTGTTGTTATCTTGCATATGCACGTCGAAATTTAATGATTTTATATGAAAATTAATTAGGTGATACATTCAACTGATTTATATAACCCTGTTAAATACTTGAGACTGTCGACTTTTAATAAAATTAAAAAATTTTTATTAAGAAAATGCACGCAAATACAACTTTCAAAACACTGAACAGACACAGGCAGCACCGATATTACCGTACCCAGTACCTAATTTATCAATTTCATTGACACTTAATGAAAATGTTATCACTGGCTCAAAATCAGAAAAAGAACTTGTTAATAGCTCGGTGTACGATGGATTTATACACAAATATATGAGAAGTTTTTAATTTCCGATGCTAATTTTAAAACGACAGTCACAACAAGGCACTTTTTAATTCACTGCCATAACATTAATTAAAAGTGGAAAACGCGAAATTCGTGTATAGTCATTGAATAAAGAAAAGCGAACCATTTAAGGCTTTTATGGCCATATAAGTCGAACCCTAGTGACCTTTTGTCCCTTTTAATTGACTCACAAATGCAAGCCAAAACATATTCATACAGTTTTAATGATTATCCCCCCGATGTATAACTAACATCACCAGTTACACATACTTTATTTGAAATTGTATGTGCAACAATGCAATTTTCCACGTAATTTCATTTAATGTGCAATTATAAATGAAACATTGCAAATTACAATGACAATATTCTTTTCTTTCCACTTTTATCTACCTATATAAGTAAATGCTCGCTAAATGCTTTCTATATTGCAGAGATTTTTATTGCAGATAGACAACACTTTTTCCTTTATACGGGAAAAAATAAATCTTTAACTCCTCATATTTATTTCTTAAAGAAAAACGTTTTATTCGATTTAATTAATTAGGATTAAATAGAGATCTTAGAAGAAGAGTGTGTCATCCAATCACCACCTGTAGCCAGCCTCTCTTGGGTTTCCAACACCAAATCTACCAAGAAAATTATAAGTGTTTGCAAGTCATTTTGTTTCGGTCGCACCATTAAATTAACTAAATAACCTTAATTACAATGTAACTAATGTGCGTTTTGTAAAAAAAATGTACTATCATCGTCCCAACATTACATAATACCCGAATTATCTTTGTACATTGCGATTTTTTGCGTCTGTATACAAGTTGCGCTTAATTAGTTTGTGTATCTCTTATCAGATGACCATCGAACACTTCAATGTAGTGGAAATGCGCGCTTTTCACCGTTATTTCCCCAACAACAATTCCATTTTTTAAAGAATTTAGTGGGAGAATGTATGAATTATGCTTGTATTAATGCGCAAAATACTGGATGAATAACAATGTTTGGATTAAGGATTTTGCATATTAAGTGGTTATTATTGCGACAACAATGAAATTGTGTTAACGTTAATGAGTATGCACTTCTTCTCGACAATAATTGCCATTGTAGTGGCTGACATAAAAGTCATAATACCAAGAGTCGAACTACGGGTATAAGACATGCTGTTTTATTGAGAGAGCTTTAAATTCAAATTTTTATAATACCTAACTTGTATGTCATTCAACCACTATAAATCTGTGAAAATTGAACAGATTTCGCACTAGTGAAAGCGATTTTCTTCGCGCCCTTTTCTTTTTGTTTATTTCGCCTCGTAAATTTGCATAAAATATAAATTTCAAGTGTGTGTTTTCTCAGGACGAAATGATACATAAAACAATAATATTTTCAACAAATATGAAAACATAGGAGGCAGGAGGGAATTCTGATCATCTAAACGATACTAAATAAATGTCACACAGTAGCGTTGGACGATAAGAATCTCGTTAGACAGCAATTTTTCTCTTTTCAAATCACTCTTTGCCAGTCGGTTTAATGGGTTATTAGAACTTGTAGGTGTGGTAAACGAATGCAGAGAACAGAAGCGGTTGTATAGATCTCGGAAATGCAATTAAAATGTTTTCCCACCTAGTAAAAGAACGATTATAGTGCAATTGGGAAACTTTCTCCCCTATAGACGATTCTCTGTGTGCTTTTTCTATGAGTTTGCATAGTGCAATAATGACAACTTGTACGAGATCTTAAGTCCCATATAAATGTTTATCTTATTGACTAGACAATAGTGATCTGAAACTTTATGTCGTCGGGTTCAAGTTTTTCCTCCTCTTAATTCAAGAAGTCTTGTGTCGAGCTGAGTTTTAGGGAAAAGTGGTCGGTTTTGGGGGCAAAATAGCATGTTGACTTGTTTACGGTAACAATAACCGAAAACAAACCTACTCTCTCTATATATAGATTGTTCTATTTGGGGGAATTTATTAAACTTGTCGATTTAATAATACTTAGACTGTACGTGCAGACCATTTTGGCAAGAAAACAGGAAAAAATTTATACGAACACAATTTTTTCAACGTAGGAGAAAGGAGAATTCATTTAAATTCTATTAGACTATTAAATAAGTCTTTCAGTTTCGATTTCTGGACTTGGAAACAAATAGAATGGAAAATCAATTCAGTGACCAGTCACAGACTGCAGGAGCCAATTTCAAAGTTTATAAAACATTTTTAAACTTCATATCGCTAAAAGATAGTCGGATGCTGAAATAAATCATATGGACACGTGCTTCACTTTTCGTTTTGTTTGTTTGTCTAGGACAATTTATTATTTTAGGAAAGAGTTTTTTTGAAGAAAGTACAAACAATTTGGCGTTTAGTGTGTGAATTCGAATAGAATTCGAAAAGAGTTGTTTGTGCTCCATCTGCTACAGACTAGCACAACATCCGAGAACGGCCAGATGTTCTTGGAAACGAGATGAATAGCATTTCAAGCTTTACGTAAAGAGGGCGACTTCGGACATTCTTCGAGATTTTAAGTGGGAATAAAAATATTTTTAAATCTTAATGACCCTCTTTAATAAATCATATTTTTATAGGGAATTTTACGACACCAATCCTTGATAATAATGAACACATTTCGGTTATTAAAGTTTAAAAATGAATGTTTCCTAAAGAAATAACACAACTTTTATTATGAGCGCGTTTCTTTCACAAACACCCACACTTTCAATTATTGTTTTAGTATTCAGAAAACGGCAAATGTGTCATTTGTATGAAGAATAAATAATGTCGAATTTTTTTTTCTATACGTGCCTCTTTTGCTTGTAGAGCAATAACTTGCGGAGAATTTATTTACCGCACCTGTACCACAAACAAAAAATTATTTTATTAGTAAAAAACGGGTGAGTATAACACGTAATTAATTACACATGTCTTGTCTACCTTTATTCAATAAAATTATTTCCAACGAAAAATGTCATGTTTTAAAGCATATCATAAAGTCTTTTATACCGAAATAAACTTTTTAATTTCGCGTGCATTTATTCTCTTCAAATTAAATGCGTGACACGTTTTAGTGATTTCGACAAAATGATAATATACAGAAAAGCATTTGTTTATCTTGGAAATGATTACAGGTTTCATGTGTGTATACATACGCGAATAGTGTGTAATTAATTTTTATGAAATATCGTTTCTGGCAAAGAAATTCCAGTGAAAATATATTAAAAATGTGTAATACAAATTTTTATAACGTGTCTTCATACATTTTATGTATGTGTTGTTAAGATGAACGGAATTGGGCCGAACTTTAAAGCACTTGAACACTAAATTACCGGAAGATAAAAGTTTTTCGGGTGCAGCTTTTTTGGAAACAAGTAAACACGTAATCAGAAGTTTGTCGGTCGTAACTAGAACGGTAGATTGAACTTAATATGAGTGGAAAAGATGATAAGAGAAGAAAGGCGTTTCTTCCACGTTGAATAAGTCATTTTGACGTTATTGTAATGATATTGTCATCGCCAGTGCAAGAAAACAGGTAATTTAACAACAACAATCAGGGGCTACTATTAGAATTCAATTAAAAACCAACATAAACACTCTTTAAGAATAGAAAAACGTAAATTACGCTCCTGTTTTAGAAACTTTGAAATTCTGATGAGTTTGCAAAGATGTGCGGTCTAGTTTTTCAATCTTTCCAAGCAATTGAGTTAGCAAGCAATTTTTCTTGCATAAATTAATTTCGATTTAAAATGAAAACTATACTATACTCTTAATTTCATTCTTCAGCACATTTCTCTGAGTGTTTGCTCCTCTATTACAAAAGTCATAAAATAAAAGTTTTGTGGGCACACATTCATATTTGCCCGATTAGATAATTTTCCAGAAAATTTTATTACTTTACCCCAAAAATGGATGAATACGAGAAGTGCAATTTGGATTATGAATTCAATTTAAAATTGTACAATGTTTAAAAACTTTTCCAACACAGCAAACAAACTCTATTACATTGTGATTTTTTACTTCAAACAATGTAAGTGTATAGAAAAAGTGGAAACACTTAAAACAAATATATAATAACTTGGGAGTGAAATAATTTTGTGGCAAAGAACAAATCTCTGTCTGCGAAAGAAGCTGCGAGCTTATAATGCGGCATCGCCAGTGAATAAAATTAACAGAATTTAAATTACAAATAATACAAGTGCATCCGAAAAAGATTGATAGTAGGTGCATCATTTATATGTAAGGTGCCATTTATGGTGAGCATTGTAGTGGACTCTCACGCGAGTATAACAATGGCCCCATTCGGCACTCCACTTATAAAACCGAATTTAAAATCATTTCAAAGAAAAGCAAACTCTAATCTGTTACAAATAAAAATACACCTCTAAACATTGGATTCGGAAATCATCAGAGACGCAAAAGCCTATGTAGAACAAAAGTGAGTAATGAACGGACACATTAAATCAAAATTCTGCGAATGACGTACCATTGACATGATAAATTAGATACATGACAGGCCATTCGCGGAAAATTGCGTTTTGCTGGAGGATCACCCGAAACCCATACAGTGCTTATGTGTGAATTATTCTCTTTTGTAATAATAGCACTCAGGAACAGCTGTTTTTTTTTCGTACCATTCTTTCATTAAACCAGTTGTTTATATATAAATTACATTGAATTAAGTTTCTTTCTATATGACTAGAGCGATAAAGTTGATTGAGTGAAGTAAAAGGACGGTTGACAGGAAAATTACGGGACGTCCACTTAATTATACCTATTGGATTGGTGCAATTCGAAAAATGTGATCGTAAAATTTTCGCCCATAAAAAATTACACACGTCCCATTTGTAAAAAAATGGAATGTTCGCATTAAACTGGGCCCATATGCATATAAACGTGCACAGTGCATTTCTCGAATTCCATCCATTCTCGACGAAAGCTAAAACATATCTATGAGAGGCCTGCTGATGGTTCCATACTCGAATAATGACCATAAAAACAATAAATTTCGAAAATCCGCGTGTGGCAATTACTTGAGAGACGCAAATAGAATGTCCCACACTTGTTTCGTTGGTAGTAAAACGAGTAGGTATACAATATACACACTTATATATTATGTCATTATACATTTAATCTCTCTGAATGGTATATAAAACCGGTGTGTCTTATCTTATGGCACGACGTGTATTGAAGTGGCCCATTCGTCAAGTTCCCATCCACAACTGTTATCGTCTCGTTTTATTTTTCCTTCCACTTGAAAACATCTTATCTTATTAGCATGCAAAAATACTTTCGATGTATAACATATCGACAATAAATTAAAATTGTAATGTATGAAAATGGCCACAATACCTAATTACCTTGTCTCTCCTACAACACAACAGTACACACACGGCCATATAAGAATCGATGGCACATTGTAATACGTAAATTATTTATTTTATTAGCACCGCTAATGGATATGTAATTGTGTCATTTAGGATTGGGTTCGTGGTGTTTTACTTTGACTAAAAGCCATAAATAACATCGCGATTTTACTGTTAATTATATAATAATGGACTTAAATGATTATTTATTGGCACATTTGAGTGTCGCACTCTCTTACCTGCTGGATAAACGGGTGCAACATGGAACTTGAACGCTGCAGGCGCTACTAATTGCGAACAGGACATTTGAAAGCCATGATTTAGAATGTGAACGAGAACTGCACAGGTGGCCACCACCCAGCCCCAACCGCCCTCCGGATAATAGTGGCGACAGAGTAATCTTCTCGCTTGAATCTAGATGGAAAATGTTCGTTTTCATTTTCGGGAGTGGGTTAATTGTTGGATGGGTCACCTGGGATGTTGTCTTGACGGCAGCTTGACGCGCCTCCTCCGCTGGGACGGCTCCTGAAAGTAGCGGCCAACTTTGGGCACGCGACAACGAAGACATCGTGCCAAAGGCCTATAACACTTCTGTGTGTTCATCAAGTATTTGTCGCGTCAACAGCAGGTATGCTACTGCTGCTGGTGTTTTCTTGATGGCCACGTTACACATTATTCCACCTTTCTATGAAATCACACAAAAGGCACATCCGTCGTGTCTTCTCTTGGGTTTGTACAGTTCACCGAACCACCTGTAATACGTGTGAGTGTCTCATCTGTTTTTACTGATCGTTTTTATTCCTGCTTGTCGCTATATGGGCTTTTTACTGTTTTAAACAAAAATTATAGCATGTGTGCATATATATACACACACACGTTTGTTGTTATTATCATCGGTTTGAGTCTTGTTCGAAGAGTAAGAAATATTCTTGTATCTCTTTCAGTATATATTTGTACTTAAAAGTGGGGTGAATATTAAAACCCATTCACCGATAAATCAGTGGCGTAAAAACTTGTTTCTTGAAATTTTTTAAAACCAATATAAGCCAGTCTCTCTCTGCAGCGAGATGCTTTAAAATTAATATAAACATAAACAGTCGCGCATTTATAATAATAAATGTCCGATAAAATGTACTTTAAATTGGCCGTAAAAAAATTTGTTTAATCGTTTTAATTAAAGAGAACGGGACGAATTTAATGATGAGTATATGTAGGTATGGTAGGTATTATCTTGTGTCTCGATATTATAGCAGGAAATCAGGTGTGGCAAAGAAATAAATAGGCTCGTATTATAGTCGAAGACAGGACAAGATTGCATAAAGACAATTTTTCCACAAATACGCACCACACTAATTTTATTGTCAGTGAGTGAGTCATTTGGGAAGCAAAACATTTTGTGATAAACGATTCGAGAACTTAAAAGCCAGCCTTCCTGAAAACTTTCTTGTGGCCTTAGTCAAATTTAATTTAGCAATGGAAATATTTTTATAGTTTTTCAGGGCAAAAACATTGTTTGTTTAATTGTGCGGATGGAGAAGATTATTTTCCTTTTAGATTGTTTGCGATCCTGTGTGTAAAAGACGTTAATGATTACTTGCAATTTCCTGCTCTGCGTTATAACAAAATTGTTATCAAAATAGGAGTTAAAGCTCCATTTACGGAATAAAAATTCTGATTAATTCTAAAAGCAATTGGCATTTTCAAGAAAAATTTGCACTTTTGCAATTAACTGTGAACACATACACAACATTACCAATCATTATTTTTAATTAATCGACTGGCGATTCCAGTGCACAGTGTTTAATCATTATTTAATGGATTTTGAATATGCAGTGTAAGTTTGAACAGTAATTTTGGGTATACATGTGTGATAAGGCGACATGAGAAACGCTTTTTCCATTGTCCGAATACAAAAGAACATAAAACTTTAATTAAGCACAGTGGCTTCTGTATTATATACGATATTATTGTGTTCTTACCATAAAAGAAAAATTTTAATTGCGTGTTTAATCAAAAATCATTTATAAAAATCCATGGGAGATGATTGGGGCCAAACAAATGGCCAAAACAACGCCACAGTAAAGGTATTATATTTATTAAGAACCCGCCACTTATTTGGGTACCACACGTGTCCCCGTCACAGATCCATTCATGTACTTATTAAATTCTTCTGAATGTTGTATACACGCGGCTTTACATTTGCGCTTTTTGTCGATTCTTGTCACGTTAATAAATAATCATAAACATATCATTTATGCTTTTCATTCCTTTTTGTGAATATTATAATCAATTATACCGACTTGTATTCATTGCATATGATTTTAATTAAACCACCCATGAAAGGTTCGTCTCTTAATTAGAGGTAACAAGCTGGATGCTGTGCTGCTGCCCCTTACAGCAACAATTTCAGGTAATTTAAAAAGTATAGTTTATTGTTTGACATCTTAATTCGCTTTCTATATATAATATTGTAGTCAAAAAGCAACTTTGTAGTTGGAATAACAAACGGCCGTATTGACAGTACCTCATTTGAGCGGCCTCAGAACAACGGTCTCATTTTAAAAAATTGATCGAATCAGATAAAAGCTCCGCTATAAGTATACATACATATATACGTTTTACGTATAATTTATGTTTCTGTAGCCAATTTGGTCGAATACATCGGGCAGAGCATCGTCAGGACCGCCAGCATATGGTTTACTGAAAAACACATTTACATATTACACACCATTGAATTATGTTGTTCCGTTTACGTTTTAATTGCATGTAATCGGCTAAGAATTAGCGTAAAATTGATTGAGGCTCATTTTTCCAACTTGGACTGGAACGAAAGTATATCGGGGAAAAAGCGAGCAACTTATCCGTCGATGTATATTATTATTTTAATGATAGGCTATTAGAGAGGCAGAATTTTGCAAAATCTTTTAATATCCATACTTGTAACGTGTTAAATTAAGTTATTACTGAAAAAAGACGAGCAGTTTGGCTTGTGGCGACTTATGTGGCCGCCCTAAATCTCACAATAGAAAACTGTCCGGTTATTTATTGCATTTTACAAGAAGTGAAACAAAAAGAGACAATTAATTTGCAATTTATATATTTGACCGAACTGGAAAATGAGCGCAAAAAAAACCACCAAACACATTGTATTTGTGTTGTGTTTCGTTGGCTACTAAAGAAGCACACACACCCGAAAATATATTATCGAATTTAATTACTCACACACACATAATAAAACAATTTTCCCATATATGGTAGACGAAATGGGCCGCTTTAATTGTAACCATTCAAATTTATAATGGGATACACTTCTAAAAAGAAAATATATAAGTACACTTAAAGTATTCGTGAATGGATGGACTTAATGAAAGTACTCGTTCTTTTTTACTTCTGATGCGCTCTTCTCTCCTCCATGGTAGAAACAAAATATTCATCAAGCCATTGATGAATGTTAAAAGTAACGCCCGAAACGCGCTTTTAATATTATATATGAGCAATCTTTAAGATTAATAGAGAGGTTAAGTCTTTGGTGCTCCACGGATCGAACGAGGGGCGATATTACATGTATATCGGCGTTTGATTGATTGCACTTACAAACTGTTTTCACTCGAGGATTTTATTTTGGAAAAATTCCGTATTCATGTGCACACTTACTTGTCAATTGCTTTGAAAATCGCTTTCATTGAGTTTGTATGAAAATATTTGCGCATAAATTTTATATACAGCATCAGCAGAGTACCAGCAGTAAGATACTTTTTCTTGTCGGCTTGTTTTTGTTTCTACTCTTTGTAAATGTATATAATATCATGTGACGTGGACGTTTTGAAATCAATTTTACAATCATAAATCACTGACTCAAGTACCTTAAGTACCTGGTATAATAGTTCGATCAGGATACCATCCGACCATAAAGATAAACTTTACTTAAAGACATGCCAATAAAAGTGCTCGTAAATAAAATTGTTCACTGTTTGTTTCGCTATCGCCATAAAGGTCCAAAGATGTGCTCTCTCAACTGCAATCCTATAGATTTTGCTGTATGGATGACGTTCGCCAAATATAGATTCTATTATTGCATTTGCCATCAAATTTATTGTCGCGATTTAAGCAATATTGCTTTATTTCACACGGACAAACACGACATGTAATTAGAGAAATTATGGAAACGATTTATACCCAGCAACTTACTGATGGATTTATTAAAGTTTTCGCGCCTTATTAATAATAAAAACTTTAGAATTTTATTTGAAATGTTTCTCGTTTTAACAATTATGCGAAAAGTTTTCATGTTATACATACAGACAAAGTCGCGGCTTAGACAACAAAATCTCATAACGTTCAAATAAAAGTGTTCAAAATAATTCTGTCAACAGTATAGCGCGCTTTAGATGGATTTTTTTCAGACGCTGAAAACAAGTTCCCGGTTGTCAATAGGAATGTTGTAATAGTGGGAAAATGTTGGCTTTTCTTGCGTAACATCAAAGGAAAAAAATGGAAATATCATTAAGCGAAGATAATTGTATCACATTCTTTAAAGACTAGCTATAAATCTATTTGTTTGATTTATGATCAATATGATAGGTAAAAAACTTATATAGGTATCGAATTCTGAGAGAAATACACACATGATTTGATTGCACCCTCCCAAAATAGAATGATGTTAAAAATATTTGCTTAAAAAATGGATTTTGCAAAAAGCGGGGCACAAACCGTTGTTAGATTGATAAGGAGTCCTTGGCACTGTTTGAGAGTGGATTGAAATTCAATCACGATTGTACAGTTTTATGGCCGTTATTGGGGGATAAGTGTGAAATGTGAAAGAAATACGGTGCCACCATACACATTTCCTCGCTTAGAGCTTACCGAAAATTCAAATGCAGTCACATTTTTGTCTACAAAGTGTCTATTTGTTTCGATCAACATTTATTATGATTGTAAAATATCGCTTTATATGGACGTGTGATTTGGATTTGTAAGGATTTTCGTTCAGAATTAATAAAAAACGGGAAAGAAATAAATTGAATATACATCAATGCTGAAATTGAATCTCATATTTTCAACGTAAATTGCGTGCATACTAATTGGTAATATGACGACGATCATAAAACACTGCGTCATCGATATACGCATTCGTTGTTAAATGCTGCTGTGATGCAAAATAAATAGATGATTTGTTAGTGTATTTTCGTGGAAATTTTTGACTAGATATTTTAACACCTTCACACACACTTCACGCATAATTCCGCCATCCTTCATCCGCACACTAACAATTTAAAAAAGTTTCGCACAAGAGAAATGCTAATGCACACTGGCCCAAATTCAACCCCAACATTGTTATTTACCACACTTATCAAACCATAAATAACAATAAGTCAGCTAATTTTCTTCTGACATGTTTTTTCATTCAAGAGAGAGGAGGAAGGACTGGACTCATCCTCTTTGATTTTTCGTCTCTGTGGCAACGAGAAAAAACCGAAACGGCATAGTGAATTATATACTCGATTCTTGACATATGTTATAAATATCCACACATTTATCTTTCGAGTGTATTATAATTTATTTGCCAAATGAAAAACTAGCCAATAGATAACACTATATAAAAATTAATTGAGATATTTCGAGTGAATAAAATACCACACAAGCTGCATTAAGATGCATTATTGAGATAGCTAGCATTTCAAGCACATTTATTATATAGTTAATTAGAATTAATTAAGTGTAGGTAGGAAATTTCGTTCTTTTTAGCAGGAATTTACACTAGGTAATTATCAACTTGTTCACAAAAATCATGCCGCAAAAAATGCAAATTTACGAAATATTTCAGTGTTACGATTTTTGGTGAATGCGCTTTCAGGAAAATCAGGAATTTTTCGGTAAAATATTTCAACACAAGTTTATACATATAATAAAATCGAATTGGTTTCCGTTTATAACACGTGTTTAAGGTAATTTACGAAACGGTTATATACCAAACAGATTGCAAATCGATTTCAATATGGCTTCTGGAATTATTTTTGAAACGATAAAAATAGAGACTGTTTTATATGATTTTAAATCAGAAAAAAATACTAATAATTTTCTTACTCTTCTAATTAATTAATAAAGCACGAAATAAAACACTTTAAATTAAATTAAGCACCCACTTGCACTGTTTGAAAAACTTACGAGGTGACCGCGTGGTTTGCTGTTCCTGAAGGTCTGTTTGTGCAGTCTAAGCAAGCACAGCAACAGGAATACTGGCGGTAAGTTACCGTCGAGGACCAAGAATATATGCCAGATGCGCTCTGCAAAAATTCTTTTAGAGATTTTACGCAAGCGTTTTCATTATACACACATATATATAGAAGTTTATCTATAAATAATTACGATAAAGAAGTTGTTATATTATAATATAAAAAAACTCAAATTACGAATGTGATAAAGTAAATGTACCTTTTCACTATATGCAAAACTGTAAAATTCACATAAATGAATGAAATCCGAATTGAATGACGAATATAACTGGCTGAAATTTATTTATTATTCCATCTTCATACATGAGTGAATCACTTGTGATCTAATAAGATTACAGGAACAACATATGCAGATCATAAATGGTAATGGAATGATTACCATTGAATGTATTTTTATATTATCCAAAGTGAATGTATATTTTTGGACAGAAACGCGATGAAATAAGACCAAAAATTGAATCGATAAAAATTAATTGTAGAAATAAATTTCATCTCTATCTTGGGTCGGACAATTTGCTCGATTTCTCAACTCATGTCCAACTTAATACAAACTGATGATTATTGGAATGTAAGCAAGGATGTACTTGTGTAAGGCACTTTTTCGTATTACATATTCAATTGAATGTTTTGTCTGATTGATTGTAATAATAAGTGACACAGGAAATACTTGCAACTGGCCATAAATCTGTCTTTTCTGTTACATGTTTTTAAACTAAAATTATATCTGATTACATTACAACGAGTAAAACATGCCTCTCTATCTCTGATTGCATAGCAATTACACGATTTTATTGAGTCCTATATGCTACATACACCCAATTAAATTAGAGCTGCATTTACGTCCGAATAAAATGCATCATTCGGACAATATAATAAATGATTTATGCAAAATAAATTTGGAACAAATTGACAACAATAAACGTCTACATGAAAAGCGCGATACAATTACTAACGATGATATGAAGAAATTTCTGAATACGGTAAATCAGAAAAAAAAACCGTACAACTAATTTAAACCTTTTAACACTGCTCTTTTTTCTCTCACACCACTATATCTGTCCAGTGCAAGAGGAGTCTGTTTTTATTTCAATTTAATGTAGAAAAAATAAACATGTTGCATGTGGCTATAAGGAAAACAGAATAATTCCAACCCTGTGCATATACACTCAGTCGAATAACGAGGCCAAGAATAAGTTCCAAACTTTGTCCGACATACGAGTATACAATGCTGGCTTGTCGTAAAATTGTTTTCAAAGCAAAACTTGGCACAAAAACTAATCAAAATTGTTGTATTATACAGGGTGTTTACGTGCCGGCATCTCATTGTTCTCTATTTAAAGTAGTTCGTTATAAAGCAATTAAAAGTATCCGGATCGTATAATGGAAACTAATTTCATCTAAATAAGACATAAAATTAAAATGTGATGCTGGAATGCATCATTCTCACACGGACTGGACAATGACTGGACCATTTTCGGTTCTAGATTAGATCAGTGGAAAAAATACAAATAAATTTAGAGTCGAATATAAATTACCTACACGTAACAATTAGTCGACAAAATTGATTAGAGAGTAATTTTTTTGGCAATAAGAAATAAATCAACACAATGCCAATTAATTGATCGTAATTAGTGGGTCTTTAGCCATCACTCTTTGTCCGCATCATCCGCTTATATGTATTTAGGTCCATACAGACCGGCTTATAAAATATCAAAATTTATGTAATGGTGTTGAATTTAGAATTGTGTTAAAATGGCATTTGTTTACCATCGAACAGGATATAATTTCTTAAGAGAATCGTGCACGTTTCACAAGTAAATTCATACGATATGTGCACCTATGCACCATATACACGGTTAATATTTGTTGTGTGGTTTTCTCTCAATGTTGGTGCTGTTGTGTGCAAATGAAAATTTGTGTTATGCACACGGGTTTTATGATCGGCTTTTTTTTTGCCCGCTAATATTCCGCATAAATAAATGCCATAATAGGAGTTAAAGTCGCATAAATGTATGTTTTATTTAAATTGTTTATTTTCTTATCGCATTGCGGATGATATGCGAGCATTGGACACTTTCCTCGAATATCATCATATGGGAATATAAAGGCGAATTTTAGGACTTGTTGGTCCAAAAGGTAATTATGTCACTTGGGATGCTTTTATGTTCCGCAAATGATTATAAATGACGGGGAATTAAAGATCAAACACAGTTAATAAGTGTACAATGAATTACATTTCAGAATCATTTCCATGCAGTGATTTTATGTAAAATAAATTAACATTAACGTTATGTTAGGTCATGTCGGTTTATTAATAACTATTAAGTTGTCAGTTAATGCACGGTTTAATAATAATATACATACAAGTTGGACATACAAACAGATAGAAACACACACAGACTGATGTGGAGGCAATGTCCTAGAAAGGTATGACGAATGGAAAAATGTGATTAAAGAACTATAATGTGAGATCGAATACATATTCACTCTATTGCGAGTTACATTTTATTACGTTTCGGCTGATCGGTGCCAAATTTGGTAAAGATCATAAATGGGAAAAACGACTGCGAAGTTAAACGTATATACAAACCGAATAGATGAGATGAGAGACACACATTGCCTTGTGATAATAGGGAAGAGTTCATAGTTAACAACAAGATAAATGCTTGAAGAAAACAAGTATATATAGGAAAGGAAAAACAGCATCACACGCACTTGGGGATTCGTTCAGTTTTTTCCCTCTAGATCTTTACTTTTGAAGAGTTTTATTTAATGATAGGCTCTTTGAATGAATGGAATATCAAAAGGCTAGTCCAACAAAACAGCTATTAAGTTCTATGTTTTGTTATTCACTCACCTAATTTCCTCCTCGCTTCATCCACTTAATTGGGATGAGCGGGATTAATAAACCGGCGCTCATTCTCTTCTCTCTTTATACTATACTTATGCTAATTCAGGAAAAATATTATTTTCATAAGATTGTTCTACAAGACATAACATTTTTGCACGTGCCACTAAACAGGATTGCAAATAGTGCTTGTTCATTTAAATTTTAACTACGTATGTTCAACTCGTATTTACATTTTTATATGTGTGTTCAAAAAATCAATTACATCAAATATAATAGCTAATAAATATTGAGAGGAGAGCAATAAAATAACGTGGTGCAATATTTCAGTGCATTCAATTCCTGGACAAAAGGACAAAGAGTGCTCTCTGGATAGAACTATTTCATTAATTTCATTGAATTACAAATAATTTGTGTGTGTAATAAATAAAACTAATCATCATATAGTAGTTGTTTAATGGGAAATAAACACGATTTGATTGAATATATTATAAATCGAAGACCATTAATAATAAGTAAGAAAAACCGTAATAACTTTTTTTTTGTGGCCGAGAACATGTTACAGACACAAAATTATTGTTATTGTATATAGTGAAAAGCAGGTTTCACGTAGATTATAGGTACATTAAGTAGATGAAGAATTAGTTTCCTTATTTAGATGTACAGTCTAAATATGGCAATCGGATGTTATTTGGCAAGAATGTAAAATTTTCGTCGATTATTAGAGAGTAGTTTATCAAATTGATTATCACAAAAGACTGAAATTGTTGTGTGGAAAGTGCGAGGAATTTTATTCATGCATTTATAGATATAAATAAGGGATTTATTTAATAAAGATATCAGCGAAGGCAATTAAATTTTAATTAAGTGATAAATAGTCGTTTAGAAAACGGTCTGGGTGCACTTGCATAAGAATTTAAGCCACGTGCATGTATTATGGTACTCATTAAAAGATTAGTACTTTGTTGATCGAAAAATAGTTTCGTATTTCCACATAAATATAAATAACAAATCGATTGGCAAAAAGGATGTTACCGAACTTAATGATGTAAACAGGAAAAGGAAGGAAAAAACAACACACGCATCCACTAAATCCAAACATACACAAAGAGGTCGAATTATTTCAAGCACCTTTTTATAGGAAGGAAGACAAGCTTTTCGTACTTGTGTACGAAGATAAAGAAACTATCAAAATATTAGATAATTTTTCATACTTTGACCCAAAAAAGAGCGCCAGTCTTTCATTTTTATAGACACATTCATGAATAGAAGCAACGAGAGAAACTTTTAGTACAATAGAATTTTGATTTTATAGCAAAATGAATAATAAAATAAAATAAATTTAATAAAAAAATGGTATGAAGAATAATAGAGGGACGTTTAACGAGTAGAAAAAATTTAAAAATTTTTACAGTCATTTTTGGTTAGAGCAAAATTTGGGTTTGTTGGACACGTGGCGTATACTATTTCCATATCATAACAATCCCTTATGGAGGAAGTCAACCCCTTGTGTCATCCGGCCATTAACATAATGCTGCGTTGGTATTTTTCTGGGCCTGAATTCCCAATGAAGAACAATAACAATAAACATATACATCAGAGTTTAAAATTTAATTAATGCTCAAAGAACAGGAATCTCTCTGAATTCATAAAAGTTTTACAAGGAGTTTTAAGGAGGAAAAAATCGGTAATGGTACTAATATTGGTATAAATAAAACATAAACTTTGCACTTTTATGACATTTTGCGCATGGAAAAGTTTATTAAGATGCTGCTTTCAAACAAGTTCTCGACAATTTGTTGTATATTTTGTAAAACCCAACTCATTGGCGTTTAAAAAATTCAAAAGAACAGTTTTGCCATATAATTTTATTCGCAGCTGTAAAATGATTTTTCAGCTAACAATATTTTAATGGCTTCTATAAAATACATTGAGAAAAACTGTCCCACCATTCCACATCGCATCATCGTCTCGTATATCGAAGACTTCTTGAAATGTAGCCCATGGCTCAACGCAAAATTCAAATATAATATTGATATATTGTGACAATCCATGTAAATGTTGGATGATATATATATCGAATTCTGTATTCTTTCATCGTACCACGAAGGGGTGCATGCGGAATTAAGCATATATATAAGAAGAAAAAATAGAAACTTTTTAAACAAACATTATTTCATTTTAATTTATTTTCAGTTTGGTGATAAAAACTTTAAAGGTATTGGAACACATTTCTATATGAAGAGATAAATCACTCAGGAATATATCAAAAAATACGCGCCCCTTTGATAAATGGTGAGGACCATTACGTTTTATTGTTCACCACCATAATTCAGGGCCATTTTATTGCATTAATAATGACATTTGCAGCACGTTTTAAAAATTAAAAGTAGTATTCATAAAGACACCGCCAAATACGAGGAAATAATTTGTCCTTATTGAAAGCCCAACAGTGACAGTAAATTCCCAACTGGACTGGAAAAAAGAACAGCCAAGTCATTACATTAGCTTCATTACCGGTTACACACATAACATATTAGAATGTAAATGGATTCTATTTTAAAGTTGCAAGTGATACTAAATAGCAAGAAGCATTTTTTTTCTTTCGTCGTGCTGTTGAGAAGATTTTTTCAGAACACACACACACACATTACATACATGTTTAATTAAAGTTGTTAAAAGGACGATAGATGAATGTAAACGATGCAGTGAAATATGCGCTCAAGAAGACTCGGGAATTTACTAAGGAGAGAAAATCTAGCGAACAGTCATTGGACTAGTTGAAAAAGTGTTTCCTCTAACAAGGAATAATTACTATTACTGCTCCAATAGAGATGGAATTTCTGCATACAACGTACTTACATTGTTAGTGACTTTTCTCAGCAGCTAATTGGTGCTTTTAATGCAAAACAATTGAAATAAATTTTAAGGGATTTTTCTAAGAAGAAAAAACCATTAGAAACTGGTTATACCTGCAAAGTGGAATCTCTTTCAATTAGGTTTGCACTCGTAATAAAATTAAACAGTTATTCGCGATCAATAGGGAAGATAAGGACTAAGACAAAGGGTTTGTTTTTCCTTTTTATCATGACAAGTTCCATACATATATAAACAAATATTTAATTTCGTACTCATCCCGATCAATTAACTGATTGTGGCGGACTATAACATTTTCCCAACCAAATGACTTGCGACTCTCTCTTTTCAATTTTCAATCAATTGATATAAAGGCAGATTAACGAAAATCCTATTTTCCTTTCTCAATTTTAAAAATAGTATCTATAATAAATGAACCGTCATCAAATAAACATATTATTATGTAAATACAATTCTTCTCTTGGCCTGATGGTTGATGATGAGAACTTGTTTTTTTGGCGTGCGAGCATGAGTGGGCAAGTTTAATAATACCGACTTTTAAGCATTGCCGTTATCGACACTTACACATAATTAGATTAAGTCAATCAAACAGATTGCGAAAGTTCCTACCACACCATCACAGCAAGACAGATATGATGCATTCCGATGACGTTAATGATAGCTTTTCTATAAATACGTAGATATTTTATTTTCCATGCATATAAATGAAGATGTATATGTGTATGTAGGGAAATTGATTTTATTTATTGCAGTAACATGGAAAAAGTGCTATAACAAATTATGTTTATTAGCATACAGGCATAACGATTTCTTTAACTTATAGGCACCCCACAGAGTGTAGTGGATATTAATAGCATCAGGGGAGACTTTTATTTCCATGATGAAATAGTTTCTATGGGAATCTTGTTAAATAAGTGCTGTTAGATAAAGTGTTAAAGGCGTTACTGATCAATGAAAAATGCTCCTCCACTTTGATGTACTTATTTGAAAAACATGTGAATAATCACACAGAGATAGGATGTTGTGGACTCTACCGGAGCGAGTCAATCAACATCAATTTTGACGGTTCATATAGAAATAGTTTCAATATCCCATCAGTGAGGGATTAGAAGCCAATGAACCTCAATTAAACAAGTAAACTGTACGTGTATTGAACAAGGATTTTGGTGTCAGATTTTGCGCGAAGAATTCTGATAAACACACTCTTCCACTCCACTTGAAAAATTTATAACATATCGGCGGAAACGCTCCTAATGATAAAGAAAATATAAACTTATATCTCGCAACGCACTTGTCTATCTTGTGCAGTAAATTTTTTATGACATTAATGATTTTATAAAAGATTGATGTTCACTATGAACACTCAATTTAGTAAAGGTTGATCGATTGGCCTGTAGTGGAAATTTTTTCTTGTTCTTATTTTCCTACTTAGTATTGTGATAAATGTCAAAATTTTGTCCAAAAACCATACTAGTATTCCAGTTAAAGAGAACGAATTAATATACCTATTGGTGTGTTTCACGTATAAAATATGGACGCTGAAACTAGAGACCAAGATGAATTTGATTTCAGGCAAGATAATACGTATAAATGAGATGTGGGTTCAAAGTGTGGGCTTACGCATTAAACAGTTTGAAGCATTAAACTGGATCTTTGATACACTCTATGTGCACGCACTGATACCCTTCAACGCAACCCTTTTACTCTCTATATTACTTATAATTTCCAAGGAGAGCGGTGGTTACGCATTGTGGGATTGCAGGAACATGTTTGAACGGAACCGTTTCAGCTTGTTCTTGCAGAATTAATTTGAAGCGAGCTTACAGCGAATAAAACAACTACTTCTTAGCAATGAATTTATAAATGACTAATTTCACCTGTTTGATAAAGTAATTTCTTATGTGCAATGAGATGTCGTTACCTGGATGATTTATTACCCATCTAAGATAAGAAATGTGCGACCTTTTTGCCATATAATCTGATTTAAATGTATTATACTTGGAGTGCTGTGGTAAATGGTGCGAAGAAAACATTCAAAATAAAGGCATTTGTTTAATTTTACAATTGCACGCACAGAAGAAAACAACATTCTTGTTAGGAGATTGGTACGAAAAGTTCAATCGCTCTACATATCGAATTGGACATTTGAATAGTTGAACAAAGTGAGAAAATAAGCGCCAGCTCTTAGGGAAGAGTAAAAGTTGTAGAAGTATAGATTTGGTCCTGCAGTAAGCAGCATCCTAAATAATAGTCTAAACATGCTTGGAGTCAGTATTTTAAAAATTGATTGAAATATGCATTTTGAAAATCTATTCTACTAGAAGAATATAACCGGAAAATAATATTTAATTATTTTGTAAGAAAAAGCTTAAATTTGATAAGATAAAAGGAAATATGATCGAAAAACTGCAGACTACAGCCATCTATCCTGCGATCTTTAAATTCAAGTATTTCATGGAAGAGGATACTGAGATGCAATTTCAAATTATCTTATCTAAAAAAAGCAAAATCTCATACTTAGAAAAAATTTGATATAGGCGTGACCTGATTAATTAGTGATACATAATATAATTCTAGTCAAAAAATGCAGCTTTAATATTATGGAAGAAAAAATTTACAACTTAGTTTTCATAGGGGATGGATATGTGGGAAAAACGAGCATATTTCAAGTATTACAACAGACATGTACCACAGAAAGTGTGCCAACAGTGTAAGATTTTGTTATATATAAATGTAATAATCGCCAAATAAATCACCTTAATTTTTAAACAGATACAATGAGTTTGTTTTCGAGAGGACTGTTAATGATAGGACGACAATCCATATGAGACTAATGGATACGGCGGGCCAAGAAGAGTACGATCAGTTAAGAAAAAATGTATATAAAGAGGTAATGATTTGCATGAAATTCCGCCTATAATCAATCATTGTATAATATATCGGAAATTTCTTCTATAGGCCAATATATTTTTGCTGTGCTTTTGTGTCACCGACAAAACGTCCTACGAAAATATTCTCTCAAAGTGGATTAAGGATATTGACGATTATCGATCAACACCCATCATCTTAATTGGTGATGGCATAGATATAGTGTTGCAGTGTACAATTTTACTGAAAATCTTTCCATTTCAGGCACCAAATTGGACCTGAAGAAAGGTAATGGCAGTTTGTTGCCGGATGTTAAAGGATTGCGACTGCAAAAGAAAATTGGGGCCTTCACGTACATCGAGTGTTCAGCAGTGACAAAGGAGGGCCTCGATAAGATCATTGAAGCTGCACTTTACATTATATGCAACAATAAGACTAGGGACAAAAAGTCATGTGCAATACAATGAGGTTTATGTGCCTTACACCTTCCACAATATACTCTATCTTTGAAGAAGAGAATGTTATTTATTAGCCTATATTTTATACTTTTCTAGAATAAATTTGTATACATGAAGAGAATAAAAAAAATATAATGCCTGAATTGAAATTATGTCTGTGCACGTTTCACATTAACTTTGTTATAAGGGCGAAAATTAATTGCAACCTGATCGATCCCATATTAAGGCATCGAATGATGTATAAAATTAGCTCAATTTCCGCTTTCTACTTCCACTTTTTATTGCTCTCCCACGTTATTCATTCATGGTTTTTTATACAATAATATCTTTTTGAATAGAAATCCCTGCGGGTCATAAATACTCGCTTAACAATGATATTTTGAATTTTATGTGGCTGCAAATGTAATTTTCGTTTTTTCCTACAGATGTTTATACAAATCATCAACATGATGCATTAATTTTTTTTTATTTCTACAAGTTGGTATCTTATCTTATCATAGACAAGATAGAATGATGTAAATACCTGGATATTTTTACTACGATTAGATATATCAGATTTAGTAATAATTTTGCTTGGGGTAAAATGCTCGTCCCAAGGTAAGCTAAACAAAATTTATATCAACGCGTGTACAATTTTTCGGAAATATTGCGCATTAGCATTTAAAGTACTTTTAAATCTGGAAATATTATGTAGAGGAAAATTCGGAAATTGATTCAAATAGTGATTATATTAATAGCGTTTTCAATATTTCCTGGGAATCCTTCGTGCAGAGCACTTCAATTGAATGGGTGTTTTCTATTTCTAGACTTTATCGGTAAGAGTTTTACTTGGAAATCAGACCTCCACATTTGAAACTGATAGGATATAGTAACTAGTTTCGGAAATTGATAAACGATCAAGTCGCAATAACAGTACACATGACTAACACCATAAGAATAACAGTAGTTGGTGATGGAGACACTGGGAAGACCTGCATGCTTATTGTCTATAAGGACAAGGAATTCAACGATGCATACATTCCGACAGTGTGAGTTGAGTTTGATATAAAAATCATTTTCCCTGTTCCTACAATAGGTACCGGATTAAATTGCAGATTTGATGTATATTCGATGACAATACCGATCAATTATACTGAATTCACTGTGATATTATCAGATACAGCCGGACAGGAAGAATTTGACAAATTGAGGAGATTAGCTTACACAAATGTAAGTATACATAGTGAACACAACGAGGAAATGGAATAATAATTAGGGTTAATTTGTATATACAAGTTACACAATTTTTGTGTTTTGCAGACCGACGTGTTCATTTTATGTTTTGCTGTGAATGAGATTAGCTCTTACGAAAATGTTTATTTGAAATGGTCCCCCGAACTGAATAAATTTTGTCCCCGAAGCAAGATTGTTTTAGCAGGTATAGTACAAATGATGTTTTAATCTAAATTGAGATAAAATTATGGATATTTCAGCAACCAAAATTGATTTAAGGGACAGTCCTGATATCGAAACTATCTCCAAATTTGACGGGGAACGTTTAGCGAAAATGATTCATGCTAGTAAGTACATTGAAAATTCGTCTAAAAATAATTATCAAATCGATGAGACGATTGCTTTGGCTTTACAAGTTGCTATTGAAAATCGAAATTTCAGTAATAAGAAACCTAAAAGGTCAAAGCAGTGTCAGTTATTATAATTTATTATGTGTTATTTGAAATGTTTTTATTTAAAATAAAACTGTTTTTAAGTACCAGACACTTTCATTTTCTGTTATTGTATGCAAAATGATAAACATAAAAATAACAATAGTTTGCCCTAATAAAAAAAGTTTTGTTTCTTAACCTTTGGCAGAAAACAGAACGTCGACAATTTATATTCATAACTAAAAGCACTTTAAAAACTCATTAATCACTCAAAGAACAAACACAGAACCAGATTATACGAAATAGAAATTTTGGTACAACTAGGGGAGAGTTGTGTATAAATTACTGAAGCGTTAAAAACTAGCTAAAGGATTAGAAGAATATTTCTCGTATTTTCTTTCAATTTTCAAGGATCATGAATAACTTGCTTGCTCAAAAATTAGCTGCCAATACAAGTTTTGAACACAAGTCTATATAAATTAAATACCAAAACGGCCCATTTTAATTCATTATGTGAGAATTCACAATTTCTTTATAGTAAAATTTTTCTGATTAATGGCTTTTAATTAATGGTTAATTCGAAAACCTCACGCTAACCAACTAGAATCGCTAATGTACCACAAATAATTAATATCAATTCAGCATAAATATGATTTTAATTGTAGTAAAAAGGATCTCCAATATCCCCCAGAGTAACTTTAATGAAAATTATCTTTATAAACTGGAAAACAATTACAGACAACACCAGTTTCCTCTCAATATATCCTGCTTTATATTCCTTGTTACCTTTCTCATTCATTCTCCAGAATGTCAAAGGTCATGCACTAGGTAAATATTTCCAACCGACAAGTAGAATGAAGATAAACTTGCACTAAAGCATAATAGACGCATATTTTGTTGGCTACTCACATTATTATCCCCGAAAGTGCATTATTTGCGCAAACAGAATGGAAATTGCACCCCAAAGACACCCAGATTCTGATGTTTCATTAACGCAACACTACGTCTATATCAAAGGAGCTTCAATCTATTTCCATAATAATTCAAAGCAGGTTCGATTTTTTACAAACCCAAAAAAAGAACAGTAGTGCTTCAGGTTCGCTGACCTAAAACTACATATGCAAAACGAATTTAGAGCGGACGCATATTGGAATTCTTCCTGCTACTGACCTCCACTCACCGCACCAAAGCATTGCATACCATTTGTCATGAAAGTGTCAAATAATTTATTGTGTGATGCACAATAAATTTATCAGGAACGTGTACGAAAAAATACATGCAATAAACATTAAGGAACGGAGTCAGAGGAGAATATAGTGTTTTAGTTTTATGCTCGCCATACTTATAGTTCTCCGATCTCCATATTATAATGATCATAACAGAAAAGATAGAAATAAAAATGCTGGAGGGTGTATGCGCTTTTCGTGTCTCCAAATGGATCCTGACAAGACAATCTGACATCAGCAACACATAAATCAATGTTGTTGCTAGTTTTTCCTCTTATAATCATGATGGGGATGGTTTGTTAAAGCAGTTTCTCCCCTCAACAAATATAATAAACAATAAATTTATCGTTTTATTATTGGGTATATTTATTTGTCCGTTGTTTTTAAGCTCAATTTCGATTTTTAAATGTACATTGCAAAAGAGGTCAGCGATTTTAATGCGGAACAGTGCTGGATTTTCACCAAGTGCCATTTGGGGTTGAAGGATTGTTGCAGTTGCAAACCGGTCCTGGGCTGTTTATTGCAGTTTTTCAGAAGAAATGCGCTAGTTTCGTATGAAATAATGTCATACTACATAATCTTAAGTCTGGTCAACTATGAGAACCGGTAATGGGTAAGTGGAAATGCGCATTTTAAAAACGTACATTACTATGTATTGTAAAAAAACTTAATGAAATTTTCAATTGAATTGTGATGACGTTATGCATTCGTAGTTCACTTAAAATTGGAGATGCACATGTGCATTATCAAAATGTGTGTCAGAATGAATTGTGGTTGAAATTGAATGCAAATTGAGTCGCATTGCAATAATTTCTAACAGATTGTCATAAATTCAGGAGAGTTTTGTGATCGCTATCGTCATAATCCATGGGCAAAATTCATCATAAAGTTACTGGATTCCGGTGTGTAATGCATCATTGCAAAGCGTTTAATTTCGAGTTAAATTTCATATAGTGAATTGTTGCAAGTTTTATCATCGATTTATAAACAGTAGAAACTTAGGAGGAATTGCTCGAGGATCGATCAATTACCAAGTTGTAAAGCGTCTCCATATTTCGTCGTCATTGTAGGTCACCTGCTCAATTTTTCATCCCTTTATGTATCCCTGTCAGTCAATTATTGTAATATTGCAAAAAAAGGGGATAAAAATCTGGCAAACACTGTCCGATTTTGGGTTAATTGAATACTAGTAAATTCACTGGAAGAACGATAGATTATCAAACTGTATGGAGATGGAAAGGGTCCTTAATAGGACCAAAGTAAATTGAGCGAAATAAACTCTACTAAACAAACACAGTGTATCGTATCACTTTCACTGAAACTATTAAGTATTAAGTAAATAATTTGGTCAGAAGAGAGGGCAAGAAAAAAAGCGTTAATCAAATTTGAGTATATCCAATTTTTCCGATCGACAGTGAGGGCTGTAAAAAATAGAGAAGATATCCTTGCTGTCGTGTATTTTATTAAATTTATATATTAGTAATCATGTTTTCTACATTGATAAAACGAAATTATGTTGGAATAAATAATAAAGGCCTTGGCATTACACCAAAAATGACAAAGTTTCTACAAGTTAATGGAAAAGGTTGGACGTTAAAAGCTGAAAGCGTTTAAAAACATTTGATAGAAGAACCGTAAATGGTAAAAATTAATATTTAATCCTGTCATTGTCGCCAAATTCTAGTAAAATTGATTAATTTTTTATCATGCAAGAATAATAACTGTTTGGTTACATCTTTAAGCTAACTTAAAAATTTACGACATAACAGTGTAAGCTTTTATATAACAAGAAAACTTTCTAAAGTGGCTGTAAATTATAGTGTAGAAACCAAAAAATACAAAGGAAAATTTATTTTCTATATCACACAGGTCATTAACAAACAGAAGAAATAATTCATTTTATATAGAACATTAAGTGCAATTTATTGAATGCACTTTTCCACGGCAAACATTTATATAGGTGGAGTATGATAGTTGAATGTCGGTAATTTCATTACGAAAACTTTTCCCAACACATCGTATGATGAATAAAATTTCATATATACTTGTATGTTTTGGGGGGTGTGAAATAAACTTGTTCCATTTCTTTGTGACCGAGTAAAGCACCACCGTAAAACTTTTAAAGTGCATTTTCTCATTGGCAAACCGATTAACTTTTCACTTCTGCTTTGTTTCCCCGCTGATTCCAAACAATACATCCAATAGGCATTTTGAATGGTAGGGAATTTAATAATTTATTACATGTACAAGAATTCACCTGTCTTGCGTATGTGTAAGTTTACGCCTTTCTTTTTGTACATGCTGTCACAGAATTATTTATATACGCTGTTTTTTGCCGTATTCGTAGACATAAACCCACTTGTACAAGAGATTTGCATAGAAATATTTATTTCCGAGAACATTCCCGGACTGACACATTTATGCACCATTTAGATGCATATAAGAAAAGTCATCACATGCAAAAATATATTTAGCAGCTAACACAAAACCGAAATTTAAGAACAATCCTCATCTGCCTTGAACTGTGATCCCATTTACCACTGTCCCTTCGTTTAATTTTTCATTTACGTGCAAATGTACGCTGATTTCGAATGCAATGGAAATAATTTTATGGTGCGGAACTGCATTATGTATGTTGGTTAAAAATAAAACACCAAATTTACGTTCATAGAACAATGTAGCATTGCAATTTTCGATTAAATGGCTTTACAAGTGCAACGCTTTCCATCGAAACACGATCGACTTTGCTGTATAAGATAAAAGTGCGCTCTTTTCACAACACCACACTGAAGCAATGTTTATTGAATTTATTTAAAGTGTTCCCAGACCTCCAATTTAGAAACACATCCCCTATATGCCCCCCACCTGGAAAACAACATTTCACTCACCTGAGAAATGCACCGTCTCCACTTTGAACTTCTTTGAGCCAGGCAACACCAATTGCGAACAGGACAACTGTACACCGTGATTAAGCACATGCACTAGAACTGAACAAACTACCACCACCCACCCCCAGCCCCCTTCCGGATAATAATGTCTACGTAAAGTGGTCGTTTTTCTAGCGTCGAGCGGCACGTCCTGCAAAAGGGTATCCTTGGACGGTGCAGTTGTTGCATTTCCGTTGCTGTTTGTTGTCTCGCACCGATGAATCGGACATCTTGACGGTTGTGTGGTCACCGTTTCCGTGTAAATGAAATCCCAATTGTCCACTTTTATGCTAGGCCGACGACCTATTCCATGCACTTTATACGATGGCTCACTTTCCTCCACATGCTCCTCAATTCGGGTGAGGGCGAGTACATGGAACTTTTCCACATCGTTTATTTCCTCACTCTTGTTACCACCAATGTTTGCTAAACAAAAGAGACAAAATGCAAATTTATAAATTTCCATGCATTTTTCAGTAGAATTTTTATGGTGCAATTACGGCGATTTTTTTTTCTTTGCACTTTGTTCTCATTATTCCGAAATAATCTAAAATATTATTGCCCCACGGGCTTGTCTCCTTTCTTATCGCGCGCCTCTCTTGGACCAATTTAATTTATTATTGCACTTCTCTAACACTTTTATTCCTCTACTGCAGAGAAATTTAATATGATTCATAAAAGACTATTTATAATTAAAGAAAAGTTTTTTAATAAAACTAATAACCTACCCGGCTCCTCACTCGTCTTTTCATATTCAAATTCCGTGTCATGCTCCAATATCGTTGAGACTGTATCCGTTCGTATAGTTTTATGGGGATGTTGAGGATGTGCTGACATTTTATTAAATAACTCCAAATGTTTTTTCGATAGAGGTAGAACGAGACCGTTGTTCACATCGTTTCCATCCCCGTCTGGGACTTGATCCCGTTCTTCGGCCTCTTTAATTGTCCTGCAATTTTCGTATATTGTAAACGGTGGGCGATTGTCGTCGATAAAGTGTCGTTGTGGGGGTGCGGAGGCAATTAGGGGCAGCGTTGGTGGCCGTTGAGGACTTGTCAGGGTGCTGTAAGTGCGGCCGTTTTGGTCGATCCGTAATTGTACCACCGTCAACGTAGTCAATGGCCACGTTTTGCTGTGATGCAATGTCATTATTGGGCGAGAACGTTACCAAATGAGCGACCATCATATTCCTCGGTAATTCATATAACATTTGAACATTTTTACAACTGAAAACTATTTATTATGTATTAAATTGCGACCTTTCGAAACTTCTTCCACAATTGCGGTAACATTTTAATGGTCATCCATTTCTTAAAATTTCTCGTTTGGAACTTTTCGAAATTTATTTACTGCAATTTTATTGCCCGCTACTTTCTCTCTACTTTACGATTAAAAGTTGTTATTATATGGAAAATGTCCACTAAACGAAATTTTTACGATTGTTTACTCGTACAATAATAACTGTCTTCTTGTTTTCTTGCATTCAACACCTTAAACAAGCAAAAAGTAGACAAGTGCGGTTTTTGGTCTGAAACGGGACACTGGATAGATTTGTGTTGTAGTGGAACAGTAAATTTTACACTTAATTGAACTACCCGCTAATGTACTGTAAATAAATCACTTGCGGATCCAACCCTCTGTTTTCAGGGTCAATAACAATTTAAACGTTTACTTTCGCGTATAATCTCACACACAGACGACTCACATAAGTTAACAAACAAATTGCCAATTGATTTCGAACTATTTACTTTCTATGTGACATTGTAAGTGTTATTCGAATGGCAAATTGTGCTCTAATGTTGCTACTTGAATACCAAATACTAACACATCCACAGTAGGAATAACAAATTCATTGTATTTCTTGCCTTGAATTTATTATTAATGACTTAGAAGTTTACAATGAGACAATTTTGTATCACTTCGATTGTGAAAATGCTTAGTTATGGGTTTTTCTAGATGGTTAATATTTCAGCAACCCAGTTTAGCTCTAATATTAAAATGTTGCGCAAAACAAACTTTAAGACAACCAAATACCGCCCGGATGGAAACTTGGGCCACCAATTTTCGCTTGTTGGCGAAATATTCTCTATAAAATATTCTACATCCTGCGAGTTAAAAAAAAATAAAAATTTTCTATAATGAATTTTACGTAAATTAGACTAGCAAACTTCTCTTGTACCTTTTCTAGCGGGCATGTGTTGAAATTTGTTCGGAAGGCAAGTTTATCCTGTTGAAACTTGCTAGAATTTAGCAGTTTGCAAGCGTACAGAGAGAATACATGCGGCGTTGACCGAAATACATTCGATAGAGATATTTTAAAAGCCATATTTATCTGAAAAGTAAATTTGAATACACATACGAGTTACGCAACTTGTATAATTCATGAGATATGCAACAGAGAGAAAAATTTTACCTGGAGATCATTGTCTTCCCGTAGATTTTCTTTTAATAAAAACGTCACATTCAAGGCCTTGTGAGTTCTATTTGTTTTCCGAAATTGGAAAAGTGGAAGCGAAATGTATGCGGAATTTCTATATGTTTGTAATGCGTATTCATCATTTACCTGTATTATTGATTTCTGCAATCATACATGATTAATCAGGTGTAATTTGAATTTATTTTGTATTTCGGTTACTGTATAATAAATTCCCAACGGAAATAGCACAGCGTAAATTAATGCTCGCATAGTTCTAAATTTGTTTTTGAAACAGCATACTTTTTTATACAAGCTTATCTACTTCCTTTGCTAATTAATTGTGGACATAAAAATGGGCGAATTAAATTTTAATGACGCGAATTAAAGCAGCATAAGTGAACATAATAACAACAACTATTTCTGTTTCAATAAACCACATTTAATTGAAACAGATGAGGGAAATTAAAAGTACAGATAAGGAATCTGTTAAAAATTTAGACAAACATTGTGTTTATTTACAGGATGTGGTTTAATTTGGTCAAATTTGGCCAATTTGGGTCCTGTTTGCGTGTCTGGTTGACGTTTCACCTCATCTAAACTGAAACTGAACTGAAACTGTTATTGAAGTCCTGGAACACAATTATCCTATTCATTGGTTTTGCCATTTGTTCACTAACTGGTAAAATGAAAGCGCTTGTTAGAAGCGCATTGTTTTGTACAACTAGGTGAGATATTTTCATCCAAACACACGAGCTAATTTGCATAGGTTTTGTTGCAATTCAATATTATGTAGTATGTACAGTGTAGTGGTATCATTCTTGTTCCAGTACCTATGTATGTAACTAGGTATATGTAAGTGGGACAACATTGATTTTCATAGAAATTTCCACGAAACGGTCAGCATTTATGAAATACTGTACTAAAATTGATATAACGTTTATGAATGCAAATTTGCGAAGTGCTTGCAGTGCTCGAAGACAAGTGAACTTAATTGCACTAGTATCTCTAAGAGCTTAGTGATAATAGAGTCCATTATGTCGACAGCAAACTTTATCCTATCCCGAATATTGTGACAATCATTTGAGGCGGTTTCGATTATTATTTTAGGAAGCAATTTCGCTTTATTTGAAATTACGGATATTTTTATTTTTTATGGATTCGTGCTGTCGTGCTTTTAGGTGGCGAGTCCATTAGATTATTGCTCGAGTTTTTTCTTGTTATTTTCTGGAGTTTAAGCTGGATTGACACTTTTTAGTGTATGGAATCCAGCTATATGTATACCTACCCTTATCATTTTAATATCCCAGCTATATAAAGCAAATCCTTTTCAGATACTTATAATAATCGTTTCAGGGATTAAATACGGGAAAAAGAAGGAGTTTGCATGCATGTTTTAATGGAAGCACATTAAAATTTCATGAAAGACATACATGGTGTTGGGGAACTATTTTTAATTTAAATATGGAAAATTAGTACATTTTGGGTTGTAATTTATTTGCTTATTATTGTTATAATTATACTTGACGATGTATTTACTTTATTATAATTTATTATGAGTTATTATTAAGTACTTGTTTATCTACTATCTTTACAACCCCCTCAATCGTTTGCAAATATAATATAACCTTCCGTATATCCTTTTTTTTAAATATCCGGTTATAGTCCTTTAACAGAACTGTATACAATTTTAATTATCTTTAACATCTCTATAATGTTGTTTATGAAAGAGTGAATGGATAATTCATTATTCCCTTCAAAGGATGAAAAAGGTATTAATTGTTCAATGTTCAAGTTTTCAGTTTTCCACCAGGGACCAAAGAACCATCCGAGATTATTTAATACTTCCTTGTATTCTTTGGATGTGTAATCCCGGAAACAGTTGCAGTTTGTATCTTTCACGATGGACAAATGAATGTGAGGAAACTCTTGCAATTTTACCACATTTGTACGGAATCCCATTGGAAAAGTTTAAGGCGGAGGTAGACTGTACAAATAAATGATATGAACTGTTCTTTTTTAAAGTTTTTCAGCTTTAACGATAAATACTGTAAATTTAGACAAACAGTAAGAAATTAACAGACTCCAGGGTGCAATATGTTTCATAAAATAAGGCCTGATATTGAGTGGCGGTGTAAACTAAAAGTGGATAAAATTAAACTTTGCAAAAGGTTGAAAATAATATAATTTCAGATTGCAATTATAACTTACGACTTAGTCTTAATTCAATTTAACCAAAGCACTATCAGGACAACAAAAACTTACAGCATCAGACAATGTCTGTCTGTTTTTGTCACTTCAGGTCGAGCTTCAGTTTTAATGCATTTTGAAAGACGGAATCGATCAATAAAAATTGAAAATGAAATGTAAGTAAACAGATTTATTTGCATATGCAACAGGATCGAAACGAAATGGATTTGAACATAAAAATTGTGTTCATACATAATTTGTTTTGATTAACTTTACTTACACTTTGGAACTAATAATGGATTCTATAAATAAATTATGTCCCACAGTAAAATCCAGAACGAGCGAATCTAAATGTCATTGGAAAATCGCAAATGTAATTAAAATGCAACTGGTTGCAATTTAGATATGGAGATTTATGTGTGCTTGCATTATAAATGCATTGAAATTGATTAGATCAAAACATGTTTAAAAAAAATAACTATACGGAATATTTATTTGTTTTTGTAAACACATGCTATTCCCTTTGTAATTCAACAAAAATATTATCTCAAAAAGAAAAATAAATACCTAATGATTTTTATTTACCTAATTTTTTTTTTTACTGTTTTGAATTTTGATGCTAAAAGTTTTTTAATAACCCTTCTTTATATTATTACATTATAAACAAATACACGTGCAATTAATCTATATTTCGGGGTAAAAAAAGTAACACCTTCTACAAACTAAATATTAAGCATACGTAATAAAATAATCAATCACACTTTATTAGAAAACAAATAAAAACAAGCCGCGTATGATTATTTCAAATTTATTGATAAAATCAGTAACTTACAATGTTTACTAATACTACTTTGAATCAATAAACAGCCAATTGCATGGGTTATTAAGACAAAAACACGTCAGTTGTACCAGTGACCACACGGAATGAAGATCATAAAAAAGGCAATCACCAATAACACTAAAATCGTCCCGAATAATCAAGAGAAAGTATGCCTCTATCTACAGGACATTGTGATATTCGGTCAAATCTGTGGCCTTTTCCCACTAGAAAATGTGGCCGCTGATAAGCACGTAGCCAGAATGAAATTTCAGTGGAAGTCGTGGAAACTGTTGTACACAATTACACTATTTATTGGTTTTTTCATTTGTTTCGTAACTGGTATACGGAAAGCGTTTATTAGAGGCACTTTACTGGTGCAACTAGGTGAGCGCTTTTCATCTCTCACATACGGTAATTTGCATGAAAATTGTTATGTATTATTCCAGTGTCTCCCCTGTTTTACATACATGTTAGTGGGACAACGTTGATTTTCATACAAATCTCCAAAAATTGGCCCGCTTTTCTCAAGTCTTGCACACAAGTCGATCTTAATTTCATAAATGCAAATTATGCGAATGTCTGCAATGCTAGGCGCAAAGTGAACTTAATTGTTCTGGTCTCCAACTGCTTAGTGATCTTAGAGCATGGTTTAGCGACAGCCAACTTCATTCTCTCGAAATATTGCCAGAATTATTACACTGGATGGGAGCATTATTTCAGGAAACAATTCCACTTTATTTTCAATTATTTCGATTATCACTTTGTTTACGGCTTCTTGCTTTTAGTAAGTCCTCTCTCTTGCCTTATAAAGTACCAAGACAATTAGCAGTTTTCATTTACTTTTCAGATTTTGAGCTGGATCGGCACTTTTATTTGGAATTTTGGAGACACTTTTATCATCGTCATGTCGCAAGTGATGCAAATTCGATTCCAACAAATTAATAGGCACGTTAAGAAGCACATGGAGCTGCAACGACACAGTCTGAATATTGAGATAACCGGACATTTTGGGAAGGTTTCTGATAGTAAAGTGGGTTACTGTGGTTTTTGTTCAAAGATCAAATTTTAAGCTAGTTAAAAAGTACTTTTAGGAGTTGGAAATCAAGTTCTGGCGCAGAATACGCGAAGATTACAATCAATTAAGTAATTTAGTTTCGAAATTGGATAGTCTACTTTCGAATTTAGTTGTTTTAGTATACGTTTGCAATTTAACATTTATTCTAATGCAGTTATTCATTAGTGTAAGGTAATTAAGTAAAGTAAGAATGCGACCGAAACAAGCACCTAAATTTGTTTATTCGCATTCAGTTTGTGTTCATTGAATTAGTGTGAATTTTACAGTCATTAACTGCACACCATAAATTGTCCTATATTTATAGGGGTATAGAAGGAACTACGGAAATTATCTACTTTTTTGTCTCGTTTGGATTTGTTATTTTACGTACAACTGCCGTCTGTATTTATGGTGGACAACTGAATGAAGAAAGTCTCGCTCTATTACCGCTTTTACAGGGAATCCCTTCTGAGTGTTTCAACGAGGAGGTAAAGATTTTTCAGACATACACAATTTTTTTTCTACCATTTTTCATTAGATCCAACGATTAATGCAACAAATTCAGGCAGACGGTGCCAAACTAACTGGCCACAACTTTTTCGTCATCAAAAAGGGTCTGGTTTTAAGTGTAATTTAGATGATATAAATTGACTCTTTCTGAGTGCATTGAGGGAATGATGCAATTTCAGGTCGCTGCTGCAATTATAACTTACGAGTTGGTGTTAATTCAATTCAACCAGAGCTCTATTAATGGAGACACAAGTCATATTGTGCAGAATGATTCCCTTGTTTGTCTCTGAGTTTGTGCAGTTTTTAATTTATTGCGGATGCTGGCTTGGTTCACCACAATAAAAAAACATAAATAATAAGATGATGTTTTTATTTTAATTTACCACTGACGAGATAATATATTGAAGCGAGAGTCCATAAAATTTAGCAAAATGGATTGTAAACATGTTAGATAGATGTTTTATTGACTTTGTGGAACAAGCTTAAAGACCACAAAAATAGGTAACTCGGTTTGGTGTGTAGACAACTTGTATTTTCTTGTAAATTTAAAGCAGATCTGTTATTCCCACATTTATTTTCACGACAATAACAATATTGAATGGAAGAGCTTTAGGCCTTTAAGTCAATATTAAATTTGCTGTGTCCAGTTACGGGTTTAGGGAAAAAAGGGCACGTTTGTAAACAAATAATAAATCTGCAACGATAAAAATAGGCCAGAAAAACCATTTAGAAGTTTTTACTAATCACCTAGACGTTGTGATAATAATTTTTCCACATGAAGAATGTTTGATTTCCTTCGACTTTCACACCTGTTAAACACTGTTCTCTGTAATCTGTTATTAGACTAATTAAAATTCTGATACCTATATTTGAATCGAATCAATATATACGTTCTTGGACAGATGTTATAACTGAAATTTGATTTTTTCATGTTTATAACAGAGTTTAATTAATACGATTTGGTGTATTTACACCAATTAATCACATTATCTGAAAAACATCATTAGTCCCACACAACATCGGGCTAAAATCAATAAAATAAAATACGAAAAGTGGGAAATCAAATCAATTCTGACTCAAAGCTTCTTATCGCTTGCTATTTTCGTGAGGTGATTAATAAGATAGGGTAACTGATTGCCGATTTGTTTATTATTTATTGTAATTTGGAAAATTGCACTTGTAAAATAGAGCATAATGAATCGTTGGCACCAGTAATTCATAAATTTACTTCTGAATAAATAATGAAATCAAAGTTCCGATATTAGAAAAAGTTTTAAAAGATTTGTGACCGTTATATATGTGTTATCGCATTTTCCTTAAGTCTTTGCATGCGGTAAAATATGTGTCCATGGAAATTGATTTCTTAAAACAATATCATCAAAGTGTATAAATAGCCGTCGAGAATCCTATAAGCACATACTTAGTTGCTAAATATAGCGAATATTGAGCTTTAAGAGCTTTACAACATCAGGAAACAGAACGTTATAGTGCAAATTATAATTACATCTCTGGTGAGAGCTTTTACCTCTGTAAACATTTAAATAAAATTTGCATAATTCTGGTAATATAATCAATGAAATAATAAAGAAAAGAGCATTTGGGGAGTAATTTTTCTTAAACCAAATCACAATAAGTCGAGAGTTTATCTGGTCATCATTCGTTCCCCGTTTGTGAACACTTTGTTTTAAGACTTAGAATTCCATAAATGTTTTATGAGCCAATGACACCCTGTATATTCCAGGTTGCAGCTGCAATAATTGCATACGAACAACACAAGTGCTGGTGCAATTTAATCAAAGTACAATAGATCTAATGATGCTTGCTAATAACATAGGGTGTAATTAAGCTCCTCTCTATGTATATCAGAATTAAGACCTGATTTTTAATTAAAGTGATTGCATTAAATAATTTCGTTAGTGAATGAATTATTTTAAACAAAAGTTCGTGCCTTACCTCCTAGAAATTTTACAATATAGGTCAGTGAAATCAAGGCCTGTCGGCCAATTAATCTTTTTCTAACAAAGCTGTAAATTTGCTCGCCTTTTCATCAACTTTCAGGAAAGGTATACGTATTACATGTAAGATAATTTACGGGAACAAATCTCCTGATGCCGTGTTGAACATGTTTCAAAATAATATGATAATAAAGAGTGAAGGAAACGATTTATTCTTCGGAAAAGCGCTTTATACGAATGTTTTCGCAAATAGATATCTCATAAAGTGCATTTGGCAGATTATAAATTTGCATTTTTTCTTGCAACGGTCAATCGATGCAATTCCACATGAGAAATGGCGTCATAAATTATGATTTTCATGCGATCATAATCTTCCGAAAATTAAGTTAAGCACATTTGCATACATACTTCGTTTTATTTCCTTTGTTGTATGTATATCCCTGGCTTTACAATTGCTGTAGTGTCATGTAAGTCGCTATTTTTGTACTTCCCAGGCGATAAAAACTTAGGAAAATTCGCTTTAGAATTACATTTACAAAACGTTCTCGAACGAATTAAGTGTAAGGGTTGTTGGTGTTTTTGTTTAATGAAAAATTAATTTCCAAATAATGTTGCTCCACTTCCTATATTGTTGAAAAATTAAATAAACGGGTCTATATGGAGAATTTTCAGGGCGAATATATATTTTTCCTTTTTACGGTTTTTATGATTCCCTTGAATGTGATATAAAATTCAAAATAGAAACAATACCTTCTGGTAATACAACGGAACGTATAAAAGCTTTTAACGAAAAATCCGTCATCGAGAATTGCCGTTTTTTTTTTTTAAAAAAAACGTGATGTTTACCAGAATTAATTGCTATTCAAGATTTCTTACAATCAAGAGGAAAAGAACAATAAAAACCGCTCCTTCCAACCCTCGCAGATCAAATAGGTAATTTAAAAAAGCTTATCAAACGTATTGTGATGGAAGAAATGTGTATTTTTGCTAACTTGATTTTCACAATAGTGCCTTTTCTCGTGATTATCTTCATTTCAAATGAGCTCTTTATGGAGTTTAAAAACGATCAAAATAATAAAGATCTCCTAAACTCTTTGTGTATATACATGTTTCTTTTTTTTTGGAAATAAATTTTGTGAGACGTTTTAAGTATTATCCCCATTCAAAATAGGAAAGAATTTAACTCAATTTCGTTCTGTATTCTATTCAGTTAACTGGATTGGATTTCATTCTACAGGCAATAAATAGTCGTCATAAATAAATTTGTACGAGAGGATTTAATTAAAAAATGATAACTAACGCCTTCTGACCTACCCCGAATAAGTTAACATGGAAAATGGATATTTTCCAGTTTGTCAAATTAATGTTGCCCATTTCTGCTAATAGAAATTCCACTGGATTAAGGGAGGACACTCTCTGTCTGCGTGGACAGAGCGCACTATTTCAAACGAATCTCTCATTTATAATAATAAAACGAGACTCAAATATATATTTCACTTAGGAACAATAGTTTCTGGAACAGCGAATTTACATACAGCGCTCGTTAAATTTGCGAAAAAGTATTCCTGACATTTTTTCCCCATCTATGCGGAGAGAACTGTGTTCGCAACTGATGGGCCGTAAAGACCCTGATACAAACGTCATAAAACTTACAATTCCTATTATTCGGGTTAGTAAGAGTGGGATTTCACTCCTTGCACAAGGATTAACGCAAATCTAGGCTTAAGAATACCATAATTCGTCCGCAAATCCACAATCAAAATAAATACTTGTAATTGTTAATTAATTGTGCGAAAGTAAACAGTTCGAAAAGGGCAATCGAAATAATTGATTCAACAAGAAAAGAGAATTTCGCAAATGTGAACATTTGTTATCATGTGAGAACGGCAAATAAATACCTGAAAAGACGCAACTATCGCTCACCGAAAAACGGAAAAGGAAATGTAAAAATATTCTCGCCTGTTGCGTGTGCACTTTAAAACATATTAAACAGGTCTATAAAGATGTGTGTAGGTGTTTGTGCGAATCGCGACGGATGCTGTGAAACTGAGCTTTCTGATGTAAAGCTTAAACTTCTTGCATTTCACGTGTCCCGACCGGCGCAACACAAAAATTAAAGCTCCACCCTGTACACGTTCTTCCCTCATTCATAATAAAGAAAAACAACATGCAATAACACATATCCGCGCTAAATGTGGGGATGGTATGCTAAAATGTTGAATAATGCTGTCCCACAAACGAGCTTAATCTTATACTGTGTGTGGGCTATTTTTCGAAACTAACAAACCGGAAAATTGTGATTGACAGTACACGTTAATAAACAACGGAAAAGTTTGTTTATTATTTTTAGGCTCTGGTCATTTATAGACTCTTGTGTTATCCTCTGTTAAATATGGCAGGAAGTTGGAAAGTAATTTAATAAAATTCATCATTCCACTCACCGAATTTATTGGGACGGAATTCGTTTCTGTATGGAAGGCGATTAATCATTGCATCCGATGTATATATGTACCAGTATGTAATAATATAATGATACAAGGAGTGAAAAAATTCGCAAGAAATGTCAGTAATAAAAAATTTATCGTCCCACACGCATTCGTACATACAATGCACACAGCACAGCAGACAGTAATTTAATAGAGTTTGAAAAAGTATATTTCATCGGGCGGGCCTGATTCGAATTCAGATCCTTTACAATACTGTCTAACTATAAGAAAACTGAGTGGATAAGGTTTGAAGCAACTGATTCAATTCAGCAGCCGCAAGGCGACGATCTGCACAAAATTGATAGAATTCAATAGAGTATTCTTCAAGAGTGTGGAGGGCACCGGTCTAATTTCTTTTGTGCTTAAACTATTTTATTTAGAAATGTTTAGCGCCTTATCTTGGACCGTATATGGCACAAAGTGGATGTGGAATAAACAAGTTCGCAATTTAGTACCTTTGGAAGACGGCAAAAAGCTCGTAAAAACATCATCAAAAAGTTGATCGCAACAAATCTGCCAGATCCAATATGTAGATTTTCGTTCGCATGCAACTCCATTTTTCTTAAATATTATGTGTATTTTTAAAGATGTGTCATGTACGTATATGAATGTTTACATTAAGTTTTCGGTACATAAATATTGCATTGCTCTGTCTTCGATAGATTTATGGGCATTTTATATGCGCTGTGCAATCGATGCAACCACTATATTTTTCTTGCATTGTTGTTTCAACCACTACTGTTTGTGTTTTTAACATCTATATGTTCATTCGACAATATAACTTGTACAAGACCTGATTTTTCTTAACAACATAAATTTCTACCCGGTTCTCTTGTCCGTTTTTCTTTCGGCATGAGAGCGTGTTTGTGTGTCAGTTGGGAATCGGAGCGGGATGCTATTTTTTAAAACAGTGTCTCTTTGGCCACATAAATTCCGAAATGTGAGAAAGAAACACACACATACACATACAATGAGACAATGTTTTAATTTGATCAATTGCTGTTGACGATTAAATTTCTACACGAGAATTTTCCGGCTCTTTTGTCATTCGTTTTGTTTCAACAACAAAAATTTAAATTACGAACCTTTATCTAATTTAAATTTATAATTACGCGACGATTAATTTGGACCCGTATACAGGATCAGACTTAGAATAGGAGGAGGATTACATAATACATAACATATAGGATTGCGCTCATCATAAAAGTTATTAGATAGGACGATAGGAGACTTTTATTATGTCGGATAAATCTTAAAATGTAAGCAATAGATTCAGTTACCATTAGTTTAGTTCTATTACTCTAATTCGCAATAGTTTTTAAAACTACAACATTGGAAATTAAATCAGGGATATTTATTTGAAAAGTTATAGTGCCATTTTCTCTCGTAAATAAAAACTTTTCAATTACGCTATTTGAGAAATAATGATGGCATATCATGTCAGAAAAACCCTAACAACATACATATAAGTATTTACAATCCATATTTTCTATATAAATATATATTGGGGCCAATAAATTGTGGTGTTTAAGGTGCTTGAAAATTTCCTCTTGAAAAAATTTAGCGCAGAACAAGTAAGCGCGAGTAAAATTATAATAAATCATGTGCTTGTACTAGTTTTGCCTTTTATACACCTTCTAGTGTGTGTTGTGAACCTTAATTCTATTAAGAAGATTTATGTCAAGCACGGTTTCAAATAAAACTGCAAAGAAACACTAAGAAATTGCATAAAGAACTATATATGTGGAAAAATGTATGTATGTCGGAAATGCGCCTTGTAAATGTTTTGTTAATAAAGTCCCTAGTTGGAAATTTGCCGAATGGGCTCCATGGATGCATTCAAGTATAAATAAAAGTACACCTCCACTCAATTTCTCAAGATGATTTGTTTTCGTTTTGTTTCATCTCTTATTTAGACGCAAAGAAAATGCAGCAGACATTGCGTGGGCTGTAAAGTCTGCGAAACTAACGAATTTAAAGAGCTTTATTAAAGTTCAGAGGTTAAAGTGCAAGGAAATTGTCGACATTTATATTTAAAGAGAAAATTCTCTCTCTACAGCTATTTTATGTCTAATATTTTACGGGCCCGTTATAAAACAAGTGTAAATTTAATTGCAAATTACATTAAGCCTCATAACAGGACTGTAAAAAGAAATTATAGCGTTAAGTACACGCATCCAATTTTCTAATTTCCTAGTCTCAGACTGATTCCTCATCTGCAATATTTTCTCATTTCAAAACTTGATTGATTATTTAAGTCCACATTCTGCAAATAGGTCGTTACGGCCCGCAACTCTACCATGTTATTCATAATTAAATTTCTAATTATGTAGCAATTTTTCGGCGCTCCCATCTACCAAAAACCGCCTGCACCAATGAATTCCTGTTGAATTTCCTTCCGCGCAACAAATCGAAATTTGTTCCTCTAACGGAATTCTGTGGTAGATGACGCTAAAAGCGCTACCATATCGACGTACGCGTCGGGACGCCTCATTTTCTCATATCTTGAACAAAATTTCCAAGCGCAGGCTTGATCCTCCAAGCTCCTAAAAGCCACGCCAGGCTTTTTTCAGTCAGTGAGTGTCATGATATCATCCACACAGTTTCGTCCTAAAATCTATCCTCTTGGAGAGACATGTATAACGATGAATATAAACACAGCAAACAGATACTGTATGGTAAGATACAATTAGAAATAGAATGTCTGATGAAGAGAGAGAATGCCCAGAAAAAATCTTTGAAAATCTCACGCCAAACATATTTTGGTTGTTAAAGGGGTGGATCTGATATGATGTGAGGTAGTAAAGTTTTATTACGAAATTAATGGTCCTTCATTTGATTTAATAACCATTGACGTATTGCGATTAGTCGAAAATTGATCGCCACGTTTTATAATCACATTGAAACGGTCAATTTTTTATCGAAATGAAACCCCACACTGATGAGAAAAACGTGGTCGGGGGATAATATCAAATAGAATTTCTTGAGAAAAACGAGCCTTTGTTAAATTAAAAGGCAAATTTTTATTTAACACGAATTACTAATGAAATATGTAACGTAATCCAACTTAATTCCTGGAAAATAATTGAATTCGTGACACTTATTTCAACAATTATCTAATTTATATCAACATTAAATAACTCCATTTCATCAGTGTGTCTCCATGCGTTCACATCATTAAGTTAATAATTCAACTATCGCATTTCGTTTACTTGCAATTGAAACTTCAATAAATATCTTGGTCCTTGAAATTGAAATACCAATAGTTTCATGTAAATTATTTCCGTAAATACAAGAAAACATTCATTAAGTAAAAGTGTTTAGTTAGTGGACACAGAAAAGAATTGGACGTAGTCCAACGTACAAAAAAATATATATTTGTTTTTTTTGCAAAGCTTTTTGAACTTAAATCTCTGCATAATATTTATCTAGGCCTAGGACGATATAATTAATGTACGTCCCACAAACGATTCCGTATAAATAATGAAAAATTAACCAAATGTCGCATAAAACATGCTTTTTAAGAGACCAACAAAAGCGTCTGTAAATTTTGGCGGGAAACGTGCGTCTACATAGTCTTAGCGTATACAGGGCCTGATATAGTGTGTATAATTTGGATCGATGGTAAACCGCCTACGCCAACAACCAACTAGTCAGTGAACCGATATATTTTTCCGTTCATTGCATGCAATTAAGTGAAATGGTCAGTATTTTTGGACCTATTATGCAAATTTCGACAAGTTATCTAATAGAAAATCACTTTTCGATTTTCACCACAAGCTCTCGTGTGCCAAATTTTTATTGAATTTCCTTTCTAAATCTGGTTTTATAGAATGCGAAGCTCTTCACAGTGTGTGAAGTGTGGAGGAATAACTTAAAATGGAAAATAGTTCTTTTGCCCCTATACGTATATGAAATGACACGATTATGTTCGTTTAAATTCCTTTCGCAACATGTTTCACATTCCCGAGCCCTTGGGGTTGAGGCAGGGCGGGTGACTTGTTTAAAATTAGACTAGTGACATTTAATAACGTACGCTTTTAAGAAAAGCTGTAAGCAATAATGGATTTTACAAATTTATTAGCCATAAAATGGTAAAAATACTAAGAGCGAGTGTTCTTTTGACATTGAGAATTGTGTGAAAACCGCAAACCACAAATTTGCGTACGTAAAAGAATATTTCTTCTGAGAGCTAAAATCGATCCTAAATGCTATGGTAAATATTAATATTACGATGTTTGTTTGAAAAGAGACATTTTAATAATGAACCGTATAAAAAATGCACGTTGTTATAAAATAATTGTCTATACGTTGGAAGTTTAACGACCTGCCAAAATATTATATTAAACTAGAACATTACAATATAAGAATATTGAACTTGATTAATTATACACATAGTATAGAACAGACGGCAACACTATTTTATGAAGCAAATTTAATTGAAAGAGTAAAAAATTACTTTCTTTATTAAGATTACATCTTATTCTTAGCGCATAGGCCTACCTGTTGCTATTTGTTTAAATAATTATAATTACCATAATCGCTGTCACCAGCGCGTGATGAATAGAAAGAAATTTGCATACATATATAATTGTTATTAAGTGTGTAATTTGCGTCTCCCCACAAGCAATTATGATTTATGTGTAGTTAATTTACTTCATTAAGACGCGCTTCGTTACAATAGTCTAAAAATAAATTTTAGTTTAATAAATTTGGATTAGACGCGGTTAGAAATTCCAAATAAATATTTCTGATATATATGTTCGATATGAATATTTATAAATAAAGTGAAAATGTCCTACTTAATTCGACGGTATAATAAAATTAAACACAGCGTCTTATTGAAAGTTACGTAATTGTTTACACTTAAAATTTTCACAACATATCTAACCATGTGCATTCTTTTTTATGTGACACTAATGGACTGTAATTGTACAGCACGAAATCTCGTTCCTTCATCTCAAGTACTTTTCAAATTCTGACCATACCTACATAATTATAGAATTTGCGTACGTGATTCTTGTCTTTTAGCAACAATAACATAATACAACTGCGAATAATTTCAGAAATAAATAACTATACAGTTGAATTGCTAAATTTAAACACTCACGCGGTTCACAAAACAGATAGTGTATTTTTACATAAGCGCCATGGAATAAAATTTGTGTCGTTCTTCACCCCGTAATACAAGCCAAATTCATGAAATAAATAGTTCTGAAAATTTATAAGGACGATAAACACATTTATAACAATTAGTTTTGTTGTTGCCAATTACAAGAGTATTTTGTTTAGTAAATTTTCGGAGGATTCTCCGGAAAACTTTCCTTTTCTAAAATTAAAATCTTCAAGGATAAAGCTTTTGTAATTTCCATTGGACAATAAAAATTAGGCTAATTGCATTTGAAATAGTCAATAGTAACTAGGCTTTTTGGCACAAAGTGTAGACATCATCACACGTTTGCCAAACAATTTGCCGTAAAACCTTTTAAAGTCATTAAAACAGGTTGTCGATCAGCATAAACGTTGAAAAGTTCAATATTTTTTTGAAAAAATGTCAACTTGTTGAAGGATCACTTCAACTACTGCATCTGATTGATCCTTAATTCAAATTGAAATTCTCTGCTCTCGTATTATCAAAAGCAAAAATAACACTTTCTATATTTAAAATTGGAAAACTTTAAACGTCTTGGAATACATATTTATTCCACCTGTGCAAATATAATTCAAGCAACCTGAAAGTGATTCCTCCAACATTTGCAAGCACTTTCCAGCCATAACACTTTGGAAAACTGCATTTCCTTATACTCTATACAACTTAGACTTCGATATTCTCTCAATGTCAAACCGTGTGTATATACACTTGTGCTCTGACGACTAATTAATCTCATTGAAACTATAATAAACATTTGGTTGTCTTGATTGTTTCGGCAAACGTCGTTTTTAAAGCTGGCAAATTGCCTTTGGTAAAACGCACTGTAAAATCCCACCAGTGTGGTGCTGAGTTTGTGACAAGGAGGTGGTCATAGTAATGTTAGATACGATTAAAGAAATCCTGGATTGCAGGTTTATACAAGCGAGCAATAAGAGTTTTTCACAGGCACATCAAGGTAATAAAATACGCTTTCAGTTTGATTAAAACTCGAAGCCCCTCTAATTATCGACGTTTTCTCAATGAATTCTAATCAATTAAATCTTTGCATTGCATCAGCATGCTTCCTTTAACAAAATTCTATTTATATCCGAAATTGGAATTTACTATACCAATACGTTAATATGTAGGTAAACGTAACGCTGGAAATAGCCACAAGAAGTTTCAATAAGTTTCAATGAAAATATTTATTACATGACACAATCAGAGAACTATTTTCGAATACAGTCTGTACAGAAATACCCTATCTCCCCGATTGTGTGCTCCAATAGAATATTTAATTTTATCGCTGTCTGACGTCGCAAAGAAAAGTAATCAACTTTTTTAAAATGTGGCGAAGGCGCCAGCGTTTGAGTCAGCATTATGGCGAAGGCGCCAATGAAAAAAACTCACGATTGAAATAAATGTCCACAGGCAATAACAATGCGTCCCCAAAAGACACCGTTCAGTTCCGTGGTAACAGGATCACCAACGGGCAGTGCAACGGATCCGGGTGTGGGATCGGCGGGGCCGGCGATGGTGAAGGCGAAGCGAATGGGTCTGAAGGCTCAGCCGCAGCAGGGCCGGACCAGCTGGAGGGTTTGTATCCAAAATTCTGCACTATCAACTTTGCTAATTGTGTTTTTTTATATTCCAGGATCTGGCTCAATTCAGGATGACGTTATTCACCTCAAGAGACGGGTGGGACTCGTCAGTGGGGTGGCTTTAATTGTTGGCACGATGATCGGTTTGTAAACTCGTTGAACGTGTCTGAATCTCTCCCTCATTTTTATCTATTTTTAGGTTCCGGAATTTTCGTTTCCCCGTCGGATCTCTTGGAGAGGACCGGCTCAATCGGGATGAGCTTTGTGATATGGATGGCGTGCGGACTTTTATCCCTCCTAGGTAAATTATTCGATAAACACGGAGACAAAATATGAATCAATATCTTATTAGCACCCCTCTAGTTTCTTTCCTTATATTTTCATCCAAGACGGAAAACACTTAACACAATTTCCCGTCCTTCGTACTTCCATAAATATTAATTTCCCATCCGAATAATCTCGTAAATTTTAAAGTAGAAATCAATTGTCTTTATCTGCTAAAAATACAAACATTCCAACACTGATTGACGTCAAAAAGCCAAACCGCCTGACCGGATTTACGTTCCTTAGTCATTTGATATCCAAAATTGCATTTTGTTGTGAAATTTTCAGGTGCCCTCTCCTATGCAGAACTGGGTACAATGAATACGTCATCTGGGGCTGAATATGCATATTTCATGGACGCTTTTGGAGCCCCACCGGCATTCCTCTTCTCCTGGGCCAGTACCCTGGTACTGAAGCCTTCGCAAATGGCTATTATATGTTTGAGTTTTGGAAAATATGCCGTTGAAGCGTTTGTAACTGAATGTGAACCACCGGAAATAGTCGTTAAAATGGTAGCGCTTTTGGCAATGGGTATGATCTCCATTTCCAACGCCAATCAATTATCCATTCAATGTAATTTCTCTATTTTTTTTCTGCTTACAGTTGTTATCTTGTACGTCAATTGTTATAGCGTTAATTTGGCGACCAGTGTTCAAAACGTATTCACAGCAGCTAAACTTGTTGCTGTCCTTATTGTGATTTTGGGTGGAGTTTATAAAATTGCAGAAGGTGAGTGTGTTATTAGGGTTTACGAGTGTCTTGTAGTTAAGCGCTTCGCGCCTTATCTTGTAACTCCTAATCGATTGCGGCCAGAGCCTCTCAAGGGCGGCAAGGTCACGAGAAGATGATAATCCTTTTTGTAATATGCAAAGTTCTCTCGCAAATAACAAAGACACATATATCGTGACTTATATGCATGAGTGCCAGCAATAATTTTTCAGTGAAATTCGTGAACAAACTTGCTACATAATTTAAAACTACTGTCCGAGTTATGCAAAAATAACTATTTCAAATGAATGGCGAGTGCAAAAATTTACAATTGAGGATAAAAGACAAGAGAGACGCGCTTTCATAACTCTTCTAATTTATTTCAACAAAGCGGATTCATAATTTTTTTCACGGGCTATCCATTGACAATAAATTAAAATTATTGTTCTGTATACGATAAACAATAAATTACTGCAGTCTCTACAGCAATTATATAAACAAATATTCAGCATTGATTATTTACGACCTTCTGCTGTCTGTGTGTAGAGACATTATTATTTTTAGAAATTGTTTGTGCACATTTTTTTCGGTTTTAAACTAAAACGTATTGCTATTGTAACAATATAGTTTACAACTTCGCTTTTAGAATACACTCGTAAATCTCTTTTATATAATTTTGCTAATGCGAAATATGCATGCTGTTTCTATACCAAGGCAATTCCATTTATTAAACCGAGAACACATCTCACCCTTTCCATGCAGGAAACACTCAGCATTTACGCGACCCATTTCGAAATACGCAATATTCAATCGGCAATATAGCCACAGCATTTTACACTGGTTTATGGGCGTACGATGGTTGGAACAACTTGAATTACGTCACAGAAGAGATAAAGAATCCATCCAAGTAAGTTTCATAGATAAATTTTCTGGATTCAACAGTGATTGTTTCAGGAACTTGCCACGAAGTATTGTAATTGGTATCCCATTGGTGACAATTTGTTACGCTTTAATCAACATCTCTTATTTAACTGTCATGTCCCCAATGGAGATGATTACCAGTGAAGCGGTTGCTGTTACCTTTGGGAATCGATTATTAGGTGTAATGGCATGGCTAATGCCTCTATCAGTTACAATTTCCACATTTGGTTCCGCAAATGGAACGCTCTTTGCGGCGGGACGATTGTGTTTCGCTGCCAGTCGTGAGGGACACATGCTGGACATTTTGTCCTATGTGCATGTGAGACGTTATACGCCGGCTCCGGGACTGATTTTTCATGTAAAAAACGAGAGTATGTGAGTTAATGTAGAGTTTATTGAAAATCGTTTCATTTTATAGTCCTTGATTGCTGGTGCAATGGTGCTATATGGGACAATTGGTTCGTTGATTGACTTTTTCAGTTTTACTGCGTGGATTTTTTACGGTGGTGCTATGGTGGCCCTGATTGTGATGCGTCACACTAAACCCAACTACCCAAGGCCCTACAAGGTCTAAAATAGTATTTACTGAACGAATTTATTTATTCGTTGTGTTTCTTGTTTAGGTGCCTATAATCATTCCTTATTTGGTACTAGTGATCTCTATATATCTAGTGATAGGCCCAATTATTGACAAGCCTACCATTGAGTACCTGTATGCTGCCCTGTTTATTCTGGGAGGAATGGTGTTTTATGTTCCTTTTGTACATTATAAATTGCGTATACCACTTATGGGTAAATACACGAAAGCTTTATTATTATTTCTGCACATGTTTATGTAAATTGATTAATTTTCAGATGGTGTTACGGTATTTTTGCAAATGCTTTTAGAAGTGGCTCCAACATCCACAATGTTGGAGTGAATAGAAACGAAAAAAAGTCGTTCTAGTTCAAGCTCAAATCGATTCTTTACTTTATTATGGTTACAATAATGATTTTATTGGTTTGATATGTGATTTATTGCACGAATCATTCCTTTTTATTGGGATATACTATGGGGTGCAACGTAGGTATCCTCAAATTAGTAAAAAAACTTCATAAAAGACTTAGGTTTTTTCTAAAACTCAGCATTTCTAATGTTTTCACGTAAAAAGTCTGACTTTTGTAAAACAGCTACTTGTAGCCATAATAAATGAAAAAAGAAATAATGTTTATGGTAAATTTGTTATCATTCCTTACCTAAACATTTTGCGATAAAAGTATTTTATATTTTCTTTTGAAAGTTATTGTTGTATATGGTACTTTATATTTTTTTATTTGAAATTAAAGTGATTCGTTTTGTAAGGGAAGTTTAGGTAGATAGTTTATTAGTACTTATTAGCAACATGGTTCAGTTTTTCAATGGATTATTCAAGTTGTACCTGTGCGCTTTTAAGGAAATTCTAGTGCTAAATGTGGACATATCCACTACCTATCTTTCTATAAACGAATCTAAAATAATAAATAACATGCATCATCGAAACAAAGATATTTTTAGTGATTTGTTTTTCTAATTTATATATATACATATAGGAATCATTGTTGCCAAATTAAAAGCATATATATTGTAAAATATCAGAAATAAAGTATAGTTCTATAAAAAAGTTGCGTTTTTTTTTAATTTGGAATCAACAATGTTTAGTTCAGTTGGTTTACATTAAATCGATCGTTCTTTCTGTAGGATTCTACAAACTGTTGAATTTGAAAACTAGTTCTCTGCTTTCATTTTATTCCAATGTATAGGAAACTCTAAATCGTGATTTCACTACAAGATGGTACAAGGTTCCAAATTTGAATTAAAACAACATTTTAATACATATATTTAATTAAATCTGATGTGTTTTATAATTTCTGCCATTTGTTTCATTTCAAAATATATGACTTTAAATACATCTACAGATGTACTTACAATTGCATCTTATTCATTCATACATTTCCCTATTGAAATACACATTATTTTAAATATGTTAGTAATTAAATCTTCGATGTAGTTATACCTTTAAAAAAACACAAGTAATCAAATATGCAGATAACTTAAAGCCCTAAAATATAGGTACAGGGATTAAGGATTTTGAAAACAATTTTCTTTTGCCAGTCTATCACGGAGTGTAATACTTTACAATATATAATATTATATTTTCTCATGTTTAAATATATTAATTAAATGGTCTTACACTTTAATACACTATGAAAGTTTAAAAATGTTATAATAAACTTGTTATAGTGCATTTCAGTCTTCCATTTTTTATATAATATATATTATTGAATAGTACACATAAAAATCTAAAGACGCAAAATTCTTTATCTTAAATATCTTCGCCAAAATAATGAATACAACAATTAGTTAATTAGTATATGATGTACCTGACACGATTTATTATTCATTATTGATATTATATCACAAAAAATGTACTTAATCTTAGTATACATAGAGAAAGAGCTGATAATTTATTTGAATTTAAAATTATCAATGTTGGGTTAAAATTTTTTACTTTGGGATTGTCTAAAGTAACCATTATTAGCTCTTTCTATTTTATAAAATCCATTAAACATTAAATGTCTAACATACCATCAATATACAATTTTAAAACTATTTTTACGAAATTCCATAATTATTTATTGTACTTTTAATACGTAGCTGATATTGTTCTAGTTTAGGGGCAGTAAATTATTTACATATATTTAAGCGCCATGTATATGCAAACTCTTTTATAAACTACAATTTTATAGTACTGCAGCAGTGTGGTGAGACAATACAAGTACCTTACATACTTATTATACGATTATTATATTTACAATTTAAATTAAAATTTTCATACTACTGATATTGTAATTTTCCTTACATCACTAGAAACACCTAAACAGTTAAACTAAATAAAAAAAGCACACAGTTTTAGTAACATGAAATATGGTACGTCTTTATTATATATAAATTATTTTTTCATTTATTCTCTTTTGGAAAAATATATGTAATACGATACTATTAGGTATAATATATATTTGTAAGCGTCATATTAGGTAGAGTTTTGTTCTATTCATAAATTAAAATATAAATTTAAGACACGCTTGAGGTGAATTATTAATGAAGAAATTAAAATGTTCACACAATTTCTTTTTGAATAGGACTAGACAAATTTATTGTTTTCAAAAAATATTTTTGTAACAGTGTTAGTATCTTAAGAACGTGTGTACGTGTTTAAAGGGTGTGATTCTACAACCTTTAAAGCTTACAATTACCAAAAGCTAATAAATTTCCTAAATACTTTATTACAATTTTCATATACTTCTGCCATTTGTTTCCATATTTTTCTGCTGTTAATGCATTAAACTTACAAACTACTACTATTTTGGTTTTTTGGGGGACAAACGTGTGAGACAATCTCATCGCATTATTTGCACACAGAACTTTTCAGTCCAAACAACGAACAACAACAACAATTTTAATGCTCAGATAAATCTGTGCAAAAAATAGCAACGATATCGAAATCGTTTTGAATTAAATTCCAATTACCAACTGACGTGGACCATTTCCAGGACATTAAACGCCAGTGTTGTTATAAATATAGGAGACAGCTGAATCTTGTACGGCCGTAATTCGTCTGGTGGACGAATTGTTGTTGTAAAAGTGCGACGATTTTCGCATGCTGGTCGAAGAAGACATCATAGCGACGGTTTCGTAATAATGCAATCTGCCACAACAGCGTCGACTCTTGATGATGGCCACAAAACCGCGTCGAAATTTCTTATTAAAGAACGCATACAAAATTGGATTAATGCAAGAATTGGAGGCGCCTAACCATTGTGCTATTGGAGTAGCCACCGACAAAATATCGTACTCCCAAGACTCAATCTCGCCGCCCAATTTAATCCTCGCAAAGATCACATACAACGGCAGCCAAGAGAGTACGAATAGGATGACAACGGCGACGAGCATCTTGACCACTTTCACCTTGCTCTTCTGTTGCATTCGCTCCATTTGCGCGTCTTTCGTGTCAGTTGGTATGTTACGTTTCCATACCTTGATCCAGATTAAAACGTAACACATTGTTATTAAAATCATTGGCAATATGTAGCAGAACATCATGTTGGCAATAAGAAAGTACAAGGCTCCATAGATGGTCTTGGGCCACACCTCGATGCATTGTTGGATATCGTAGACGATCACCAAGTCGAAATAGATCGCCCATGGTAGCGTCATTGTGAATGCCACCATCCAGATGAGGACGATCACGAGGCGAGCACGTTTCTTGGTTATCTGGCATCTCAGTGGCCACCAAATTGCCAGGAATCTGAAAGCGGAAAAAGTTGTTTTAAATGCATATTACATAATTGTTTAATCAAAAAGTGTTCTTTTTATCAGGACTCTTGACAGTGGTTACGGGATGGGCGTTTTTTGTTCTATTTTGTACAGTGTTCCCTTGCCCAATAAAATGAATCATCGGACGAATCGTTCTGGGTGCTTGACCAAATTGATTAAATCTTGAACGGGGGTATTAAATTAGGCAGAGCATATAAACTGAACATTTAGTGAAAGATTAGCTGAAGAGGGTTTTACTGTGCGTAACAATATAAGTGAAACACAGCACATTTGTGTCGGGAGCGTTTCGAGGCAGGATAAATTGTCTACCACACATACCATACAAGTATGCACGTTTCGTTTTATGTGTGCTACTAGTGGCACTATGCTGTGAATCTGGATGTGTAAGCAGATTCCAGAAATGTGTTTTCCACTGGAGGGTGACATTAAGACAGCCCTGAAGGTTAACTCAATCCAATCTGATAGAAATTAAACTTGAACCTCAGTGACCCTCACAAGAGTGACCTTTAGAACATCTTTATGTGTTGACTTTTACACTTGACACACTAGTCAAGAAATCAGCCCTCTATTTGATGGGGATAAAGTCGAAATTGAAATGTAAATTCAATGATTTCGCTTCGTATAGACTGTCCCCTTGGTTTGTTTCCGCTTTAGAAACGAGTATTCGACGATTACATCTTTTTATTTAGTGCATTTTAGATGTATCGATTTTAGGATAAATCTTGGGCTCCATTCAAGGATTTTTCTGTGGCGAACACAAGAGTTGCAAGTTAGATATTGAAATAAAAACAGGCTGCTATACACGAAGGGAAGTTCTTTATTAGAAAAATTTTAAACGTGTGTTAATTTTTCTCTTTTATGGGAAATGGCTGGAGCGATTCATATACGAAATGGAATCGTTTCCGACTTCCATAATTTTCTGTTTTCATCGAAAACAATGTTTGACCTTAAGGAATTCAATGCGAGTGTTGGAGTGTTTATTATAGAGCAAAGCAGTGCCCTTCGTACATACAAATAATACAATACAATACCATATACATGCACAAATCTGCTGTTGACCCAGTATCTGCATTTTACAAACGTACATATAACCATTTATTTATTATACAGCAAACACACAATTGGGCGTACATATAATTGATGCTGTGTCCTGTTTTGTCTAAACGACAATTATTATTATGGTTCTACCTTAATTACGATGTCAATTTATTTATTTATTAATGATGCTTTTTTCAATTCCATTTGAATTTCATTAGTGAGTCTAAATGCATACACGCGCATTTATAATGAATGGATTAAATTTGTTATGCAAATCGTTGACCCACTTATTATTACATTATTAATTACTATATCTTAGATAAGGGTCTGGTTGTCAGATTTTTTTACGTAAGAAGTTACTTTGAAAAGAGTCTCTTTTTATATTTTGCTAATATCAAGTTAATTATGTAAAACCGTTAACAGTAATATCGAAGATATTGAATTATTTTCAAATCCTTTCAAGTATAGGTACCTTCAAAATTAAATTACTAGAGCATAAAAATGAATGTATTCTAATTAAAAATTCATCGGCAACGTAAACAAATTATTACACTTGCTTGTTTATTTTTATTAAATGTTTTTTTATAATATTGAAAATTTCATATTCAATTCAATGTCGAATTAGTTTCATACTTGAAATTATACACTGCCTTGCCAGAAAATCATTTATTTTTTGAAGAGCACTTCTTATTTGTACATCAAGGTTGAACGATTAATCCATCAGTACAATACTTCCTTTTTCTTATTTTTTCTTAAATTATTTGCATATACATAATTGTGATGAAAAAAAATACATACAATGAAAGAAGTACTAAAAATTATGAAATCGCATACATGTGTGACCCTAAAAAACACGTTTGCAAACACCTTATCTGAATTTTTTGCTAAAAATTAACCATTAATACATCATATGATCTTCCAAGCGGTCAAGGTGTACCATCGACAGATTTATCACTAAGATATTATTCAAATTTCGTAAATTTGGCTTTGTGTTCCACATTTGCTATGCATATGCAATGCATATTTTTCGATATTATTTCTCTATACCCACAGGTTGATTATATAGTCCGTTAAAGTAACGAAATAGAGTAAAAATTATTATGAACTCAAAAATTGAAATTGGTTTTAATGGACTGATTGATACGTCCATCAAAAACTGTTTGTTTCGAGGTTGAACTCTTCATTTGTCCAATGATTGATTAATATATAGGAAAAAGTTTCTGAAAATTATCAGCACGAAACAGAAAAAATCCACGCGGAAGTTCTAAGTGTTTTTGATGATGAATTGAGAGTTCGGCGAGATTCTATTGAGATATCATCATTACCTCTTTTAAAATCTACTCTAATTACCCTCTCACGATTGTAATTATATCTTTTAAATATCGAACTGTGAATAAATTATGCTCAAACCATCCCAAAATCGAACCTTGACATACCCGTACATCGAATTTCGAAAATAATTTTGCTTCAACTTAAGTAAACAACAGAAAACTCCTTTATTAATGATGGCATTGAAATATAATTAATTTAAAATTTTTATTTCTAATCATAAGAAGGGGCTTCAAATCCGTATATATACGTTTAAATTTTCCACAAAAATCATTCTACTGTAATCCAATAGTAAAAAACTTATTCAACATGTTCAAATTGGTGAGTACTTGATTGTGTCCAAATAATTTCGACGCTAAAATCTATTTCTATTTAGGTATTCTTCGCCGCTATCTTGGCTTATGCCTCCGCTGGTTTGATTGCATCCCCGGCCGTCGCCGTCGTCCGGTCTGGCCCAGCTCTATCCGTCCATCCATCCCCAGTGGTCCATGCAGTGCATGCTGCCCCAGTCGTTCACGCCGCTCCAGTGGTCCATGCCGTTCATGCAGCGCCAGTAGTGCACGCTGCTCATGTACCTGTCGTCCATTCCGCCCCAATTGTACATTTCCGTTAATTTTGTGCCATGCAAAAAATGTTCAATGTATATATTCAGCTAATAAAGTAGCTATTTTTTAATAAACTCCAATCTTTTAATCCCAACCTACAACATAAACCGCCCTCTGATGTATGAAAATTGTTCAAAAACGCAAAACAAACGTTAACAATGCGATTAGTTGTTATTAGATTTGGACAATTTAATTCCAAGTGGACACTGTACACAATTATCGTATTTTCTGTAATGAGATTCGTTTACACGCTTCAGAAGAACCGCAAATAAAATGTTTTACAATGTTCCCAATATTAAAAAGTACATTATGTACATTTAATATCTCAATTCCTCTATATGCACAAGATTAATTATAACGCTCAATGTTAAATGCAGAGAATCTACCATAAATCTAAGGCTCAGACTTCAATAAAAACTCATAATTTTCATTGTCCATGTCTTCCAGAGAATAATTACACGCTTCAATAACGAGGTAAACGCATTATAGGCGAGGTGTGCCTTAAAAGTGGGGCATTAAGATCGTTATATAAATTTGCCACTTTGCAAATGCATGTACACACAACATCCGAGTGATTATTGCAATCGATCGTAAAAGTTAATTTGAAAAGGAAATTTAAAAAATTCCTCAACATGTTGAAATTGGTAATTATAGGGTCTTATTCCCGAATAATTACGTTGTTCATTTTGTTCTTTCCTTTCAGATTGTTTTGTTGGTGGCTATTTTCGCCTTTGCTTCTGCCGGCTTAATTGCAGCCCCGGTGGTGGCTCCTGTCGCCCCCGTTGTCCCCGTCGTCCCAGTAGTCAAGGCAACACCGGTAGTGGCTCCAGTGGTCCCCGTCGTCAAAACGGTACCAGTAGTGCCCGTCGTTAAACCAGTTGTGCCTGTCGCTCCTGTGGTCCCTGTTGTCAAAGCTGTACCCGTTGTCCATCATTAGATTATTACATATTTATTATTTATTTATATGACATTTTATCTGCCTATTAATAAACGTAATTTATGAAGAAAATTAAATTTGATTGACTAATTATCGAAAATGTTTCACGCTTTGCGTGTGCAGACACTGTTGAAATCCGACGTTGAGTAATTAACTTAAATTCCCATAAAATGCAGAATTTCTGGTTCCTATTACTTCACAATGATACGCTTCAGACAAGGGGCATAAATTAAAATTTTATTATACCACACCTGTCAACCAATTATAAATTAAAAGTACATACTAATTACCGCATATGAGTCTCTCACGTGTCAGTATGTATTTTGCTTGATATTTTGTTGTTCATTTAACAAGGTTAACAAAATATTACTACTCTTTGGAGATTAGAATTTGCCAGGTAGGGGAGTTGATGATGATTGAAACGGCGACTATAAATTCACTTTTCGGACACTGTAATTTTCAGTATAGTTTCATACATCGAACTACTAAAAACACCAAACCAACAAAATGTTCAAATTCGTAAGTAAACTGTGGCTTTTGTAAACTAAATCGTTTCTATAATTTGTGGGTGATTTTTCACATTTAAGATTGTCTTGGCCGCCGTTTTGGCTTTCGCTGCTGCCGCCCCAGCCCCAGGCATCATCGCCGCTCCAGTGGCCACCTCTTACTCCAGCCACAGTTCCGTTGTGGCTCATCCAGTGCCAGTTGTGCATGCCGCCCCAGTCGTCCATGCCGTTCATGCTGCCCCAATTGTCCACGCCGCTCCAGTAGTGCACGCTGCTCCCGTCCACGCCGTCCACGCCGTCCACGCTGTCCACGCTTCCCCAGTGCTGCTCCATTAGAGCTTCAGTTTGCATAATTGTTACCACTATAAATTCACTTTAATAAAATTACGTTAAAAACAATTTCTACTTCTTTTTATTTCATGACTTTCAAGTTCCTTAAAGTGGAAATCAATTGGAAGCGTTTATTCAACTAAAGTTTTTAATCTTATTCCAAACTTACAAAGGAGTAACTAATTTAATTAGAGAAACTTAATAAACTAATCACACGATAATTATCTTACTCTGTTCGCACTAAATGGCAGTAAAAGAAAAATTTGATAACATTGAAAATGGAATTTCAATTTTCTTTGCGTTAATTAAATAACACTATGGTAATGATTGAAATTCAACAAAGACGTCTGTCTTTAGGGCTGAATGTTATTACCAGAAGCGACAATATGTTTGATAATAATTTAGCAATGTTGCTAAACACAAAATAGACGTCTGCCTGTCTCAATTACTTGTACACTTAATGTGAAAATATTATTACAATAATGGAATTTAAATTAATGAAAACAATAAATAAATCAAGACATGAACAGGGGCTTTTTCAACAATACTAATTACAAACGCTCTTGAATTAGTGCACTAAACAGCTTTATAAAATGTTAAATACCTACTAGAATAAGATTAAATATTATTAATGAGCATGTCCTTTTGATTCGTATTTTCTTGAATGGTTTCTAAGTCGATTGTCTTTCTTGACCTTTCTTATATCAATTGTAAATTGACTTCAACAAAAACGCACATAAATTAATACAATACAAGTGTAAAGCAATTTCGCCTGTCACGATCATGTTCTCATTTAAATAATCTCAATAAAATTAATTATTTACACAACAAATAACCATCACAATCCAAATATTACATGAACGATCCCATGCTGTTCGTACCAATAAAAAATAAATCTCGCATTTAAAATTCATTGCCATTTTCAATGAAATCTATATATCTCTACTGCTGCACAAGCTGAAAGGGAGGAGGAGGCACACCGAACTATACTTACTAAGTCTGCTTGTATAATTAATAGCTAAATTTCAATTTCCATTATGTATTTAACAATTCGAAGGTTATATTTTCAATTAAAAGTGGGGAGATTGACTGAAATATCCAATATATAAATTCAGGACGTGCAGCTTGAAGAATTATCAGTTTCTCAAACTCTTCACACAAAGTATACCAAACAAAGCTCAAAAACCTATTCAAAATGTTCAAACTCGTAAGTTATAAATTGCGTGTAATTGCATTTCTTGAAAATAAAAATTATTGTTCTGTTTAGTTGGTTGTTGTTGCCGCCACTTTGGCTTATGCTGCTGCCGCCCCTGGCATTGTCGCCCCCGTCGTGGCCCACTCCGCTGCCATCACCAGCCACAGCACTGTCGTGGCCCATCCATCGCCCGTCGTCGCTGTCCACGCTGCCCCAGTCTTGCCAGTCGTCAAAGCGGCCCCAATTGTTCCAGTAGTAAAAGCCGCCCCCATCGTACACACCGTCCACGCCGCTCCAGTGGTTCCAGTGATCAAAACCGCCCCCGTAATCGCCCATCCCGCCGTTGTTGTCCACTAAGTGGTTCCGCAGTTCTATGCAGAATCTCCGATATTTATGTATAAATGCAGTTTGTAAATAATAAAACGTGATAATTTATTTCCGAGTTTAATTTCGGTTTTCTCAATTTGGTCCAGTTTTAGATCTCGTGATTACATGAATAAATTAATCTGTTATATTGGTTCGGATCAATCAGTTTGTATAGATTTTTATTATTGCAATCTCTTATCGTCAATAATACATATATTGTATAAAATAGAATTTTGTGAGTTTTATGATGGTCATAAAAGCCCTATAAAATGTCTAATGTACATACATTGATTTAATAACTCGACGTATTTGTCAACATGAAGGACCTGGAAAATCTTGTATGACTATGTTATAAGCTACAGTTTAAAGACCGCTGTTCCCTGAAACATATATTGGAGATTGGACGAGGCCATACATCAGTCTCGATACTTTAATATCAAGCCTGAAACTTGCACTTGCTCTCTATGTTTTCTGAGTTTTATATAAATTGCAACGAAACGCGCACACACATCCAACTTACCGAAAAGATTGGTTAATAGAAAAAAGGGGAGCAACTGAACATGTCAATAAATAAAATTGACTAGATGTTGAACACAGTCTAGTGAATTTAAGATTGCACTCAATCTTGCGAGGTAATTTATTAGTAGGTATTTAAGCAATTAAGAGTGTGATGCAATTGCTTATATTAACATAATATACTATTATGAAAAAAATAAAGTGTTCGCTGATTATTGGAGCAAATTTTATGTAAATGTTAAAAAGAATCCAGTTCCAAGTTAAAAGTTCTCTCCATTCGATATGAAAATACGACTACAAAGTAGACTAACTAAACAGCAATAAATCATTTTAAGAATAAGGGTATATAACTGTAAGTGTATATAAGCTCATTCTATGCACGGTCTACAGACGCAAAAAGAGACATTGAATATTTGTACACCATGTCCGTTACCTTCACCTAAATCTAGTTGGATGAATCGAAAGATTTTTCTGTATATTAAACATAATTTACATATATGCACAAATCTGTAACCTTGATTGTAAAATTAATGTGTTCACATAGGCGAAAAAAAGGTATTTTAACACCCTAATCTTACCTATCCAACGAGACGGCGATCAAACTATAAATGGAAGCAGCTACGGAGACACCCTGTATGTATGGAACAATCTTGCACATCCACCAACCCAGGACCCATGCTGGAAAACAAATTAGCACTTTAGTATGTGCAATAACTTGAAGATCGTATTGTCTTTAATTTGATCCATTCAAACCGCAAAGGTTAAGTAGCTCTTGAGTAGTTGAACCACTTCAAAGCTTTACCAATCAATTTTCTTAATTGGTCAGTACAAGACTCCATCACAACTTTGCGTCGTTCAAATTACCTACAAGTGGTTTAGAACTTTGTGTTTGCATTTTTGCAAACTTTCATTTACGAACAACAACTATTATTATCAGTAGTCAAGTGCGTTTTTTATGTACATTTTCGGAAAACGCACGTCAAATGCAGAGGTTTTTTTGATAAATCTGAACATTTTGCTTTCAAAATTACACGATTATAGAGAAACAACTCTGTAAATAAACAGCAGGATTAGGTTTAGGTACGCCCATAGAATTGTACAAAAAAAGTCGATTTTTGCATTTCATAAATGGTTTATCAAAAACATATTGAATTGATTAATTCTAATACAGCAACCAGCGGCAATTAATCACCATTTAGAGAGGCTGAATTTTTTCCTCTTCAGATGTAATAGCCTTTGACGCACGAAATACTGTCATCATCAATTCGCGTAAACGTTTTTTTAGGAACAATTTTGAACATGAGCCTATCATAGTATATGATAAAATATTGTTATTGCTGATCCGCCCTTCGTTGATGTTCTCTGCCCTTCAAAAACTATAGACAATAGCGCAGGGGTTCGAGATGAAGAATTGATGGAATCTCTGCAAATCATTTCGCCGAAACAATAGAATGCATAGAGAGAGAAGTCATTTGAATGTCCTTAAAAAATTCTTAATTAAAATCCCATTTGGATTGTCTGAATATGTTGAATTTGACACGCTGTTAAGAGGAGACTTTGGGATGCAAAAAGCAATCTCTTCTCCACGTGGGTTGTTGTGTGTGGGTGTGTGGAAAATAAAGCGCAATTTAATTACGACTCGTAGGAAATTTGCATGTACACTATTCATTAGAGGTGACATTAATTAATCCTTTACATCTCGGTATCGTGGTCTGAAGTCCGTTTTAAAAAAGTGTACACATTCGGGGATCAATAAGGGCTTTAACCTCTTACGTGAATGGCTAGATAATCGTGTAGGCCCTTTCAGTTTTGATGAGAAAAATGGAAATAAATCGGCCATAACTTTTAACCCTCAACAATGAGTTTGTATAATAAGCAGGAAGATGATGCGCTTGGAAGCGGAACAAAAAGCACAATTTTTCATTCGGGTTCAATGGCCAAACAGGAAGTTCAGTTTGCGCTTGTAAGTAAATATATAAGAAAGCAATTAAAAGTCCCCAACAGGCCATTGTAAACACTTATATATTACAAGAAGTTTGTTGCTTGCTGAGCAAATATCGTCGAGACGACAACTAATCTTCTACCCCCGAAGCAATTATTAAAACGAGCCTAAAATATTAATTAAATTCTATAGGGTTATTTCATCTGGCTTAAGGTTCAAATGATAAAGTGAAAGTGGAAAAATGAAGGGAAATTAACTCGTCGCGAAAATGTGCTTTAAAATAGTAAATAATGATAAGGGAATTGGTGGTGTTAAAAACAGCTTAGAATTGATTAATTTCTGCTATCATACAAGCATAAAGCTTCAAATAAAACATGAACACGTGCTCGAAATACATACAAGGACATTATAACAAATATTTTATCTCTTCTTAAATTATAGAGCAGCTTTCGAGTCAAAGCCACCGTAAATAAAGTTGTAACTCAATATAATACTGAATTATTTCATCGCTGACGTGTTACTTTATCCTTAAATATAAGAAACGAACAGTCGTTGTTAATGTGCTTCATTAAACACTATTCGCATCGACACTGAAACGGTAAATTTATTCATTTTGTGTAAATGATGAGATGCTGGTGTGAATGTCGGATCCGAGATGAATTAGCATTTCATTTAGTGCCGATTGACAAATGGCACTCGTCCTTTGTGTCCTATTTACAAACGAAACTTTATATAACGACCAAAATAATATATAATCCTGTGGCTAAAAGCTTTCCTGAAAAGAGGGTCAATATTAGGTGTGTGCTTTTAACCAGTTTATTCTTATAATAAGTTGTTGAAAATTTCGTAAAGACCTCAATAATAAAAGTAATGAGACAGCACCATTAGAAATTCGATACGATGAATTGGAAAACTGCTGTTTGCCACATTCAGGCTTGTTTTACCCAACAAAAACACGAATTTTAATGTTGCAATAAATCATCATTCAACTCATGAATTTGATTTATAGCACTACTGTTTCGATGAAGATGCAGTCATACTTTCATCCCCTATTTGAGAAATCATCAATTTGTATTTATGAAAAATTTAATAAGCCTTTATACGCCCACAGGACAGTTAATAAAAGTTTTCAGTGCGATTTTATAGCATTTTATAGAAATTGGATCGCGCTATTATTCGCGATAAGGAAACAATAAACGTGTCGAACGGAAAAAATCATAAATATAGTGGAAGTTCTTGTTGTGGACGGTTGAATAGGCGAAAGAAATGCAGCGTTAAGGTCAAGGAAATCATCAAATTTAACGTGTTTATTGTATTTATTGCGGATTTTGATAAAAATGTGTGCTTCTGATAGCACAACCTTCACCTATTTGCGAAAAAGTTTATTTTTTGCGCCCCATTTCAGCCAGAATTTTTAGAACGCTCAAAATTTCTCGCGATTTATGTTTACAATAACAAAAACACATCAAAGTGAAATGTCTTTTTAGCTGCAATACCACAGATTCACGAGGCAAAACTGGTACGCTAGGAATGTCTCAAATTCACAAAGGCAACGAACGTGTATTGTTTACAATTATTTCAGAGCCGAAAATAGGTCATTAGGGTGTATAAGGTACAATAGTAACGTAAATAACCGTATCGAATTAGGTTGGTCGAAACACAGACATTATTGAAACTGCATAAAGGCCTTAGAAACAAACACCTTTTCGTATAAATCAGTGTGTGTGTGTGTGTTACACCAAAAGGATTTCGATGGATCAGACGAAGGAGTTGTTTAATTAGTTTGGTCCTTGTAAACCAAAGATACGCGAAACTGATTTCCAAAAGATAATTCCACTATAGGCATTTATATGGGATGGTCAAGATAATCGCTATTTACTTTCCTACATTTCTGATTCAAGTGAAAAAAAAATTAAAGCCCGGCTGAAACTCATAATTGCATTCAAACTCTCGTCTTTAGTCAGTTTAATCGCAGCTTAACCCAGTTTCATTTCGAGAATTATTCTTTTTACATCCGTTAATTTATATAAGAGTCCTTTTCGAAAATTAATTAAGACCTTGACTAGAATTGGTGATCTCTAAGTCGAATCAGAGAATTGATCCCTTTTGGAATCGATCTTAATTTTTGTAGGACGAAATTTGGACGAGAAGACAATTTCCCGCTCGTTGATATCAGGAATCAATTTGCCACTTTGGTGATTATAAAAAATGAGCGTGTTTTGCACATTTGGGTCGGGGTTAGCAACATGTTCACCGTCACAGAACCTCTCGACGAACTCATCAACATGAAGTGGTGTCAATGTGTGTCCTATTATAGTTAACCTGATATCTTTCGCACCCACCAAACCGACAGAAAGTAGTCCAAGGATGAGAGGATCACTTTGGCGAAATAATTAATGACAACAAGCGGAAAAAGTTACTGTATATCATAACAGTGGTAAAAAGAAGCCTATAATGGCACAGTTGGAAACTTTATTACATGCCAATCTGGTTAATTAGGGGGAAAAGTCTATTGCAGTTGAAAGTTTGTTGGCAAATGTGACAAGTCCTAACACGCACACCAAAAAATCGTATTAAAGAAGTTTCAAAGTTTTTCCTAATTTAATAATTCCTCACACTAGTCGAGTGTATATACGGCATTAAAATTACTGTGTTTGGCTTCAATAAACCATGAACTACGACTGTCGAAAACTGATCTTGTTATTCATGCTATCAAACGGAAGAGATGAGATTTACAGTGGAAATACATCCGTATACAAGTAATAGTTATAAATATTTATCAGTAGCGAAAAAGGGTAAACAAACCGAAACACAAACATCTAATAGAATTTTCTACGTGCATTTTGTTTATGTTCACTATTGGGAAATCTTTCACTCATTCAAAAGACAACATACATATTATTCCAGATGAGACAACTTCATTATTACACTTTTCACGATTTCGACAACAATACACTCCAACGAAAATTAAGATAAAACCAAGTGTCTATTGTAGCTTTATTTACTTACAGTTGGAATAATCGTATAATTATTTTTGTTATGAGAGAAATGAGAATAATTTAAGAAAACTAGGCATAATTGTCTCTTGTGCGACAGAGTTATTTTTCTAAGATGTTATCAGTGGCATTTCGGCCATAGTCATAGGATCATAGGAATGTCTAAAACGTTTGTTTTCCTCAACGAAAACACGCTTTTCAAGGAATGATTTTAATCTCAGTTCAGTGCTTCTATTGTTTTACGGATGATTTATCATGTCTGAACTTTTTATATTAAATCACATAAATTGAATAGTACAAAGGGTCGCATTTAGTAAGTAATTGATTTCCAAACTTTTTCGGCACACAAAATCAACATATTTATAATATTTATTATCGTTGAAGAGATGGAAAAGTTTGACGCTCGATTGACGGGTGTCCTCTAATAGATAAAGTATGTCAATTTTGCCCTGATTTCAGGAGTAGACGCGCTTCCTTTTTCAAACTGTGTCAATTGTTCCAAAAACTAGGACGAAATTTCATTTTTATTCTTAAACAGCAAACTTTCAAGCTCTACGCATAATAACTTTAAATAAGAACATTTAATCTGGAAATTTGTGGTAATTTCAATAAGACGCGCCTACAAAACTGCAAACTTTTTCATGCAAGAGTCACAATTTTCCTTTAATTTGAATCGGACGCACGGCTTTATTTAATTTTAATCCGCATATGTATCATAATATAGTGAATTTCCCTAACTTTTAGCCCATAAAACACAGCATCCAAGAATGATTCGAGCCTGTGGTGGACCCTAGAGTCAACGACCTGAAGCCGGGCGGCACATTGTCTATTTTCGGTCAAAAGCTCACACTGAAATAAATGGATAAGCTTTGCATACTGGCTGCTATAAATCAGATAATAACTTCAATAACACACATCCCCCTATATCATAGTGTAATTTAATCAAATCAAGTGGCAAAAAGCTTCACTATATACACTATATATCGATGTGTGTGTAGGTGTAAAATGTGCGAGTGCGAGTGACTCGCTAAAGCTCAACGTTGTTATTTTTGTGTAGTGGAAAAAAAGTACTTTTAATAGTATATGTTCTTGAAAACACTTTAGGCACGTTAAACTAAAACGAGCCTGCTTAAAATATGTCAATTATTCTTGTGTACGTGTACACTCAACACACCGAAAGCTGTGTTTACTTAAAAGCTCAGCAAAATCAAGCACCTAAACTACGACAATAATTTTCTATTATAAATACCAAAGTTTAGGACTTAAAGCTTGGTTTATGGATTTTGGGGGCGCGAATTTCGGTCGTTACAGGGACATGTAATTTTTGAAATGAATAAAATTCTATCTGTTGAATAAGAAATTTGGAAAAACCTGCTACAAATGCTGCATTCGCCTTGAAACCGCACGGTTTTTCCAAGCCAATATCAAAAAATGTGGGTTATAATCATTTTTCTACAACACTGAAATATACTACCCCATTCATCCAAATTAAAAGTAATTAATGACTGACTTATATTTCATGCGGTCTGTACGAACGTTTTTAAAAGAAAAGTGCGCTTTTCTAATCCACTCAGTATCAGGGGAGGCTCGTTGATGTTATACCTTCATGAACTTTCGCCTACCTTTCGCATATAGGTATACGAAGGGTTGGTTCAACGTCCTGATGACCCGAAATCGCTTTTCATTGACCTGGTTTGGAAAATGATCTGGGTCGAAAAGTCATGCCTACATAATGCTAGAGGCACTTGAAAAATGTACTTAATCAGCTAATTTATTATTTACGGGGTCTTTGCTTACAAATAAGGACGATAACGTAAATGTTCGATGTCCTTTTGAAAATTTAAACACATTACGTAAATATTTGCGCGCAGAAATCGGGTACCCTGGAAATCAGATAAACGATTTAAATTATTAAACTAATGAAATAGGTGTAATTTATATTATTTGTTGCAGGCCTGATCAATTGTTCCATTCACCATTAATAAATTGCCTAATTCTACAGTCTGATTGATTCATATTGTTCCATTCTAGTCCCGCCAAACTACCAATCAATCAATAGAAAAAACTTTTTGGCATTGGTCGATTCTGGCCTATTGAAACCGTAAATTAGCAATAAATTTTTATGGGATCACTTTTTAGCCAATTTCTCTATAATCGACGAGTTTAATTAGAAAACGGTACTGTTGAGAGACAGATGGAGATGATCAAGTTAATTCATTTCTCTCGTCAATCAAGACATCATTTTTGATAGGAAATTAATCGTCAAATTTATTCAAATGCTACATGATATATTCATGTGCTTCTGATGTTGTCAACGTTTGAAATCTGCACGCTTGAAAGGGGAGCAAATTTAATTTTCCTCACTGACTAGAACATGATACAAGTGTAAAATGTCAGAAAATATACAATTTTCATATGTATATGAAGATGTCATCCACATGTTGGCCTAACAGAAGACCCATTTTCGCAACGATTCACACGATATTCATTACATTAGCTTTGCAATTAAGGATTTATAATTGTTAGAATGTAAAGTAGGGAAATTCAAATTCTCACTCCTTTAAGTAAATAATCTGCAGCAGCAGCAGCGGCGAAGCTCTCTTACACCAAAACGTAAATATTTACTGTGGCCCAGATTTCGTAAAATATTGGTAATTTAAAGATGGAAATGTTTAAATTGACGGAAAATTGGAAATTGCTAGTTATATGAGTTATCTGGAAGCAGTTATAAGATTGCATATTGAAATTGTTAGATGAATGATTTAGAAGTTTTAGAATTTTCTGATGATGTGTTTGTAGTTGACCTCTGAGAAAACGGCCGCGAAGACGGATTACAAACGAACCAAGGCATATTAATTTAATAAACGTCAATATTCAAGGCCCAATAATATCATTCCGACACACTATATAGCTATACCATATTGATAAACTTATATTTATACAATAGATTAAGTAATTTATTGTATATAGGTACTAAAATGAAGAAAAGCGGACGACATTGACCTGCTTAATAACAAAATAATTTTATATAAATCTTATACTTATATATAAGAATTAAGAAACGGTGAAATTGTCGAAAACAACACATGCTACAAAAAACATCTACTTAAACACGTCCCATTTTTTTAATGAAGAAACCATACACCCAATACGTGATAAGAAAACATTATATTTTGATTCATATACGGGGTGTATACAATGGATATTGTGGTTTTATTAAAACCTCCCCATTTCGGCGGTGGGAATTTATTATTTTATATTTAGCACCTTGTCGTTGAACGTCTGGTGATAAATTTACATAAAAAGTGGTTACACAAACAGTTGTACATCAGTTGTTCTCATTAAAAAGTAAAATGTATGGATCACTTGTATGGAACAACAAGAATTCAATTAAAAATTATATAACAGGTCAGGGCTAAAGAACAAACCAATATTTGTAGGATTGTTAGGCGAAGCCCATCATGTAAATTTTGCCTGTATTTATGTGTTGGTTTCGGTGTAATTAATTAAAAATTTGTCACCATACAACAATGAAATTGGAGTTTAACGGGAATGTATTTGGGGCATTCTTTATTTGCACATAAATTGTTGTGTTTATTTTGATTTTTTATCTAATCCCTCTCCATATGTGCATCAGGGTACTAGTTCAAGGCTGATTTACTTCTTTTCTCATAAACGGATATATCTTAACAATCATCTAAATTTCAAGACAATAAAATACGGGCGGATTTACTTCTTTTATAGTGTTTTGTAACTTTTACCAACGTAATATAACTAAAGCTAGAGGACTCCTAAAAAGACAGAAAGCATTTGTTCATCTCAAAAAATACGATGTATTCACGTTAATTTTGATTAAATTTCTCTTTTCGTTCCGCTTTGATAATACGCGCTTATGTTTTAATATTAAAAATTGCTCATGTAAAACTAATTAGAAATTCTCCTTTGTTTGATTTTGTATATGTTCGATGTTTTGTGTGGGTACCACTAATGGTATGCGATACCGTTTTGATTCTAATTGAATTTCCTTATTTTCTACTTTTATACATCTATATAGGTATTATTTATTATCTCTCCCTTAAGTAGGTAATAAAACATTTCCAGCTTATGGCACAACAATTACTGGTTTACAAATATTATTACAACAGCAAAGCTCTTATTAAGTGCATAAGTTAAATGTCTGGAACGTAATACAAGCATTGCATTTAACCCATTTAAATGCATAAACATTCCAAGTGAACACATAAATTATTTAACTTTTTTCTCTTGTGTGCACCGCGAGAATATAATTCCGTGTTGTGGGGGGTGGATCCGCTCCAGCGGAAAACGCTGAATTGGTAAGTGATAAAAATCCATTTAAATGATATAGTTAAATAGATTTCGTATGAATATTGGGTCAAGGTAACAATCTAGATCTCATATAAATATGAATCGTATATCTCCACCCGAAAACTGATAAGTGAAAAAGACAGCAAAGTTGAAGGCGTGAAATAAAAATGATGGTAAACAATTTGGCGGAAGATATTGCCGTATAATGTGTGGAAGGTTAATTTTTTTCTTCTACCCATTGTTCGACAATAATAGTACTTTTAGTATTCCCTTTTCAGCCTATTCTTGTTGGATAATTTGTAACTGTCACACACCGTACATAAAGTTTGTCTTTTTGCTCTTTCACTCTCATCACTGTCGAACGCTGAAATTAAAAGTGCAACAATAAAAAGTGCACGTACCCGAAACTGTCGTATAGCCAAAAGAAATTTATCTTATTAGGTTTTCATCGGTCCCGAAGGTTGTGTGTTATGATTGATGAAGTTTTTTTCTATCAACTCAAATGCATATTCCACTAGCAAATATTAGTTCTACGCAATTTCTCCGTATACTTTTAAACGATTTCCTGTCAGGCGGACGAAAGCACGTCTAGACTCGCAAATGTACACATCAGTGTCCATACATTTACGTAATGCCACCACCAAGTAATGGAGGAATGAATAAACAAGCATCTTTGCGACACTCGAGAATTCGAGTAGTTATCAGGTGCATATGACAATGAATAAATCGGAAAAAAGTGCGCTCAAGAATAAAGAAACTAGAAATTTTATACGAGAACTTTCTCTTTTTGTTAAGTTGGAAATTTCATCCCGAACAGCACAGTTGAAAATGTTTTACATGCTGCACATTTATATGGTTGGTACATTTATACTGTAAAAACAGTTTTCAGTGGATATTACCATTTCTGTGTCATTCCATTGTGAAAATTAAATGTGCTCAACAATAATCCCATAACAGATGTGTCCACCACTGGAATATCACAAGGAAATCATCTGACAATGCTAAACAGTCAATAATAATCCAATTTTCCATCCTCGAGACAATGGGTTGAACGTGAATCACTGGGAACATTTGCGATCGCACATAGTGAAATTGTTAATATGAAAAACGAAATCAGAGGCTAGTTAGATCGATAGCAGGGATGTCCTAATTACATATAAAAGGACAATGAAAAACGCGACAGATGTGTCGGAATCCGGTGTGTTTTCGTTGCTGCGTTTTTTATGGAGGAAATTATAATGTCGTGCAAGTTGAATGATAGGTAGTTGTAATAAATCAATGCACCTGTGTCAGTTTTCAGCCGGTTGCAGCCGTATTCAGGTCAGTACCCTGTTGGGTCACGACGCAAACGCTCTCCAAATGCACTTAATACTACAATTTCGAGTAGAACGTTGTTTCCCATCCACGTGAAAACGCGCGGCTGCATGTTTTGCTTTTCTCTGGGCAAAATAACATTCTGGGGGAGACAAATTGCATAGAGTCCGAATAGGTGGGTACTTTGGGACTTTCTGACAACCGCAACTGTAAATTTTCAAGTAGCCTGACTAGGAAAAGTTGCACACACGAGGGGTTAATTTATGAGCTCACACGCAAACCACTTAAGGTGATACAAAGCGGACGAGTGGTGAAGGATTTGCGTTTCCAACTTTTAATTGTATTACAATGGAGATTGTGGCACGTTTCACTAAGACGAAAAAAATACGACGCCTCCACATAAAAGTCCTCTACTTCTCTATTTTATCCATTTTCTATATATAAATGTTTCATTTAAAGGATATCAGGTTTTAATTGTGGAAAAAGCGGATTTCCATTCGTCCACAGTTTGAGGCGAACACTACGTGCAGAGGAGATTGAAATCAGGGCAAAAGTTCAGCCCACACACAGCAGCACCAGATAAACAGATCGAAAGTATGTAAAACAGATGTTACAGGATGAAAATGAAAAGTGCATGACCGCCCTTAATGGAAGAGTATGTATAGAAAAATTAAACAGGGAAACCGCACATCAGCGAGCGAGGGGCACAATATCGATTCGATGGAATTCGTTAAATTTGAATTCCGGAAATAATAATCCGACCTGAGGGATTATTATTATGATGGTGGCCTTGTAGGGAGTCGTTATCCTTTTCACCTGCTTTTACTGACATATATATTGACCAGGTCAGCGGCCTAGCTTGAACGGCCTGACCTACTTTCAAGTGGTTGTGTACAGCCCCCGTAGGGGCTGAAAACTGCGTTTCTTGCTGTGCGCTTATTTTGCGGGCACATCTTTAATATTTATACAAAAGGGAAAGATAGTAAGTTAAAAGATTCATAAATAGGCACACCAGCAACCTGTTTGATCGATAAATGGTTGGCGGATTTCAAGAGAGACCTGAATTTAAATATGCATTCAGTTCATGATGCAATAACGTTTTATATAGGCTCAATGGACCAATAAGGAAAATACCCTGTTTTCCGGCCCGTACGTGACCCACATTCGCGAGCAATAACCCGCCTATAGTATTAAGGTGTACCTACACACCACCAATTATTCCTTGGAAAGCACTTTAAATTTTTAAATGAGGCGTTTATAGATTTCAGAAATAATTGTGAAGGTGCAACATTATAATAGGCAGATTTGTGAAGGTGTATATATTGGTGACCTAGTATCGTTTTTATATGCCGATACTACTTCGATCATTAACCCAGTTTTAGGGTAGTTTACGTCCACTATGCAAGTAGAATTATTTATTGAATGTGGCAAACAGAAAAAATTACTTTAGGCTCGTAAAAGAAGTGTTTATCTAAAATCAGTAAGTTGTGTGTGTATGTTTGTGTGTTTTTATGTTCATGAGTTTTCGTGGACTGTTGAGCTTTTCACTTAAACTCCAATTCTAATTAGATTATGTCCACTGTGTACAATAAAATTTATCTTCCCAGTGGGAATTTGGGCGGCGGAGCAAATAAAACGAATTAAAAATTCTCTTCAATTGCCCGTCTTCGACAGTTTTTTATACAGTTCCTAATTACTTAGGCAACAATTTTTGTGTAATTAGAGGGAATTTCTCGCCACATGATTAACATTTCACGCATTTTCTTTTTCTCTTTCTGTCCATTGTGTATAAATGCAATTATTTTAATTAAATTGGCCATTGTGTAAGTTGATGGCTCATTTATTGGACAAATATATACGGTTATAAGGCTATTAGTAAAAAAATCAAATTCAGCAGCATTCTATACGTAATCGGAAAGTGGATTTGGATTTTTGCCAATGCACAATAGTATCTTCGAAAACTAAAATCTATTAGGACTGAAATTGTATAATGGATGCAGTTACAGTAACCTTGACATCGAAAACTGCAACACAGCACAGCATCCGAAACTGTGCATGCATCCAGGGATGATAACCCCAAATCACCATTACCTGCTGATATCCGTGTTATTATTAAACTAGAGTACACTTTGACAATATTAATTACATGCCAGGACCCAGTTGTTATGGGAAATTTTAATTAATTTAATCGGATAAGTGGATATTGGATTAGAGTTTGAGGAATGTACAAATTAAGCCAAGATTCAGTTCGATCACATCTTATCTTTGAATATGGTCTTTCACCCCCTTTGTTTTTTGCACTTTCCCATTCATGCCGGAATGTTTTTCTTCATCTTTATTAATGTAATTCATTTTTCCGTGAATGAATCGTAAATAAAATCATGGGTTAGAAAAAAGTTGCGCCGTCTATAGGAGGATCACTGGCGTCTGGAAGGCTCAACTGATTTCTACACAAACATATTCAACAAAAGTAAATAAATGTTAGGCTGGAATGTTTACGAACCGATGTTTCAAATTCAGGTGCTTATATCTTAGATAGATATTAGCTATTTGGGCATTTTGGGAAGAATTTATACCCTTAATCAGACTCACACCAATTTGCATACTTTTATGATGCCATATAAAAACGAAAATGTATTCAATTTGTTCACATTCTATACATTGTATGAGCCAGTTTTGTGTGTTTGAAGTAAAGGATAGTAGAAGAACCCTTAGGAGAAAATTTGTAAATATATACTTAGGAAGCTTGGGCAAAGGAAGGAATTGAATTTAAAGAAAAATTGCTATTTGTCGTCGAAAGAAACATCCAAACTCCATTTTCCACAAAGAAAGAGACCCTTGTCTAACCACAAATTAACTTTAAAGGAAAATTGTTTACCCCAAATACACTCAACACTTTCTCTTCTTTGCTCAACACACTTTTGCTACTGAAAGTATGTTAAAGTAGTTTCAAAACACAACTTGCAATTTTAGAAAAATTAAATGGGGCGTACCTCAATTATACCGAGGCATATAGTGTAAATTTTACCTTTAATCTTTCGACAATACATGCTTATATTCTTTTGATATCAGTATTCATACAGGCTCTTTTGTGTACATACATTAAACCTTGTAATAAAAGGTAATAGGAAAAATGCAGGTGAATTTTTCCGGGGTTTTAACGTGTCAAGCTTCTTAAATGATCGAATTTTACCAAATGTACGAGCGTTCAAGTGAGATTGATGGGCTTTATAAGTCGAAAAATCAATTTATAAATTCCAAATAAAGCAATTTGTTCATTTTAGTAAAATTCAACAAAGAAACTCTCAATTTTTCTCAAGTTGATTCAATCAATGTAAAATAGTTTTTTACGATTTTCCATATTTAAAGTTCATCTACATAAATTTCAAGAGTTTTTGTCGAGCTTAAATCTGCAAAGGTCTTAAACACTGTAAAAAAATACATAAACGAGCCGGGGACACGATTTAGATTTACAATCTATGAAATGTAACAATTTATTTTTGCGCTTTTATGTGTATATTAAATATTGAATTTATGCAAAGACCAATGCAAAAGTTTATCTTTTCATTTTGGGTAATTCCCTCTGTAAAAATCCATTATCTTTTCCAACCCTACTATTTAAATTGAAGATTATGTAAGATTTAATATTTTTCCCTACAAAAAAAGTCAACAAGACCACCGCTAATAGCATTCTACTCTACATTTACGTAATACAAAAATTAATTAAGATACTTACGGACATAAATATTAATCATCAACGTTGCTGGCAAACAGAATATTATCACTAAAATGTCAGCGACCGCTAAATTAACAATAAAAAAGTTTGTTACTGTCCTCATACGGGGTGATCGGAATACAACAGCAATTACAAAAAAATTCCCAACTAAGCCCACAGCGAAAACAACCAAATAAGCAACACAATAAACCACTGTCATGGCCATCGAATGCCTGTAGAAAGGGTCCGGCAAGAAGACCGATTCGGTGGCATTTAGCGAAGCGTTCATCACCAGTATAGCACCATTCGTTTTTATTTCAAAGACGGCCGTCTTCTGGATATCACTACTCTCCGTATGAGAATTAGTTACCAGGTCCAGGAAGTTATCTAAATATTCGGACGAGAGCATATTGTCTGCATCTAAGCGGTGGTAGATGATCGGTGGGCCCAACGTCGAACTGCTGCTTGCCGCGCGTCTTCGTAAACCATTAAAGTACTCCTCTTCTTCCAATTGTAAAGCATTCAGATCCACCAGAGAATTTGCCTCTAACATGGAAACGCTTCGCAAGTCACCCATTTACAGAACGGAAGTAGTTGGTTAAATGCGCTTATTTTATCAGTTCATCATCGAAAATTTTTTTATTGTTAATTATTTGAAATGAAAAAAAATGTTTAGGCGCGGATATGAAGAGTTTGCACGTGTGTTACTTTATGAGGGATGGAGAACCGACGCGCAACACGAGTCGGATGAAAATGTGGCACCGCGACGCACAGCATCGCGATGCAGTTGCGTAGGAGGAGGTGCTTTAGAAGTTGTTGGCGTCTTAACGGCAAGCGGCTGCGCTTATATTCCCGTACTTTTAACCAAAAAGCAATAAGACATTTTAAGTACGAGTTGCAATATTAATATTGTGAAAAATGTGACATTAATATGGGCGTATTAATTTTTTTGGCACACTCTCCTCTAGACGAGTGTGAAATCGGATAAATAGACCGTCCTCTGTTAGACACATTTTTTTTTCTATTCATATAGAAACAGAAAGGAAAATTATTTAATTGTCGTTTAGAAAAGCCGTAAATTTCTTAGCACGCTCTTAAAACGAAGCGAACTAGGTACTGTTATTTCATTAATTATGTGATTTACTTTTGTAATTCCATTGAATTGGAAAACTTTGCCACACATATCAGTATTTAAGCGAAAGTTTTTACCGTTTTTCCAATGACCAAATGGTGCTGTTCACCTTATTTCCTTTATTGTGCCAACGTGTTGGACATTATTTATCATTTCAATTGGTTTATTTAAAAAAACTTTTCATATTTAATATCGGTGACACACTCATTTCGGCCCTTATCCCTTATCTTTGTGTTTTTTATTTAATTTCATGTTTTTAGTTAAAGCGTCTCTCGGTTTTTCGCAAAGTAATAATAAAGTATTTATGTGTTTTTTCATTCTGTTAACGTCTCTGTTTTGTACCAAAAACTTTTAAACAACAAAACAAACTGTGTTTGGATAAAGATCAGATATTAAAGAAAGAATGGGCCCTCGTCGCTCATTTCCTTTAATAAAGTGGTCGTTATAGAAATATGGAAAAAATTATTGATTACCATCCATCAGCACTTTAGTTAGGTTTTTATTACTTTTCCTCATTGACTGAAAAATTAATAAACGTGTGAAAGGGACAAGGTGCTTGTAACAGACCTGCCCTAACAAGGATTATAGTGGTACTATTAAAAACGGTGCAGTGAACTAAATAAAAGCCTTGTACACATCACTTTTTTTGATTGATTGTATTTCGAGGAGCTCCTTTATGATACAGCAAACAACCATTTTAAAAGTAAATAAATCATACCCTCTTATACGCATTTTGGCCAGAATAAATATATGTAAATAAGAAGATGTATGTTTACATGTTTTCATAAAAAATCGATCCACACAATATGCCCATCGGAAAGGGAGATTCGCGTTTCATTTTCAGGGCCATTCAGTTTCTCTGAAACGATCTGTGAATCCATTTTTCCTTGCAAGATTTTTGCTAACGTTTTAGTATTAATTCAATTATAAGACAGACATCTCTAAGCCTGTCTATAAATATTTAACGAAAACCGTTTTTGTCTCTTTAGTCTTTAGTCCGTTGAACTTTACATTAATTTACAGGATTTCGTAATACTGAAAAAGAGACCATCATTGATTCAGCATCAGAGTGCAAGTGTTTACGTTAAGTGAAATGGAAACTCTTAAGAAATGGTGTTTTTATGTATAGAAAAAATAAATGTTGCGTAAAGCCTCCATTCATTCCAGTCTGGGGTGAATGAAGGCCAGGAATTCCTTTTATAAATGTAATTATTTTATACTTTTTGTTAGGACCTTGACGAGAAATCTCGTTTATTAAGATCCATAACAAGAGTGATCTGTTTTAAAAAATATTTTCATACAAGAATCTAGTTTAATGTTTTAAAAATGTTACTTTTGGCCTGCAAGCCTCGAACTTGGCACAATACAATTGGAGACACAATGTCGACATTCGAGGGATCCATTCATGTGCATTTCAACGGTCGGAAGCTGGACACAACTGCATGGTAAACGGTCAAGGTTCGCCCTAATGTAATTTGTTCTTCTTTAAAGTTTCAAACACACATAGTCTGAGACAGTTTAGAATTATGTTTAAGGTACATACACATAATGCCTGTTATATAAAAGTTTTGACTTTCAAAACTCGTAAAAAGCTCACTGGTGTTTCGCTGATTCGCATCGCTAATTTTATGTATAAGATGTTATTATTGTTTAATCATATTAGAGTTAACTGCCGCCTTATAAAATAGTAGTTTATGCAAGCGTAATAAATCAAAAGTAGAATGTCTCAATTTAAATACAAAAGTGTTTTCAATGACTTTATTTTGACAGGAAAGATAAATTGATCCATCGTAAATTTTTATATATTACAACATTTTATGAAGTGAATTACAAGTAAGTTTTAATATATTCTAGGTTTTTATTGAATTATAATGCGCAAAATGAGCAGCTTTCTTCTCGGTTTCCTCTCCCTCACAAATACATTATCCTAAAGCTAAACCTGCTGATTTGCCAACAAGACTGTAGAAAAAACGCAAAGAGGTCTATTTATAATTATGTGTCTACTGTTTAGTTTATATATCTAGCACGACTATTCCCATGGAAAAAAGCATTACACTGATTGTGGGAGAGATTTCAGCATCAATGTAATTTTTCTCAACACGCATATGGTTTTCCTTAATGAAGCACACAGTATCTTAAATAATAATAATAATTATTTACTTTATTTACAAAATTACATCATAAAATACATATTTACATGTAGATAAAACATATATTGCACTTAAGGCCATTGAATGTAACATCAAACGAGCTTTTCTTGCTGTAATGCTCCAAAATACTCGAAAGACCGTTAACTTATCATATACTTCTATTAGTTCTTCACAAAATAAAATCTAACAATTAAATTTGACTCTTATTTACAAATTGGTAACTTTTTACATAAAAATAATGAGGTGCTGTTTGGAAAAAAAATGTAGCGTGAAAGTGCGAATGACAAAATAAATAGCAAAATAATTCAAGGATTAAGTGGACAGGTCATCATAAGTCGTTCAGTGGACCGACGGAGAGCTGACGGCCCCGGAATAAAAATAGCAGCGGGTGCTGCTGGTAGATGTGTGAGTGATTGCATTCGATGTAGTCCCCCAGGATGAACAATGTCCTCGGTTATGGATCTGTTCCGTGACCTCCTCTGTGCCATATTTTTACCCGACGTCGGTGTCATTTGATGAACTGACGTTTCTCTCGATTTCCTATGCGGAACGGACTGCAACGAATCCTCGTAGCTGAAAAGCACCGTAAAAACGTTAAAACATGATAAAAACGACAAATTTTCCATCATACTTGCTGCTGTCTTCCGAGGACTGACTAGAGGACTGACCACAATGGCAATGCAGAACGCCATCCACAATACCACTGTCCTGTCCACTGGAGTGTATCGAAGTGATAGACTTTTCCAGACACCCTGAACTCCTAGATCGCTCTCTGGTTTCCCGCAAAGGCTGCTGTCTCCTACCAGACGCCATTCTAGGACAGGTACTGTCGTGCCTTAATGGATATCCTGATGGAGAGGTTGTCATCTCAGCACCAGTATAATGCAAAGCCTCACCGAAGGTGGACGGAAATAGGCCAGATTTTCCTAAAGCGCTGATCGTATAGCCCATTGGCTGAGCGAAGCTTTTCTGCAGAAGCCTAAACCACCGAAATATAATTGAGTAAAAGTCCCTGCTTTCGCTTGTCAAAATTGTTTTACAATAAATCGCAGCTAATATAGACGTTAGCATTTCAAATGGTTTTTATTGGATGTGAGAGAAATTGAGTGGAAAATCATTCCTTTTAGCGCGTCTGCCGAAAATTGCCTAAGAAAGGGGAATATTGCTTACCTTCTCTTCCTTCTTCGTACACATATAACGCAGATTGCGGTAGCCAAAGCACCGACAAACACCACACAACCTAAAATGACCACACCAATTTCCAAGGAGGAGAGAAGGACACGCTGATTACGGGCATGATTTCGTTCCACAATGCCATTGGCCACTGCTAGCACTTTGGGTCCCTCTAGACGTTTCTCAATTTCGGTGTGTTTACGTTGGAGAACTCTAAAGGACAGCAGACAGGTTTATTTGTGTTTTAAAATACATTAAAAATGTGTGCGACTGCTTACTTTTGTAAGTGGTCCATATCGACGACGGTGTTTAGCAATGGATCCACAGCATATAAATACATGTCAGTGCTGTAAGTGGAAAAAATTTCCTTTAAATGACATCTTTTGAAATATGATACGTTTTTCGGTCTCTTTTTATCTCAAGTGTTATGGTTAAAGAGAAATTTATGTTTTGCCGGCCAACGGCATGTACAATATATGTAAAAAGGCCGATGTTATTATCCATTTTGACTAAAAGTGGATATGATTATAGCATTGCCCCAAGGAAAATTCGCCCTCTTACATCATACATCTTGCTTATTCTTATGAGATAAAAACATTGTCGAGTTTCCACTTGAATGGACTTGGATCTCTGAATGGGCAATAGTTGTTGAAATTTTTCGTAAACTAAATGTCTTATGAAATCTAAATTATTAATATTTTTGAGGGTTACCAACACGGGTTATAACACCGTCTAAATTGGAATCAATAAATAAAAAGACGACGGCATTTTTCGACGAAAGATTGAAATAGCGAAGACTTCTATTTTTTACTGATAAAAAAAGGGGATACTTATCAATGGAAATAATAAAACCGTTAACAGAGGAAAAAAAGCAAGATTTATTAACTTACGCGCTGCTATCAATTTGGTTTCTTTCTGTGTGTGGTTCCAGTTTTCGAATTCGGATGTCGAATCCTGTTGCATTATATAAGGCCCTATATATAAAAGAAAAAAGACAGTGGAATTCGCATCGTGTCAATAAATTTCATCGCTTCTCTCACATCAGAGCTTGAATATATCAATAAAAATAACTTACATTGTAATATTTTCCATACTTTTTTCTACTTCAGTTGGTTTTAAGCCCATTACCATGACAAGTTGCTTTTGTTCATCCAACACGTAGACCTGTTTAAGATTGATTAAAATGTTATCAGTGCTTTAGAAAGGGCAATAATCATATAACTCATATTTGAAATAGTTTAATCGAACTGATTACAAAACGTTGCAGCAAATTTTGAAAACTTTGATGAGGTATCAAACTTTATTGGATGCCTCGTATAGTTTAAACTATATAAATATTGGTTTTATGACACTTACAAAAACATTAGCTATCGACGATTTACCATCGTCGGCACCACGGCGATCCGTTGCTTTTACATCGAAACCATAAACTTTACCAGCATCCCTAACAAAGTTCGCCACTGTTCGAACCTGGCCAGTAATTGGATCAATAGCGAAGCGTCTAGTTGCCTCATCAGCTCTACTCAAAATTTGGTAGCGAACTTCGCCATTTAGGCCCAAATCGGGATCAGTCGCCTATATTTATTGAAAATTCTCTATTAGTAGATTGCACTTCTCTTCTTTGTTTTTTTGTTGTTTTTATTGTTTTTCATAAAACAAACAAGCAGAAGTCGAACAAATTAGCTTAAACGCGATACTTTTTGTTTATATCAAAAATAAATGGTTTCCTTATTTTCGGGTAAAAGCTATTTAAAATAACGAAGATTACCTGCAATCGTATTATCTGGTATCCATAATTGGCAGTTGCAGGCACAGCAGCAATAATGGGCTTCCCTGTGATGGTAAATCTAGGCACATTGTCGTTCACGTCTGTTACTCGAACAATTACCTTGACTTCGTTAAGACCTGCCAAAAAGAATTCGCACAGTAAAGTTTCAGGAACACACATAAAAAAACACTTGTACCACGAGCACAAGAATATGGAAATTTTTACGAAAAGGGGTTGAAAATAGTTCATTGTTTAAAAACTACTTAAAGTCTCCTTCCGTAAAAACTTTCTAATCCGAGTTTAAGTGTTTACCTAAATTTCCAAGTCGTTCATTAGTGACCGGATAAACCATAACAGTCATGTCTCTCCCAACTTTATACTGCTCTAATCGAATTATCAACTCGTATAACGTCCTTTTTTCCCTGTCTGGGCTCTCAATAATATATAATGAACCATTGCGCGGATCTATACGGAAAGTTCGTTTCGCATTAAAGTTTTTACTATTGTCTACAATGCTATATCGCAGTTTGTGATTCTTATATGGCTCAGTGACGTTCAATGTAAGTAGTTTTAAGGGTACTGGAACATTCTCCTCCACTTCCACTTCGTAATATCTGTGTGCGAACACTGGCCGCTCTATACTCCTGATATCCTCTGGCACATCAATAACATTTACAATTAATAGGGCCGTAGAACTTAAACTTGGCGATCCCAGATCAGACGCAACTATTGAAATATTGTGCATCTTTTCAGTTTCGTAATCGAGTTTCCCAATTGTGGTGACGACACCCTCTTTAGAGTCGATAGCAAATAGGTTTTGACGGTTCTTTTTGTATGGTATATCGAACAAAATTAAACCATTCCCATTTCCAGTGAAATCAGAATCATTTGCAAATATTCGAGTCAATGGTGTACCGATTGGACTATTTTCAGCTGCTGTTGCATAATAGACGGGAATCTTCTCTTGATAGTTATGATTCGAGTAGGTTTTTGCTTCTGGATTCCGTAATAAATCATCGTAACCGTAAAATGTAGGTGCATTGTCGTTTATATCCAATACATTTACTTCAACATTTACTGAACTACTTAAACTCTTGCCATTCGATGGATTATCTCTTGCGACAACAACAAACGAGTATTTATCCTTTGTTTCCCTATCTAATACACCATCTACACTTAATAATCCCGTATACGTTGAAATTGTAAACGGAATCCCATCTTTATCGTCCTTATTCTTCTCAATTTTGTACGTTATATTGGCATTTGTGCCAAAATCGGAGTCCATCGCTTCAATTCTCCCTAATACGTTGCGAGTATATGACGCTTCTTCTGCATCGAAATTGTACCAAGACTTTTTAAAGACAGGCGGATGATCATTCACGTCCTTGACCACAATTCGCACTAATATATGGTCTTTCAGACCTCCGTTGTCAGTCGCTGAAATATTTAACCGAAACTCTGATTCTGGTGGCAAAGTCCTTGCAACTGCAATCTCGCCATATGTTGGATGCACCATAAAATACTGAATTATGTGAAACGGTTCAGTGGACGATTCGTGCGGAATGTAAGTTTCGGAAACCATTTCATACTTAATCATCGCATTCTCGCCTGCATCTTTATCCTCTGCTATTAATTTAATAACGGAACTGCCGACTGCTACATCTTCCGGGAGTGAAACAAGTGGCGACATTTTCTCTTTGGCCCTTTTCGCTCGCATATAGGCCTGTGTCAGGACGAAGACACCGGGTGTTGCGTTACGCATCTGCTCGAAATGGCCCACCCGGTTACCGGACGCATCGTATTCGAGTACCTCAACACCTTTGCCCGTATAAATGATAAACTGTAGGAAATTTGGTGCATTATCGTTCTCATCCTCAATGTGTATAGTTAATTTTGCTTCACTAGAAAGTTCCCCTTTGTCTTTTGCTACTAAACGGAGATTATATTGACTAGTTTGTTCCCGGTCCAATGGCGTATCAGCACTTATAAAATATACTTTGCCCGTATTTTTATCTAAACGGAAAAATTCACTTCCATTACCGAATATAGTGACTGTGAATTGTCCATTCTCTCCAATATCGTTGTCGCTCACATGCACTGGATAATTTAAATCAATCTCAGTACCGGATTTGCAGTTTTCAACCACTTTTCCTTCGTAATTCGGACGCTCGAATAACGGCTTGTTGTCATTCTCATCGTCAACATATATTGTCACTTGGTAAATCCCTGTACCACTTATACTGCCTTTGTTGTACTGGGCGATTACTGTTAAATGATATACGCTACGCTCTTCGCGATCGAGTGCTTTCTGTGTGTACAATGTGCCATCGGTTGTGATAAAAATGTGGTCACTAACGTCTTTCTGGTTCGCAATGGAAAATTTTAGGACTGTCGACGTGGCATTTTTGAAACCTAATCTCCCTATCAATACATTCGGATGATTTTCCTTCACGTGATATTCCATCGGCGTTGTTCCGCTTCTATAAGAAAAAAATTAATCAAAAATTAATGATCATTTGTTCATAATCCTTAATTACTTCATTAAAATCGTCTTTTCATCTTGAGGATCGACAACGTGAATAGTTACATTTGTAACCAATGAAAAATCTCCCTTATTATCTGAGACAACCGCTTCAAAGTCGTAATTTTGTCGATCGAATCGTGATAATGCATCGACAACTGTAATTGTTCCCGACTTCTCCTCCACAGCGAAAGGAACTATAAAATAAAGACAGATTTATAAAATAATTCAAGAGGGATTTGCACTCTTCTTACCCCCCTCGTGGTAACTATGCAATAAATCAAACATAATTTTCTTTTTTTCATGCGGTTCGCTTATTCGAATCTGTCCAACACTTGTGCCAACTTCCACATTGCCACCAACCCAGAACTCATAAGGGGCCCCAATGAAATCGGGCAAACCATTCGAATTTGAGGCTGGAAAATAAATTTTCCAATTAGATAGAAAGGAATTCACAAACCCCATCTAGTCCTGCGCCGCAGGACCATCGAGTTTTCCATGTAAAAGCGAGATGTCGCCTGAAAATTACCTTTAATGGACTGATCCTTAACTTCAACAGCCACCACAGCCAAAGAGGACCTCTTTTCGCTCGGATTTATCGGCTGGTCAGTGGCTTCAATAAAGGCCAGATGTCTGCCAGGCGGAAGAGGTGCTTGAGCGACCGTCAATCTTCCAGTTTTCGAATCAACATAAAACGGAACCGAATTGTTTGACGTACTTTGGATCGCATATGAAACAATGCCATTTCGACCCAAATCAGGATCGATAGCATGCACTTGTCCCACAAACTCTCCTCGGGCCGCCTCACTGCTGGCAACAAAGTCGTACAAATTGGTTGGTATAAAAGTCGGATTATTATCATTCGCGTCTAATAATGTAACTTCAATGTTGACAGAGGAAGCGCCCAGTTTACTGGAGACTACACTGGGAACTTTTTCCTTTGCATATACACGCATTGTTATTGTAGCGCGTTTCTCACGGTCCAAGACATTCTGATCTCTAACCTAAAGAGGAAACAGATAAGGGACAAATATTCAATTAAATATTCATTTAATCTCCTTTGAATAAATTTCAAAGAAACATTCTACACACCGTCAGCCATCCAGTTCTTGTATCGAGAGTGAAAGCACCACTCTTGTCATCCAATTGGTAGGAGAACTCCGCATTGTCGCCTTGATCCTGATCGCTGGCCACAATTTGCAGGACACTGAAACCGTTTGGCAGGTTCTCCACGATGCTAATATTGTAAAAGTCCACTTCAAACTCGGGAAGATTGTCGTTTAAGTCAATCACTTCGACCTCGAGTCGGGCCACCCCCGTTTTTGTGGGGTTGTCAGTCTGGGAGGCTTGGATCTGAAGGACAAATGTGTTTCCCGGCAAGGACCGCTCTGAATCCAAGTCAATTTCGCGTTCCAGAAATAAGCTGCCGTTTACATGGTCGAGCCAAAATAAGTGTCGCTCATTGCCGGCAATAATGTCATATCGGATGGCAGAGTCGAGGGCCAAATCTTGATCGAAAGCGTAAATTGGTGGATTGAATTTCAGTTCCTGATGTATCCGACCACCCTATAATAAGCGAAGCATTCTTTTGCGTAACACTTGATTGGCATCGTGTGCAACATTTTAACGGATATTGCACTTCATTTGTCAATGTTAGTAAAGGATACTTATATGCGGATATCAGTGGAAGTGTACTGTTTTATTAATGTCTTTTATGAAGACATTACACAAGATAATGTTGCAAGTTAAAGTTCATTGAAATCGTTACACTTTGCAACTTACCATACGGCAATTATCAAAGCTATTACATCCACATATGAAGAGTTATAATATTATATTTATTATCATAAAAATCTAAAGTGCATTACGGTGTATCAAATTGCATTTTTATATTACTGTTAAATCTTTTTTAACTGTATACATTCCAGATTTATGATCCACATAAGATGTAAAAATATTTCGTGAAAAATTATTATTAGACAAAGATATATCTTTATATCGTTGCAAAAAACTGTTTCTTGCAATTTGTAAGAAGAATGTGAATGCGTTAATGTTTCAACAAAGTGAAATTAAGTCATAAAAGCATGTGGATTTTTTCAGGAAATTTATTGCTGCGTATATGTAGAAAATAATACAATTGACTACCTGCTCTTTTACATTCAATTTCCTGCAAGTGCAAAAGGTAACAAGTAACGACTTTAATTCTAGTATCTCGTGCTGCAACATTGAATCTTTTTATGTTTTAGCTCGTGTTAAGTGAGAATTAATTCCATGTTATTGTAAAAGAGTTCAACAAGACGTTAAGAAAACAGACACTCGATGATGATGTGTCACGGAAAACGGTCTTAGAAAATGAAACGTTCGTCAACAAGTATTAGTTTTAGAATGTAGTATAGGAAATTGCGATTGGTAAATGTTTTTACTTCAATTATACATACATATGTTCGAGTAAATCATTTTGATTGTGGATTAAACGTAAAACAATTTAATATTTACCCACGATATGATTGTCTAGAGAAAATATAATAGTTATATATCGCATACTTTTAACGATATTAACGCAAATTAGAACTCGTTTTTCACTTTCATATATCTAATCGGTTTCTTGAAATTTAATTGCATTTTATTAATGATAAAAATTGAGAAAATCGCGCAATAAAATACTTTCACTCGAATAAAACTTACAGTAATTGGGTAAAATTCATTAATTTTCGTCCGGTAGACACCCTTGGTGAACTTCGGTGCCAGATCATCATTATCATTGACTTTTATGTAGACTGTGGCGTTGGTACTTTTCGGTGGAGTGCCTCGATCCTAATAAAAAGCAATAATCAAATAAAAGAGACTCATGTTAACATTAATTAACCAGTCATGCATGGTTTTTATGTGAAACTATCAGACATTTTACATAACAATAAGAAAAAATAAATAAAATCGAGTTAATGAATGCGATTCAATAAGCAAAAATTGAACCCAACGGAAATATAATAAACACCACAACAAAAGTAAAAAGTCATTCATTGGTTTAAACCTTAAAAGTTTAACACGCTTTCTAAACTAGCAAATTTTTTTCTTACTGTTAATTGTTTCTTCTTCTTTAAGGTTCAAATCATTCAAAATATATAAAACATTATGAATGACTTCTATTTTTTTATTATTATGTGCCAGCACGAATTTGCATTGTATAAATTATAAAGTGTAATAAATTAATTATCCAAACATTTTCACGAACGTTTATAATTACATAAGAACACATTTTTAAGGGAATTAATTAGCTACAGAGCATATACACGTTTACAATTGTCTGTTACTCATTTTAATTTCGTTTTACTTTCTATGCTGACATAATAATACATAAGGACTTAATTAAGTGTAAACATTGTCCTCGTCTCTCTGTTGCCACACGATGACAACAATAAATTCAATAATATTCCATCATCAGACAATTTACTGCTATATACACGCAATTATTACATTTTATATCATCGACATTGTGGATGGGAATGAAAAATGTTTCCTTTCGCTTTTTAAAAACACTCACAGTTACAAATAATATCTATTTTTGATGCACGACTTACTGATGCGGTTATTGTTAATAAGAACTCTTTGTCGCCATTATCAAAGTCAAGAGATTTGCGAAGAATGAGGAAGGCCTGATGGCTGCTCTCCAGTGCAAATTTGCCCAGTTCATTTCCTGCCACAATTGCATATTGCACATCGGAATTTGGTGTGTTTGGTTTGTCACGATCAATTGCCCGAATGCCTCTGAAGATCGTCAAGCCTAAGAGGAGTCTTATGAATTTCTGAAGCGCATTTTTCTCCGTCTTAAAATTCACTTACCCACCGGCGTGAGTTCGTCGACGACGATCTTGTATGGGGCTCCTTTGAAGACGGGTGCATGGTCGTTCACGTCCTCCACATACACGGTAATTGATAGAGAGGATGTAATCTGCATACAAAAAGAATCATTTGCATCTCTTGCTAGTGTTATGCAAGGCAATGGAATTTATGGGAATTTGTTGTGCTGTTGCGGTCAAGGTATTCCATACTGAAATGATTGCTGTTAATCTTAATGGAGATAGAAGAGTAAAAATCGCGCTTTAATTGTGGGATGAATTGTATTATAAAATTCGTTTAAGTGTGCCATTATAACTGTCCTCTATGTAGGCATATGGGTTTGGTGCTTTTATCGATTTATAAGCAAGTTAATTTTACATGTACGCATTTCATTGTCTAATAAATTGAATTTAAATGACGATGGAATCTGAAATACGATACGATTGTGTGATAATTTGCAGACATTTGTTAAGCGCACACAGCGCGCATTCTGTGAAATGGTTTTAAATCGGTTTATAATTTGCTGCATTGTTATGGAAGATTATTCGAAGTTAAGTTTTGATTTGGAATCAATGACACACTGACTTCATTGTATTTGATTTTAATAATTCTTAAAGAGTTTAACGGAAGATGCGCCCATTTCTTTTCACTTACTGTATCTTCGCCATCATCATAATCGCAGGATACTTTAAATTTGAGCACATTGCGAGGATTTTCGGTATCGACAAGGTCCTCCAAAGATCTGGCTAGCAGTAAAGAAACAGTTGTCCGATTAACATCTCTGTACGTGAAATAATGGGCATCTTCTTCCTGCGAACACAAATCACATTGATGAATTGTTTTTTCTTAGCTTTTAAATGTAAATTTCATGTACTTTATCAATTGGTTGTATAACCAGATTGTTTCTAGGATGAACTTGGATCTTGAGGACTTCCTGTCCAACTTTCAGATTCTCCGGAACACGCACGAAACGTAAATATTCGCCAAGTGGATAGAATTGGCAGCCTGAAAAACGTCAAATCGTTTTAACTTAACAGTATTTTAATTGAAGAAAAAATTCTATTTAAATAAAATTAGATAAATTGTCGATTTATTAGAGTGCAACAAACACATCTACAGTAATAAATAGAAAAATGTTTGTGTTCCTCTTTGTGTGTTAGGTGAACCATCAAGGTTGTGGATATTAGAGAAAATCTAACAAGAAATAAACAAATCGTTGGAAAGGTAAACAACGAGGTGCCATTGAATTTTTATTTAGAGCTTAAATGCAAGATTTAATTAGTTTAATTGTTCAGTGTGCACAGCATTATAATGCTATCGGATATTAGGATCGAGGATCTATTTAAATACTGGTATTATTTTGCTTTTATTAGACTACTTTCATTTCTCTTCGAGCAAAAGAGTCCGTTTCCGAATGTGAACTGGAGAGAAAACAACGAGAAGAATCCAAATGTGGAACAGAGTCTCTATTTTGTGTTGTTTATATATTTTGAATAAACAAAAGCATTCTTGTTTAAAGAGGTATATTACTTTTATTTTTTATATAGCTAAATTTACACTTTTTATGCACACTAACCCAAAAAATCTCTTTTGAAACAATAAGTCATCATGACGAAACAACTAGCTTCCTTTCTAATTAGTTTCCACTTCATTAAATATGATGTGTACTGTGTCATCCAAATGCAAACGTGTAATTTTCGGTTTCAAATACAAAACTTACGTAATGGATTTTAGGCAAAATGTGTTAATGACAAAATATCAGACAGCGTTTTATGTGTGTATTGGAAACATGAATTCAATTGCATAATATTATACTATGTTTATGTTAGAGGAAATCATTGCATACATAAAACGCCGTTTAATTGATTGTCTTCCTTATGCAACGTCCTTTTTGGCAATTGATTTGTTTGTATAGGATCGAATGCCTCTGGTATGGAGGAAATAAATCCCATCAGATATACATAACTAATAGTAATAAATAAAAACTGCGATGATCATTAGAAATGAACTAATAATTTTCTATATTCATTTAATTAAGTTTTTATCGGCAGACTCTTTAAGGTAATCATTACTTTTTTTTATATCTAACGGAGTGTAAATTGGAAAATTGTGGGAATTAAAGTTAATTGCATATTATTGACTTATCAGGTTATATTAATTTTTTGGGTATCAACAAAAAGAGATTGTGTTCCAGCCATAAATGGTTATGTCATCATTTTCTGCATTTTAATCTATTTTTAATTTTTGTTTCAAACGGAAAAAAGACAATGCAAAAACCGTTTCTGGGGCAGTTGCGCCATAATTCCGATAAGAAAATCCTAAACTCATACACTAATGGAGGAAAGTGTACATACATCAGCGAGAACTTCTCTATTTGGCATAAAAGTGGGTACTTGGAGGCTTTCACAAAAGAACCACTGCAATATCTGATGTTATAATACTTCATGTAGAATTAATGGTAACATATAGGTACCTACTTATATGCGGCATTATTTAAATAATTAAATTTCGTAACATTGTCATTAAAAATATAATGTAGCATCTTTTTTATTATGATGACGAAGTACGTTTCTTTAATAAAATCGTCATGGTATATTTGACACACTAACAGACGTCTACTGAAATACCTTTACCTACTAACAACATAGGTGTCCGTTTAATTTTTTCCTGTAAATTAAGCGCAAATAATAAAAGTTTCTTATATGCAGTCTAAACATCCACTCTGCAGACACCTTATGGTACAATAAAATTTAATATAAATTTCTTAATTACACTATTTTTTTACAATAGCCATTATGTAACGGTAAGAAGTCGTAGGAAAGTAATAATTATGATTACTAGTTTGACCATAAAATATGCAAACGATAACGATACGGTTGATGATGGTATACACTTGAAGCCGCCCAGACACCCCATGAATTGCGACCGTTACAAATAAAGAGCAAAATCGCAATTATGTAACCGGAAACAAGGAAAAAATCCTTACTTAATGTATACATCAATAATTTTCTGAGTACAGTAATTTCGTTAATAAAAATAACAATTTACAAATTTTAGTTTACGTGGAAAATCATTCGCTTGAGACGACATTGTACACATTTTAGATATATCGTTTAATTTTTCACTTAACATTCTAATAATAGAGTGGTTCTACAAGTCGAATTGGTAATTACAGTATTTACAAGTGAAGCACACGTTCGCTTAGCACAAATTCGCCTTATGGGCATCAGAAATTTTAATATAACACACGAGAATTACTATAATTTCGCTTCTTAGACATTCCAACTCGAACATAAGTATCTATTGTCAATTGCTTGTGGCTTAATAATTCCTTTGAAGTGTTGAAATCAGTGGCATACCTGACACAGTACCCAGCTTGAAGCCCTTTCTTGGCACTCTTATAGAGAACACCATCACCGGCTGAAAGACGAGTGTAATTTAGTTATCAATTAAAGTAAATCGAATCCTGTCATCTTGACAAGTGCATTGATACTGAGACTCCTAATGAACCCTTTACAAAATCGTCTCTTTGTGGTTGTTGCATAAAAATATTGCGGTCCGTTAGAAAAACAATTTCTTCTACTATCGATTAGCTTAACGATGCGGTTAGCCGAATGATGGATTTTATAATTTTTTACTCATTCTCAAAGATTTACTAATCCATTTTGGAGTTTTTTTCCTGAAAGAATCATTGTTTCTTCTTATAGATGAAAAACTAATCGTTTAATATTGTCTCATAGCGTTTAAAATCGGTGCAATTTACCATGGGATACGGTTGACCAGCTCGAATTATTCAAACCAGTCTCTACAATTAAATGTATTAAACAAAGAGGTTAGCATATTATTAAAATTTGATTGATTGATAGCTTTCTTCACTTGATTTATGAATAGTTGTTCTCTGTAAAGACCATTCGAAAGAAAAAAAAAACTGGTACGAATAATTTTTCGTATTGGAATCGATAATAGCATTTATCGTCGTATATATATAGCTCTTTTCATGGGAACTGGCTACTTGCAGCTGATTTTAAAACTAGATCATAAACTTAACTACTTGGAAACGCGACTCTATATTAAAATGAGATAAAGAGTACGAATCTGTGCTAGTCGTGATGAAAGTATCAGCAGAATGTGTTTATGAAAAGGAAGTTTGCAAGGATAAATCAATACTTAGACTTTATTAGTCTGCTCCATCAACTTGTACTTTCAACCGTTTATTTACCATTAACTTGGGTGTGTATGTTGAATCTAATTAGACGCGTTAAGCGCTAATCGGTATGTAAATGGGATTTTTGCCGATCTTGATTTTATGCAGAGAAATCGATTTTGTCATTGGAGCAATATTTATAAAATATTTTTCTTTATTAATTTATTAATTATTTTAATGAATGCAATGTTAATTATTACACTTCTTGACAAGTGTATCCGCTGAATAACTCAGAACGATTCTTTCCGTCAAAACAGTTTTTTCTTACAAAAATTATAAATGTATGTATATTGCCACATAATAATGCCCTAAACCATGACATTTCAATGTTTATTACAATTTAAATGCAAAACAAGATTTATATATCCAACATGTTTAGTTTTTCTATTAGGTATAACACAAGTGCAGTAATTATTGTTTGTCCCCATTTTCTTTCTAATAATACCTTTTAATTCACTCTAGTGCATAAGATTAAGCTTCCTATCTACAGGCTAGGTTCTTTTCATAATAATTATAGTTAAAATAATAATTTGAATATAAAATGCATCCGGCATGTTCGACATAAACATACACACAACTTTCGCTGTATAGAATTGCGCTTTTCTGTTTGTTATGCATTTTTCTACATACATATGCATATATGCACTTTTTCTCGAAATTTTTCCAACAAAACTAGAATATTAGCGATTTTATTATGTAATTGTTTGGAAAGGATTTACACACACGTTTCAAATTGCATTATAGTTTATAGTACATTAAATTGTAGGGCAATAACATGACGATGTTTGGTCAATTTTTACGAAATGGTGTATTTAATTAATCGTTTAATTGGAAGAAGTTGCGTCTGGTTACAAAAGTATTTGTAAATTTGAATTATTACATATTGGCCGTAAGTCACGTTTATTCGGTTTCCTACTGAGAAGCAGTCGTAATTATTCAAAGAAAAATTAAATTGTCCCTGAAAAAACTGAAAAGGAATCACTCACCGTGTGTTGAATGCAGAATAGCAACCACTATGATCGTGATGCTTCTCCAGATCATTATAACCAATTCATCTGATCTATATGTGAAATTTTTCTGTTTCGGGATTCATTCCTGCAATATTAGAGCCAATAAGTACCACTTCCTATAAGAGATGATCGCGTTGAAAGTAAAAGAAGCATAAAAAATAAGTTTCTAAAAGGTACTGGACTATAAAGTATGAAACGAAATTATATCTAATTATTTAATAAGAAATGAAAGTGCAAATAATTACAGCATGTTATTATAACAAAAGATTTAAATATTTGTCCGTTTTTGGCGGAAAATTCCAGGATAAAATGCTGTTTCTTCCTGAATTCATGTCAAGAGGACGAAATATGCACAACTGTTAAACTTGTTAATTGAAGTCCGTGAAATTCGTGAACATATGTAAGTACTTTTAAAGAAACAAAAATTTTGTTTACATTCATATTAATATTTATTGATTAATTAATGTTTTTTTCAACTCTTTTCATAGGCAATTTGCATAAAATTCACATTAAGACAAAAAGACTACTCTTCATAAGCCATATTGCTTTTGGTTTGTTTATGGAACAAAATTATAAATTAACAACGATGGCATTGCTGAATAATTAAAGAAAATGTAGACAAGGCATGTGCTGTTAAATTCCGTAGTAAAGCGTGTTTCCGGAACTAGTTTCTTTATGGGAACTTATTTTCTTAGCAAATTACTAGCTGTTTCGAGTTCGACAATTACGTACGTTTAAAAATATTTTTTCTCTAAATGCAAATGATTATACAAATGTCGTAATTGAAATAAGCACTGCAATTAGCTACTTAATTTTACCAAGCAGCGTATTGTGTTCCTAAACCGATGATACCAATCTTAAAGCCACTGACACATTTTTTTTCTTAATTTATCATGAAGTAACCTTATGGTGTTTTGAGATATTAATCAGTGTTTGGGTCAATTATGAGGCTTTGGAATTTGACTGATGAATTTTCACTTTATAGCCGCGGAGAAATAACGAACGAGTTTTAATTTGAATATAATTTTTGATGCTTCACACTTTATTGTCTTCGACGAAATCTCTTAGAAACTGCCCTATATTAGAATGAAAGGAAAAGACTTAAGAATTTCCCACGATTTTCAGTATACAAAAAGCAAACCGTACAAACTTCAGTTTTGATTATATGCAAATTTATCGAACATTAAAACTGCCTCTTCAATTGTATTGCATCTAACTCTTTTACAAGCAATTCAAATTTCTTAATTCTATTGTTCACTTGTGGAAAAACGTGTGTGGTACTCGTACCTGTTAATTTTGCATAAAACTGTTTAATACGCCTTATCACAAATTTTATTCGAAAACACAATCACTTTGATTTACTCGTAAACAAAACGTTTTTTAAAATCGAACTATCCGCAAACCTTTTGTACGGTACCGCCAATCTAACGCACTCTTCCACTATGGTTCAATGTACCAAAGGTACTATATACAAGAACAATTACGACTACTTCTATATACGCCAAAGAAGAGACCGGCGAAGCACCTGAAACACGTGGTGTTCGAAGAACAAGTGAAGAATAAGTTGATCACTGCTACAAGAACTTGATGGTCGGGTGAGAGTTAAAAGTTATGGTCACCACTACATTGAAATGTGCGTGTTATTTTTTCGATTGATTTCTTTTAAGTTCCACTTTATTATAAGAGTTGATGCCATTCCTTTCGCATCATATACACAACCTTATAATTTTATAAATTTTTCATAAATTTTTTCCACACCATCAATAGGTAACAAACGAAATTAGATCTGCCGTTATTAAAACCGTATATTTGAAAATACTGTTTGTAATATATTTATTTTTCAATAGTTGGAAGATGATTCAATAATAGTAATTACTATTATGATCTTGAAGTATGTTTTTCTAGAGCGGTGAACATTTTTTAATTATAATCATTATTTCATGGAGAGGCACTTTTCAAGTGGGAAAAGAGTGTACGAGATTTTTCTAAAGTGGGTGCTAGGAAGTAATGAAGTATTATTGAAACACTTTTATAATTAACAAAAGGAAGTAATTTATTATATAGTTTATAGATATGAGAGTGACATTTTCTTGTATTTTTGTTTATATTTTATTTACAATATTACTTTCTGCTTGTCGTAATGAATGGGTATGAAAAATTATGCACAATTTATTTATATTTGATACAAGTAGGTATTACATTATTAATAAAAACCGTTTATTTATTCATTAACATTTGCTATGTAAAAGTATGAAATATGAAATGCTTTTTACTTTCGTTTTCGTGCAGTTTTCCGCTCTTGGTATTCTCTGTGTGGTGAAAATTTCATGCAAAATTAAATAGAAAAAATGTATTGTATACAATTAAAGTTCAATGGCTTGCCTATGCAAAAATTTAATTCATTTTCATTAAATCAATTAGCTTAACTTGTTTCCATATACTCGTATTATTACATATGTAGATAGGAATACAAAGTTGTAATGCGAACTAATGAACCAACACTTTTAAAGGGTACGTTAGGTGATGGCTCTTAATGTTTATTATAATAGTGAAAACATTAGCCATGAAAGAAATGAATTATAAACAATTCTGTATGGTTACAATTTCATATTGTTATTATCCTCCATACAAAATTTTTATTAAAGAATAACACTTTTGTTTATAAACTGCTGAAAGTTAAACGAAATCATTTAGTTAAACCATTACGAATTTAATTAAAGTACTTAACGATAAAAAAATTTATTTCCCACGTTTTTCATTTTTATAATTGACTATTTTATTTTACGGAATTTAACATTGACCTAATACAATAAAATTTATTATTAGATATGTTGTAATTATATATATAAAATAAAGCACTGATTTATTTTCACATATATAAAGAATGTTAACAAGTCTTGTTGTACTTTCATTGTATGTTTGGAAATAATGCTTCAAAAAGATGGATAGGTTTAAAAATTTGTGAAATTTACGAGCTTGTAATTTGTTAGATTTTAGAAATTGCTTTGCAATAAATCATTACAAAACCGATTTATAAATTATTTAATTTTCATTCCAACAAGAAATACACGCATTTCAAGTAGCGGATTATGTTTCTTTTTTGTCCACAGAATTATGAATTGTTGTTACGATTTGCATCAGATTTATTAATGAGACGTGAATGTAATCATGCAAATTATCTGCAAAAACATGCAAAACCTACACAAAATTACAGTTAAAAATGAGCTTTTTTCAAAATGTGCATATTAGGTGTAAACATTTGTGTAATAACTAGAAAGTTGTTCGTCAATTTTTCAATATTTTCAAAATATTAAAAATCTTTGCAGGAATTAGCAGGAATAAAATCTAAGCGACACCTCATAGGAGTCTCTGAAATGAGACTTTTCTGCAACCATAAACTCTAAACGTTGGAAAGACTTGCTTAAACTCGATGCCAGCAGATGGCACAATACTTGTTCTTAGAACCGCGTTGAAAATTTGAAATCTTATGCAAAATAAAAGTGAAAACAATACTTTCCCTATTTCCACTAAAATGTTAAACAAGATTTTTCAATTAATCCCACGATAAATATCCTGACAAATCCAGTGTTACATTGCTAAAACGTCCAGTCGTAGGTAAAAGTGCAAGTGCAAATAATGAATACGGTATGAAACCAGAAAATACCAAAAACAAACTAACAAAAGTTTTAATTAAAATCAGTTTCAGATAACATTCTTATTGATTTTGGACGGTATTTTCGCGTTATCTAACACCCCACTAAGAACAATAGCGAAATATCGTCAGCCAGAACTTGTGCAGGCGTCTCGAAGTGACAAAATATTCTATCATCAATATCAACATCCGCAACCACCAGCATGGGATATTCACTATTTAAATGAGCTGAAAGGTGAATGACAAACTTAATAATAATATTTGCAAATGATTTGCATCAATTGAATCATTATTTATTCAGCAAATCCACTACTGGGTGCATTATTGGTGAGTTCATCTTTGGGTATTAGTCCAAAATCGACTGGTTTAAATCATCCTGAATTGCCACCCCTAAATCCATATATAGCCCTCCTTCTATCGCACTATGGAAGATATACGCCGATTTACGGCAAAGGAAACGGAATATATAGTTACGTAGCCGCAAACAATTATCATAACAATAAACCGTTTGGATCGTATAAAATTTATGAAGATGCGGACAGTTAATCAGTAGTTGGCACTTGAATGAAATTGTATCCATTTTATCACCTTTTTGAATAAAGTTACTTTCCTTTCAACGTAAATGCGTTTTATTTAAAGACCGATAAGAAAAGAAATGTCTTTAGGAACACGATACATAAAATCAATTTCAAATTAAAAACAGCTTGGACATAGAGAGTCTTCACATAAATCGGTAATATTTTGATTAGCAAATTTACTATTATGTTGAATAGTTACCTAGTACAAGCTTTATGACGCAAAGAAAACCTATAGATTTTTTCGAAAGTCAAGGTTCTTTTAATGATTACGGAGTCTGGAAGTCAATCCTATATTAGGCAAACTTTTGGCCCTCACTTATTTTATTTAAATATTGTTAATGTTAATTAATTAATCCATTATACCTACATCAAATGGAATATGAATACCTTATATGTAATTTGTATTTAAAAAATGTCCCTAAAATTTTATTTATTTACAATAAACAATAAATTTGTATATTTTTAATATACCTATATCGTTAATTTCGAAAACAATTACAAGTTCATTTATTCATGTCACTTAAACATTGTTTCTAGTTAGCAAAATTTCCTATTTATTTACCCTAAAAGCCATCAGTTGACGTTTTGTAAGCCAATGTACATTCGATATGGGATTCTCAACAGTTTTGGTTTAAAATATATTGGATTTGGAACTTCTGATATGAAGGACGTGTGGGATTTTGAACAGATGGATCTTTATACAAATTCATGTTTAACTTAACGCTGTTTGAATAAAAAGGCAAATTGTAGATATAATTACCTTTACTTTTGTAATAAGGTTTATTTTTATAGGCTTTTTCTATTATAAACTCAATTTAGCATTGCTAATCTAAACAGCAATTTTATCAATTAGCATCTTCAAGAATCGACACCGTCATATTTTCAGAACTCTATATAGAAAAAAGGTAAAACCTATCTTAATTCATAGGTAAATTTGTGAAAATTGTCTTTTCGTGGAGCTTAAGAGAAACCATTCATGTTGAGGTTTTACATAATTTATAAAATCCCGCAAAACCAACCATAATCAAAGCAAATAGCTTAATTTTCATTTAATGTATGAATGTCATGATCCATAAATAAATGATTAAATTTTGCAAATGTTCTAGTAATAATTTACCCAATCGCAATAATAACTCTTTATTTGAATGTGGACTTTGATAGAAAATCCATACTATTTCAGATATTGACTATTATAAAAGTTAATTCACACTAATTAATACCTACATGAAACGTGTAAGGTATCAACATAATCTGAAAGGTCAAAGATCAACAACAAATCCCCATTCTCGGGTCATTACTTTAGTTATAGGACAATGGCATTCAGGGATAAGTATTCTTTTGTAATGTTATGTCATCATATCGGCTATTATTATATAGACAATGTTTATTTGTATACACAGAGCCATACAAAAGGGAATACTAAAGTGGAATTATATTGTACGTAATGATTTATTTCCGCTTTTTCTAACTTTTAATTAAATTAAATTTAATACACTCTCGAGTGCATTGTAGAAGCTACTTTCAGACTCGTTTAAATACATAGTTATTAGGTAATTATACTTTAGTTAATTAATTCAAAAGCGTATATGTTCTTGCATGTAAATAGATTTCAAACGAGAGCTTTGAATCGACCTCAACCCCTGTTTATTCCACAAAATTTTCATATTTATTTAAAAAGCAGCTAGGAACAAAATAAATCATTATGTTATGCTTGTTTTGACTACTTTAAAAAGCAAGATAGCTATAAGGTGTGAAGTAATGTTTCCGGTGTTGATAGCTTTTTTCCGATATGCTTTTACTCTCTTTATATTAAAAACAAACACATTACTCGATGTAATAAGTTTTTCAGCAGCTATTAATTCATGGATGCTCTAAGACTGGTTTATTCGCCGACATTTTCAAGTGTTTTTCTCTTTAATAGAATATCAAGGTTGAAATGATATTGCGAAAAATTTGTTTATATTTATTCTTTATAGTATATACGTACGCGGAAAGAATAATTACAATTCCTCTTATATTCTTGTAACAAAAACGATTAATTAAAAGAGAATAACGCGGAAGGTGTGCGCGACTTTGATTTAAATATTTTCACAAAGATAAGCACTTCATCATGTTTTTCACTTGAGGGCCTCCCTAACACAAACATCTTTAACATAATTTCAGCCATTGAGCCTCCAAAGACAATAACACTTTCTGATAATTTTCTCATATTGTTTGTCGTGCGTCTCTTGAGGGGATGAAGCAGATAGTCGCTTTTTATCTGCATCACTCCTGCTCTTCTTCACCCCTCATAATACAGCCGTTATATTATATTGCTGGTGCCATACATAATACTTTAGTTGGAAGATTCCGGATCACACAATGATAATGAAACGTAAAAGGGCCGTAATCTTGTTAGTTGTTTGCAAATTGTTTAGGAAACAAGCATTCTCCTTGAATTTGCAATTACTTGATTGTAATCAGTGATGATGATGATGTCGTTGATTGCATATTCAAAGAATGTATACATACATATATCATTTTTGTTTTGCACGATACGGAAATTGGGCTAAATAAATACGCTAAGGACGATGGTTTATTTGATGGCAGATGGAAGAAATTTTTTTATATTTGCGCGTGTTTTTATGTTTGCCAAGAAAACATGACTCGTAAATCATACAACATTTTGATTTACTATCGATATACAGTACACACGAATTACTTTTCTACGAATTTTTTTCTATAATTTAATGACACCGTAAGCGAATTTCGTGTATACAAAATGAACATGTTAATATTACTCTGAAAGATTTCCTAGCATATCAATTTCCTCCGATCCATTTCCCACAATATGACAGCAGAAACGACAAGGGTAAATATGTGATATCGCCACCGAATGATGTGGAAGAAACCTTCAGAGAGTTGTTCTCTCTAGGGGTCATGGTACAGCATTATGCCCGTGTGGTATGTATAAACGTATATATCTATCGCCCCCTTCGTACAGCGTACAGCCGATATTAGATGGAATGGAAGAGTGGCCACCGCATCACATCGTGCTCTAAAGAAATACTCTCTCTTATCTGGGTAGATGCCGGTTCGTTTCCCCGTTATCTGTTCAATGGATCACAAGGAACCTTTTTCTTCCCAATGCATGCATGCATCCATTACAATGTGTTTTTTACTTATCTAATCTGTTGTATATGGTTTTTTACTCGTCAACGGATTACTTTTTTACTTGAAAAGACACGCCGACTTGGCCGTGTCTCTTGATCTTAATCGGCTTTTATACTATTTCTTTGTTAGAAACTGTTAATTCAATTTTACAAGCAAATAAAGCCATTAGGCGAGTGAAATTACTTTTCGAAAATAACACTTCCAGGTAATAGAATTGCATAGTAAAATTCAGAAGCGCGCGGGTCAAAGTTCGTTTGATGGTATTTGGTGGTAATGGAGGCATTCTACTCATTACTGTAGGATGAAGCCAGTAAGCTCTCTCGCTCGTCTTGCAATCCAGCCTCTTGATCTATCACTGCGAAAGCCCAAAGGGATTTATTAGGATCAATATATACAGGGCTATGTATCGTTCAATTGATATTTAAAAGTTTAATTTTACGAGAGATCAGATTCCCAAATTGACTCTCTCTTCCAGTCAAATTAATCTTTCATCTTGTGAATTTATTAATTGTGACCTTATTAATTTGTAACACAATATCGACAAAACTGGGCATGGATGAATTATGCCATTTTTAAGGAATATAAGAATATATCCAGGCAATTATGTGTGAGTTCCCGCTGAGTTGTTTAAAAACATATTCATTTAGGTGTTAAGTGAATTTTGACGTGGTCACGCGATATGCACCATTAAAAAAGCATTTTTGAGGGTCACCAAGGGCCCCCTCATACCACAATGAATCACTTTTTTAATTTCATGTACACTGTGTATAAAATTACCTACAAAGGGTGACTAATTCCATTGTTTACACGAATTATTGATTTATTTCTTTAAACACACATTCTTACCTTCATTTATTTGTACTGTACCTATACAGCAATTTTAAATCGAAACTACAAATATTCTGTCATATCACCAATATTGATTTATTATGTTCTACACACAAGTCAAATACATAATTCATGCGAATATCATTTTCGTCGATGCATAAAACTTTACAAACATAGAAAATGTATGTTCCAGCTAGAGTTGAATTATTGAGACAGAGACCAAGCACTTGAAGATTTCCATCGATATTAATCCAACTAATAAAGAAAATTGCTGATTGCTATTAGGTATAAATCTCCGTGTATGCCTGCAACAAAGTATTTAACTGAAAAACATAAATAAGGTGGATAACGTCTCCATAAATTGGTGCAAATCGAGACACAGAAAAAAAAATCTTAATATTCAACATAAATATGTCACAGTCGTGTATTATAAACAAGTTTGCCTTCTAGTTTAATTAAACGGTTACTGTTTATATGCACGAGGTGTTTTCTTAATTGGGTTAAACAAAGTAAAGAGGAATGGGAAACTGCAACTGCAAAAATTTATTTCAGATTATATGAAAAGACATTGTAAAATCTATATTTAAATTAGTTTGTGTTGCATGAGCAGCGCAATTAAAGCCACTCTACGTCGCATTTTTAACACATTAGATTCTATTGTTCTATTATCTAATTTTCTGCTTGTAATTCTCTCTTGACTAGCAGACAAAGTGTGGCCTTAGAAAGTAAATGATGGAACGTAGGAAGTTAACTAGCGTTATTAGTTAAATTCCTCTGTCTGCAAAAACATTTACTGGTGTATGTAGGATTCTTATCTAGTATTTTTCCTCTTCATGGTATAACTATGTGACACGTATTGGATTTACAAAGTATATATTTAGTCTTAGTGTGTCTTTGTTGTGTATGCATGGCATCCAACCAAATTGGACGTATATATTGGATAACCAGACATGGCACATTTGTAGTTTCCTCTTTGTAATATAAGAGAGAGAATGCTGTGCTCTAAATTTAAGACGCCGTTTTCTGGTGCTTTATTTTTAATTTTGTTGGCAGTTTTACTGAAATTCCATTAAATGTCCTTCCATATACTTGGAGGAGTGCGTTTTTAGAAAAATTCCCAATGTGCCCCTCTTCCACATGAAGAGTATCTTTCAATGCGCAATCTGTTTAAAATGTAACAGTCGATTTTGAGAGATTTATTCAGCAATTCGGATTTCTAGATTTTCGTATATACCTTCTAGTACTACATATACAACATACACATTGGTAATCTGTTCAAGACGTGGTTAGCCTTTGTAACAATCTCAACATGACTTGCCTAAAAAGGTTCACGCATAATAAATGCATAACGCGATTCACCTAGCTTATAGTTGCTTGTTCGGCAACTCTCCAAGACACAGCCACAGCAGCGCAGTGAGACTGTATGAAATTTAACCTTCTGATTTGAGAGAATTTAATACAATAACATTTTTATTATCTTCAACCTTTTTGTATAACGTCAAAAAGCACACACAGTAGCAAGAATGAAAAGAACTCCTCTTGTGCACCAGATAATTCTTTCTGATATAATGAAACTTTTTTTTTTACATCATCTGAAAAGACAGTTTTTAGGCAAAAAAATGAGCGAGATGCTCGCTTTCGCTTAAATTGTAATATCCTGTACGATATGATGATGCCATAATGAAATGAAATCCTCTTCTTTGACATTTTATGTAGAAACGACGAACTTCCATTTCGGAGAGCCATCCCATTTTCTCATCGAGTGAATCAATTACACATTCAAAATATCCAATTACGCTCTAATAACCAGTGGGTATTAAGTGCGATGTATAGATTAATCGTGGAATAGGGGGAGAAAGAGACAAATTAACAACAATAATAGCCGATTTACTTCCCCAATCCCCCGTTTCCTATTAAATAACTAGAAAACAATCGGATTTTGCGGCTTTAGTTACATCAGCAAATCTTGACACAAATCACGAGTTAGAGACCTAGTCCTGATGCGTAAACAGCGTATCCTTTATCAACACCCGCACTTCTTCCTAGTGGCTGTTTGTGTACAAAGACTGGACAGTAAAATAATAATGGTAGCCACGTTTTTGTAATAAGTTTAATTGGCTGTTGTACGTGATCTGATAACGTCACGTATATTAGAGGTCCCATTGCGGATATGGAAGTAAGTCGGCGAGAGTTGATCACAGGAGCAGCAGGCGACATTCCAAATGATGTACTTCCTGCGACCTCGACGTCGTCACAGGATTATGTAACAACATACTCCGCTTTATGGACACTCTACAGCATCACTTTGAATGATGGAAGGGTCTACTAGTCGCACTGGGATTCCCGCAATCCCAATCCGAAACTTGCCCCAAATGGATTGTCAGTCTCGATGTATGTTCGAAGCGTGCGTACTCTAATAAACGTTTTACTATAAACGGTACATTCGTTAATTAAATAATTAATAGAGAAAAAAGCATATTTGTTATATAACGGAACGGAACGAACCGAACGGCACCGATGGAGTAAAACAGCTTCATCCCCAGTCGACTCATCGGTCGCCTCTGCCTGCTGCTGAAAGTTTGAGCTTTAGTTGAGCCGCGGTTGGCCTTCTAGTAAGTTTGATGTAGCGTCGGTCTAATTTTAAGCACGTTTCACACGCAACTCCGTAACTATACTACGAACACAGAAAACGTCCACGATCCTCATTGCATTTATTTGAGTTTCCCCCCTTTGGGCCCCCTGTCATAATGACCGACTAAATGCGCAACATTTGATTTGCGGCTTTTTTTAAATTTGGCCCTCGTGTTCACGGACCACACTTTTCTATTAAACTCACTTCTTCCGATAACGATGCTATAACACAAATTTTGGTAAAAGTGGGGCTTGTTTTTTTGGAATCCAAAATATGGAGCCAGATCCATTGAGCGCACCCTTGCCGGTGGCGCACCACCACAAAAAGACAAAAGCCCAAAGTAAAGAAGAGAAATTTGTGGCGGCAACAAATGACACTTTAAAAAATTCCTCATCATCTGCTTTCGGACTTAATTTAGTGGTGTGTGTTTTGTGTACAGTGTGTGTATTAGGGAGTGTTTACAATGGATGGCGAGAATCACTTCTGCATAATCGGCTCGCCAGTCTAGAGGATAGGGTCGCATTTTTGGAAGTTAGATCGGTGGAGAATGTGAATGTTTTGGTGGAGCGGCTACGCAGGGAAGCTGTGCAACATTTACAGAGACGTGTCAGTAGGGATATAACGGCAAAGAGAATTGTTACTGACGATCAGGAGATGGACGAGAGGCAGCATCGCTATGTTCGGGACGCGCCAGAGTGTGTTTGTCCTGCAGGTATGTGCTCAACAGCATTGTAAATATTGCGGTCCATGTCCTTATGCGGTCGCTGCATCCCCTCGACTGCATCATTTCTAGGGGTTGAGAGGAGAGAGGAGGGGCGCATTTTTGCTAAAACTTTTTTCATCAGTCGTAAATTAATTGCGGTAGAGGAATATTTTTTACTCGAACACCGAAATTTTCCCACAGGAAGTCGCGTCTAATCGCCTTACGTTTTTCCATACGATTTGATTTATTACCGAATATACTGGCCATTTACTTTTCATTTCAAACATGTCTTTATCTAAGACGAGTGAATAATAATAAAAGGTAACGGTCGAGTAAGAAAAACTGTCGTCTTTTATTTAAACAGAATCTTTCTACCTGGGAGGAATTTTAAAGGACTGCTCGTTCCAATTAATAAAGTGTTGTAAGTGTAGTGGTTATACCTAATACGAAAATATACAGTAGAAATTTACTTTTCAACAAGGGAGACTTTAAAATGGTTTAGGGGTGAAGTTGTTCGAGTTCGCTCTTTCAACATAAAAACCCCCTGAAAATGAAATTGTCTAATTATTCGTGGAGATTTTCAAAAGACGAAACATTTTAGAATATAAAAGTGAATGTCAATTATTTTTTTTATTACTACCGATGAATATTTCATTCCGCTTTAAGAGATGAGGAGAATGTCCCTTTGTGCTCCACGTTTTACCATTCAATGTACTTCTCTCTATATATGACGTGCTGGAAAGTGTACAATAATAAATTGCGTGCCAATACGATTTTATTTGTCATTTCCCATTTTACGTTTATTTATAAATCCCTTTCTAGGCGTTGTGGAAATGTGGAATCGAGATGTTAGTTTAACTAATCCACTCTTTTTATCTATTAAAGGTTGTTTTTACAATTCCGTTTAGAGCTTTCGTCCAGAATGAAAAAAAGTAAAAGGAAAAAAGCTTTAAAACATTATTTTCTACTTAACTGTGTATCGGCTTTACACTCATACTGAAGTATTATAAATGTGTGTACTTTAGTGCTTTTGGCCACATTTCACGGTTCACTTTATTTCCACACATAATTCAGATCGAGGGGCGCCCATTTGTTTTTCTATACAAACTGTAAACTAGTATTAGGAACATAAAACAGCAAAAATCGTAAAAATTTAATAGCCTTTTCGAGTGGTGACCTTTATACTCTAATGTAATTTTAAATGTTGCAAACGTTTCTCATTTCATCTGCTCCAAATTTAGCCACTTTTTCCGATTTCCCATCATGCTGATTCAACAGCTCATCCTTAATTCAACCATATACACACATCCAAAATCACTATAATTACTTTTCGTGGCTTTCGCAACAAATTTCTCCAAAAATTCCTAACGAGATTATAATTACAATGTATACACCTCCTTATTACAAATGCCAATATGACAGACAATAACTGTGGCCTCAACATTTTTTTTCCTAACAAATAAACATGTCGCAATAAAACGATTACAATCGTATATATAAAGAGTACCAAGAATAATCGTAAATCGACGGTACTTATCTAGTACCATAAATTAAATATCTAAGGCACAGAATCTGAGATGAAACATGAAGGCGTGAACCTTCAACCTAGAAAACAATACGGCAATTAAACTGACCTTCAATGCACTGGGAGAATTTTCCAGTGCAGGATCAGAGATGTGAGTTTTCATTGTCCGATTGAATACGAAGAAACACTTCATGGTTATTGATTTTGACAGTATAATGACTTTAACCATCCATAAACGATTTCACTTAGTAATTAGTGTCGGCTCCCAAATATATATAAGTGCCTGTTGGACCGTAATTGCATATTCATATAATAATAATCTAACAGGTTTTTTTTATGTGCCATGTTTGGTTACAGCTTTAGCGGTGTTATTTATGGTGCATAGAAGATGTGCGTTTTCGGGCTGTGTTTATACACGGTAAAAAATAGTAAACGTGTTGACAGTTTGGGAAACTTTCACCCAACAAACTAGTCGCTGGGGAAAAAGGGCGGCCACTGTCTGCTTTTATGCAAATTTTCGCAAATATTTATTTTACTAACATAAACAAATAAAAATCATATCCGTCTTGTGTGGGTTTGTTGACAAACTTTTATGATCTTTCATCAGTTTTTTAGTTTGTGGATTATTTATTTCGTCCATCATCACAATCGGATTTGTAATGGTGTTCTTGAGAGGTCGATGATGGGTGAATGTTGCAAGTTATAGGTGTACATATGTGTGTGGTGTAATCCTGTTGTTCGATGGGTAGTAACATTGGTTAAATGAAAGCGTGATTGTCTGATTGTATCATCACTATGCCTTCGAATGATCTCGAAACTGTGTTGTTCTATAACATAAATTGATTAAGTTTGGTGAGCATTAAAAAATAAATCAAATGGCATTGTGGAATGCGAACATAATTTGATTTATAGATTAACATTGTTTCATTACCTACCAATAAATTTTCAGTTAAAATCAATTCAGTCAAAAATTTATTGTTCATGCCTGACAAATTCATAAATGATATTATTTTCATTCTATACGTAAAACTTCATTAAAAAACAATGAAGTCCAATACAATTTGTATTGTAAAATAACTGAAACTTCTTTTTACAACCATCTCTCGTTTGTTGTGGCTCTGTTGAAACGGGGAATCCATTTTGACGATGCAAAACACCAATCCAATATAAATGAGTCTATTTTCACCCCCTTACATTGTGGAAAAGATAAACCCCGTTTGTACACAAACAGAATCTGTATATTGTTCTAAAGATTAAAGCGTTACTAATTTCATTTTGGTCACTTTCGCCCACACAGACCCAAAATGAAAAGGACACATACATCCTGATAATTTCATTTTCGAGTTTATTTCATGGGGAACTTAATTAATGTATTTACAATATAAACATGTTTTTAGGCGTTTTTATTTTTATTGTTTACAACCGGTTCCAAATTTAAATACATTCACAAATTCTTTATTCCGACTATTTTAAGAATTGTTATTGGATGTTAATGAAGCCCAAAGTGAATAGAAAGCTCAGTTGTGTTTTTTATTACATTTCCTCATTTTTATCATAATAATAATCTTTAAAGTCTTACTTTTTTCTTCTGAGTAGGGGGTTATTAATGTCGAGTGATGGAAAAGGTGGTGTCTTAATCTTTACAATGATTGTCTTCTTAATTTATTACTTGTTTTGGAAACTTTTTTTTACTATAGAACACAGCATCACGTAATCTCCGTAATAACGTTGTAGGGATGATAAAGGAAACACATTTTGAAATAAGAACGAGAGATCAGCCCTCAGTTTTTTTTATATCATTTTCTTTAATGAATATTTAACGGTTTGTGTTGTTTTGAATCCATAAATAAATCCAAGAGGCAATTTTAAATATTTAGAAAACGATTTTTTTCGTAAATCCCCTCCTGTGCCTTTTCTTTATAAATAATTAATTAATCCATAAATTATAATCATCATTTTGCCATTAGCATTATAATTTCAATACGTTCACTAGTATATAATAGATAATAAAGTTTATACTTGTAATTAATAATTAAATGTTGCATGATGGATCAGAGAAAAATTCTTAATAGTTACAGTATTCCAGTATGAGGCTTTAATTAATTTTCCAGTTAGAGTGAAACAATATTAATGCAGTAAATCAAATGTGTGTACACGATGGAATCAAAGGTGTGGTAATATTACAAATGTTGACAGCCAGTTTATAAGCATAATTAATAGTAAATATAATTTCCTTCTCATGTGGTTCTCTCCACTTCTCTCTGCATAAGTGGAAGAAGAGTCTCAAATTTGGTTTAATGCCGTTTGAACGAATATGTCAAGTCTTAATCTTGATAAATGAACGACTTCGTTTTAATAAAATTTATCTTCAACTCATCAAATAGTTCAAACTTTATATACACGATTAAACTTGCTGACTTTTGCATGCACCAACTTGTAAATGATTTGAGCAATTATTTAGTTTATTGGAAAATAATCTCAGTTACACATATGCATTTATCTCTGGCTATATTTTAATGATAATCCGATAAGATCGTTCGCATAAACTTGAAATGATGGTACATGTTCAGCAATGCGCGAAATTAAGTTTATATAAGTTGAATAAGAAGCGCCCTTTCTAGACTGGAAGGTATATGTGTCTCAGTTCAAACCTGACATCGGCATCTAAATATAATTTATGCAGCGTCTGGTGTACCCTAAAAGCAATATAGCACACCAATCACTCCAATCATAATACATACTTTCCAATAATAAATTTTACAATTCCACAAAGCACTTTATAAGACTAATGGGAGCGATTTGTTCTTCCGTGGTGGCGCATGCTAGAAGCTGGATGAATAAAATTATTCGCCCTCAAAATTTGACCGTATAGAAAATTCGAAGAAACACCACTTTTGTTACATTTAATACAGCATCATCGATGGCCAAAATCCGGAAATGACTGTGGAATGGTGTTGAAAATAAATATAAGTGTCGATGATTGTATGATTCTATTGTGCGAACTGATTTCATTGTATTTTTTCCGGGGGCCGAATGAATAATTTCATCCCATTTTTTCGACTTCGCTCTTTTGACAATAGCCAAAAATTTAATTTATCGTTACAATGAACTGGATCTAGATATATATTTTACCAATGAAAGGGATTTCCTATATAGTTTTTTTTTTGTTATTTTTCTCTGCTGGATGCAGATACACTCCTCTATACCTGGGATGACTGCTTATACGACTTATTTTTTCCCGAAAACAATTCAATTCCGTTCTATTGAGGAATCCGATGAAAATAGCTTTTATAATTTACTTAGAAAGAGGAGGCGACTCTCCATTTTGGATATTGAAATTGAATTTTTAATTCCGCTTCCTTATTAACCATTTCTGCTTCTCTGTATGGAGACAGTCTTGCATAAGTTCTTTGTCTGCCATTATGGATGTTCGATGATAGTTGGTGGATGCGTGGGTCGATTAAGAGTACTAATAGTTCACACGGGGACATCCCGGATACTGCAATCATTCACATATTACAAGCAGGAGACAGGTTTATAGGGCTACGACCCAATGAGGCCTATCCGGTCCTCCAAATCGTCTTCTCTCCAAACATTTTTCAATTTCTAATTTCAACTTTGGGATTAATTACAAAATGTTGTTTTAGTGAAAACACATCTCCTCGTTACAGCCAACACTTCAAAGTTATTAATTGTTATTTTAAAAGTAAGACAGCTGGACTATGTTTCAGAATGTCTGTTTTGTTCTGAATGAATAAATCCTGACACAATTCACGCGTACAAAAAAATACATTCTCAAAACAGAAGCGCTCCCAGCAAATGCAGCATCAGGTCATTCTTTGTTCTATTTATTGAATTTTTGAATTAGTTTACACACACATTTATTGTAAATAACGTCACAAACATCCGAAAGCTGTTGAATTGTTCCAAGTTATTTGACAGTTTCGTGTTTTTTTTGCCATTGGAAATACGGTTTTCTTTTCGCACTTCGTACGAAGGGAAAAAGGGCGTTCGTCAATCAGTCTTCTTCGGTGAATGATGTCCCTAGTTTTCGGTGTAACGAAATCAAATAGAATAATACTTGGAAAAAATTCTACGTAGAACTGGTAGACAGAAGAAGGGATTGGCCGATAGTGTATGACGTGATTGAAGTGTATGGCATGATTGATGGCTCGTTTCTTGAACTCTAAACCCTACTGTGTACCTAATAGAAAGGACATAACAAGCTAAATATTTGAAAGTCGTGGGGGAAAGAAGACGAGCGGCGAGTACCCTCCAGCTCTTTATTGTTTTGTGGTAAATAAACATTTTTCTCTGGTTAATGTGTGTTTTGTGTTGGTTCATGGTAGTAATAGAATTTGGAAATGTTACTCATTATCTCGTTAAGGGAATTTCCCTTGCTATCAGAAATTCGTCTCATAATTGAACTCAGGAAATTTTAATGGAATTGTATAGTGCATATGTCAGTTGCTATCATGGCAAGTATTCCGCTTGGCAAGTGTATGACGTCCAATCTAATATGAAGATTAATGAATAATAAAGGGATTTTGATAGAATATTAAATTAATACACCACGGTTGCATTGGCAAATTTATTATTTACTTTTATTCCCTCAACTGAATCTTTGTGACACATTATTCTCTTTAATATTTATAGAGAGGAAAATGTTAAAAGATTTAAAATTTGTTAAAATACACACGATCCCTTTGGGGCCTGCGGACTTTTTTAATGCATTTACAGTTTGAAAAAACTCGTGTACAATTTTCTCATGTTTTATTTTAATAAAACATTAAATTAATTTAATGTATATGTATAGGCATAAATGTAATTAAATCCAGCAATTTTAAATTAAATAAAAAAAAAACATGAATTCCTCCGGTGTGTTTGTATATGAATATAAAAAGTGTCAAAAACTAATTACATTTTTTGCTTCGCAGTGGAACAAAAGTGTTACAAATGTTTGTAATCTTCATTAAGACCAAAGATTGGTGCTTCTGCTTATATTATTGTAGTTTTTCTCTTTTCTCTCCGGCCATCCATACACTGCATGGGTGGTCAGTTCAAACTTGTGTAATGCTACAGCTATTTAAGGCTTCCTTTTATACGTACAACAAAAGCCCCTTGATTTTTTAAATGATAACAATACTGCCCAGTACGTGTATAATACATATTACATGTCTACAAGACATAAGCTTCCAGCTAACACACATATAGATCTATAATTAGAGAATAGAGATCAAGAACGTCGTTGAGAAAATGGGGAGAATTTTTGTGTGTGGGCAAATTGAACCGTTAAGTAGTCGAACAAGTACATAGATTTATTCTAATATTAAATGAAAGAAAAATTTAAATTTGTTAGTTTAGAAATGTGTGTTTTTCATCTTTTATGTTCCATCTTCAATGCAGTGTGAAACCACGCACGGTTTGTAAACTTTTACGATGTAAATTAGGAACATCCGTTTTAAGTGCCTTCATTTCAAATGCATATAAATGTTGGAGGATTTGGGAGAAAAAAGTGCCTTTCAAACGGTGTGTGGTGTTTGGGAATTCTTATCAGAATGTTTTTCCACACACTTATACATTCGTTTATATTGTTTGCAACGTAACGTAGTAATTAATGTTGACTTCTTTAACATAATATATTCTGACTGTATCTGACGTACAGCATCACAAAAATTCATCAATCTTAATTAATTATTCATCAATGTTATACGAATCATCAATTCTCCCTATATCCCGTAACCAATCCACATACACACATAGAGAGATGTTTATGATATCGCAACTAATTACTTTTTAAATGAACGCTGCTTTATAATAAACCAATTAAATATCGTAATAATAAAATTGGAATGGAAATTGTTGGCAATTAAAACTAAATAGTTGGAATGTATCGATCGGTGAACATATTAAATTTCTTATGTAATAATTTTATCCATAATCTTACGCAGTAAACTTATTTAATCGGATGGGAGTGTTTCTGCTCTGCTGCCAGTCTCCTGCCTGCTGCAGAAACTCCAGAAAAAAATTGGGATATTTTCCAGTTTGATGCAATTTGATTTAGCAATTTGAGGAATGTCAAAATACAAAGAAGTTCATCAGGTAGTTCATATATGTTGTTTGAGCTCAAGTGAAAAGTGAGGCTTTACACAGAGAGGAGAACTGTGTGTGCGTGCTCCCTTTAGGGGATTCGATAAACTCCCTCTTCGTTGTACCTTTATATTAATAGACTTAAAGCTGGACACTCAAGAAAAAATCCTCCCGGGAATTAACTGCCATTGCACTACAAATACAAAATTAATCTGGAAGAATCAATTGCCGGGCCCCTTTGTGGAGCCGGAGCCACACACACACACATTGGGATGCCGACAAATCATTAAATGAAAAAAGAATCCGTGGGGAAATTAGGAAGTGTTAGAAGCGGGAATGCGTTTAAGTCTTTCGTTTTTCCGGATTTTATTTAACATTCTTCATTACTGTGGCATTGATTTTTTTGTATGCTGTTAATAATAACACTGTTATTCTTCTTGGGAAGAGCCTTGATTTTATTTTTGATTCAAATATTTGTCTGCATGTACCTAGCGAATTGAAGTGACATTTTCACAAGTAATAAGTCGTAATTCACTTTACTCCTCTCTTGAACAAATAGAGGATTATTTGTACAAGCATTTAAATGTGTAAACAGACGAGGACCGAGGAGCAATATTTAGTTTGAAATGTTGTCTATGTAATTTATTACAGTTATATTGAATGTTGTATCCGATTATAATTAGATTTTAAATCGATGAGTACATGAAACGTTTCACTTGTTCTACTTCATCCCCTCATTATACAGTTAACGAAAACGCCAAGCAAAGAGAGGGGTTGTTGCATGTGAGTTTTAACAGACTGTGAGTAAACTTTCTGGAATTGAATAATATGCGTATCACGTCTATTTTCCTAACGTCCTCCAGCTCTTCAGCCAAAAAACTTTTCACCATTTTTGCTCCGAATTTAAATAAACGACTCACAAAACAAATTACCCATTTTTATATAAATGTACTCTTTAAATGTACTGTAAAATTGGACTTGAAAATGCCCCGTTTAATAATACATTATTATACATTTCAAGAAAGAGGAGCAGAAAACATCTCAATAATACATTTTTGCTTTGGTAATTAAGTTTGTTCGCTGCATATTTTCTTTTCCTGTCTTCAATCCCGTGTCGTTTCTTTGCCGAGAATGCCGCGCCATATACAATAAGATTGATGTGTACCCGATGTTGCCCCTATGAAAAAAAATTCTCAACGCATCAGAGCGAAGGGTGACTTTACTTTTGCCTTGTTATTCGCCTTCGTATTAAATCCCACTTTTCGGATCGAAAACTGCCGGTGACTTTTTTTTTAAATAAATCCCCAAACACTTGACTGTGAATTGGGAAACGTAATTAGAGAATGTTGGAATTTCATTCCGTTTCCTGTATTCTATTGTATTTAATATTTATTGCTGGGATATGCACAGAGGCATATAAAAATTCGAAACATTTACATATATACGGTATAGAAAACCGTATGAAAAAGATTATTATTGAGATGAATTGTGGGGGTGTAAAGGAGCGATAAAAGTACTGTGTAAATCATATTTCGGGTACACTGGATGGCTGGGGAGAGTGAGTGTATAGGGCCACGTGTTCTACATTTTCAGAAATGCACCACTGAATACCATCAAGTGTGGTTTTGAAGCATTTAGATATCCGGCGGCTCTCTATCCATTGTCCAGCCGTGTATAAATTGACACACTTGGCTTGTTAGTGCTTTTCTATTCTCGGATGGCATGATGGACATGAAGAACACCCAAAACTGTCATACACCACATACAATCGATCGATAATATAATACTTATGCAAGGTTTTATTCTGTCTTTGGTATTTTGATTGATGACTATTTTCATATTATATATCACCGATGGAAAACGGTTTAATAAACATTTTCTCATATTTATAGACAATACATTTCACCTTGTTATTTGTGCATTTATATTTCCCGGAACAATTTCACTTCTTATTATACGAATAAAATGATACGTAATAAATAATTCAAAAGCGAATACCTACCAATGAAAATAATTATGTTATTACTGCTTTTCTTTTGAAGTGCTTCGTAAAATTGTATGTTTATTCTATTAGAGAATTGAATTTGTATGTATTTCTGTATCGAAATATTTATATTCTTTTGAAATCCCAAAATTTCTTCTTATACTTTGTCTGGAATTATTTATTTGGTTATATTTGGGTGGAGCTTTTTTTGTTTTTCTGCTCCTTATTTAAAACGGAATGTTATAAACTTTTATTGTTTAGCTGTTTATTGAAGTGTGAAATTAATTATTGTGTGTCCGTGAAATGCACTGTCAAAATGTACTTGATTAATATGTATGTGAACATAAATCCCTTTCCTAGAATTTATTACATATTATTAATCCAAATGCAAAATCATTGTCATTAATATTTTTTTCTTGTTTCTTCTCTTTTCTGTATTTTGTCAAAATTAGAGATAAAAGTTAATTTGCTTTGAAAAGTTTTATTTCAAGCATATACACACATTGAGCGTTAAATTTTTCTCTGCGACTGTTTATCTTCCTCTTTTGGACTTCTTCCAAGTGCGATATCGTGAAAACGAAGTATATTAGTCGCCAAGTTTGTATGTACAAACGCACAGTATAAATTGTACATATTTAATTAATAGACCAAGCTTATTCTAGCATTCAACATATTTGTTACTCGAATAGCGGATTATTTATGGGTCCGTAAATAATCATTTTTTTCTGTTTGTTTTCATTTTTCCGCGCGTCCACCTCACATACACACAATTGGACGGATGATTTACGTTCTATTTTTACTCCTAATACTCCTGTACAATATTTTTTTGTTGTTTCCTCTGTAGCCTCTCTCTCTTCTCTCTATGCCGTGTCACAAAATTTAATTAATTTCCACACAAACGTAGCCACAGAAAAGTCACAAACAATTATAAATGATTCGCTTAGGGACTCGTCTGGCCTGTCAATCATTGTGTAAATTACATCGTACTAGCGATAGCAACTGTTCTATATACCGCACTTGATATCCTCTATTTTCTAATAATTTAAACGTATTCAAGTTTTATACACACATGCTAGAATTTAATTTGCCCAACGGGCAACATAAACTTTCCGTCATTCCATTCTTCGAATTTTATTATACACTGCGATCGGTTTGCGATTAATTAATTTTTTTTGTCCGGATCATCTCCCATTAATCTGATTACATTTAATTCAATCAATTGGATTCCTTAATATAATGGACACTTTTCTGAGACTTCCATTTATGGTATGAGAATTACGTTGGAGTGCTAATAGTAAAGATGCATTATAATAAAGCTATTAGTTGTTAAAAGGCGTTTTATGTAAACACGTATTGCATTTGCATCTGAAATATACAAATAATACCTTCTTATACCAATATACCTGTTTAGGTAGGAATTTTTACACACTCTTCCAATCTTAAGCTGGAACTTTTTACGCTCATTTAATACCCGTTTATCCAATATGCGCATATATATGCTCAATTATCCTAATTGAGTTTACTTAATCATAAAACTGTAATGAGCTGAACATAACAATTTATAAATAAAAGGTTTAATGCCTCCGAATTAATTTCTTTATTGTACTAATTGAAGTTGCATGCAAACAACACAAGTTAAACATTTTTTTGTATGTTGTTCTTTTGCATAACTTACCGATAAGGTAAATTAGCCTTTGAAATTAGTTTGCTCTTTAAGCCGGTTTTGTTGTTTGCAATCCTTACCTGTCACATTGGATTGCCTCGCTTGACAAATGATACAACTTTTCGGATTTTAAGTGCATAAATGCCATACGAACCACCTACTTAACAAGATTTTTTAATACAGGAAATGTACGAAGAAAATATGATGGAGCGGGTTTTGATGAACTGTCTCTGACAGTGAAATTGTATCTTTACGACTGCACTTTTTCCACCCATCTCTTCTTCCCAATCCAAAATAGATAAAATGCGGTTCAATTTATAAAGGAATGGAAGGATGCTACATATATGCGCAATATTTCGCTTGTAATGTTATTCGTTTATAATAGGAGTCTTTGTTGTATAGGGAACGATTCTTTGTCACAACAATGCAAAATAGAAGAGTAAATTGAGTTTATGTGAATTTTGCAGCCAAGTTGTAACTAAAGAATGTATCTATGCAATTATCACCAAGCCACACCAAGATTTAAATTGTGATTTTCTACTAGGAAACTGCATACTGAAAATGTAATAGTCATTTTTGTCTATTTTATTGTAATGTAAACTATTTTGTATAAGTAAACATACGAGCCATATAGATTTGATGGGAAAGTTTTGAAATTGGTTTCTGTTGCTTTGATGGCCAATTAATTGTAGGTAAATAAACCCAGTAATTATGTAATTTAATTGAAAGGGACGCAGAAACTTGTTAATTACAGGCTATTGCTGTGTCAAAGTATAAAGGAATAAAAAGAACTACTATAGTTCAGAGAGTCCATCCAGCCATCCAACAGTGTACATGTGCAAGTGTGTAGAAGATGCAAATATTGCTTGACTTCCACTCTGGTTGAAATTGTTAAAAGGGGGCAAAATGTTTATGTAAATGCCTCTTTAAATTACAAATGACACGGGGAAAAGTTTTTGATTATGCTAACGAAATGCTAATTATTACATTTTCTTACACGTTCATCAATTATTCTATATGTTTACCATAAGAGACTTGAGTGTGTGTGACTGCATTACGAAATAAATCAAATCTTCAAATTAATTACGTGCAGGTGCTCATTAATCTGCATCTTAGAAAAGAAAAAGAAAAAGGACGAATGCGCCTTATTTAATTGAATTAGTAAGTTAATTAAATTTCACATCATCATCATCTCATCGGTGTGCTCTTGTCCTCGATTAATAGTAACACGAATGTGACCACGAAATTGCCATGTATCACATATCAATAGACGAGATACGTTGATTTTTATATCAGATTGCTTTCGGTTTGGTCCATTCGACCAGAAAAGGGTTTCTCCACATATTCGTCCACGAAGAGGGTGTCGAGATGCGGGCCACGCCAACAAATCAAGCCCATCGTTCGTTCTTCTCTTATCTATTTCTTTTGAAGCAATGAACTGTTTCCTCCCGAATGGAGGGATGATGATGGGTGGGCGGTGGTGAGTGTAAGTCGTTATTTCCGATCACGTTCCAGCATCGACCTGAAGGTCCAACACACTAGCGCGCGTCCATGATGGCGCGACGCAGCTGGTCAACTACAGATAACAAATGACGATGTCCAGTTAGACCCCTGATAAGAATAGCAACAACCACCAACATATAATTTCTTTCCCCCCTATTACTTAGATGATCGTCCCTTTTCTAGTTGATGCTGGTTGTGGTGGCGAGTTGCAGCCGCCCAAAACTGTCGCATTTATTGGTAAACTTTCTCCGATGTTTTTCCTTTCGAGTTAAATGTAAGTGAACGCGCGGCTGGATGAGAGAGGATAGACAGTGGGATTTTATTTCATATGGTTTTCCGAACAAAGTGGATTAGAAGAAAAGAATGATGGTTTAGCAGTTTTTCATTTTTCGATCAAATTTATTCGATAGTCGCACACTTGAATAAGGAGGGAAACTTTTCTCAATTTCACGTTATGTATATTTATGGTGGTGTGTGTTTTATTTATGTAATATATAAAATGTTATGTTTGTATTACGTGGTATTGCTTGGTTGGGAAAAATTTGTTCAATTAGTTTTGTTTGAAGATGTACAAACAAATCATGTACTCACGAATAAATGATCAACATCATCAAATTATATGATTGCATTTTTGCTACATAGTCGATTTCACAAACGAAATTTAATTCATAAAAGTGTCTATATTGAACCGACAAAGCGCAGAGTTGTACGTTGAAAAAATTCCCTTTATATCATACATGATTTAACAATAGCCGGTAATAAGCACAGAATAATGGTTATTGTGTGCCACATGTAATACTATCAGAGACCGAGATAAAAAGATTGTTTCGAATATGCGGGTCATTATGCACCGTATAAGGCTAATAATGTGGTAAATACTTCACTCTCTTTTCAATTTTATGGTGCCGAATTTCAAATGTGCTGTACTTTTTCTGTATTTAACAGTAAATTGGGTAGAAAATAGTTTTGGAGCGCACACCACATCACATATACCGAGACATAACTTTTACTCATGCAATTTATACAATATAGAGAGAAAATCATACGTATTAAAGGATTAAATCCATGAGAAGATATCACAGACTTATCTTCTCACTCTGTGGAACCGATCATGTTATTTATAGATTTTTTAAACTGTGGCCCATTGCGGGAAAAAAAGAGCCGGGCATATAGAAAAAAAAGAGGAAACCACACATCAGCTAAAATAAATCGACCCAATTGAATGTGAAGTGGGTGGCTTGGTATAAAATGTACGCTTGTAAGATTTCCACTGAAAGTTAATTGTGTTATTTATGAAACAATAAACACAGATTTATTGTCGCAATTATTTGAACTGTAAATTGGGATTTTATAGTTTTTCCAAGGGTGGCAATTAATCCAAAATGCATTCTACGTTAAGAAAGTAAATATTGTGCATTTTATTTGCTTTTGGCTGGCGCAGAAACAACTTTAAAAAAATATTTTTCTATTCCATATTTTCCGTATTTGTTGACACTCCATTTGGCTATTTATACGTGCTCAAAATTAAAAAGTAAAACACGCACGAAATTTATTGCTCCCAGAGGCTGTTGTGACAGTGTCCGGATAAAATTGTCACATTTTTCTTGTAAATCTTGTCAGTGCAATTAAAAAGTGTACACACAGTTGAAACGTTGTTTTTTTATGAATTAATACCAAGAAGCGGCTTCATACCAATAAAATTAAACTTAATTGTTGTCTTTACGGCCAAACTGAGTGACTGTGTGGATGCGAATCTTGTGCATGGGAAAGAGGACCGCAGCATCGTGAATGGACCGTTTATGATTATGAATGCAAAATACTTTATGCATAGGACTCTCGCTAAACACACAATACAAGCAATAATTCTATTTAATGACGACAGTATATGATCGAGTCCTATTTGTGTGCACTTCCATGTCCATTGGCAAGAAAACAGTGTGAAACACAGTCGATATTCTATGCATGTTCGCTCGTGCGAATGTCATCATCCTAATCACAAGATTTACTATATATTCGATTGTGTGTTTGTTCTTCATTTGAATTATGTGAGAATGACAGAAACTTGTTCATTTCCTATTTCACAAAAAAAAACTAGACGAAATGAACACGCTTTTGCACTTTTCACAATAACATCAAACAATTGTTACGACTGTCTGAGTGGTATACCTTGGTATTTAATTTCGTTTTCTCTAATTATTTTCCAGGTCGACTTTATCCGCTCAATGCTATCCAAGTTTTTCTTCTCTTGAATACAGCTTTAGTAATTAGACGAACCCATACAAACAAATTTCCTAATTAATTTTAAATATTCACTGAGTCTTCGCATTTTTTATCCGATCTTGTTAGGGAAAAACGTCCTATAATGGCTATAATGAAATTTTCTTGTTCAAAATAGGTGTCATAAATCAAGATAATTTTTAAGTACGATACGTTCATGTCATAGTCGTGTTTTTAAACACCATAAAACAATCTAAAATGTATAAAACATGTGGAACGTCGACTCGCATTTACAACCCACACATCAAAGTAATTATTTTTAAGGTGACTTAATTGGAAAACTTCCGTTGATAAGACACTTGGGAGGATTTATCGATTATATTAAGAAAACGTTTTCCAATAATTACTGAAAAAAAACACAAACACACAAGTCGTACAATTTATTTTCTACGTGTTTTCGGAATCTTAATAAAAAGCTGATTTGATTTCCCACATTATAAAACCCTCTTATGTTTCGTAAGAACAGCACAGATTACCAGATCCTTAATACACAAGCGCAGTTTTGGAAAAGTTTCGTTAATACATGTTGTTAAAGGGCGTCCTTTTTGAACCAAATACTTTAGGAAAAACTTTTCTGTGTGTACTTTAACTTTATTATGCATAAGGGAAATTAAATTTAGTGTGTGTTAAAATTTCGTACAACCCGATTACAATGTAATTATGGCACTATTCTCTTTTCTCCTCTGTGTATGTATACACATACATACACAGTGTGCATCCAATTGAAATGCAACGAAGATCAACTCTCTGTGTTTGGTATTGTTATTGAATATGGCCCCATTAGATAGTGTGCACCCCTCATACAAAATAATAACAATTTGATTGTGTATGAACAAGCGTATTGTAGCGGGTGGCTGTGTATATACGAAAGGGTTGGGCCCTAATCATATAGAAAACGGTCAGACTCCCATTGTATACACCAAATATACATAGACTACAATTGTGTGTTTATAAGTTGATGCGCTTCTCATGCCTCTCTCATTTCATCTGGTATTGTATTTTTATTTATTCTAACATATAGCCACTATGTAACATTATACAGAATCGTTCAGGAAGGCGTTATATGAAAACATTAATATTACATGCCCAATATGTAAATTGTGTTTTTGTGTTAACATAATACGGTTTATAGGTATATGGGATGATACATACTGGAATTGGATGCATTTATTTCCAATTTATCAACGGTACAATGACCACACTTTTCCTGTTCGAAGAGTATACATAATCAAATGTTTATTATATGTACAACTTTTTTTAACAGTATAAGTATGGATTGTTTGTTAACAATAATCATACATTTCATACGAAAAAATATGCAAATTCAAAGTGCATGCATATACCTTTTTAACAATCGTTTAGCGAAATTACTCTGCTGTAGCTGACAACGGGATAAATCCTCGCATTTGCAAATACATATACTCTCGTTTTATATAGATATTTTGCATAAAGAAGGTTTTGCTGAAAATTTACATAATAATATATTGACTGGCTTTATCATTTTAAATCTACAACTACACTTTCGCATTAATTAATGCAATTGGCTCCAATTAAATTTGTATTATTTACACAGTGAGCGTTATGTAAAAATATCGAGAAATAAATTAAAATCAAAATCGTTTTTTCTTTTTGAAAATAAAACAGTTAACACCATATTTATATATTCAAAACAAAACGAAACCATTACGTAATCTAATAAAACTGCCAGTTAGTAGGTGTGAAGAATATTCCCTCCTTAACCATTTAAGGTAACCATAATGATTTTACGGGTTTGTAAACATTATAGAAAAAAAGTCGAAGCGCGTGGACTATCATTATATAAGGAATTAGATTCGAAACACTTAATTTAAGAAATTACCACAAATGTCCATAATGGAGAATGATGGCATTTTGTTGAACAATACATATAAATTTGTAGATATTTAAGATGCGGCACATTATCTTAAACAACAAGGGGTAGGTAAGCGTGCGTCGCTGAGGGTCATATAGCAGGTACAAAAGCACCCTTGAGGACCACTATCACAATGTTGAAGTAGAGGCCACCGTGAAAGGGATGTTTATTAGGGAGTTCAAGCAGGTACCCGGTAAATTTTCGTTTAAATGTATGTAATTCCACTGGAGGACTCTTGTAAAACTGTCCACCAGTCTTTCAGGCACAAAACTTTGAATAATATTTATGAATAAATTTGTCAACATATGAAGCTTTAATTGGATGTGTGGCATTGAAATGATTATAGAGGGGGTAAAAATAAGCATATCCTGCACGTTTCGAGCGTATAATAATATTAATGAAGACATGTTTAAGTGCGTACACGACGACGACTTCATGGTGCATTTATTGGGACAAAATAAAGGCGTTCACAATGTCACCAACAGAGACACTTATAACGAACGCATCAACTTTATATTATATACTTTTGTGTCTGTCTATATTGTGTATTTGACAGTTTTGCGTTTCAAGGTGGATGTAATTTTTTCCCAATTATCCCAGCTTTCGACAAAGACAAGGAAATTTATGGTCGAGTCTTGCACACGTTTACCATTTAATTATAATAAAAAGGCGATATTATTGTACTCTGAAGTGCATTTAGATTTTTTTTTGGACGCCCACACCCTGCCAGAAATAAGTAGAAATTATGGCCTTCATTATGTCATGCATTGTAAAATTGTACTCTATTACAATGTACCTTTTTCTTCTTACATGGGATTCACCTTTGGCCGCTTTAATGCCCACTATAAAGCAGTTAAAAGTACTAAAAATCCGGGTCACCAACCATAATTAAGTCGTTTCGTCTGGCCGCATACCTATACGATATTACCTTCTTTCTGCATTGGCCAATCTTCTCTGTGGTGCACTCTTTGAGTTTAAATTATTTGACAGTTTCATTTGGTCGGCCACATATCTGTCAAGGGCGTATGATGTGAGGGGTTGATGCATGTAGGCCACTTTAACACGTTTCGTTCCATTGAATCCCTGTTTACACTTTCAACGAATAAATTGACTCCGTCTACTTCCTTTTGATGTCTTACACAAGTCTGTTTCTGAGGCCGAATGAAATTCAGAAAATGGCTCAATACTACTAATTTTTACACGTTTCTTTTGTGAACACCCACACCGCATTAAGAGAAACATGGGCCATGTTTTAATAGATTCCCTTGAAGGTTTTTTCTGTGAGTGGCTCTTGTGCTATAGAAGCAACGTGAAGCTCTTGAAAACGTTTTAAGTGGCCCCCTTGAGAAACCCTCCGTACTTTATTTTACAGCTATATCAACATGATTTTTTTCAAATTAAAGCAATACACACACACCGACCCAATAGAGAACGCAATATAAATGATGAAATTGGAAACATGTGTGCCCGACATCCCGAAACAAGTCAGATGAGATTTTTTCAGGCGAAAACGAGGTGTCAGCGTGTAAATCAATCTTTACGGTCAATTAAAATATGAGAAAAATGGGGAAAGGCTGTGGTGTGGTTTGGTGTGGATTCGTTTTGTTGCAATCATTTGGGATCAATTCAATTTAAATACAAGTGGCAAAACTGCCCTTTCCACTTTGTATTCAGATGGGTTATTCAACTTTTGATCGTATCTTGGACCCGTCTTCGATGCCACGGAAAAATACGCGTGCTCTCAGTTCAATAATAAAAATTACTCTAGGTAAATAAAAAATGCGATACTCCGAATATATAACAGCTTGTGTAAACACATTAATTTACAATATTATATTACATAGGATTACATTAATGTATGCCTGCACTTCATTTCCAATAATACGGTTCATAGATTATCAGTGTGTACATCCATTTATAAACGTATGCAAATGCGAATACATAATTACACGAGTCTTTGTGTTCAATTTATATAATTTTCTGGCTGGCTCTATGAGAGCAGGTGGGGTACATTGATGTTGATTTTTTATTTAAAAATTTCATCGAAACATTTTTCTCTATTTGTTTAACAAAACTGTGAGCACAAAGTATTGGAACTATTAAAACAAATATTGCTGCCGGAAATTTAATTTACACCAGATTTTTGTTTATACAGCTGGATATTTTTTGTATAGGGAATGCAGAAAAATGTAAATTGTTAATTAAAGTTAGATTTGTGGGACAAAATGATACATTTATCCCAGATATGGAATAATAAAAAGTGGTTTCCGGCACCAAATTTGGCGGAAGTGGCAATAACTAACAAATCATGATTGGAAATCTGTACTTGGCATCGGAACCACTAGTATATGGGGCCTAAAACGAGGGAGAAGTGTTAGCACGGCCTTTATACATAGATATATGTGTTATAGTGATGGTTTCTATCTAGAGTTATCTTCCTATGGCAAAACGCGCGTCCAACAACAAGCGCTCTTGGGTGATCGACGTGAGTGTGATATCAAATTTGTTATCGCATTACATCTGCCATTTCACACAATTTTCTATTTGTATTTCGGCTGACTGAAATTCAGTTTCTGCCAATTTATACGGAATTGGATGAATTTAACTACACATCATCAGTGGTGGTGGCACACCGCACAATAAGTGCAAAATTCAACCATTATATTTGATGTTCGCATTATTTGACAGTTGTTGCTGATTTGCTGCATGTTCCCGCACCCGCGTCGTTATACTTTAATAATTCCATTTAAAACTTAAGAGAGGAAGGGTGCGATTTATGAGTCTTTAAGACCAGTGTGTTTAGAATAGAGAAATAAAGGACCTTGTACAAATTTGTTCATTTAATTGGACGTAGAAAGAAATACCCACACTCGCCTATTTGTTCAGCTGACAACAATTAAGTGTGAAACTTTTTTAGATGAATCCGTTTAACATTTTGTCTCGCTTTTGTACTTGATAAATATATGTCTGAATGTGTGTGTGTGCGGGTTTCAGGGTGTGTCGGATTAATCATGGATTTCAGTTTTACTTGAAATATATGTGTCTGGCGCCAAGATCCCACCCTTAGAATACCTTATCGAGTATTTAACACCCCACAACCGAATTGTCTTTTGTTAGTAACCCTTGTTTCAACTGTCACATCACTTTACAATTTAGATAAGTGGCTAGTTTCAGTATTAGCGTGCGGTAAAATTGTTAAGGGATGGATCAAATGGTTATCAATCACTCCCGCTAACATGTTTTCCCGACAGACAAAAGATATGGCCCAGGAATTGGGTAATTATGGGTGAGGAAAACATGACGTGGAGTTTAATTTTAGAGGTTCGAGAATGAAACGTTTACGTTGTGTTGGAATGGTTTTTTATCATCACCGGTTAAATTTACTTTGTTAAGTGATTTCATTACGGGTGAAAATTTTGTTTCCATTTGGATTTTGGACGAATGTTAAAGGGATGAGCGCAAATATCGATTGACATCACCCATATTCAATTCCTTCCCAAAGGGCGAATCATATTTTACATGCAAACATATATGTAAAATGTTAAGTTACATACATATAAACCCAATATGTATGCAAACCGAGATCAAAGATAGTTAAATATAACTCGTTTTCCATCAGTACCATGCAAATGAGATTCGGGTATAATATAGAAGAGAACTAAAACCCATCGACTGATGATATTCAATACTTACGCCTTCTATACATGTATGTAAACAACCACCTTGTTTACACTTGGTGTTTAGACGAATATTTACTCTGTGCCGTCCTTTTGGAAAATAGAAATTTACGATTGATGGATTTAGACGAGACCATTTTTTCCTACCATAAATAAATAAGTGAAAAATGATGCCCGGTGGAGCTTTCAAATTAATACATAATTCATTAGCAAAGCTCGCACTAATCCTGTAGTAAAACTGAAATTACGTCGGATGATGATTATACTCTCCTCCTTCTTCTCTTGTACTCGTCAATGCAATCAATCTTAACACACATGCAAATTTGCACACATTTCTCGACTTTATTACAGCGTTGATGTTTTATTAATCAGATGCAATTGTTGAGCACAATTTTCACACAACACTAAATTCTCGCTCGGGTTATCCCTGTAAAAAGTGTTAACCAAATTTATCTCCCATTGTAACGTTCTACTGTAATATATAAAGGGAAATGGTGAGCCACTTAAAACTTTTCACACAAGTGTAATGGATATTGTTACATAAGAGGAAATTTCATTTGTTCTCAGCTTGAACAGATACTTTCCTTATATTATTCGATAATGCTATTATTAAGCTATAGTTAAAAATAAAAACAAACCAATTTCAGTTGCAGACATTCCCTTTTGCGCTATAAATTTGAAGAGAAATTCAATTTTCTTGCTTTTTAATAAAACAGCCAGTTTTAAAACGAGACTCTCATTATATACCAATAAATCGTGTAAACTTGTGTAAATTAAGGTACAATATTTCAGAAAGTTTACACAACAAAGAAAATTTATGGTACAACAATAAGGAAAGAGTCGATAGGGAAAAAATAACGAAAATTTCCAAACTCCCATCCCGCTGTTTCCTGCATTGTGCATCACAATAAAACATCACTGCAGGTGACGATTATTAAACATGGACCCCGAAATTCCCTTATTATTGTTAAATAGAATATTTAACCACTAGTTATTTGTGTGTAGAAAAACTATACGGGGCGAGAGTGTGAATTATTAGAATTTGCTGTCAAAGTAATTTGTCATTCCATTAAGTTGAGCACGTAATTTATATTGAAAGGCATTTTTTAAACAATTATTTATACGAGTAGGAGAGCGAATCGCACACATAAAATATGTTTAAGGTAAATGCACTCAGCTGGAGATATTATGGGGATGTGGATGCATGTATTATGCGGAATGGAGAAATGGGCATTTTTGTAAAGGAACTTTAACAACATCGTTATACACCCATGGACATTGGAGTATAATGCATTTTCGTGCAAATAATATTGTCAAAACAGCCTTTAAATGGAGCGATATAATGTCAACTTTATCTCTTAGTCTCTTATTTATATTTTCTAGATTGTATCCACTGCAAAATCTTGTCGTTTTAATATTTCTCTGAACTCCTACAAAATATTACAATAGAGCTTCCATATTGCATAAATGCACCACAAAAAAACTACAGATATTGAACATAATGGACTTTTGTCAAACTAATCCAATGTATGCGAAATTGCTCACCGTAATAGACATTCTCAAGGGGTTGTAGTACAAATTGCATTGTAAACAGTGTGTAAACACTACTGTGTTTATACTAGTGTATTTGTACCCTATGCGCTTAGTGTAATAATAATGGTATAGACGGTGTCAACGGGCGCTACACATACACCGCTTCCCCATCATATCTGCATACTGTTTTCCTGTCTATAGCATATATATACCAGGTGTAAATACGTGATGGTTACATATTACACAAATTGAAATGTGCACAATGTACTGGATACTAATTAAGATAAACAGAGCAGTGCGTTAAAAGAGAGAGCAACTGCCACCCCATTTCATATTTCCATCATGACGGGAAAGTGGATCTGCATATCATTGCGCTGTTCATGTTGATTTTTTTAATATAGGAAAGCGCACACCCTGTATAAACAAGTTGATGCCCTGAAGGTTACCGGGATTAGAGAGGCTTTACATCCATTAAATTAACTAAAAATTCCACACTCTCTTCTATAATGCACCTTGCTAGAAATTATACTCTTACCTAACATATTAATATAATTTAATACGTCTTTGACTATAAATAGAAAGCTTATTTCGAGAGGATGTTTCCCATTGGACCAATTTAAGATTGATCGTAATAGAGAAACAACATAACAAAAGCAATTAGCCAAATATAGGTAACAAGAAGCGCAAGGTTCAAACATTTACCCTTTTAGATAACGTTTGGATCCTTTAAACTCTCTAGGGATGCAAAGATTCAGCCACAATACATGCTTGAAAATTGTTTGGAAGCGGTTAACTCTTAAGTCCATTTTAATTATTATCATGTTGCTCTCGTGATGCTAATGTCTTTTCTCTTTTCCCTAAAACCATATATTTATTCTAAAATTGTACTTTTTGTTGCAGGTGAGTCACTAAATTACGTTCTGCATACCAGACCGGAGTAAGTAGTGAGTTAAATTTTCTCAAAAGCATCTTTCAACGCCCCTTTAATTTGTCTCTGCGCCCGTCTGTTCGAGCAGAACAGATAGCTTTTGGCTTATGACCGACATTCTAAAATATGCGCTAATGTAAAACCGCGGAAAACATGTCATCACATCTGATTTAATTTATTTGACAGTATAGTAGAGTCGTATAAGAGAATTTATGGGCTGCTTTTCACTGCTAGACATTTACATGTAAATGTTCTTGCTAATATTTCCTATTGTGCCACAACAGTGTGCAGCAATGAGTAACAACTTCATCAAAAAGCGTTTTTCAATCATACCAACCACTCTAAAAGGAATAATTGATACAAAATGTGATTGTCTATTCACTGCAGTACCATTAATAATTGGTATTTTTATTTTCCGCTTTATCAATTCACATCTATTATTCATTGTCAGAAAACATCGACGAAAAAAAACGAACAAATCGACTTAAGGTAAACAGTTAACAGGAGGATTTTTTATAAGACGGTTATTATATTGTAACAGTGTGGAGATTGATTGAAGTATAAGGAGTTCTTTTCCTTTCAATACACTATCATCGAAGGCATTGCAGGTTCATTCGTTTGATTGGCATGTTGAAACTACAGAATTAGATTCTTTTTTCCAGCTCACATTTTATGACAAGTATATGAAAATATCGCCTGAAACCACCGAACTGCATTTGCATATTTTAATATATTACACAGTCGTCATCGCCGATTTAATTCCATCATTCTGTGTGTTGGATATAGCCGTGTTCAGCTCAAATTACACATAATAACTTAATACAAAGAGACAAAAGAGTGTATTGCGTGATGGTATTTCTTATCCTATTCTCTTGTACAATATTTGTGTTGGTGTATGTTTATTTTTTTCTACACACTACCATAATTGAGGCATAGACTAGAGAAAATACCGTCTGGAATTAGAGCTTATGTTAAATTTTAAGTAGGTGGTAGTCGTGCGCGCTTTGCCTCTTCTTCATTCATTTTGTCGGTGGGTATTATGAATGCAAACAATATAAGAGTAGAAGTGTTTCATTAAAAGTCTCATTTTATGTTGGTTTTATGATGACATCTTGGAGAGTTCTTACATTAATTGCAGAACGGTTTTTTTCTTCATAAAGCGTTTTGCGTAGATTTTTTCTCGATGTTCGTCCACATCATGAAATACTGAACCATAAATATAATTGGAAGGATTATTTATCACACCGCTTTATCCTTATGTATAAAATGAGTGTGTGGACATTAGTCGCAGTCATGTCAACAGTGCACTTGTTTTATATACGACGGGGTAATTACACTAATTTTTTATTATTAATTATAAGTAGCATGTTGACGTGTTGAATATGTAAATGATCCTGAAACATTCTTTGTTTTTACTGGATAATAACAAGTTAATTAAAACGATCATTACGCAAAAAAAATTAAAAATTAAAACACAAAATAAATTCGCCCATTTAATTTCGTCCCTATAACTATTATTATTTGTGTGTACACATTTTGCACCTGTAATATTCAATAATACAGCGATTATTGCAATATGTGCAAAAAACGATTTCAATTAACTTTTGCATATGTCCATAAATCTTTACAAGTTCATATTATATTGAATTTGTTCTCCTTGGGGAAGCGTGCTATTAAAGTCCCCAAACTAAAATCCCGAGCATTTCCATGAAATTTTAAATCAAGAATCAAAAGGAAATTACGAAAGTCAGTAGATTCGCTTATACTATGATCCTTTTTAGCGAAGTATGTGTGTGCTGATGCTATAGGGGGATAGGGGGAAGCTGGATAGGTTTTGGGTGTCTTTGTATGTGAAGGGGGGTCCTCCGCTTTTATGCATTCAACTTTAAACCGCCGAATTCTAATCTAATATTGTTCACAATGTACTTTTGGGTTCCATTTTATTATTACCAAATGGGCTATATAAATGTGCTTAAAACATACCAAAAGTGGAATTGAATAATTAAATTTTTCCTCTCTTGTACTTTGTCGGAGGGAATTCTTTGGAACTATCGCTGGCACAGCAAAAGGAACAAAACTTGTAATCAATGTAGAAGTGTTAGAGAAACTTATATCTGAATTCTTTGAGTGTTTCCAATCAATAATTAGCTTGTGGTGTGTGTATATAATCTGACAGGTTTCCAGATAGCTTCGTTTCGTCACTTGAATTTTGAAGAGGCATACATGGAGAGAAGAGGAATCTCGTTCCAGTGCTAATGTTCATATGAATATACTCGTAGTTGAAGAAGTCCAAAGTATCCGGTTATTTTAATCTTTCCATTTACACTTTCATACAAACCACACGAGCATATATTTACAATAATACGTTTATATATTTAGTTTGGGAAAGTAAATAAAATGTAAATTGTACTCTAAATGAAAATAATGGACTTCATTTTCCATAGAAATAAAAAGGCCCCAGAGGAATGTCGATGTTTTAAAGCCAACATGAAAGTGTATTTAATTTAATTAATTCAACTTAACCCACTTGTTAGTTATATATTAAATAAATATACTTTTTATATTACATTTTCTGTTGGGTATACGGTATACAGAAATCCCGACTTCTTTTTTCACAGTAGGATATTACGCTCGCTCTTGTATCTTTTTGCAAAAACGTGACTTGTTGCTGGCAATTGCAATATTGCTTGGCATATCGAATTTAATACTTGATAAAATATATACTTAAATGGCAATAATAGTGACACATTTTATACTTTAACAATCTGTAACGATTTAAAGACCGCCCTGTAAGCTGATTATAAATAAATGCACCTTTAGATATGTGCGAGCACTTTTTCTCGTTTATATTTTGAAATGTAAACTCGTAAATTGAGCACCTTTAAGATGCAGAATCGTACTTTCATACTTTTTAAACACATACTTGTTACATATTTCCAGGGATCGTTATTTTTTTCTCTCTGAAAATAAAAAGAAAATTGTAATTTACACGGGAAAGGTGCACATATTGCACAATGTTCGTGGAACGTGTCTAGAAGATGTTGTCCGTGAGTCCGTGACTGTCTTAAAACTTTTAGAATATTTCAGGTTAAAACCATTTCTTGTAGTGTTTTTCAGGCAAACATGAAAATAATCACCAAATGGCTTTTGTTTAATTCAGGAATGTCGATCTGAACTAATATTTGTGCTTTATTGATTTTATTTTTTTAACATGAATAAATCGACAGTTTATTAATACAGCATGACTCTTAAATCAATAAATGTTTACCAGAAAAATGGAATTTATGATCGTTCGCATGTAAAAACTCAATGGTATAAATAAAAATGATAAACGAACGATTTTTACCGAAAAATACCAATAAATCAGGACGTTTATTAGTCATGATATAAAGTTTAATTGATGGTTCGATTCGGTAATTTCTCTGGGAAAATATCAGTGAAAAGGAATCGCTTCATGGCCTCGTTATTAATAATAATATATATATAAGAGTAATATCCTTATACCAATAGGTATTATAGCATGACGGTCTAATAATTAATGCTCGTTAGTTATGTAAACACGCTAATACTGGTTTCAATTATTCCAAGACTTCCAGTGATACTCGAATTAATTTTCTTCGGAATTTAATTCCGAAGAAAATGTTTACCGTGTAAAATTATCTCACAAAAGAAAGGGCAAAGGGGGTGTTTTGCAATTCGGATTAAATAATATAAATAATAAACAAAGGATTCCGAGTGAAATACCTCTCTAATAAGAAATAACTAAATAATCAGCAGGTATGAGTTTTTTGTAGTCTTTTTACAAACAACTTGCGGGTAATTAAACTGATTTTAATTAAGTGAAATGCGATGAATATAATAAATTCCTTATTTATTGAGTGAATTTTGTGTGTGCGCGAGCGATTTATTAACTTTATTAAGTACCCATTTTTAATAGTGGTTTCATTTTAATTACATCACTGGCGCCATTTATTTTCACTCAGTCTTATTAAAAATTATGTATACGCTCTACAATTAGTCATATATCACACTTTATTGTACAATTCCACTTCCGTTGAACTGAACATAAACACATAACGGCCGCAATTGTTGTAATTAATTTATTTTGAATGCATCTCGTCCTATATTTAGCATAAATACGTTCTCACCTCCTTTTAACGAGCCTCTCTTCTCGTCAAAGTGCAATAGCAATAAACCGAAGAAATCTCTAAATCTAATTCTACTTCGCAATAAAAACGTCATCTGAAAGTTGCCAACATTTTCCGATACACTCACAAACCATCTGCAACTAAAAGACGATCATCTTGATTCTTGCATCTCTCCAGCAACATTTTTTATTACGAAATCAAATCGTAAAGTTTAGTTTTTCTTAACCATTTAATACTTTATATATACAGTTTTTTATAGCCTTTACATACATATTTTATTCTCTTGGTGTTGTACAGACAAAATATATGCGTGTTAGAGTGTGTAAATTTGTGTTGAGCGACGAATGATGACCAGTGTCTCTTTAATACCCACGTTTCTTGTCGTCTGCGGCACTTGCAGAACTCCCGATACCATCAACAACATGCTAAAGAGAGTTTGGCGTGATGCTGTTTTGGTTGAGACACAATCCCATTCGGTCCAAATATGGGGACGCTTGTGGTAAAAAGTCGCCTATTCAAGACAATGGTACACACAAGAGCTACTTTCGAAGAGAGATTGTGTTTATAAATAGCCGCATAATCTCGAAATATTATCTCTAATTATGCTCTTGTCCCTCCGCCACCAGCAGAAACCTTAGCAACATTAACTAATTTAAGATTAATAGTGAGTGCTTTTACTATCTTTCAGTTTATGCATTTAAATTTATTAATAATAAAGGAGCAAGTTTATAGTGTAGAGGAAAATTTACAACTACACACGTTCAATTTCAGGAAACCCTCAGCTAATAAAATTAAACCACTAATAATTTTATGGATATATGCAGATTTTATACTGTTCTTTATTTACTGCGATTTATCAATCCAGATATATGATACTTTAATTTATCCAATTAACAATTCTCTTTTTAAAAAAATGCAGACCATGCATGCAGACTTCCAAGTCGTTAAATCTATTCGTTGGTGCAGTTTGCAGCCATCACCGTAACCCAATTAATTGGAATTTGGCTGAAAATCAGAACAACATGTACTGCGTTTAGGCCTGTTGATTGTACACAGTGATTTATATACGAACTAGATTATCTAAATACCGCAAATTGAACGTAATTACGTTGCAGACCATCCGAATTTATTGTTTTTCTTTGATTACTTGGTTCAACTATTGATTCGAAGCGCGTAAACCACTGCTCTTATATTCCGGGATGGGCATTTACGATCAGTAAAAAATTGAATTTCCTTTCTTGGAAGGTAAAAGTATTGGGAACTGATAATGACTTATACGAGCAGCAAAGTATAAAGAGACTGCATTTTTTATCACAAAACACTCAGATGCCATTGTGTATGTTCCTTTTACTCATAACACAATTGCATTATAAAATGACAAAGGACCATAAAGTGTGTAGTGCTAATTTTTCTGTGCACCATAATTAAATTGTTCCGTTACGTTAATATACACTTTAAAAGCATCCAACCACATAATTTTCCTTAAATAATGTAATTCTAATGTAATTTTATTATTATGTTCTATAAAGAGCACGTGCAAAGCAAAAGAGAAGAAAATTCAAATGTTGTAACGTTATCGATTTGGAAGGCGACTCGAAATTCGCGTTGTTTTCCAAACTATAGTTTCACATCTTTGCATATTTATAATCTTCTTATCACTCTCTCTCCGTGTAAGCCACAATGGATTTTCATTAAAAACATTTCCTATATAATATTGGAGTATAAGTTAAACTTTGTGCCGTTTCATTTTCTTAATTCGTCTGGCAAATGTACAACGATAATAAAACGGACATTTGCTGTGGTGTTTGGTTCAATATTAAGAAAGTGAAACAGCTTGGTGTGCCCGGAACTACAGGAAAAAATAGGCGAGAGAGTAAAAGAAAAACATCTGAAAATGTCACACAAGTGCCGTTATATTGGAACATAAATTAAATGTAATCTTTATACGTGTATAATGTAGAAGGAGATGAATGTAACTAGTTGCCAGAAGGGAGATATAACGAACAGTTTTCGGAAAAATCTTTACCGTGTGAGGAAAGTCGAATAAATGCGTGTGTATATGTGAAATTGCACCCATCAAAAGTAAAAATATTTGAGTGAATGTGAAAAGCGTTTCGCATCCACAAGGATTCAGGTTTAGATTAGTGAATGTGACAGCAGTAAAAGCCCTGGATTAAATACCATCTTGTAAAACATGTGTCGTGATTCATTGGCATCGAGTTTACAGCAGGGTTGAATAAATGGCGTGTGTTTTGTATTTATAGTATAGGCAATTAATGTTTATAAGCTACTGTATGTAAGTTGGACAAGATGCGCCTCTCCATACGCGATAATAAAATCTCTTTGTAATTAGATACTTGTTTTCTGGTTGCTCACAAGCGTCCGATAAGACAGTACTTAATTTCTATTTTTATTTTTCTTGTACTGATACAAATGAAGAGCCATTTTGATGGTTTTCTTCTTCATTTTAGGGAAACATAAAACTTGTGTACGCAAACAAATTCTTTGTGTTTAATTAAGTTTCTTTGTTTATTTATTGTGAAAGGAGAATGATGAAATTGGAGGCAAATGTAAAGAGAAATCATGAATTATTGTTGAAAGACACCACAATCGATGGTGGAATGCGTTGAACACATTTGAGAATGCAGTAAAATCGAAATTAAAATGAATCCCACATCGGTAAACAAACACGTAACATTTTAATCCACACTGATATCAATCTACAACGATGTGAATCATGTATTTTCGTCTTGGACTCGTTGAAAATCAAGGAAATTAAAATTATTTTCGTGTACAATCAGTCAACGGCTACGCCGAATGGTTAAATATCTCGATGTGTTTTTTCCATCATCTTGTTGTAGATTATAAGCATGGATAAAAATGTAATCCAAACATTCAACAGCATTTTCACATAAGATTTATAGACAAGATTCCGTTCATTTTCTTTAAATAAACTGATGCTTATCGTCTCGCATGTGTCAAGATTAAACAGGGCTCCAGCATCCCATATACAATTATATTAATTTAATAAATACATTTTTCCAAATGACCATAAATTCAATAACACACACAAAGAACATTATTATTTTATCAGCATCACTCAATCTTTTCAATGTGTATTTCGGGGAATGTTGGTGTGTATTTAGTAGCTTAGAATGACATTTCTCTTGGGGTGAACAATGGATGCACTGGGGTTCTGATCAATATCCGTGAGGAATTCGATTTCAGTGTACATTTTCATCACTGAGCTAGAAGTCCACTATGCTAGAGAGTATTCGAGTAAATATTGAAAATGTGATGCATTACGACCTTAAAGGTACCAGAATGTTGACAGTTTATTGACTAGCAGATCAAATTCAATAAGAGTCCCCGTGATTTATACTCCAAGAGCCTACTCAAATAAATCCAACCCGCTTGGCTAATACACGCAGATTGGGAATTCTAAACGAGTAACTGGTTCGATTTCATTGCATTGTCTCGCAAATATAGCATTTATGTAGGTAATTTTTATTAATAGAGAACGTCCGATGTCTGCTACAGATATTATAAATACAGTGCAACTCTTTATAAATAAAATTAAATTGACAGTGTAAATAAAAGAAAACCGAAATATGCAGGTGCACTTTATCATAAAATCTCTTCACCGAGATTTATTATAACGTGTTTGACTTTCAATAAATAAATATTCTTCTGTTAACTGTGTATCACTTTTTCCAGAAGTTGAAATCCATCGGTTTTATTTGTTGTCCACTAAAACTAGTATATTTAAATGACAGGAACGCAGGGGTTTATTTAATTGATTCACTATATTTTCACACCTGTTACACATGAAAATCCACCGTCAACAGCTGTTGACAACGTGTTCTAGCAATAATTCAACACAAATCTCATCTCCGCGTATTATAATCGTGTGTTGGTGTGAAAGGTGATTAATGAATTCTTATAATTTTCATTAAATGCCCTTCATCAAATCTGTCTACTTCTTCCTGCATTTAGACAACAATTTAACATGTGAATGAGAATGTCTTGTCAGTGTTGTTGGACCTCACGCACGTTTCTCTCTTGTATTTAACACAGCATTAAAAGCGATTTTTCCCAGTCAGCAAACCTACACGAAAATAGGAAGGATACTAAGAGTCAAGAGGGGCTGATGCATAAAAATCTTTGATTTAGTTCCATGTAATGTTTAATAATAAATTATAATATAGTGGTGTTTGTTTACCAGTCGGATGTGACGGCCCACACGCTCCTCTTCCATAGAAATTGCATTAAATGGATGCTGTATTGTTTGTTTTCAAGAATCCATTCTACTTGCACACCAAGAAACTAATTCAAATGCATACATACGAGTACACGTTTATAATTTGTCTGTACGAAATATCGGAATTATAGGTTGGCTAAATTTATACGGAGGGGGTTCTTTGCGAACTTTTATTCATGTAGCGGCAAACATCAAAAGCTGCTGATTTATTACGCCCAATGAATCAATTTAGATTAATTTCGGACCGGAATGGTATAGACTTAAATATAATGTTTTATTTGTACAGTCGTATAAGATGAAAATAATATGGAGACTAAGTTTGGGTACAAGTTGAGGAGTTATAATTCGGTTGAAATTCATCGTTAGGTGGTGAGAGTAGGAGATTGCAAATTCGTAATTGCCTCAAACGGTACGAATGAGAATTTAACCAATAGCGTCCCATCTACTCTAATATATACATATAGTAATTAAATTTTATTCCGCAAATCGTACATGCACAACATTGATAATGGGGGATTTGTGTTAAGATTTCCGTGCACCAGCAGGAAATGCACTTCATTAAATTGTTACAATCAAATGAAGCGTCTTCTCGTCCCTTAAATTATCATATTCAATTAAATTTGTTCACAGCATTTGCTTGATTTTAAAATGTTCTTGTTATTCCTACAAATAGGTACATACCTACGTTTCGAAATGGATTAAGATGTCAGATTCGAAGCGTCTCCACATCTTCGTACATATTTACTACTAATTACAAGATTTAAATTGGCAATATGTATTTGCATCTGCAGCATTAGAACTAATTACATGTGCAATTTAATTCGCATTTACCGGTATTTCGAAATGTCTTATTTCCATGTTGTACCGGGTTTTATTCCTTTTTTTGACACTATTCGGGTTTTATAGACGGTTTTAGAGCACTAATTATTTTTAACGACTTATTTGAGTTGTTTTAAATTGAACGACTTTCAAATGGATATTAAAATTTAAATCAATTACAATGGTTAATGCTTAAGAAACATCTTTATATACAGTCAATTTCACTTGATCCATTTATCAACTTTGTAATTCTTACGAGGTATCATATATTTCTTATGATGGCCCTTCACTAGCAGCACTTTTGTCGCCTTATTGCAATAAGCACCTCTAAGAGTTGTCATATTTTTGAAACGAACTGAAAGAGGGGTATTAAAATAAGAATCTTTATTGTAAAACTAGCTCGTAAAATTGCATTATTTTAACTATGTATATCCAATTAATATAAATGAGGACAATTTTAATTGGATTAATTAAGCGATGAAAGTTAAATAAAGGAAAGACGATGAATAGGAATTATTTTCTTCAGTAAGATACACCTTGTTATAACAAAAACGTTTTTATTCCAATTATTTACATCCAACAGTAGCTACAGATACATTTCCTCTAAATATAAATTATTTACGCTTTCTTGGGTTGTAATATATACTTGGTCTGAGTACCCACAACTAACAACTCCCCTGTGGCTTTGTTCCTAATATGAACTTCTAAATTAGCAATATTTTTCCCAGCTCTCAAAGTTTTCGCATCAATCTCAATAATATCACCAACATTAGCTGATTTTAAATACCTTAAAAAGACGGAAATCTGTACTGATTTTACTATTCCCAACACAGCTTTGTGTCAATTAATTTTACGTTGTGTGAATATCCAAAGAGACATGCAACTTATCTGCTCCAATTTTCGTGCCTAACGCCCAACTAGATATCGAGTCAACAAGTGTAGCGGAACAGCCTCCATGTAGAGTGCCCATCGGGTTCGTTAAGTCTGAAGTCACTTCTAATTCGGCGACTATTTGCCCTTCGCCCGCAGACACCACTTTCATCTATAGGAAAGTAATAATTTAGGAAAAAATCGTTAATTTAGCTGACTTCATGTACCTACTCACATTTTGTAGAAAAGTGTCGAACCCTTTAAGGTTACGAATGATTTTGGAAAATTGCGCAAGAATCTCCTTTGTTGCCATTAGATAAGATACTTAAACCGCAACGGTTCTGAAACACTGTTACAAGTCGAAGTTCACTTCACAAACTATAACTATTCTGTGAATCTTTTATAAATCGTCAGTTTTTATCTGTATTTATTTATTAAAATCTTAATCTATGTACTACTAAACAAGCATTTCACAGTATACTAGGAATGAGTAAAGTCCAAAGGTATCTAAAACTCACTAGAACGCACTACGTATCAGACACGCGGTTTTCAAGGCCGGTATCCCCGTCAAACTTTGTAATTATAAATAGAATACTAAGTTGTTTTGTTGAATCGCTTCCAATAAAAAAAGAGATCCGATTTTGGTTGAAATGTCTAAGAATGCGCCTTGTATACGTTCTGGACTCCATCATTATACCTCAAAAAAAGTAAACGAGTGTCAGAAGGGAAACCATCATCCACATATTAAACATGATGTGGGGCTGGTAGTGTTCAGCCTGCACAAGCCTCTCCTTATAATATGAAACATTCCAGAGTAATATAAGTTGTAACAATAGATCAAGCTCTCCAGACGGTTATGTAAGATTAGTAACAGATGAGAGAGGTTATATACTAGAATAATAGTCTCTAGAATGTAACTAAAACTTTTCCATTTGGATTATTTATGATGAAACGTTAGAGTCGCTGATGTGTCGTAAAATGAGAAACACTTTGATGTTTAGGGCTCTCCTTCCTCGTCTATTGTAGGCGCTATTAATAATGGTGTGTCCAACTTTGTCCTCCCTGGAATATTATAACTGGCATCCGCGTGTTCCCATAAGATTGCCTCGAAGATTGCCAAAGATTTGAATGAGTTATAAATGCAGATAAGAGGATTGCAGGTGGTCCCAAAATTAAAAGAACTGAGAGTCACGCAATGGATCGGTCTCGGAGGTCCAGTGTTCGCTGAAAGGAAGGACCCCCTTGCTGGTTATCACTATCATTTCGAACGCGTCAGTCGAAAATGCGGCCACGGTGTGAGTTAATGCAACACCGCCGGGCTCCACAGTGTACATATTTGTACGTAATTACAGAAAATAATTACTACTCTAATTGGATCTGTGTGTAATTAATTACATGGAATTTTGGAAGTGTACAGCCGAATTTTTCTATTGCATTTGATAATTTATTTGAATGTGCCTGTTTATTGCACAATGATGTGCCTTAACATTCCTTTTAATCCTCTTTCCATAATTCCAAGTGCGCTTACACACCGATCGACTATAAAACATTCTTCAGACGATTTTCAGTTTTGTTCAGGCAGTAAAAAAATTATTTCACGATGATTTTAATGTCGCCTCGCTTTCATCAAAGGTCATCAGACTATAGGATAATATGTCGTTCGGGTAGAAGTTGACGTGATGTGATGGTCAGACCATCATCATGTCGCCGCCAGTTACATGAAACCGATTTATTGGTTGACTGCTATTACGATGAGGCAATTAACTAATAAATGTTTCCATCAGATTTACGAGGTACAACATATATGTATAGGTACACGTACATAGCAGTCGGCTAGGAAAAAATCCAAAAATATTTCCGTAATTTGGTACGGTGGATGGAACGAAGTGGAATCGTGATGATGGATGGGTTTCATTGGATGTTCGTTGCTGCTTTGACACCATTTATTACCTTTTATGATTTATTTTTATTATTTTTTAATCATGTGTGAATTATTCAACACTTTTGGCCTTCGACTGGGACGTTAAATTTGCTCATTTTGCAGAAAAGTGCATTTTTCGAGCCATTGTCTCTGAGAGGACGTGCTGAAGTGCACAGCATTGAAAGAATAAGAGTTTGTAATTAGAGAAATTCTTCGGGAGATATTTGTTAAATCAACTGCTTACTACAAACCCAAGTAATTTTGTAACGTTTCAAACTGACATTGTTGCATATACCTACGAGTACATAAAGTCATAAAGTTCTTTGATCTTTTCTGAAAAACACACAATAAACAATTCTTGCACGGCGGAAAATAAACAATTTATATAAAATATCATTTTATATATACATCCAAAGAAGTTATATCGTATAAATATGTACAACTTCTTTAAATAAATTATTGTTTGTTTATGGATAAAAAGTTCATGAATATTTTCGGGGTTTCCCTTTTAAAGGGTCCTCTTAAATCGTTAAATTTGTGTCAAAGGAAAACTTGTGTTTTTATCATTCCAATATTAACATAAACTTCCCCCTTTTTCTGCTCCTCAAGCATCGGCACTTAAATAAATTTAATTTTTGTGTAGCCTTTTTACATCCACTGGATCCTCGGGCGTAATTAATAAAAATCCTTCCGTTTTTTAAATAAAACTCTAAGGAAATATTTATACAGCACAAAATGAAATTTATCCATACCATCAAAGATGTGTAAGAGAACAAGTTTTTTTCTACTGGTAAAAATGCTTCCGAGTACAGAAATAGAGTGCAAGTTTTAAATGAAGATCGCAAGTTGGAAAGTGGGTACTTTCCACCCTATTTGTATCTCCCTTGCTGCTGATCTTTCAAGTTGAATTACCCTATTTTCTCGAACATACATCTGGAACAAATATACCCAACAAGAGAGACGACGTCAGATGTGTTGTGTTGACGTCTTGCCTTCAAAATTGAAACGAAAGCGCTTTTGACACAGGACACTAGACAATACCATGTGTTGCTGTATTATCAAAAGTTAAAATAATGGACCACCACCCTCATTATTGTGATATCATCTAAAATGTTGCGCTCACTACACATCGTAATGTGTAGATGTTACAAAAAGCTCTTCGTCCTAATTACTTAAGGGTAAATGCATTAAGGATGAAATTGACGAGAGTGCGAATAGCAGAGTGGAAGAGAGAAGAGTTTGGCAAATTATCACTATATTACACTGTCTAATATATCAGTTCATCAATTTCCTAAATGCTGTACGGCCAATATCTCACTAATTTTAGACAATTACATTACAGCCATTAATGCTATCTTCATTTATCTGATGATGTTTTAATGTTTCGAGCTAATTTCCTTTCGGTAATAAATTTCACCCAGGCCGATCCAATTGTGCTTGCCTCTTTTTTTGATAACTTAACTGGAATTTGAAATATCGACCGTACGGACAGACGTCAGAATTGGACGCGCTTTTTAAAAATTCTAGACATATTATGGGACTCCCCTGGGAGTTTGAGGCCATTTCATCGATGCATTTTCTTAAATTTACGATATATTTTAAATTCTTTCTAATTAACTTGTCGTTTCGTATAATGAATTATGCGCTATTATATCAAAGTGCAGATAATTTTCCATAAAAAGTATCCGTACCTAACTCTTATTCCAACTTAGCTTTCTACATCCATTTAATAAAACGTTAATTTATTGCATAAATAAAGTAATCGAATCGTGTCTAGTATACATTTTTACATTAATATATTAATTTATAAGTAGGTATTTGAAACTTTTGAATTAAACTCCGTTATGCATTTCTCTTTCTCTCGAGCTAAAAAGAGACTACCTAATAGCCCCATAACTGAAAAAACGATGCCCGTTTTCGTAATGGAATGTAATAATGTCCAACGAAGATAAACGTTGTTTTTTTTATTTTTGCCTCCACTATGAAGTGGATGTTTATTTTTTTCTGCTAAGGGTTTTCTTACTTCCAACATATTATTATACGAAATGTCTTAATTATTTTCCAGACATAAATATTTCGTGTAGATATTAATTAAAGTACTACCCGACCGTTCGTGAGGAAGACGGTTTTAGTTGAAGGTTTTTTTCAATTATTATCAAATTGCACGTTAATGTGCTTATGGTATTAGAAAAATGTGCCCCATTCCACGTATTAGAGACCGTTTTTCATTCATTTCATTTCAATTATGTTAATGTCTGGGGTAAATGTGGCGTAAAGTAAGAGGGTAAAACGCACAACAATCCACCATTGACAATATTCTGCACGTAATTTAGATGTTGAACCGAGAACAGAAGAAAGACCAATTAACATTTCGACATAAATTGCAGTGCACTTCTTTCTACACTGTTTGACGTTTGATGTTTCGTGAAATTAAGTCATTTTCGCCGTCCACCCCCAATTCCATACTGAATCCAGAAATTCATTGTATGTTGTTCGTCATCTAACAATTTTTTCACGTTTTGTTGCAATCTAATCGGATATGCCAGACGATTCCCCATCAGTCCATAATATGAAACCAATTCTGGTTTATTCATGCGGCAACACACACCCAGACCAACATTATATTTCGGATTTTATGTCGTTTGTTTGTGTTGTGTTACCATATAAGAGAAAAGATAATCGTGTTATAAAAAATAGGGGATATTCAGAGAGTCCTGATCATCACCACAAACATATTCGATACGTTTATGTATCGTCTTGTTTTGTAATGGGAAAAACATATGTTATATATGGCCAGAAGAGATGCCTTTTCCACATCCATTTTAAGACAATGGGTTATAAATTATTTTTTCATTTCTATTATATTAAATCCACGCTTGATTAGTGTCTATTATTTTATTCGGCATATTTCCAACAATTATTTACAATAATTACAAAATCTATTATGCGATCGTGGTCTGAATGTGCATACATGGGCGTATGAATAATAAAAATTGACCATAAACATGTAATTAAAAAAAGCACAGTTACTTTTTAAATCTATGAACTTAATTACAAAAATATTTCATGGGTTTATTCTTAAAGATTTTATGTGTAGAATATGGTAATGGATTGTAAAAATGTCCATAATTAATTAAATTTCAAGATAGGTTAATAACATTCCGGGAACAAATAGAAACATATATCGTTCTAAATTTTAATAAGGGAACAATTCATCAGTGAAAAAACTAGATCAATTTATCTTCTTAGCCCTCATGGAATCATTATAAATTTCCATTTGATTATGATCAAAGACTCAAAACTAATTTATCACTGCATCCAATTAGTCAGCGTTATTTTACACCTTGATGTTAATATAAAATCCTATGGTGAAATATCTTTCCATCATCCAGAAGCCATATATTGATCATTGGCAAACACTACGATATTCAGTTGTTTTCTCCTATTAGTTATAGAAAATACCCACACACATATTGAACTCTCTGCATCATATCTCTAATATGATTATTGTACGAAATTTAAATATATCTCGCCTCTTACACGTTTTGAGCACACATATTCCCAATAATTCCTCTCCTCTTATATACAACAATGCGACGTGATTTACGATGCTCCATTCGACTAAAACGACAAATCATTCAAGTTATCAGAGTCTGTATTCGCGGTTGACTAGTTTCGTCTACTGGTTACCATCCATAAATCAAGTCTGGGACATTGAAACTCGCTCTCTTGTTGAATGTCTTCTCTAGATGCACCTATTGTAGTACCGTAGACCGAAACTTGCATCCTGATACTAGACGAAATTTTCAACTGGATAATACTAGATAAAGTCAAAAAAGCTCTTCCGCCAATTTAAACAAACACTCTGTGTACTGAATTAGATTGTAATTGTTTACCAAACAAAATAACGTTATTTTATGTCTGGATAAACTGTTGTCTGATCAAACAATATCTATCCGGTTGACTTGCAATTGTTGCATAATTTGATATGATTACATATAACTTTGTAACTGCCGCCTGTGTGTATACAGTGAGATGCTGCACGGTTAATTAAAACACTTGGAAAATTCGCTCTTGATTCACCTGTCTAAATGAAATCTGGTTTAATTGATGGCCCGAAGGAAGCAGTTCGGCTAACAAATGACCACAATCGATCCTGAATTATTGACACGATTCTCTATTAAAAACAACACATCCATTTATTCATTGTTTGTACGATAATTAAAAGAGGTCCTGTGTGTAGCACAGTCCGATCCTGCGAATGCGAAACCAACTTCCACGTCACGTTTTCAATTAAACACGCTTATCTTTATGTCCAGCCTCCCAAGCCCGTACCTACGTGACCTATAAAACATATTAATTGTGACAATTTGTTCTAATTACAATTTGATTCGATGTTGTGATAACGTTTGCGGTCTACATTTCTGTGTGTTGGAAGCGTGTTGGGGCTATTAAGAATCATTCTTACGTGTATATCGTGCCAGGGTCTTTTACCAGAAGCACCAATTAGTGACCACCCATGATGGAATAACTGACGTGTACCTATATGGGAGACGGGTTTCACTTACATGATTCCAAAAGAGAGAAAAAAAATAATACATCGTATACCAGGCGCATTGCTATTCATAAGGTAATGAAACTAATGGCAATTTTCCACATATTTCCATTGAGCGTATAAAAAGCATTTCTTAATGCTGTTTTAAATGTGCAGCAAGGTAGATAAAATGCGGGCTAATGTTGTGTGCGGATGTCTTAGAAGAAGAGTTTGTTGTTTAATTAAACGAATGGTCCGAATTCTTTCATTTAATTGCCAATTAATTGATGCGATTGATATTATTTGTGTCATGTGGTGCTGCTGGGAGGGTTATAAAAATTAATTAAGAATTGCCACTGGCGCACATAAAACTTTAATGAGTTTTGTCTATTTATTTCGTGCCACAAATCACATGACTTATACACATTTCAATTCCACCTGTAAAATAATAATTTAACAATTGATGTGTGTGGGCGTTCAATTCAATATGAGAGAGTATTATGTGTTTTCGGGCCAAATCCATCACTGATACTCTTGACAGCTGTCTGTTTATATAAGCGGTGATCTGTTTAAAATACTGGTCCGGTGCAATGTTGGGGCGATTTGTATGGGTGGTAAATTGTAGTCGTGTCAAATTTGTCGGGAATTTGTGAAACAATCGTGGGCCATCAGTTGAGTGCAAGAAATAAATTCTTATAGTAAAAAAAAAATAAATAAAGATGATCGGGATATATGAAAGATGTGGAAAATTGCGTCCACCACACGATTCTGGTAGTTTTTATTAGAAGCATTCAGCTGTCGCTGTGTTATAAAGAATATTGAATATGTCGATGGATAAGATCATTTCCAATTACATTGACAAATATGTTGCGGTGCTGACGCGGTACATTTCCTACAAATCTAATCTTGACGACGTATTCGGTGAATGTCTTTGAATTTATCACCCATCAACGGGGATGCTGTAAAGATCAAAGAATGAGGCCGTTTTTTGGGTAACACAAGTCAAAGGCAATCAGGCAAAGGGTCGTCACTTGTACATGTAAAAGGTGCAGTCGGACATTTGAACGGTCAATGCACACAGCATCACATCATAGGAGCATCACACACAGAGAGAAGAAAGAATGACTTACCCATTTTTGCATTTAATTGGAATTTTTCGCAATTCCGCTTTGTCAAATTATCTTTTTTAACTCTATGCAAACATAAACTCTTATTTCATTCTTGATAATAGTATTGTCATCGAAAGAATTGTTATTATTGTTTGTAGAATGCCAACGGAGCGGTTTCTGATGCTTAAATGCCGGCAGCGAATAAAGTCGCTCTTACATTATGCGTGATAATGAAAATGATCTTTTTATTTTCCTTCGAGTAGCATATTTATGCCGCTTTTCATTCCCATTTTAATAAAAACCACAACTTTATGGCAATATTAAATTAATTCTATAGTGGCAGCCAGATATGTGTATATACACATTAATTTATTGTTATTATTATTATGAAATGTCATACACAACGAACATGCAAGCTACTACAATAAAGTAAACATAACTTCTTGGTTTCTTGCTTTATACGAATTAAGTATTTATTTATCCAGCTACATTTTATTGTGAGAAATAAACGAAAGAATGCGCAATTTATCGCTTATTATTTATTGCACACTCCCTCCTTCCTCTTATTTAATTTCAAATCTCGTTAGTACGAAGAGAGAATTGTCAGAAAATTCAATTAACACACAAACACATGTGCTTACAAGTATTTTCATATTTTATATAACGACATATATTATTGTCGTAAAAAGGGACACTTTGAATACATGTTTTGAAAGAGAGTGTAGGCAGCTTTTACTGCTCATAAAGCTCAGTATCGATGGTGGCTTATCGTAATATATGTTTTATATACATTCAAAATATACACTGAACGAAAAAAACTAATTGGTTTTTCTAAACGACACAACATGAACTGAATTTAAATGTATACCGCAGACCACCACACAACCGTCACATTTGCTCCAAGCAAAGCACACCAAAAAGACGACGGAAAAATCAATTCCAAGTCATCGCCACTTTCCTATAAGTTTGTTTCCAGTCAATTAGCGGAATTCAACACAAACTTGCAAACTGGATGAAAGTTATCTCGCAATAATTATCCCCTATCTCATTGTTACACAAATATCTTGATGTATGAAATTCGGTATATGCGACCCACCACTTAATTATGAACGATGACTAAGGAGAAGGACCAATCTCCTCATATTAATGATGGAATTCTTCCACATAATACACTTATCCTCTGTTTTATATTCATTAAGTCATCAATCCATATAACAAATTAATTTGTGGAGCCCCGAATCGTTGTTCTCGTCAAAAATTGACTTGTTTTATCTCACACCACCACTCCACCATCATTTACACTTTGAACGTGACTCGATTTACATTAAAATTCCTTCACAATTCATTCGTCATTTTTATATCGAAGGAAAATTTAATCTAATTTCCACGACGCACTCACTTCCTTATTCTATGTGGGAAATTTTCAATAGAACAAATAAAAAGAAATTTTACATATACAAGTGGTTTGTTTTCTGGGCGGTAACGAATGACAAACCGTACATTAATCAATGGTTTATTGTATGGGACATGAAGAGTTTGAATGCAATTCAAACGCACATTTGCATACATATTAGAAGTCGTGTCAGTTACTCCACCCTGTGTATACACATGCATTCAATATGAATAGCCCCCAACCACGATTGCATCAACCTCAACCTCTGATGTGACGTCCCAATTCTTCTTCTTGTTACTTTTATTTAAATTAAGCAGCACCCACGCAAATTGCAATCATCCCTCTCTTTGCATATCATACACACAGCATATATAATTGCGTTATTCGGTAAAATTCTTCTCTTTTAGCATTCAATACACTTAATGCTTAAGAAGAAAATAGAATTACAGCTGAGCTTTACTTTTAAAAGATAAACGTAATTCGCTTTAAGCGCTATATGTTTACGAAAATAATTCAGTGCTCTCCTTTTCAATATACAAATTTATGTACATTTATTTTCTTGGGTAAATATTTTCAACCGTCTATTTTTATTAAAGGAACACATTAATTAAATTGTTTACATGTCAGTGGTCGCATATCAATTGTAAAAGGAAACCCATGCAACTCTGTGCACGGAAATCTTTTTATCGATATATTGTTTCCAATGAAATTAGAAATTCAACAAAGAACTATTTAAAAAGCAACGAAATTGCTCTTCAGTCCCCGTACACAGTCTTTATATACAATTGCCAATTCCACTTTTCAAGACATCCCTTTTACCCAACAACGATTATCCCCCTTCGTTTCCTTTCAATCGTCCTAATTTATTTACTCTTTTATTTAAATCCTGCATGCGGGCACTGTTTCGAATATGAAAAAATCAACACTTTAACGAACTGAATTTTTCAAGTCTGTCTTCACATTTTTAGACATGGAACTTTGAAAATCTGGTTCTGGGCCCACTATACACGGCAGATTAAGTCATTAAATGAGTCTTTTTATGAAGGAAATAATCTCTTGTTGGCATTTCACGATAATGAAAATATATCGTACAGGTTGTTTTATCATCAAACTGTCAAAGACACCAGATAAATTAAGATGAAATAATTTTTTACTCCAATCTAACTTAATAATAATAATTAAAAAACGACCCACGCACTCAGTCAGAACCCCTTTTACTTTTTTGTATGTAATAATATACCACACGTGCATCAACATTACAAATTTTCTTTTATTAATGGTAATCGGAGTCTAGTTAATATTAGCAATTATCTTTTTTTCATTGATGTCTATTTGTTTTCTCATAAATTAAAGTGATTAAGACATCTCTTTCGCTTCCTTTCATATATTAACCATTATAAAATGTGTGTGCGGCATTAGTATGCCTATACGTATTTGTTTTTGAGAAATAATTCAATCAGAAATAATGAGATGTAAAAGAAACCTGCTGTATACATGGTGTTTTATATTGAATTTATAATGTTCCATCAATAATACACATACAATTTTAATAACAACTACATTATGTAGCGTGTTGTACACAAAACAGGAACGTAACTGTTATAATATTACAAGTTTGTTGAAAAATACATTGCCCCTCTGTTAATACCCATAAATTATTTCTCTTCTATATTATAATTATTCTTCTCTAACTACATTTAATAACAATTCCACTTGGGCGGTCGCTCTGCTTTTAATCCACTCGATTTTTCAACAAAATTTGCGCTTTTTATTACACACAGACGATTAGTTCGAAAGTAATCATTTTACGAGTTGGTTGACCCGTTTCTCTTTAGGTGATAAATAATGCAATTGTACACATATACAAAATTTATTGGTGCTTTTATAGCTTCTAGTTGAATTGAGCTGGAAAAAAATTATTATTTTCATATGTCTTGTGTGCACTTTTCCACACCAATTAATCGACCATCACACATTGAAACTAATTCAATTTCCTGTTATGCTAAATCCAAGCGATCTTCAAAATTCAGTTTGGGAAAAGCTGCTCTGTTAATCGCCACTTTGTATTCTATCCTCGCTAAAAAGTCTTCACATGATTCTTTGTTCCATAAACAATTTCATGATGTTTTAAAAGTTTGCACTTTTGTGAAACGTGCAAACTCCATGCCAGCGAAAATTGCCTTTTCAATCGCCTCTATACAATAACAATAACGTGTAATTACTTGAATAATGATATATTTATTTATGTTTGAGAAGAAACGTCAGATGAAAAACGGGCCTTTAATTGCAACATTGTCAGTTTAACTGTTGTTCATTACACTGTACACCCAACTATTACCACACATACTTTACTTTATGAATGGAAGAACAAAAGTTAGTTGCCTTTCAATGGCCGATAAATAAATAACATTAAAACATGAACGAGTTCTGCACTGAATGGGATCGAGAGGATGCAACCATTACTTTCGCTTTTTTATATTTATCTGTGCAGCAATGCAACAACAATACACATAAAATCAGTATTAACTAATGAACGTGTGTAGGATGCATTGTTTCCAGTGTCTATAGAGAATTTATTGGTTGTCTTGTTGGAACCCTCATTTACAGCCACTCAGATACAAGTCTCAAATATAAAAACCGTTTCGAATCTGTTATTATATTAATGGGTCAACTTCAAGTTCCACACAGTCAAGTGCATTTAATTCACATCTACAAAGAGAATAATAAATAAAATCGTTAACAACCCTGAAAACCGTTTCGCCCCCTCAACATCCATAACGATAAATCAAGTGGTTGTGTATATGCGGCGCGCAACTTAATAAAATCACTGCCCTTTAAAAGTTGAATAGTTGATGATGTTCAGACACACACACAATTATAGTAGAAGTGCTTTAATTTTTGCATAAAACACAACGAGAGTCATTAGTGATTTATACAAGAGATCGCTTTTTATATGCGTACTGCACATTCAGAGTATTAAGAATCTTGTCACGACCGTTGAGATAAAACTTGAACGGCCAAGATACAATCAGCAGGAATGTTTGCAGATATTGTCTCATTGTAAGTATATTAAACTAGTGTATAAATTGTGTAATAGACAAATAAAATGCGCGTATTTACATACCTACTCTCACGTTTATCAACTTGGACGTTATTTCAACTGTTGAAGTCCAGTTCGGTTTAATGAATGTCTGGTTTATAGGTTGTCCGGTTGTGTTTATTAGCTCTAAATTGGTTGAATAATATTCACCTGCAGTCGTTCCTGTCAATTAGCCATTGATTTTCAGGAATGAGCGAAAAATACGACCAGACTTGCAGCAACAACTGTGGAAAGTCATTTCGCAGTGAGCATTTTTGCGAGTTGTAAAAGTTTGAAATCTTAACAGGAGCATTAAGTGCTTTAATTAGTATCAGGTGGTTGTAGTGTGCGAATTTACAATGTAAACAGAATTGCGATTAATTTTTGAAAAGTATAATTAATTCATGTGGTTCTGTAGAAGAATTTTTATTTGTTTTTAATATGTGGCTTTTATTAGGCAGAGGAGCGTGCAAAGAAGAGGGCTGTTTGTTCGTTTCTGCATCAATAACCGGCACGAATTAAATTTCTGCACATTGCCCACACAAGCACTTAGTAAATCGAGTAATAATGAGAAGATGAGACGGTACAATTGGTCGGTGTATTTGTAGTGCGGTGGTGGCGGCAAGGGTGCATATAAAATGTTTTCCCTTTTATGTCTGCCGGCAATTTCATACAGACATATACACAAACTCTCTTCTATGCGATGAAGTTGTCTTAAAATAACATTTTACTGTTTTGAATAAATTCCGTTTTGTTGTATGTATTATGTGTGTTGTCTTTTTTTTATTGCCTCGAGAGAAAACTGCAGTTTTTCCTTCATACAGAGACAACCAGCTCCCCACTTTGTCTACAATAATTATTTAATATGCGAAAAAAGTTCAGTGTAGTAATTCTATTAAGATGTCATTTCCGTTCTTTTAAACAGACTATAAAGTCTAACAATTGCCTATCCATTTTTATATAAAACTTCCTTATAAAGGGATGACTGAATAATAAAACTTTGCCATACACGAAGGCCAGAAAAAAAGAATACTATAACACTGTAAAAAAGTTTATACAGTGAAATTAAATTGCAGTCCATACAGCCTCAGCGGCCAGTTTACCTCATAAAACTGTTTAATAATATCTATATTCCATGTTATAATAAAGCACTAAATATACCAAAGTGAGATATAAAATTGTTTTTTTCCAAATAAAAACGAAACAATTAAAATGTAAATTCTCATATGGCTGATTGTGTGGGAGAAATTGGACGAGACAGCATGTACCTACTTACCATTATATTATAAACGATGTTCCAACTCTCATTCCTAAATGCGAATAACTTTAATAAATGGCCCATATAAATGTAGTTAATTCGTTTTATAAACAATTTAAATCGAATTCCTAATTAACAGAATCAAGCTGTAATTGTATTTTACGTCCATTGGAATATCAAATGTTTAAACATTTCTGAAATACCTATGTGAGCGTTTCTCTCTTCTCATTATAACGTTTCCTTTCACTTTTTCATTTATGCGTTTTGAAAGTATCCCTGGATCCTATAACACGATGAACGCGTTTTTCTTACACAGAAAATTAAACAAAATCATCTCGTTTCCGCTCTGAAAACTGTCAAACTGTTCAATTAATTGCTAATAAGGCCTTAAGGCTCATCTTCGGCTGCAAACGCCCCTAAAGAGGGTCACTGGAAGGCTTAGTGGCACGGCATTCGCATTACACAGGGGTGACTAAATGAGTTCCCTGGGGATTGTCTCGCGAATTGCACTTCTAATGACCGTAAAGATGTACACACCACCATTTGAACCAGTAAATAAATGGTGACTGTTTTCCAGTCATTCTTTTCCTTCGCTGACAAATTGCTTTATTGTTTTCGAATGGAACGACTTTTGTATAATAAGAATTAAGTGTAAATGAGTGCGGGGGCGGAATTAATGAAGGGGAAGAAACGGAGATAAGTGTGGAGCGAATTAATGAAAATGCAATACCATGAACGTATATCTTACTATTTAAATTTGATCTTTCAGATTTTCCGGATTCCGGTGTAACAGTAGAACTTACATTAAGTTTCAGATGGGGGTCTGAGTTAGACATATATCCGACATTAGGGTGAAAATTTACACTTACCACCTAAAACTCGACGTATTTTGTATAAATAGGTTAATTACTATAGTTAAGTTTATATATGTAGTGTCTGTAAAGCACTTGTACGCAAACATTCGGAAATATATTACATCCATAAAGCACATTAATATCCTGGCAAAGTGTTTAAAGAGAATTATTATTAATTCCAGGGCCACCAGGACCTCCAGGGCCCCCAGGTCCACCCGGAAAACGTGGAAGAAAAGGGAAAAAGGGCGAACCTGGCGAATCCGGTCCACCTGTAAGTTATGCTCGCTTTTCTCCATTCTCTTCAACCGTAATATTATAAAAATTGTCATAATACGAAAAAAGAAGAAAGTTTATATTTGTTTTGTTATTATTCTCGTTTTATTTATTAGTTATTTATATTGTTTCTTTAGGGGACTCCTGGCACACCGGGCAAGAACGGTTTTCCGGTATTAAATTTTAATTTTTCTCTTGTTTTTCATTCGCTTTTCATAAAATTTTTTTCTGATCGTTTGGGTAATTAATATTAATTGGTACGAAAGATAGAAGGGATGCACCAAGTTTTGTTGTAAAACTTTTGTTGAAATAAGTTTAATTAATATTGCAGGGTGACAAGGGTCAGAAGGGCGACATGGGCAGCACGGTAAGATATGTTGTGGATGGTTTTAATAGAATTTCTATTAGCTTACATTTTAAACTTCAAGCAATACACAAACATGAATATATACTTATTCCTGCTGTAACTTGATTTACTTCAGTTGCCCAAATTTACCCATTATTCTACTGACCTGTCACCAGAATTTTGCTATAACAAGTAACCAATTTTTGATCGCATTTTACAAGCATGTTAACCACCCTGTGTCTACCCTGTCCAGACAACACAACTTTCAATTGATGGACTTTTGCAATACCGTTTTCGATTTGAAATTAAAACATCGATCGTCTTTCGCCATCTAGAACGATTCGAGTAAAGTTAAAGGCGAGGAGTCTTCAGCGAAGTGAAGTTTTCCTGTAACAAAAGCAATAATTCAAACTAGATTTAGAGATATGTTTCTTTGAGGCGAATATTTTTTCGAAATTTTGATGTTATTGGTGGAAAAATCTGTTTCAGGGTCCGACAGGGGTGCGCGGATTTCCGGGATTTCCGGTTTGTTTTATTACTTTTTTAAAATTATTGTCGGTGTTGGTGTACGATTAATTAATGCCTCTTCGTAGGTACTAAACTCACTGTATTATAAGTAGCAGTTAATTTTTTACAGCACAATTTTATCTTTAACCAATTAATATTAACATCACTTGTTCTTGACTAACATTTTCCAAACTTATTACTAAAACACATCATTATACTTGATAAATATTTGTGCCCATTTACGTTAAATTAAAGCTCTGTTTTTCTATGAAAGGGTCCAATTGGTTTGGATGGTCCGAAAGGCGAACCAGTAAGCAGTAGAAATATTTTTGTTCAATTACAATTTTAATTCGCAAACATTTATTGTAGGGAAGACCTGGTGAAAAGGGGCAAAAAGGACAAGTGGGTAGTGCTGGAATTGATGTTTTGCAAGCCGTTAAAGTAAGTCCAACAGTTGTTGAATTTGTACAATTTCTATTTAAACTTGTACAGAAATAATAGAATTTTTTATAGTTAATATATAAGACACAATATACTCAAGAACGTTTTTTAATTTTATTTTCTAATTTTGCTTTATTTATAGCTGCCAGGCCGGGTATGTATATCACGTGTGTTCTTTTTCTTTTCACCATTCTTCATTAGTAAAAAAAGTTTTTATTAACACGGATACATTTCAACATTAGCGATAAATTTTCCGTTGAATCTCTCTCCAATTCCCGCACAGTGGAACGAAATGATGATGAAATTTTTTCTTTCAGGGTTTAAAAAGGTCTGTAACTACATTACGTGGGGGCACCTTGGGCTATGCTGAAATAGTTGCTGTCAAGGTGAGATTTATTCCCGGACAGCAGCACCGTTTATACATATTCTCTTCTTCACTGTATTACATATTTGACTTGCATTTGTTGTATTTAATATTTTGGTGTTGGCCCTTTGTAACGAATTCAATCAGGATCTCGTTACGAAGGGATCTAGGAAATTTAGTTTGTTGGATGTAGCATGATGGGACGTTTTCCAGTATTATTTTGGAGCACTTTGTAATTATTTGTTGTTCGTAGTGCATTACTCACAATTAGTGTATAATTTCTAGGGGCTTCAAGACAGGGGCCATAACATTTCAGGCGAAACTATCATCACACTTAAAGTGAGTGGTTTTAGTTTGTTTTTTCGTATCTGTTTACCAGACGTCTCTCTAAATTTTTTAATAAGTTCTCTCAACTTTTAATTGTGTTTCTGTTAAGTTTTTCTGAAACTCCCCAAAAAAATGTTTCTTCACAAATTTTTTATGATTTAATATACGAAAATGGATATTTTAACAGTAGTTTCTTTTTTATTTAAACCCAAATGAGCCTTGATTATTAAAAGAAATGCATTTTCATGAATAATTACGCTTCTTAGGGACTAGAGACCTCCCTGTGAAAATTGAAAGACATCTGGTAAACTACAACGATTTTTTTACTTTAAATCGCGCTATTCATATTATTCCCAAGTTAAAGTCTCGTACACAAAAAAAACCGTAAACTTATTAAACACTGTTTGCAAATTATAATTTATTCTTAATTTAAATTAAATTATAAACTTATCTACCGCACACCTGATGTTTCTCTCTAACTTCATGAAGTAAGTTTCGTAGTTAATAATTAATATGTTTAGTAGATATTTGTTGGTAAATTGTTTCGCTTAACGTAGTGGTACGAAACTTCTCGTATATTAGTGTAATGTAATAGTTGGAAAAAGTCGTAAACGTGCACATATTGAATTTGTATCTGATTTAAAGGGCGAACCGGGAGAACCTGGCCCTCCAGGACCACCGGGACCGCCAGGATCTGAAGGGCTTCCAGGCCACGATGGCCGTCCTGGCATGCCAGGTGAACCTGGAATATCGGGAGAACGAGGTGAACCTGGACCGATGGGTCCCATTGGACCTCCAGGAGTTGACGGACTCATGGGACCGAAGGTAAGACTCGTTCCAATTCGGATTTGTCCATTCGTCGAGCAAAAGACACACTATGGATGAATTCTCTAGATGTTTCATTGTAAAAATCATTTTTCGCATTCATTAAACAGGGCGCTAAAGGGGATACAGGTTCATTAGGGCCTCCAGGATTGCCAGGCTTCAGAGGCTTACCAGTGAGCAAGTTTTTCATTTTTATTTAACAAACTGATAATGCCATACATTCAACATGTAACATTTTTTCCCATCTTTGCTGTGTTATTATAGGGTTTTCCTGGTAGGGATGGCAGTAAAGGAGAACCGGGTCTTCGTGTAAGTGTAAATTAAATTCACTTGGGCAACATCTGTTGTGTACGCGTCTCTAATATTCCTTTCATTTCGATTTGCATGAAATTCACATTCTAGGTTGTCAACTCTTAAAAGTTTTCTACCCTTTTTACAGTAGAATTTATTGTTATATTGTGGCGGTTCTCCTCAGAATTAACAAAATTTCGCCATTCTAAATTGTGTAGAACTAATCAAGGGGTTTCGAGAGTGTCATGTTGTGGATTTGTAACTGAACGATTATTTCTTCTGTTTAGGGAGAGAAGGGTGACAAGGGAGAACGAGGTCTCACTACAACACTAACAGGCGACAAATTTCCCACTGGAATTATTGAAGGGCCTCCAGGTCCTCCAGGACCGCCAGGTAAGTGACACACGAGACATTGACGATTAATTAACATTGAACACGAAACGATGTTAATAATTTTTTGTGAATTTTCGAAAAAAGGTGAGAAAGGGGAGGCTGGACCCGTGGGACCGCCTGGTTCGCCGGGTGAAAAGGGCGCTAGGGGCCGCAGGGGCAAGCGGGTAAAGTATACATATTGTTTTACAACTACATCTCCCTATTTTCTTGACCAGTCAGCGATACCATGAATCTAAGAGATTTGAGGGTTTTTTTCTCTCGAAATTAAACTTTCTCTCTTGCACTAGATTGATGGTTTTGCTGGAAATCTAACCAGACTACACATTCCATTTGCATAGCTTCATATAAAAGGGGATTTGATTGAAAAAATGGGCATGAATGCAACCTTTTGGTGTTATTTTTGCATGATGAATTCATTCGCATTTCTGGCTTGTTATTGAGAATGATTTTAGTTTTGCTTGCACTATTTTCGTTTGTATATCATTTTATTTAACTTTACTTGTTACATTTTTTTTTTGTGGTTTATAATTAATATTATTTTAATAATTATTATTTAAGTTTCAGTAATTAATTTTATTTTACAATAATATGGTTCTATATTAGTTTTCCACTAATTGTAATATTTGCGTTATTAACATTGAAATTAATTTACATTCTTAAATAAGCGCACTTTTTGTCGTCTACAAGCTGCTTTTATTTATTTAAGTAAGTATTTTATATTTTCCTTTTTATTTAAACATAGTTATTATTATTTTTTATTATAGTTTCAAATATTTAACAAATATGTACATAGTTTTTTATTTCCGTTATATATTTTTTAATAAGACTTTAAAAGCATGAACGTTAAACATAAATGTTGAACAAAATTCCGTAAATATGTAAATTTTATTTGAAATAATCCGGAAAATCAACATAGTGCTGGGGTTAAATATGAAGCTATGTTTTAAATGTGGTTTGGTGTGTGTAGGGTCGAGATGGGGAAGCATTAAATCAAGGGCCTCCAGGGGAAAAGGGTAGTACCGGCGAACCGGGGTCCAAAGGTGATAAAGGGTTTCCAGGCTTTCCAGGCATTCCAGGTACACACATCGATTGTGACCGTCTTGCACAATTCACTTTTCAATCAATCGATACACATGTACATTTTATTTGATTTTCGTCTTGTTTGTAAGGTGCTAAAGGTGACATGGGCTTGTCAGGACCAGCTGGTGTGCCCGGTTTGAACGGAGAGCCAGGCTTACAGGGCCCTCCAGGTCTTCCAGTAAGCGTCCAATTAACATGTGTCCATTTCGATAGTGATTTGTATTTGTTTTCATGTAGGGTTTAATCGGACCGAAAGGTGAGAAGGGCGATTATGGCGATATTGGACCTCCAGGTCTGATGGGACCGCCGGGTTTGCCGGGACCTCCAGGCTATCCTGGCCAGAAGGGGGAGAAAGGGGAGAAGGGCGAATCGGTAGGTGCTCTTCGACGTACAACATCGTTTGTATGGCTTTGCAAGAACCAACTATTTTGTCTCTTATTTTGTATTTTTTTTTATTTTCTTTGAATTGTTCTAATTAATCCGTTTTTTCCTATTTTTCCGGAATGTTGCTGACTCTCTGCAGAAGTACAAAAAATTACGACGACGACAGGTAAATGTTTACTCTTTGGCTGCAAGCTTAAATACACTTGTATTATTCTAGAGATTTCTGTGTCTGTTTCGACAATTTTGTCTTTTTGTGTATTTCTTATACTGTTCCAGGGAGACGGCACTGGGGAGATAACGGTGGGCGGTGGCGAGGTGGTCGTAGGACCGCCTGGACCCCCAGGTCCGCCCGGAATACCCGGTCTTCAAGGACCGCCTGGAATTAAGGGTGACAGAGGAATGGATGGTATAAAAGGAGAACCTGTACGTAGACGCGATAAAAGAGTGTTTAAATTTACGTTTAAAACTGTTCAATTTGCAGGGTGAGAAAGGAGCGAAAGGAGATCCAGGCCCAATGGGACTTCCAGTACGTATAAAACACTAACAAAATTAACAAAACGTTGTACTAATTTCCATCTAATTAGGGTCCAATGGGCTTAAGAGGAGAAAGTGGCCGGCCAGGTGATTATGGCAAACCGGGTGCGATGGTAAGGAATCCATTCTATAACTAGAACTCTTTACATATCAGCGTTAACCGAACAATGCAGTGACTTTTTTAAACTAATCATAGAAAAGATTAACAAATCAATTAACATAATATGATACAGATATGGTTGCTGAGAAAATAAATATGTTACCATTGGATTGTTTCATGTTTCAACGCACAGAGTTTTTCATTTTATTTCCATATACAATTTTTTGTTCTTTGTTTTCATTTTCAAATTGATATTCTGTAAATATATAAAACAAAAACCTCTACTGGCTTTAGGAGGACAATAATAACTGGTGATCCAATTAAAGAAGATACTGCCAATTTAAAAAATAAATATCCACTTTCATGAAACTGGCTATTTGCGCGTACAAATTTATTTTGTTCTATCTCTTTTTTATATTGTCTCCATTTTCTGTATTATATTCAAATTCTCTACTGATATTGGCAATAAACGAGTTGTTTCACAACACATAAAAGTAAAAGTTTTTGTCCTTAAACATCCACGTTATAGCAGTTCCTAAACAAATAGTGTGTATCTTACGTTTATTGTCAATTGAAGTTATTGGGCTTCATGTCTTACACGAGAAAATAATAAATATATTCTAAAAAAAGAAAAATGATTATAATTATTTTGAAAAACAAAAAAAAAAGAAAAAAAGATGTTTTTTATATTGTCTACTGTATCAGAAATATTACAACATGTAAATTGCTGTATTTATTGCTATTTTAATATATTTATTATTACTAGACCTAGTGAATGTTAAATAACTTATATTTAGGTCTGTATAATTGCAATAACTTGGAATCAATTTTAATTAGAGCGGAAACTGGATAAAACACCAGCCGATTTGTGATTTATTGCAATTATTTGGACATTGTGGTGCAGTCGTACTGGCTGCAACAGCAACAATTTTACGTCCAAGAGAGTACTTAACACTCTTTTTAAGTCAATTTGGATACTGTAAAGAGTGTACAAGTCACATAAATTATTTACAATTGAAAAATCAATTTTTATATAAATATATATAATGACAAGCTATTAGTACTATTTATTATATATGTATTTGTAAAAAAGATTTATCTAATGTATGGTTTTCGGGAAAAATTTATCACTTCCTTTTGTCCAAAAAAAAAACTCCCACAAATTGTAATATAAATGTTGAAAAGAAAAGTAAATTTCAAGAAAAACTGTTCTCGCTCTTCTCTAATTTTAGTACATAAATTATTAGTACCTACATTAATATATAGTTTGTAATAAAATACATAAGTTATACATATTAATAATAATGATATATTATATAAATAATTATTATAGGTATGTAATATTGAAAACAATTCAGTGACTGATTTTAGAAATAGGGTTTGTAAAACCTATAATAATAAACACGAACCGGAAAAATATTGTAATATAATTTAATTTTTAATAATATTAGACTTATACATATATAAGCTTGGTGTATTATTAATTATTATTAAATTAACATGTACGAAATAAATGTATGTGCATGTGCTGTAATTATTAAATCAGAGCTTTATTCTTGAACAACCCTTTATATAATTGGGCTTCCATATTATATAGAAAAAGGACCTTTTCTATTTTTATTATCCTTCTATATTTCTACAATTCTCTTGTTATCTTCCGATTTCGCCTATTACTTTGGATTAGACATTCTCGAATACATCATCCCCTCATATGGTATGGAAATGATTTTCATAATAATAATATCTGATCAGTATTATTTTCTCTGGGAAACATTTATTATATTGCATGCAAGTATTTATGAATTTATTTTATGCAGTGAATATAATTTTACAATTGCACCATGGTTTTCAGTTTGCATTGTTTTTATATTGCTCATGTTTTGGCCATGATTCGTCCATACACCCATCCCTTATTTAGTTCTCTACCGATATCACGTTTTGTTTTTCTTTTAAATTTTCTTACTTCACAGGGACCGCCTGGACTTGATGGCATGAAAGTAAGTACGAATTCAGCAGTTACTTAAACTTCAGCGTCATGATCACATTTGTGCACTTGTTTAAAATTATTTTGACTGTTTAGGGGGCACAAGGCGAACCAGGAAGTAAAGGAGAACGCGGCGATCCTGGATTACCGGTAAGGACGAAGAAAACTTCAATTTCAACGTTTATTTAACACGCTAATGTTTGTTTTTGGATGTTGACTGTATTTTAGGGAACTGATGGCATTCCAGGTCAAGAGGTACTAACATAGCTTAACACACAATTAAATAGCTTATGGAAAGCACAAAATTGGGCTTTAGAGAAGTAGTTTTGTAGTTAATTTCAATGCACAATTACTATAACAAAAAAAAAGTTACAATTGTTTATATATTGGTCTTTTGTAAACTTTTCCAGGGTCCAAAAGGAGACAAAGGTTACAAAGGCGAAGCAGTAAGTAGAATAAATTGGAAACATGCAATTTTTTTTTTATTATTTATTTTGTGCATAAAACTTTTTTAATAATGAAACGGATCATTAAAAATTTACGTTTGCAATATCTACTTACTGATAATAGCCATTTTTATTACCCACCATTCTCTTGTAAATCAACAAATCATGTAAATGTGAAATTAAAATCCTTGCATAATAATGGTTCTTTCTGTAAGTACATAAGTAGAGAATGCATGTTAATAATTCAGCTTTGTCTCACACACCATAAAAATTCATGGCTTTAAAATCTTTTCTCTGCTTTTTGCAACTAGACAATCCTATGCGAAATAAAAATAAGTGTGTTTATGTTAGGGTCCCTTGGGTAAGCGAGGTCGTAAAGGCGATAAGGGAGATAAAGGAGATCAGGGAGTTCCTGGCTTGGATGCACCGTGTCCTCTAGGAGGCGATGGACTGCCTTTGCCGGGTTGCGGTTGGCGGCCACCAAAGGTGATTAAATGAAACACGATTTTATCCACTAACTCTGCATGGGTGTTTGGGTTTTATTAACTGTTAGGATATTATTCGACCGGCCCCACCTCCACCCCAAATGCCGACGGACTTTGATATCGAGGACACCATCGACGAGGGGCCTGAAGACTACGAGGAACCGGAAGAGGAATATGAAGAGTATCCGGAACAGATTAATCAAGCACTTCCAGTTGCAGCTGCTGCTATTTAACAGTTTAACATTTTTACTAACTACGCTTTACGTAGAAATAATAAAAAGTAGGTTTTCCCATGGAGAAAGTGGTCATTTTTACATTGTTTTCTTATATTTTTCAGCTGTAATGTGGACGTTTGTGGTACTTTTCGACTCAAAAGTACTTACAGGGTGCAGTGTAAATATAGTGATTGAAAAAACTAGACTTTTTATTACTGTTTCAAGTTTTTATTTTTAATACATTTATCAATGATTGTAAAAATATTTTACTCCTAGTTGAATAAGCTCTGTTCAATAAAAAAAAACATTGTACAATAACGAATATTGTATATGAATTTGCCAAAATATAAGTGTATAGTTTTAATTAAACCAAAAACACACGTTTATCATTTATTTATTAACAAAAACACAATTTTATAAATAAACTAATGATTATTGAATTTTGGACGCGTTTTTTGCGACCACACATTATTCTATGTACACGTATAGAGTATTTAATCCTATAATCTTTTTACAATAAAAAAACAAACACTAATAGAAAATTAAATTTAGATAATTACTTAGCAACTATTTAATTAAAAAATAATTTTTAATAAATTCACAACAGGTGCTTCAAAGAATAACGAAATAACAAACGCACAGAAGAACGACAGTACGAGATTACCACAGTAAATAACGAGCTGTAATTAAAAATTCATATATAGCAATTACATTAAACACATTCCCTTTCAAAAGTACTTACTGCGAATACATTGTGGAGATGTATCGATCCATCTAAAATGAAACTAGTAAGGCACATGAGAACGGGATGAATTAAATATGCACAATAAGTGAGACGACTTAAGGGCAAAAATAATCTACAAGAAAATAGAGCATTCAACGGTCCTCCATAGCCGGAACAACAGGCGAATGTAATCCACGCTAATGATAAGCCCCAGGCAGTGTGACCCAAAGAAGCCTGCAAAAATTCATTAAGCCCACAAAATTTCAGTTTAATATGGAAATTTTGTTACATAAAAGGCGGATGCTGGCACAACGAGACCGTCGCGCCCCACACCGTACACCAAACTGCCCAGACAGGCAAGGGAGAGAGTCCATCCGATGGCGATTACACTTGGAGACATTCTCATTTTTCCATCAATTTTGAAGAGATAATAACCGGCGATCATTCCAACCAAGTAAGGCCCGATTCTAAGCCAGGGCTTGTCGTAGAGTTGATCGAAAAGAGCGAAAGGCTCTTCTACACGCGCCACATATTCGTATTTCATTGCAATTGTGAACGTTGTTATCCAAGAGGCTACCATTAATACAAGAACAGAAGCGCCAGCGAACTTCAAGTGCTTAGACCCGCTGGAAAATTAAAACTCCGTTGATTATATAGTCGATTTTGAAGCGTTCTCTTATTACCGAACTGCGATGAGTAAAACTACGGACGCAATAACAAAGAATTGCGTATCATTAGCAATATACCAACTCCACAACATACAGAATTCCGTTTGTGGGTAGAAATTGTTGATATACAGTGCATTCCTCCACCAAAACTGACTGCAACTTATATGATCGATGATCGCTGGTGAAAAGACTGAATAACTGTGCAAAAACCGTAAAATAATCTCGTTAACACCCAACACATACAGATAAGCGGGCGTCAAACGGAAGAATCTGTAAACGATCATAATAAGAAACTGAAAGAAGTTCTTATGAACGACTTGACAAGTAGAGTTCTCTTTGGAGGATTTGTCCTTTTTGGAGTCCGTGCGGAAGAAGGTGATCGTAACTAAAAGGCCACTGAAAAAAGGGTCACTTTAATATCACAATTCTGAAATAAAATCTCTCGTGCGGTTACCCAATAAAGAAGAATGTGTCTACGGAAAAGGTCGCATTCGATATCGTTTGGTACATAAATGTCCGTTCTGTTAAAATCCGCATGTTTTTATTGTGTCCAATACTGAACACTTCCAAATAAGTGTGCACTAAAATAATCCAAGCAATTGAGAAAAATCGCAAACCATGTATACAGTTGATTGAATTTCGGCCAGCTGCCTCCACACTTAATATTTTACGACCGTTGTTTACAGCTGAAAATGCTAATAACAGTCTCAGCAATATACCTGGAAATTAACGTTACATTAAAGTCCAACATTCTTACGTAATCCCATATGCGTTTACCAGTGCGCTTCCTCGTGCATCCATCCTCCTTCAAAACCATTTCTTTGCTTCCTTTTATGTCTTTGGTATCGTCATTATTGTTATTTGTCTCGATTTCTGCATCACTCTGTCCACCATTCGACTTTCGATTCACATACACGTCCACTATGGATGCGATTAGCACGATTAGAGCCACAACCAAAGAGCAACCACTGCAAAAAAAATCATCAACACCATAAATTAATTGCAGATATTTAAACTGTCTAATAACAATAACAAATATATCTTCCGCCTTTGCATAAATCCCACAATTATTTGTGTAATTACAACAAATCTCTAGTAATATTTCCAACAGATCGACTTTCCAACATCTAATTCCTTATACCCACCCAATAATGTGCACTTTGGTGTCCTCCAAGAAGGAATAATCACCCGGAACTTTCCGCACGCCAACAATATTCAATGAGGCACCTTGATTGCGTTGCTGTGCTAATAGTGTCCGTACGTCCGTCACACTACAAGACATCGGAAGACATTCTCCAACGTTCAATTGACGTGTCTGTAAACAAAATTCTTTCTTATATTACCGCAATTTCACACCGCAACATCGTTATTTCCTACCACCGGCGTCAATTTCCTATTGATGTTGATGCGAATTTTCGCCATGTAAAAATGGACGGCAAATGGGGGCACCTCTTCGTTCGTATCAGCATTTGCCAATTCGGAACACAAATCGCTATTGCCCAGCCAGTAGTCGTTTCCGAAGAAGAATTGTCCCGCATACCGGCCGGAGGCATCGTACACTGCAAAATACGGAGATATTCAGGTTTTGTTTTGTACCCAGTGCTGTAAACTCGGTTCAAATTTGTAATGGAATTGCAGGTGTGTAATGAAAAGGAAAGGTTAGTTGCAGAAAAGTGGGTGAAAAAACGCTCACTGGTTTAAGATTTTAACGAATTTTTCATCGGTTGCGAAATCGTTACATCAATAGGTTCATTAGATATGTAACAAATGGAAAAGAAATCGCCTTTATTTAGGTAGTTTATGTTCAATCGAGTGTTGTTGTTTGTTGATGGTGTTTATTTCCTTTTTCTAAGTACATTGATTTTTAATTAAAAAAAACAACATAATTATACTGAGTAATTATTAGAGGGAAATAGCTGTGAAAGAAGCCAGACCAGATTATATAGTGCAACAATTCAATTCAATGAAGCAATTTCAATTTATTTAAGAATTATTATTAATAAATATTCAAGTACGTGTTACGTTTTATTATAAATTAATCAGTATCTCTCTTTGTGCATAAAATTAAACGCGCTTATTATATTTGCTTATATAGAAAGTGAATGAACGAACTTACACTCGAAACACACAGATATATCAGAAATGCATTTAAAGCAATAAATTAAATTGTAGAAATCGATATTACGTAAATGGTAACAAAAACACACTTACGATTTGTAATTAATAAGGAAACTCAAGATTGTTCACTTAATTTGCTGTAATTTGTGATCAGGGGATCTGGTTTCAATTGAAATTAATTCACATACTTCCAATTTCTATGCATATTTAACGTATATCTACCTATAGTATAGTCGTAATTAATTTGTTGTTGACGAGAGTGGCAATCGTCTATGCAAAATATTTGAAAAGGACCACTCAATTATATAATAATTAACAGCTGTACTCTAGGGAGCTAATTTAGATAACGATATTTTTATGTAAATCTCTATTTCTGAGGTTTATATTTAGGTTTAAATGCTGCCCACGATCCAATCATGCATTAAAATTGCAATCACAAAAAACTGACGGCTTTTACTTTTTACACAATACCTCTAAGTGCATTTTATCGGACTATAGTTAAAAATGAAGCAATTTTAATCACCCTCATTGAATGTCAAGTTTGCGTAACTGTGAACACTTTGCCAAGAAAAATATTTAATTTATTAACAAAAACGCTCTTAAATATGCACGTTTCACTATTTAGACTTTTTAATAGCCAATTAAGTACTAACTTTTAGTGGCCCAAGTGGTGCCGTTATACAAGGCTTTAATGTAAATCTCCATATCGTCCCTACAGGACGAATTATTTAAAAATGGCAAATAGGGCTCCCACTTGTGCTGGTCGTACAGTCCGGAAATCCATTGCATTTCACTGATTTTCTCTTGGTGATGATGATGGGCCGCATCTGGTGCGGAACTTAAGTCCGATGGCAGTACCGGAAACTGAATACCGTTCGATAAGTAAGACAGATCGGAGGAATTGTACGAATATCGGACAGTTGTCACTGGGTCACTTGAGGCAAAAGCCACAAAGGCAGCACACACAAAAAGAAATTTCATTTTCACTCACAAAACGGTGTCGAAAAAGAGCGCAATTGTCCACAAAACTAAAATTTAATGTAAACTCTTTATAATAATAAGCATCGTTAATGGTCAAGTGATGGACATATCAGGTGAACTACTTGCAAACGTTCGTTAAACACTGTTATCACAACTTCTTAAGCGGCGATCTTAACTTTCGATTTCGTTCAAGACAACTAAAACTTCATACAGAGTCATGGGCGTCTGTTGGGGGGTGACGGTTAGTCCAGATCCCACCAATACAGAAATTTACTACAATAATTGACCCAAATACATGAGCGGCATTTTAAAAAGCCACTAGACACTTTTCGCTATTTTGTAATATTCAACTAGGAGAGCTACTAGAAATGCGCATTTTTGCGCTTCTTTGGACCGAGCGCTCTTCGCGCCTATGGACATCCACATGAGCGCAATTTCCCGAGCCATAAACTGGTACATCCGTGCCGCTTGGCCGGAGAAAGGTATTATATATTGGTTTTGCCCAATATTTCTTCACCTCAATGGAAGTGTTTTAATTTTTTTCTTGAATGCGTGTGTTATGTATAATAATTTCTCAGAACTGCCTCTTTCTTAATATCAAGTTACGTAAGCAAGAAAAGCGCACAATTCGCTGGTGCCTTTTACGATGGATCAATTAGTATGTCCAAGCACGTTTTTTCGGTAGATTTCTTATCATACGAAGAGAATTTCTAACGACAGGGATGAGGCAAGAAGTGAGTTTTATTAGAAAAATTGGAAAGCGCGCCGTGCAGTCGATGACAAATTGCGTAAAAAAGTAAAGGGTGCTGAAGAAAAACGCGCCTATGAAATTTCAGACGCATTGTGTTTGTAGAAAATTATGAGCAAGTAAACATATAAAAGTCACTTTATTTGCACTTTCTACAGTACTAACCGCACCATGTACCTATTTTATTGCATCATCGAAAGTTTTTTTTGTGATATTTATGGCAGAAAAATCGAAGAATTAAGTTGCAAAATCGGATTGCGCTCGCCGAATTCGCGACCAGGAAGTGTTTGGGGTTGTGCCAGAAAAGTGAAATTCACTGTCCTGTGTACTTAGTTCTTTAAATTCATGGTCGTCTGGTAGTTTCGTAACGCAATCAATTCTTGTTCCACCACATAAATTGAATTATTTTTAATTAATTCTTTATAATTGTGAGCTGATAGAGAGGACGAATTTTTGCGCCAAATGTAATACAACTTTCACACTTAGGTAACAATTCAAGAGGAATTTAATGAATAGTGTCGCTCTTTAATATGAAATTTGTAGCATCCGATCCGAAGTTTTTTTATTAATAAAAGCCTGAATGAATAGCAAATAAATAGTTTTGAATGAAAGCGAATTATGAAATGCCGAAAACGTTTTTCATTATTTTTTTAATAGCGTCTCTGCTTGAAGCGCTTTTTAATTAGGTTATTGGTGTTCCGAGCGATTGAAGGAAAGTGATCCAATTCTTTTAATTGAAAGTCTTTTAAGCAAATGAAAATATCGCACACCGGATGTCCTAATCGGTTTTACAAGACGAGGTGGTCATAATAACCATGCAACAGTCTACCTAAGAGAAGCCGCAAACTTTTTATTTGTGTGTCGACCACTTTCTCCGCGGTGTAAGAAATTGATGTGAATTGAATGTTTCGTAATCGCAATTCAAGGTTACATCCTCTCTTCTAAGGTAAAGTTGTCTTCCCATTGTGTACAAGTTTTATTGCAAGAGCAATAAAGGATTATCGGCGTTTCAAATATGTTTGCTTTCAACACACACCTCAATATAAGGAGAAATTTGGATAAGGATTTCATAAAAGTACGCACAACTTAATGCAAATGTGCAACTTGTAACAAGTTTATATTAAAATATGAAATGCTGTGAGTTTCTGTGGGGTCAATTTAAAACAATATTCGGGCATTCTGCAGTATAACAACTTTCTCTGCTGTTTATTCCTAACTAGCGGCTTATATGTAGAGTTTTTTTTAATTTGTCTATACAAGTACACCTTTCCTTTTTATTTTATACAACCGCTGTATACAGTAAACTTCCGAATGGCATCCAAGCGTTTAGTTAACGAATATCTAGAGCATTTCAGGACAAATACTTGAATTGAACGTTTGCATTGTATGTAGGTAATAATCTTTAAGGCGACAACTATGTGTTTGTTGTTAAATCGACTAGTGATGTAACATTTTATAAACTGGACTAGATTTTCAATAATATCTAAGAATCGCTCTTTCTAAATTATGCGGTTTGGAATTTTCGGAACAATTTCTCCGCAATCTCTTTTATTATATAAGCATATAGGTCGTCTGTCTTATCAGTTATACAATTATTTGCATATGGCGATGGTTACGTTCTTTAATGGTTTATTACAATATTAATTATAGCATTTTTTGGGAATTAAAGTTTAGGAGAAACTTTCAAACTTTTAAATTTTGGTACGAAAACAGTCTTAAAACAGGAAACATTTTTTCACTATAAAGGTCACTGTAAATTTTTGTTGATTCAACATAACCTCAAAATGTGTTTTAAAAAAGTAAAACTGTTTTTGTGATATTATTTCGTTATGGACGATTCATTAGCAGATTTAGTTGCTGAATTTAGTGAGGATTTTGTGGAAGATAGTAAGCATCTAATTATTTAGACTATTATAGTGTCTTAAGTTCTCCATTTTTAGTTCCATCTACTAAAACTACCGAAGCAAACCCACAAAAAGTGATAAACAAACAACATACTCTGCTTGTAAATCCAAAACAAAGAGGTAATCCTCTTTTAAAGTCAGTCACGAATGTACCTTGGGAATACGATGATATTGTACCCGATTATCAAATGGGTAAATCTACCTGTGCCTTGTTTTTGTCACTCAGATATCACAATCTCAATCCAGACTACATTCATGGTCGTCTGAAGTTATTGGGTCAGAACTTTCAGTTACGAGTATTATTAGTTCAAGTCGATATACCAGATCCCCATCATGTACTAAAGAACCTCACCAGAATCTGTATCTTGGCTGATTTAACTTTGATTTTGGCTTGGAGTGCTGAAGAAGCTGGAAAAATTGTAGAAACGTACAAAATTTACGAAAACAAACCTGCTGACAAAATCATGGAAAAAAGCGAAACGTCCCCACATCTAAAAGTAATAACAAAATCATACATTTTAATTTTAATTCAATTTGAAATATTTTTAGTTAATTCAAGCTTTAACTGCAATTAAACCCATAAACAAAACCGATGCAATGACATTGTTAAGTCGATTCAAGACCTTGAAAGGAATCATTGAAGCATCCGAATCTCAATTAGTAGACTGTCCAGGATTGGGGACCAAGAAAGCGAAGAAATTGTACAAGACCTTACGTGAGAAATTTTGTAAATAATTTAATTAAGTTGAAACTAAAAAGCAAATTAAATTCAATCAAATTTATTCAAACACTGACGGTACATAGTTTTAGTAGATATAATATAATAAGCTGCCATTGCTGGTAAAATCGTGAATATCGGTATCGTGTGACTTCTGAAAATGTGGGAACCAATGCCATACAAAATTGGTATAGAAACACCGACACATACATCAACCGTTTTCGAAATGCTGCTCTGCATTTCCTCTTTGCCGAAGCGAATACTAAACAAATCCCTTAACATTGAACGTACAAACAATCGAGCCATTACAATTGGCACGAAAACCACAACATAACATTCAAGTATTAAGATATAGCGTGCAATAAACACTGAAGCGGCAAGCACAAGTAAAGAGATTTTCGTCACTTCTATGCCTTCCCGTAAATTTTTGACGGTAAACGTTTTCATTTTCGATAAATAGAAGGAACATGCATAGAAAACGAAGTTTTGATATGCGGTTAAGTAGCCAATTTCGCATGAACTCAGACGGAAAAATTTTCGTAAGATGTAACGAAATTTAGCGAAATACGTGAATGTGCAAGTAAACAAGAGATATTTTACAGCTATCACGTCCCAGTTCCTCTTTAAATCACAATTATACAAATTTTCAATGGAATTTGTCAAAGTTCTATTCACTTTTACGATGAGTGATGGTTGGGAAATGCGTTCTAGTGGCATCTTCGGTAATGTTACAATCAATACTGAAAAAAATATGTTGAATTTACAAATAAAAATAGATAAAGGGCTCTTACAAATGTTCACAATTGTTAAAGTCACGCTTAAGAGACAGATGATAGTAAATCCATGCTCCAATCCATAAAGACATCCACTGATAATTGGACTCAAAGTTAAACTAATCAAGTTAATAACTGTTAATCTGACTTCGTAGTCTTCCTGCTGTTTTGGGGGACATAAATAACCGAGTAAACTTTTACATAAATTTTGTGATTGATTTGTCAGTGCTAAAAATGAAGAGATGTTAATCCTTGTTTCTAATTTTTTTAAGGGATCAAATTTACTGTAAAGTAATCGACTGCAAAATATTAATCCAATAGAGTTCGCTGTTAAAAGTATTGCATATGATATTAGACTGTTATTAAGAACCAGAAAAAGGCTAAACTTCTTCCCTTTTATGTTTGTTAAATTATTCTGGAATTAGATTATTTTAAGCTTGTATAAGAAATGCAAATTTAGATTACTTACAACAATGTGGTAGGAAAACAGCTGGCAAATCACACAGCCAGCAGTTAAATATCCGATCAAAGTTTGATCTGCCCCCAAACCAGTCAGAAAAGACGGCACAGAAGTGGTTAATATTCCATAACAAATAGTGTCCTACAGTTTTAAACACGAAAGAATTTTAAAAGAAAAAGTTTGTAATATCAACTTACGAGACTTGCAATTAACAACACTTTACAAATATCCAAATGTGCAGCACTCATTGCAATTCCAATTTAAAAACTGATCATTTATTCGTTACCCAAAGTAATAGTACAGAAATTTCAAGGCTTCCAAATGTATTGGTTCCTTTGTGCATCATTGCTTATAATTTTAATTGTTTTCCAAATGAATTCATTTTAATAAACTAATCAAATGTGACTTAAATTGTCAAACTAAACAAAGAAACAACCATTTCTATTTTGTTTTGACTTTATTTTCGTACAAATTTAGATACAAAGTTATACAAAAGGCTATGAATGTTGGTCCCACACCAAGTAACATTGTATTTTCTTCCCCAAATGTGTCGCTAAACCAACCCAACAGTAAAGGCACAAATAATCTTGAAATAGACATAATACTGTTTGAGACGCCACTTAAAGAGCCGCTATGCGACTTTTTCGATTCGTTTAACATTAATTCCATGCTAGTTATTCTTATCACAATTGCTGCTAATGAAAAGAAGACTAGGAATGAATAAAATATTAACAACGATGTGGAAAAGTGCATGCCGAATAAACACAAACATGACAATGTAGAAAAGTGAAACAATCTTTTATAATAAAAGCGGTCATTTTTATAGAAATTGGAAATATGTTTAAGGAAAAATGCTCCTACAGTTCCTATAAAACTAAAAAAAGATGTTGTATATCCGATATAACGCTGAGATAAATGGTATTTGTCTTTTAAATAAAGCGATTGTGCGTTAAAATACGAGCCGACTGTCAATCCAAATAAAAATCTCAATGTTAAACTCCGCCAATGCACTTTCCATTGTATATCTTGGAAATTCTTAACAGTTTTCCCAAATTCTTCTTTAACACTTTGAAGTACGGAGTTTGAGGTTTGAGGATGTTGTTTGTTAACGCTTTCAGGCAAATATGAAATGATAACTACAAAAGATCAATGAAATAAAAACTAAATATTTGAATATCAAGAACTTACAGAAAGCAATAATGAATATTGCTGAAGTTACCAGGCAAACGTACATAAAACCATTAGATAATTCAGTTAAATGCCCTGAGAGGAACGGTCCAATAATGAATCCTACTGAACCCCAAGCAGCGGACCGACCAAACGCTCCAGAAAGTTCATTTTCAGGTACTAATTCGGTTATCACAGCTTTGCAAATCGTTTGTGTATGCTTCGACAGACCCAGTACAAATCGTATTATGAATATGAGTGTTAGGGACTGGGTTAGGCCCAATAAAGCATAACAAACGGCACATATTAGAATAGCAACTTTTAATACAGATTTTTTTCCACGAACATCACTCCAGGCTCCCTAAAACTGTTCTGTTAGTGGGAAGACAAGGGGATTTATGTCGACCTTACAAATAAAGGGCCGGACAAGACTTGTGTTCCTGAATAGACAGAACCTAATATTCCAATCACATAATTAGATATTCCTAAATCTCTTAAATATGGGCTGAATACAGGGTAAGTTAAACCAATTGCAAATAAATCCTGGAACAGAAATTGTTACTACTTGCCTTGTAACTGATTATAATATCACTTACTAAGAATGATATTAGATACACGAGGCATAGAATTTTATTATTATTGCCAGTCATCTTTATTCTATATTGGTTTATCACATAATAATTAAATAATTGCCTTATATTCCATAATGTAGAGCCAACTTTTCATATCGTTGTTAACTGTTTACACTTGAGATTTATAGATTCTGATATGATTTTGTTGCAGATGTTCATATTCTCTATCACATAATTATCTATTTTACATCATTAAACTGATAAGGAGATTTTTATTTTTGAAATAATTTTAAATTTGACGTTTTAACATAGAATGAGGTTATGTTTGACAGGTTTTGTGTTTTGTTGGCTGCAATCATCATTCGAAAACATAACCTTAGTTTTTAAATCTTGTTCATGTTCTTCAAAAGAAGAAACTCCAAAAACTTTTTTATATTTATAAAATACATATGTAAAACCATAAGTTCACAATGTCTTTGAATCTTTCTAATTTATCTACCGAACTATTAATAAAAATATTTTCATTTGTGGGTGTTAAAGACTTGTGTAATTTGAAAAGGACTTGTAAGCGATTCAATCAAATTATAAAAAAATGGGACAATTCAATAATAAATGTTACAACAATTGTAACAAATCAAAAAAACGAGAAGATGCTCTTAAGGTACGAAATCAAATACCTAACAAAGATCTAGTATACAGTATAAAACTTTTAATAGGTCTAAAAGACTGTCTGCCTTAGAGAAGATTCGAATCTCAAAAAATTGGTCTGAAGGCTGTTACATAGAGAAACTGTTTCTACCGACAAAACAGAAATTTAGGCCCCATTTACAGTTAAACGATGAATTTATATATATAAGTAGGGGTAATAAAATTCTAGAATATAAGAGAAATAGAAAATCGCTTGGTAAACAAATTGGGACACAACCAATATTTGTTATTGATGGTAACACCAAATCAGACGTAGAACATTTTTCTTATAAAAATGGCTTATTAGTCAGCGGTAATTGGTAAAAGCTCCTTTGAGAAATGAACCCCCTTGTAATTAACTATATTGAAGACCTTTTGTTAGCGATGGAAGTATGTGGTTTTGGTCAAGGGACAAACAAACCATGCTCTGTGATTTACCAAATTGCCACAAATCCAATATACATGGAATAGATATATCAAACACTGGCTGTTATGTAGCATCTGGTTCTAGAGATAATGCTTTCAAAATATGGAAAACACATCCAGACCACGGATTAGAAGAACATTTCCATGAAAACTTAAATGATCGAATATGGTGTGTTTCAATACAGGATGAAAGAGACTTGGTAGCTGTAGGAACATCTGCCAATACTGACATACATAGTTTATTTATGTACGATGTTGAAAAGTAAGTTTATTAACTCACCTACAAATTGCATTAACCAAATATTAAGTCTTTCAGAAGCAATGAAATTCTCCGTTCATAGTTTACAAGCTGGAATATTGGACATAAAATGGTACGATCGCAATACATTTTGGACTTCCGGTTACCTTGGCACTTTAAACTTTTGGGATATAAGAACAGGCAAATCTGAAGCGGAATTGGACGATTTTCACGCCAGTGTTTTCTGCAGTATTGATACTGATCATTTCAATACAATTCTTTCGGCAGCACAACTTCATGGTCGTGTCACATTGTGGGATATTAGAAAATTACAAGCAGTTCAAGTATGCAACTTGCAAATAATTCAACATTTTCTTAACTAATCAATGTTTTTTAGATGTATTTCCTGAAAAAGGGTTTCAACAACGGCCACTCGAAGAAAATTTACAGTATTGGTTTCGATGCGGAGAATGTTTTCGCAGCAACTGAACACTGTGTTCACGTTCTAACATTCTCCGCTTATCATGCAGACAAACGGGATTATTCATTTGCGATACCATGCTATTAAAAAGACTCTTTACCCTGTTGTACAATCTATTTTCAATTAATTTAGAAATTTTATACAAAATAATAGAAATTCTAATAAAAAAAACACATAAAACTAAATACAATTCTTCACAGACGAGTTGTTATTATGACAACTCGCCAATTGGTGCATTTTCCAGCCACAATTTGTGCAAAAAGTGATACAACTCATCACTAACAGACACTTTATACGGTGTTGGATTTAAAGTCCTCTTAATATCATTCCTTAATATTTTCAGAGAGTTTCTACAATATTGTCTAGTCTCTTCTAACGTTGGCAACGTCTGACATAAACCCCCTTTTGACCAATACAACGTTAACAAATTCTCCACCTTTGATGGTATAACAAATGCACGTTTCGACTCTTGAAACGGATGCCTACACAACACTTTCTCATCAACTTTCGGTGCTTCTTCAATCGCTCTTTGTAATAAATCTATTAAGGCGAACCCTTCATTCCCATACAATCGATAAACATTCTTTTTACCTGGAATGGTAACCTTTTCCACATCTTGACTCAATTTAATACGTGGCCTTGTATCAATCTCCACCATTTTATATACACAACCCAACGCGGGCTGTTGTTGACATGTAACTAAATGCGTTCCAATACCAAACGAATTAATCTGGTGTCCCTGATCATTCAGACTTAAAATCGTCTCCTCATTAATGTCATTCGAGGCCATAATTAACAACGATTTAAAATAATCAATATTGTACTCGTTGGATATCTGTGTGAAGTAATTACGTGCCACATTTGATAAGTACGCCAAATCGCCACTGTCTAGCCGTATGCCCAACGCTTGATAACCGTAATCATGTAAAGTCAGCGCTACTGCAGAGAAATTAATCAATCCACTCTTCTTCACATCGTACGTGTCCACAAGAGCCATGAAATTGTTTGGAAATGAGATTGCAAATGATATAAATGCCGCCAATTCACCATCATTCACTTCTGATAACAAAACATTGAAAATTGGTGTTAATCGTTCACGATATTCGATTGCTAGACGGGAAAATGTTGTGTCTTTCTTCAAGTTATTCTTTGGTTGTAAATCGTTTGAGACAACATCATGTAAACTATTGAAGGAAGTGATGAAAGAATGTGCATGTGTGCCTCTTACTGGGATATTGAAGAGTTTACCAGCCAGTACGTTACTAGTACCATCAAATCCGCCCAAGTACGAGTACTTGGATGCTGAAAGAGCTCCATCTGGACCTTGAGCTCTTCGTAAGCCGAATTCAAATAATTGTATGGAATTTCCGGCTGCCATTCGATAGCGAACTGCATTTGTGGTCACTAAACTCGCATAATTCACTAGATTTAACAGTGTGGTTTCCAGTAGTTGTGCCACAATCAAAGGCCCTTCTATTCGAATTAAAGGCATTCGTGGAAACACCACAGAGCCCTCTTTCATAGCGTATAAACTGATGTCTTTGGCTGTTAAGGTGCTTAGATATGTGAAGAATTCCTCTTCCACTGAAGGTGGTAAAATTTGTCGTATATAATTTATATCACTTGTAGAATAATGGAACTTTTCAACAAACTTTATACATTCCTCTAAACCAGCAAATATTGTAAATTCACCATGGAATGGATTCTTGCGGAAAAACAAATCAAAAACAGCGACTGCATTACTTTTCTCCGATTTCCAATAGGCGTAAGCCATTGTTAACTGATAAAAATCGGTTAATAGCGGCTGGACAATATGATTTTGTTGTAAATTCGTTGTTTTCGAACACATTTTCGATTTCTGTTCGCTTTTACAAAGTTCTCTTGCTATATTTTATACCAAATGTCACATGCTCACATGAATGACGCATGACCATCGTGTAATCAGGTGTAATCGTTGAAATGATACTCCATAATTATAATTACATTGTTTTTTGACCTGCAATTAATTTGAAGTTATTATAATTGCAAAATAAAATGTTTGTTTCACTTACCAATCACTGCAGACACCCAGAAGACTAAAATAAATGATTTGATAAAAACATAAAAGCGCTCCCTGTTGAGCTTATTTTGAACTTAGAGGTGGTGTTAATTTGGTTGCAAACATTCCACTTTTAATAAAATCCAAAATTTTTGTGTAAATATTTTAATATGCAAAGTTTTCCAGATATTTAACAATAAAGAAAGGTATCGCTTCATCTAAAATCTCCAATTCCATATGATGCGTTTCACAAAACTCAATACCATACTTATCTATCACAATTTCTTTAAATTTCTTCCATATTCCAGTCTCAAGACTATGCTTATTTAAAAACAAACATAAAGCTTCACAAATACATTGTAATGAGTTCTTTAACTTTATACTTGGTAATCCTTGGTGTGAATATGTTGTCGCATAAGTCGCCTCCATACATTCCCGACAACGTTGTCGAAATACTTTACCAACTCGTTGTAATATAAACCGAGCACAACACTCCAATTCATCATGTTTTTTTCCATGCTTACAATTATAAGTAAATCCTATAACTTCCTTCAAAATCAGTTTCTCATTTATAACACGTCGACTTTCCTTAGACATCAACACGTCCAAATTGAATAATTGCTGATAATTCTCCTCGTAAAAGTAATTCGTCTCATTCGATTTATATTTCGGATATTCCAGCAACACATGCATCTTAATCGCACTTGTAAATTGTCTAATATTCGGACTTTTATAAAAATACTTCACCCCTTCGAATAAATTGTCCAATGGATCCAAACTAAACACACGCACATTAAGAGTTTTAAATTTCCTCGATCTCCAAAACGATAAAAACGTATTTATCGTTGTTTCATATGCATTAAAAAATTGCTTCTCTGTCTCTTCACCAGAAACATTATCCAAAAACTTCCAATCTTTAATTTTCATCAAAATTTCCGTCCAAAATCCGATATGCATCGATTCTGGACTGATTAATTGTAATAATGGCTTCGTTTTTGCATATTTCTCTGGATTTGCATCACCAGAACCATTTAAAGAATCAAACAACTGATCTAAAACATCAATCATCTCAAAAGAATCACTTGCTTCGGTCGTTACTAGTTTCCCAACAATATAAGTCTCCATTAAACTTGCAACTGTGTGACTTAACTGTGATTTAGCTACGAAAAAATCGTCACTTGGTTGAAAATCGTCCATTTTAAACTTGGTTAACAGTTTACAAGTTTGTTGTTGATGTAATTCCAATAATGATTTAACATCATCGATTTTGAGACTTTTCAATTTCTCATAAACCAATGTATTTTTTAGTAATTTGTTACGTAATGAAGTCATTAAACTAGTTGCGCTATAAATGAACGGAATCTCTGCTTCATCAATTAAAATCTTGTCTGAATCGTTTAATAGCAAAGAACGAAGTAGCACAGTTTCAGGCGAATAATTCGTTATCATCGCCATAATATTTACGCCGATTTTGTGTAACTTTTCCACTACAGAAACCACAATTTGTTTGTACAGTTGACTTCCACTTGACTTGAAAAAATACGCAATTACTTGCTTCCACTGCTTTTTCACTCCACACAGCATAAAAACCAATACTTTACTTGCAGTATTGGTTGTCCGACCATCTCCCAAGTCTTCGAAACCATAAATTTTGTCCTCATTAAAATCAAAATCAAAGCAAACATTTAACGGCATCTCACGAAACAGTAATGTACATAAACGATCATTTTCGTTCATTCCAAACACTTTTTCCCGAAGAACCGTAAACAGTTGCTGGTTTATTCCTGTTTCAAATCGAAAATCAATTAATAGCTGCTCTAAGACAGAAATTTTCGGTAATTGGAAATAATGTTGTAAGTACATGTACAATTTTATGTTTTTCTTGTACAACACTAACGCTTTCTTTTTTCCGATCAACGTAAAATCTTTTCGTGGTACTTCCTCTTTCTCGAATTTAGAAACAATGAATTCCAAATGGACTTGATTCAATTTCTTGATTATGTCGTCGAAAGCGTTTTTCGAATACAACAAGTGCAGTAATTCCAGTCGATTTTTCCCTTTCTCTAATTTCTTATGTAAGTTTTTTATTTGATCGCATACATCAACATGAACGACATCGCTGTTAAGTGGGGTTTTTGGTACAGCACAATCTTTTAATGCATTTTTCAAATTGTTTGTAAATGAACTGTCTTCAAAATGGTCCCCACAAATACGTAAATTGTCTGTGTCTGTTAAATATTTGCATTGCAAAATTCTTTTCCATTCGTCAATGAGTCCTTTTGGTTTTGGAAAACTGAAAAACTCATTAGGATTTGTAGTTGTTTTGCTACAATTAGGATATTTGCAATGAATTGTAATAATTTTAGGCTCGGTTTCAATTGGGGCTTTTTCTGTAGACATTGGTTCTACAGTTTCAACTTCAAACTCGTCCGAAGTTAGTGTTTTCGAATTGTGTGGCTCTAATTCTTGTGGCAATTCAATAAGAGTGATAACTTCCGAATGTGGCAATTGTATTCCACTTGGTCCAATTTCAATTTCATCCACAGTTTCAACTTTACACCTTTTTGGTTGTATTCTAACAAGTGATGGAATGGCATTATCTCGATCATCATCATCCTCATCCAAGCTAATTTCAATAATATCGTTTATAGGTTGTGGGACCTCGTCAGTTGCAGAGTTAGTTATATCGATGGGGTCGGGTTCATATTGAATTGGAGTAGCGAATTTACTTATACGCGAATGGGCTGAGTTTAGGAAACAATTTTCACTAAAATGGTCTTCACATATTCGATAATTTCGTGAGTTTATAGAATCAGGAATATTGCATTTTCTGCTCCAAATTTGACGGAATTTTAAATTGTAAGGAAAATTAAAAAAGTGCTTATTGACTCTTACTCCTGTTTTGTAAGAGCTCTTGCATTTGGGATATTTGCAACGGTATTTCACAGAGCTGTGCTGATCAGGGGTTTTCATTCTGAAGAGCTATCCTAAAACAAATTTATTGTAACAGTTGTATTTTGTGATTAAAAAATTCTGAGGACATACAATTTAACTCAAATAGTAATAACTCTGTTAATAGTTTCTTCTATTCATTCTTTTATAAATAATAACTTTTGTTGATTTACTTGATTTTTAGGTTAAAATAAATTTAAACTTTGTGTTGTAGGGATCTGCAAGAAAAATACAAGAACCTGTAAATTCTGTAATTTCACAGAATATTGTAGAAAACTGCAATTTGGTAAATATTTGTGCTACAGTTTTGGGGGTGTGTTTGGGGGACACTAACAAAAATTAGTCCTCCAAAAGAAAAAGCTCATCGATTTTGTTTATGTGAATGAATTAAAAATATTTCAATGAAGGAAGCTTCTCCTCCAGCTCCAGTAATGACCACTCCAACAAATGGCAGTGGCAATCTAGTAGATGAATTCGAAGAAGCATTTCAAGTAAGAGCCATTGTTCCTCTACCACAAAACAATCTTTATAAAACCACCCATACCGATTTTAGCATTGCCTTAATGTCCTCACCAAAGAAGAAGCCGTACCAGCATCGGACAAAGATGAAATTAAAGTAGAAGTAGAACAAACAACTTTACGATTTATTGACCTTGCCAGACAAATGGAGGCATTCTTCCTTCAAAAAAGGTTCCTATTGTCGGCCCTGAAGCCAGAAATGAACGTTAAAGAAGATATCAGTGAATTACGATTAGAGTTGACCAGAAAGGAGGAACTATTAAAAAGACATTATGATAAGATTGCCGTTTGGCAAAACTTGTTAGCTGATTTGCAGGGCTATGCGAAGAGTCCTGCACAGGGCAGTGCAACACCGGGCACTTCTGCCCCAATAAACAACGGCAATCCCATTCCTCAATCGCCAATGCCTTCCATACCCGGCAATCAGACACCGAATCAAATAATCCCTGGAATTCCACCAGCAATGCAACAACAACTCCAACAGCAGCAGATCCAACAAATCCAACAGCAACAAATGCAACAACAGATGCAACAGCAACAAATGCAACAGATGCAGCAGATGCAGGTAGACCGACGTTGATCTCATCGAGAGCATGATTGTTGTAGATATTAATTATTAGTAGACTTGTATGCATATTTTTGAAGAGTTTTTTTTCTTTTGTTGCGTTTCAGTTTTTTATTTTTTCAATCAGGCATAAAGATACCTATATTCGTTATTGTAAAGTAAAATATATATTTAATATATTTTGTGCGATATTAGAAGAAAAATATATATATTTCATAGTTGTGTGGAATGAATGGCAGTACGTCTCCCTCAAATAGGTCTATTTTTCATTGAAATGGAGATGCACTGCATTGAATCCATTTAGTACTGCCCAAATATATGATAAAAATGACATAGATAAATACGAAATTATTAATAAATGTGTATATTTGTATACTAACTCTCAGGGTTTTTTAGAAAACTGGCAATATTTGATCCATTTCCGATCAAATAAATGTGATATGTACAATATAGCTTTCTAATTGTACCAAATGATTGTAGTTTTAAATGTCAACTTGCTCAAATGTGCCTTTCTTAGAATTCTTTTTCTTTTCGTTTTATTATTTGTTTTTCTCAATTCAATGTAACTTGAAACTATTATAATATAAATCATCCCCAAACAAAAAGGAATATTTACTTGTTTTGCAAACAAATCTGTTTTAATCTCTTTCTCTCTCTTATAAAAATATAAATGTAATTGCAGGATTTTATTGTAATAAATTTTTCCAAAATTTAATCCAGCGTTTTATTTGCCGAATTTCAATACACATATAAAATTAGTGATTTCTAAACAACACAGGAGGGTTGGTATTCGCAAATATATACTACAAAAACAGTGTAAATCTCACAAATTAGTTGTTTGTTTTGGTTTTGCGCTTTTATTTGCTCAAATGGCACTGTTTTCAGGTGCCTCCTGGCATGAGTGGCGGCGCCGTTGGGCCCGGAATGATGTCGCCCCAACAAGCACTGTTCATGCAACAGCAAGGGATGGCAGGTTCACGGGGCCCTTTTTCCCAACAGGGCCCCGCCAGTGTCCTACAGGGGCCCTTAGCTTACCTTGAGAAAACTACGAGTAACATAGGTAATAAAAATCGGTCTTTTCCTCGTCAATTTGTTGCTGATTTGAAGTGTTTAATTATTAGATCTAGGAATGGGCGATGGAAGAAGGTGACGGGGGCGCGGGAGGGGGCGTGGAAGAGGTCGGGGAAGAGGCAGAGGTCGAGGCCGTGGAACTTTGTCCGATTACGTGTCCCCCTAATCCCCCTCCCAGTGCTGGACAGCCCTTAAAAGTCCAGCAAAGACGGTCAAGCATTCCATCGAGGGGATATCTTATGGAATCTCAATAACTATTATTATATCCTATTTCCTAGTTGTAGTCTCGTATCCGTAATTTTCATTTATTCCAGTTAAAGGGGAAATTGTGTCCGTTTTTATGAGATAAAATCGGATCTGAGCTTAAGGATCCACCAACTGTAGTCGATGAAAGTTTGGATTGTTGTAATAGTGAATCACCTAAACGTAGATAGTTCAAGTATTACTCTTTTTTAAGGATGAATTTTAACATAAAGTGAATAACACTAAATATTAATTGCAATTTTAGACACAGGGACAAATTTTCGTTCTCAAGACAAATTTTTCTTTTCTAACACTATAAGCTTTCTATACTAATGCACAAAATCAGTTCAATTTCATGGATTGAGAACCAAAACTCATGGATTTTATGCTCACATAAATCACGCGTTAAAAACTTGCTTTAAACTTTTGCTGTTTTGATTCCCATTTCGTTTTTACATTCAATTAAAGCAATTGAAGAGTGCATTACTGTGATTAACGATAAGTCAAAGAATTGGGCACATTACTAAAGTTAATCAAATTGTTTTTTGTTACCAAATTCTCGTTTAGTTATATATATAATCTAAATTTACTTGTTTAAGTGTGTACAAAGTTCTTTTTTATAAAATAAGTAAATTGTAACGTTACCGAATTTCAAAATTGTGATATAAAATTAACAAGAAAAAATAAAATAAAACCATAATAGCATTCAACAAAACTGAATCCCTTTTATTCAACATTTAAACTTAACATTTCGATTGCGATTCTACAAACTCAATTAACGTTCTTGTCGGTCTTCCAGTCATCCCTTTTGTCAAGTATGGAGTGCTATCATCCGGCCCCATAACACTAGCAATATCTAAATGCAACCAGTCCGTTTTCTCCGGCACAAATTCTCTTAAAAACGCCGCTGCAGTACAACTGCCACCGCCTTTCCCTTTGCCAATATTATTCAAATCGTACGCTGCATTTTCCGATATTTGTTTTGTGTAATGTTTCCACAATGGAAACCGCCACACTCGATCCCCTGTCACACTTCCAGCTGTCTCCAAACTTGAATACAAAGTGGTGGAATTGGAAAAGACGCCAGTTGCCGCATTTCCCATAGCCACACGCATCGCACCTGTTAATGTTGCGATATCCAACACCCATTTCGGATTGAATTCCTTACTATAACATAATGCATCCGCTAATATTAGTCTTCCCTCAGCGTCAGTGTTGTCCACACAAATCGTTTTTCCATTTCGAGCTGTTATTACATCGCCAGGTTTAATAGCACTCCCCGATGGCATGTTTTCTACTAACGGAATCAGTACTTTAACGTTTGTTTCAACCTTTAATTGTGCTAGGCCGTATAAAGTGCCAATAACTGCAGCTGCACCGCCCATATCTGCTCGCATTTCGTCCATACTAGCAGCAGGCTTTAAACTAATTCCACCTGCATCGAAAGTGACCCCCTTTCCAACTAGGACAATCGGTGGTGTTTTACTGTCACCGCGATTGTAGGTGATTTCAAGGAACTTTGGTGGTTCAATCGAACCTTTAGCTACACTTAAAAATGAAAACATTTTCTCCTTTTCAGCCCATTGTTTATCATAGATTTTAACATCAACATTTAATGGTTCCAGGATTTTTTGTACTTCATTAGAGAAAATCGTTGGTGTTAGAAGATTGGCTGGAGTGTCGGCGAGTTTTCGAGCTAAATTTTGCGCGTTTGCTTTAATCGCTCCTCTGCCCCATTGAGCTTCGAGTTCGTTGTTCGGTTGATGTAATTTCACTTCAGGTAAAACATCTTTTTTCGTTTTGTATTCTTGGAATTTCCACACTGAGAGTAGACCACCTTCTGCTGCTGATTCGGCGTCACAAAATGATTCAATTTCAATGTTTTTAATATTAACTGCATCTAAACTCTTACAACCAGCTGGAAAAAATCGCCTTTAAGATAAAATAAAAATGTTTTCAAGCGATTACCTGCTGCGGCTATTCGAATTGCTTCCTTTTCCTGACAAATCTTCTCATTTTCATCCAATTGCGGACTTTTCTCACCCAAACCAACCACACTGACTGCATTATAACGTTTGTCTAGTCCCCAAAATACAAAACTCTTACCAGCTTTCACTTCATTTCCCGCTCTGTAATTAAAAAATTGAAAAGAAACTGTTTTATAATGGACAAACTTTATTGCTATATAATAGAGCTACGACACATCAATGAAAAACATTGACTTAATAAATAAATACATAACAAAAAAAGGTCTTTTATGATAAAGTAACAGCTTTCTCTAATATATTTCTTCAGTTGAGTATTTCAACTCGTCAATTAAACACATTTCCTTCACTAATGTAAGACATTTATATATATTCATTTTTTTCTTTAGACATAAATATATTCCTCCGAATTTAACAGAAATACTTTTCTACACACACACAATGATCGATCACCATTATCTGAATTGAATTCAATTAAAATAACATGTACTAGTTTATAGCATATGAGTTTGATACAATATATTTCTGACTCAATTTGGGTTTCATCCACAGATATAAACATTTTTTATATAAATTTATCTTTTTTAAATATAATTAATATGCACGTTTATATTTACATAACATGAATAAAAACTAAATGTACACATTTGTTTCTGGTAAACTCGAAAAATTTCTACAAAAAATATATTTTTTTCAAAATTTTCTCAAAAAGAAACAACATTTGTTGATCATTTTTGCATTAATACACATCATTTTTCAATATACAAAATGGAATGGAACTTATCATGTAATAACAATTAATATATTAACTGATGTTAACTTCTCTTTAAATTTCTTACAACCTAATTAACAGGCGTTTTTTGTTCATTTTTTTTCTGTTTAATGAATAATTTGTGGACCACAGGATACAATATATTATATTCACGACACAATATTGGCACATATATTGCTATTTATAATAAATATTTTGTTTAAACGCTAAAAATGAGCAAATATTTTTTTTCTTTTTACAGCATGTGGTTGTACATCAATTTACTATAATCAACTACTTTTTTTTCATTTAAAATTGTCTCTAATCATATTTATATTGTGCGTTTATGATAATTTTTATTGGCACACTTGGGGAACAGGTTTTAAGTTTTCATCTTTTTTTAAAATCAAATCAAACCTTAAGTCACAAATAAAGACTAGTCAATTAAAAATAACATAAAATCATCCCTTTTGTCTGTTATACTTTTAAAAAACACAACCAACAGTATCAAAACCATATTATCAACTATCTTAATGCATATGATTGTCCTAAGACCCTAAGTAAATATCCCACAATATACAAATATACAAGAAACTCTATACAAATAAAAAAACAAGCAAATTAAAATTTAAAAACAGAATTGGATCACGAAACGGGACACTTATACCAATTCTAAAATATTAATAATACCACGACTATTTGCTGCCACAACAACATTCGCATTCTGTTTCCAACATACAGCAGAAACAAACTCATTCACATCATCCTCCCTTTTCTCTTGCTCTAAAACACCTTCAATCGGCTCAAACTTATAACTAAACAATTTCTTACTTAAACCTTTATAATAAACATATAAAGCATTATTCTCTGACCCACAAGCAACATAATCCCCATCCGTTGCTAAACCAACAAAATTCTTCTCATTTATATGCCCTTCAAACGAACGTAAACAATACGGTGTATTTATATTCCACATTTTCAATTGTGAATCCGTCGATGCAGACACAATCTCTTCATTATTCAAAAATTTTACATAACTAACAGCTTTTTTATGCCCTTTAAACACCAATAATGCCTCTTTCATATTTCTTAAATCATAATAATGAACACAATGATCGGCACTACCAAATGCTAAATGCGATGAACTTTTCGGATTAAATTTCACACAACATACATTCGCTTTCGCTTCTAATGTAGCTACTGAATGCTCTTCATTCAATGAATACAATTTAACACGTGCATCATCCGAACCAGATGCAATCAATCGTGTATCCACACAATTAAAATCCACACTCCAACAACGTTTCTCATGTTCTTGATAAGTTTTCGTACGTTGTGCAGTCGATGCATCCCATATTGTCACTGTACCATCATAATCACTCGATGCCAACGTACTTTTATGGTACGTATGCCAACTAACACATGAAATCTTCGATCTGGATACCATCTCTGTACATGGATAATGTATACTAACAACATCTTTTAAAACTGCACTATAATCAAACACTTTTATACGTTTCGTAACGCCGGCAATTGCAAAAAACTCATTGTCTTTATCAAATTCAATACTTGATACAATTGTTGAATTATTAAATAAATCACTAGAATAATTTAATGTTGCTAAAACACGCAATGAATTGTATGTGGAGAATTTTATTAATGTTTCACGGAAACTATCCAAGCCGGTATTCAATTCCGCTGGTTTTGTGCATTTATCTATTGGCTCCTTACCGAAGAATATATCTTTTGAACGTGCTGAGAAATAACAATCAACAAATACATTAAAATATGCATGCATTCGTCTACGACGCATTGCTAATGAAGCATTGTGATGTGATGGTGTCTCACTGCCACCAGATGCACCCTCATCCTTTCCACTGCCACCACCAATGTTATGAATCATGTCAATCATTTCCTTTTTCAGGGCGTTTACAGTGGCTGTGTCTTTTTCCGGTGCTGAAGCGGCCGCACATTCCACTTCCTCCAATGTTGGACATTTACTGTGCACTTCTTTCAATTTATTAGTGACTTCTTTTATATCATACTCGAGTATACTGATCTCTCTGGCGATTTGTTCTTGTTTCTCATGTTTCTGTTGGAGTAGATGTTTAAGGAACTCGAGTAATAATCGATTTTGGGCAGCACATGATTCAGCTTCCAGTAATTGTTTACGTTGTGTTAGAATTTCCAACATCACATTCACATCTAATAAAGAGAGTGTTTGTGATTCAGAGGCAACAAAGTCACGTAAACCATCAACAGATGTGGAAAATTCTCCGGAACTGTCACGAGTGATTCCTAAGGCGTCGACACCGTTCATACGGATTTTGTGTTTTTTTATGAGATCGTTTAATAAGAAATTGGGAAAAATATCATCTTGTGTTATGTTTGAATTACATTTTGGACAACGTTTTAATGTTTCTATGGATTTTAGTATGCAATTGTAACAATATGTGTGGCCGCATTTCGTGATGTGTGCTTCGTCGATTAAATTGAAACAAACGGGACATAGAAAGTCCGTTGTTTTCTCCTCAAATGAACCACTAAGTACAGGACGGGGACGCTTCGGGGTGCGAATTGATGAACGATTTGTTGGGATATTTGAGCCACTATGAGATGATGCAGAACTACTGCGTCCATCTCGACTAGATGCCATTGTTGTTAGAGCAGGAAACACGAAGATTATTATTATGGAAACACCGACCTGAAACAAGTACATTTAAATCACACATTACACAAACTACTAGTGCACAATTAAGGCAAACGTATGGGGATTGAGCATAGTTTCAGGTCGGGTGGCCAAGAGGGAGGTAAAGTGTGTAGAATGAGACATTGAAAGCAAAATTACAATAAGAATTACTTACAATTGAAGATGTTCTATCAGTTTGCCTTTAGTTGAGGTATTAAATTGTTCCGCAGCGGTTGTTAACTGGAGTTTCTTTTCGGCATCTGTGTACACCCCCAAAACCAAACCTTTCTAATAAAGACAACAGGTAAATAAATGTGATATTAATAGAGAATACTTTTTGGGCTTACCTTTTCGGTGCTAAAATATTTCGTAGTCGTTAAAGGTCTGGAATATAACCTAAGATTTGTGATACTCTTTAATAGCAATGCCATAATTGATACACATAAGTGGGTATATTTGTATAGATAACTTAATAGGTAAATTAAATGTGTGAACACAATTCAATTAACAAATTCAAGTAATTTAAATAGTTTTACGGATAAAATTACAAGAAATTGATTTTTGACAGTAAAAATAGAATGAATGTTGTTGGTATGTGATTGGTTGTTCAATTTAGTGTCATGCCATTTCAAACAGTTGGTAGCACCGTTGTTTTGTTCCCAACAGAGGACGCCCAACGCCACTGAGCCGCTACATTCCGCCATATTTTGTTGATTTGTGTTTATTTGTAGCCCAAAAGTAAATTTTAGTTGCCGGTAGTGTCCTAATGGGGTAGTTATTACAATTTATATTGTCTAAACTATAACTTTTGTGTATTTTATTACAGCTTAAGCGATATGGATGAGAAAGAAAGGTCAAGAGAACGGTCGCGTCGTGAGAGACCAAGCCGTTTTTCAGAAGGAAGTCGAGATCGCAGCTCAGACCGTGGTCGAGATCGTGGATCAATGAAATCATCTAATAATCGAGTGTATGTATCAAATATCCCATACGAATACCGTTGGCAGGATATGAAAGATTTGTTTCGAAGTCAAGTTGGTGATGTACAGTTTGTCGAATTGTTCGTTGACGATAATGATAAGCCGAAGGGTTGTGGTATTGTGGAGTTTTCTGATTCGTCTAGTGTTAAGAAATGTCTAGAGGTAATGCAGCGTTACGAGGTGAAGGGCCGTAAACTTGTCGTAAGGGAGGACAGTGGCAATGTTCGTGATAAACATGGAAACGTTATTGGAGGTGTTGGTGGCAGTAAAAGGTCCCGTGACGATAGTAGGTACAGGGACGATAGAGACCGTTACGACTCCACGAGTAGTTCAATTCCAATGCGTCAAGATGATACAAAATGGGGAAACACTTATGGTCTAAGTCCACATTTCCTTGAATCGTTAAATATCGATGCTCCCCTTTGCAATCGAGTCTTTGTTGCTAATGTAAGTATTCCCATTTTTTGTTGGTTCCCCCTTTTCCTTAGCCTTAATTGCTGCCTCGTGTACAACATTATGTTAGATCCGATATTAAGTGCCAGGATATGTTTTAGGGGTTGAATTGATACTATTACATTGTTTAAAATTGCACTCATTATAAATCATAGAGAAGGACTCATATTGCGTTTCTCAATTGGGTATTAGTTACAAGGAAAAAGCTAATTTACTTTTATTGAATGATTTAATGTTACACAATCACAATTTATTCCATTATCATTTAGGGGAAGAGTAGAAATATCTTATATGACATGATAAAACAAAAATCGTTTTGTCAGGATGTTGGAGGCATTAGTAAAAAAATTTCATACAAACTTAACTGCATTAAAATTGCTGTTCTTTTAGTCCAACTTCTTTAAGTCATTGTTTAATACTGCAGTCTGCTGCTTCTTATTTGTCTTCTAAAACTCTGAAATTGCACACAAACACACATAGGGGCTTTCTTTATACAATTCAGATATAGACAGGGAGACGCTTCTTAGGTTTAAGGGTTTTTGATGGGTTTTCACAATTTGAAATAGTTTTTCTCTCGTGGACTTAAGGAAGTTTGACTTTTAAACAAATCACACGTTTTTGTAGCTCTAATTGTTTTATAATCGTTAAGAAAGGGGATGATATTCGTTCGTACCAAAAACCATTTTGTTTTTTTTTTGTTTTTACAGTTGGAATATAACATTGAAAAGAAAAAATTGAAAGAGGTCTTTCGTTTAGCTGGCAAAGTTATAAGAGTTGAAATTCCCCTTGATAAAGATGGCCGTAGTAGGGGCTTTGCCGTTGTTGAATTCGATCATCCAGTTGAGGCTGTTCAAGCCATTTCTATGCTACATAATCAAGTGTTGTACGATCGTCCAATGACTGTACGTATGGATCGTGCAAATGACACATTCAAATTGCCCGAAGGTCTAAAATCAATTGGCATGGGACTGGGACAGAATGGTGAACCATTGAAAAATGTCGCCCACAATTTACCATCGTTAGGAGGGAACAGTATGAGTTTACAACAACAAACTGGTGCCGGTTTATTGGGAGCTGTACCAAATCCTGCATTACAAGTTGCGAATGCATTGTCTGCGGCCGGTTTGAATAATGTCGTTGGTGGTTCGTTTGGTAATTTAGCATCGAATCCATCTGTATTACAACAAGCGGCGAATTTAGGTGGTTTAGCAAGTAATTTGTTAAGTAATGGCTTGACTAGTGCCGACTTATCGTCGTTGGCTAGCAGTCAGGTGTCGAATCTTCTTGCACAAAATCAGACACAATTGGCCGCATTGGCGAGTTCAGCGGCTGCAGCGGCAGCTGGAAATGTGCCGCAAAGTTTACAAGGCGCCGGAAGCGGCGGTGGTGGTGGTGGCGTCGGCGGTGGTAATGCTGGTGGGTCGAATTTGGGCAATTTCGGACGAGGCGGCGGCGCCGGAGGCGGTGATAATAACTATTCGACGAATCCATCAAATTATGGACAGAATTACAATAGCAATGCACGTAATTTTCCAACAGGGTACGATAGTCAAAAGCCGAACCAAGGTGGTGGTGGCGGTGGGTATGGTAGTAATTATGGGAATGATAACAACGGTGGCTTTAATACTGGAGCAAATCAATCGATGCTTAGATCATCGCAACACAATGACAATAGGAATAATGCGTCGTATTCAAAGAAAGTGTTGATATCAAATGTAAGTTGGTAGAATTGTTGTTTGTTTTTTTTATTGGATTTTGTTTGTTTTCTTTTTTTGTTTGTTTAAATTTGTTCTATTTAGAGAATTGTTTCCAGTTGCCACCATCAGCGACATATAAGATTATGCATGAGAAATTGAACGAATTCGGGGATGTTAAGTTTTTGGAAGAGAAAGGGCAAGGTAGTATGCTTGTTATCTATGGTAATGAGTGGGATGCCGAACAGGCTTACAGTATCCTTTCGTTTTTTGTTGTTGTTTAGAATTGTTTGTGATTTTTTTGTCGGTATTTTCGAATTTGTTTTCCTTAATTGGTGTTTTACAGAAAGTTTGGACAGGGCTCGAATTGATGGAAGAGTTATCGATGCAAGAATCTATTTTTAAGCAATTTAGAAGAATAATTGTCTCATCGTCTGTCTATGTTTATTTTTTTGGTCTCCGTTAGTTACTTACAATTAGTAATAATACATTTTAGTTGTTTTTGTAGAGTTTTAATTTTTTATATGGAACAGCGGCGAACAACATTGTTGTTTTGGTCTCGCATATTATTTGTTCATTAATTGAATCATTTTTTTCACGTAAAGACTTATATGTGTACGAAATAAACATGTATATAATATAGATAAATGTGTTTTCTTTTTTTCGATGTAGATTTTTCGGTAAGAGATATTTTCATTGTTGATTGAATTGATTATGCAATAAATCGAATTGGTTCTGCCAAATCATTTGTTATAAATAATACAGTATAAGTTACTGTTTTGTGAATCACCTTTTAGCATTTTCTCACTTTTATCATTGTTTATATGTTAAATTGTGGATTATTAGAGAAGCCTGGCCTGATGTATGTCGTATGGGAGATAAAATCTGTCGAGATTACCCATCGGTTTTTCTTGGTAATGAACTAATTCGGTATTTTTAGACATGAAATGTAGGTTCTTGCTCTACTTTGGAGATACTTGCAGTTTATCAGGTGATTTTTGGTACATTATCTCGTTATAATGAGTTGTTTATTAAATAGTAATTCTATACAATGGTTTCCGGTACAATTTTTGAATTGTAAGCGAGTTTTATGCAATGTTGCATCACTCTGAATGTGTGACTGTGCGCATTTTCCCGAGAACTCTTCCAAATGTTAACAGTCTGCTAATTTTTCCCATACAGATTTATGAATATTGCGTTAATCATTTCCTATTATGTAATAATACTTGTTATCTTATCGTAAAATAAAGTAATAAACAAAACTAATAAGTTTTATTATAATCCATACACATGTGCTAAACAAATCTCAAGTATTATAAAGGTCGGTAGGCAAAACGAGACTAATTATCAAGAGAGAAAATTAATGAAAAAAACCTTATCTTTTGTGTAATGTATTTAATTATTTAACAGTTAATAAATACACATTTCTTGGTATTAAAAAAATATTTTGTTTTTGAGAATATACATTATTGACTCTAGTATTGAATAAATAGTAGTAATTGATCTAGATTCTAGAGGAGAATTGCATCTAGTGAATTTTAAGAGAATGCTGGTAAACCGAATAATTCAGGTTTGAAATCTTTAAGTGATTTTAATACTAATGTGGCTGCTTTTCTTTTTTCTTCGGTAACATCATTGGCAGGAACCATAACAGCTTGCATGCCGCCTGTCAGAGCGCCTATAACACCATTTGGGGCATCTTCAAATACAAGACAATCTTCTGGTTTTGGATGATCGGGAAATCGTTGGGCACACACTAAGAAAATGTCAGGAGCTGGTTTTCCGTTCTTCACTTCAGGATCGGTTGTGCCGCAGACAATGTGGTGGAACAGTTTGAATAAGTCTTGATGGTGTTTGGTTTTTAATTCCATTGCTTCTTGTGATGAGGACGTCGCTACTGCAATGGGAATATCGTTTTTGTGTAAATGTTTGACTAATTCTTTGGCTCCTGGCATTAATTCGGGGTTTTGAAGTTCTTCGTCAACTTTCTTCTTGTATATTGAGAGAAATTCATCGGGTGTGAGAGGTAAGTCCATTTCGCGGATAGCAATTTTGGCTGTATCATGTTCTGGTGTGCCCAAAATTTTCAATTTTACATCGATTGTGTACTCTTTGCCGTACGGTGTTGCAATATCCTGGATAATTTTGTCATAAACTGATTCGGACTCTATTTAGGAGAAAATCAATAAATCATTTTCAAGTTCAATCGAGAAGGACATTAGAAATTTGCTTTACTTACCAATGAGAAGTCCATCCATATCGAAGATAACATGAGTGACTTTTTTGAACATCATTTTAACACTGTTTTATAGGAATTTCGGGACGAATAGATATAGGAACGACTCAATGCACGTTCGACTAGTATTCGCGTTCTACTGTGTACTGTTCATTCAATAAATAAGTTTTTAAACGTGAAATTATTGACGTCATATAAGAAACGATTCATTCAGAAGTTGCGTGTTAGTAGCGAATGCGAAAATGTCTATGCAGTTCATCAAATTGGTGTTTCACGTGCGTATGCGAATATTGTGAACCTTTAATTAACTTGTACTTTATTTTAAGGTCAAACACATTTTCTGAGGGCTGAGAAAAACAAATCAATTTTTTAACGGTTCAAAATGTATGGTTAGAATTTTGAAAAATCTTGCCAAGTAACACTAACCTTGGCAGCATGGCATAGAGACGGGAATTATTAATATTCTCTGCTTAAAATGTGGTTCAGTTGAACTTCAATAGAATAGAATTAAATAATATTTTTAGATTTAAAATTTATGTAATGACTTGAATTGATGACAAGAGGGTTCCCTTGATTTTATTGGTCGACAGACTCTTGCCCTGCCACCTACATTTTGCTGCTAACTTTAAATTGTTCTGGATTAATTCTCGTTTTAATACAGGTAATTATTGATTTATTGGTTTCTTTGTGGTGCAATATATATAAATTTAATCTCGAACATTTACCGATTTACCCCTTTTTCAATTTGAAGTTAGTTTCATTATGGTCGGAAAATCCTTTGTGTAGCTATATTCATGCCATCAATTTGAATTTAAATTTGCGCTCCAAAAAGTTTTCATTGCGATCATATTATTATTATATCTGTTATAAAAGTTCTGTTAAAAGTTCTTATCTATCATTAGAAAAACATGACTGGGAATTTTATCTTAAAAAAAGCACAAATTCCGATTCCCCAAAAACATTTGCGATTCCCCTTGGAGCGAAAAGAATTTCTGAATCACGCGTTCAAGCTGCAGCTCTGAAATAAAAGGGATGTTTTTGAAAAAGAATAGTTGTTTTTGTTCAACTGACCATTCTGATTTTTTAGTAGTATTTACCAGTTGATGATTTCATTAAAACACTAAATTGCTCTTTGATTTTCTTTAATTGACATTGTTGTATCGTCCAGATTCATCTAATCACTAAAAAAGATACAAATATCGTTATCCCTATCACAAAATGACTAGACGATCATCACACGAATTAATATTAATGTCAAAAAATTCATATTTCTTTGAGAGTCAATACAAAAAATTAGAATAATAATACACACAGTAATAAGTACATAAATGATTAGTAAATTAACTTTGATCACAAAATACATGAGAAGACTTTTGATTCAAAGTATAACAAATTTAGATATATACACATTTTATCATTATAAAAAATACAAATACTATATTTTAATTTACTATTACAGTTAGAAGCTCTAAATAGCACCAATTGATCTAAATTCAAGTCGTTTTTTAATGCACAAATATACAAGGGTTCCTACCAAAATAAATATTACAAATATTCATCGTCGTCGTCTTATTATGCTCTCTTGGACGACGACGAAAATAATTAAAAACGATCCTAAATTACAATAATAATTATTAATTTTTAATTATGTATATACACAAAAAGTTATACAAAGTTATACAGAATAATTAAAAGATTGCACCATCGTCCCAACCTGCCAAGAAAAATGACTAATCATTTTTAATTATTTTCTCTAAATAAATGTAGAAGGTATTTATGGCAATATTGTAAAAAGTACATTAAATTAAACTTAAATAGTGAGATCTTCCCAGTCCTCTTTCTCCCTCTCAGACAATTGTATCCTGATCTTGGTGACTTTGGACAATTGATCATGAATTCGGGACGCAATCGGATTGTTCTGTAAATCTACAGCTTCTAATGACGGTGCTTCGACGAGGCTTTCAACTTCTACATCTGAAATCCCACAAAAGAACCGTTTATAAATAGTTCAATCGCAATATTCAATCATTTTCTTACCAACTATATAATTGTGGCTGGCATTTAGTTGTTGCAATTTCGGTATTTTATATATACAATGTGGCAGGGAGATGAATGTGTTATGGGAGATATCCAAGCGTTCCAAAGAACCTAAATCCGCACACTCGTCGGGCAATTTGGCCATTTGATTGTGGGACAAATTCAAGTCTGTTATTAAACTGAATTTATAAGCGAATTTCGGTGGGATTTTCGTAATAACATTATCACTTAAATCACAGGTTTTTAGTTCGGTGTGACGCATTAAATGGTATACTGCGTCTGGTACTTGCATTAATTGGCAATTTGATAAGTCTGAAAGAAAGAAACCAAATTATAATCATTCCTTTAAAACGATGAAACACTTTCCAATTACGCAATTCATGTGTGAATACTGTTAGGTAAAAAGTGTGCGCCATTCACTCTCATTTTCAATTTTCCCCTCAACAAAACGCTAAGAATGCTTAATTAAGTATGTTAATTATGGGAAGAGGAAAGCGTACAAATGTTTATATACCTAAATTTTGCGTTTCTTGTGCATCTTCGCAACGGTGAATAACTCGTGTTACCGCTGAGGCCATTCTTGAAAACTGTTAATTGTTTTTTTGGGAGCGCAACTTGTGAGTTTAAAAATACGTGAATCTCCCTACTTTAATGGTCTATTTTTAATGCACGTTTACAACTTTTTTGTTTCAGAAAAGTCGTATAAAAAGTGCGCTTTTTAGATATAGCCGATAAATAATCAAAGTACAAACAGATTTTTTTTATCAAATAAAACACGCACTGAGCAATTACCCAAAAACGTCAGAAAAACCCGAAATAGAATCGTTCCAATTTAAAATGTCTTGGCAACTGTTTAAGTGTCTTTTCAAAAATAAATTAGTCGCTAAATTTAACACAACATCTTGTCGGATGTGTTCTATACTTCCGTTTTGGTAAACTTTTATTATTCGATTGAATAGACTTGAAATTAATTAAGTTGCGCCATTTAATTTGAATGCTAATCAAGTCTATTGCAATATTTTGAATGAATGTTTCAAAATTGTGTAAAAGTACAAAAATTCACTGTTTACGGACGGTTGAGAAACACCAGCAAGGCTGTTAGTAAGAAGAAATGTTAAATGGAAATTTATTATGGTTATTGTTGTTATATCATCGCGATTTAAACAATAGGAATTAAAGATCGAAAGGTGTTTACTGCTTAATGATTTTTTTTCACTCACAATTAGTTTGTTTAATTTTTCTTATAAAAGGTAGATCTAAACTTTCTACTTCCGTACTAGATAATGGTGCTTCCAAGTTTAGATAAAATCCCATACCTCAAGGTTAATAACATTCAATAAAGTTTAATAAACAATGTGTATAGTGTTAAAAACTGGGCCAACATAATGAGATTTCGAAATGCGCATTTCTAATTAAGTTTATATAAAATATATAAAATTTTAATTGTATAACGTTACCATCATCCATCCATTGAAATGTGATTACAAGAGAACATAACAGACAGAAGTACAGCAATTTCCTGGTGAAATTGAAAGTGTAATAATTGTCTCGCCAAATAGACGCAACTTTCTTTGTATACTTTCAATAATCATATTCAAGGATAGACAATTAAAAGTCCGTTTTATCTAATGAGACGCGGGATATAAAATGTGCGTTTAATTGTATCGCAATCACATTTAATATTTTCCTATTCAAAACACGCATGCATTTATAATTAACTAGTCCATATTTGATGCAAAACGCGCAAATTATCGTCTATTAATTATTAATATATCTAAATAGAATGAAATTAAGGGAAAACGAGTAGTTTTTTGTTTGTTGATTGTATTTTTTCCAACTCTTACTCACTGATGTCCTCCTCATTTCAAGGTAAGGCAATTGTTCTTGACAAGATCGGAATAATATGTATGTTCCTGTTTTGACCATAAATAGTATTGAATTGCACTAAAAAAGTCCTTTACTTGCCCATTTATGTATATGTTGAGGTGAGCGCCTTTGTTGAGGGGCTCATAAAAATTTATATGCCACACAAACTTCACTCTCGCTCTTCATTCCAACTCGGTTTTTAACAATTCGCACACTCACCTAGACTATTGTTCTCCCTCGCCTCGTTACATCTGCCAACCACCCTGATGACAGCCCTACCGGCCAATCTGGTGCAGATCATCATCGGCGCCAATCTTGGATCCGGTTCGGTGTCAGCTTCCGAAGCGATTTCTTCGTGGTATTGTGAAGGTGGACGCATCTTGTTTCTGATTTCAATTCACACTCAAACTAATCCAAACGAACAACAACAAACAAAAACGGATTTGTTTACAATTCTTCAAAAAAAAAAAATTCGTTAGATATTGCACCTTTGGGATCACTTTTGAGCGCGTTAACTTTCAAAATGGTTTGTTATTGAGAGATGCGAGCCAGTTTTATATCAGGATTTGTTTATTGTGTTGTTCTCCAGCCCCTCCACACCATGTGCGTTGTGTACGACGTTTCCTTGGCTTGGAAATAAACGATATTCTTAGATCTTGGTGGATGAAGGAAGGTTGGAACAGGTCATCATTTTCCTGCAACTGAAATTGGAAGATTCTTTTATTTAGGTCCCTTTTGTCTTCCTTGTTTTGGGTGCTTACTCATATCTGTTGCGATTTTATCTCGGTTTTTAGGAAATCAATGAAATTGTTCAGATGTGAAATTGGTGTTCATTGTCTTGCTTTTTGTCACGTGGAAAATTTCGTATTTTCCAATATAAATATTTGTATAGTGAAATAAATATACGCAACAAAGAGAACACGTTTCAGCCAAAAGGGAAATTCCAAGCTCGGAAAATTGCGCGCAAAAGGTGGAAGGCAGTTGGCCGACCCCGAAAGAAAAATATAATCTGTATATAAACTTTTCACAGAATACCTTGGCCAGGATCCAATGTTTGGTGTTAAAAATAACTATTTACGTCTACACATGGTCTAAATTGCCAGGCTGAAAAGCAAAACAGAAAACATGTTCCTTTGTTAAGTAAATTTTGAATGCGTGGGTATTTTTCTTGGAGTTTTCTGCATTTTTTCTCCTTTCCGGTTGGTGTTTCTCTGAAAGATGTTGGGAAAGTTTTTAGATCCTTTCATTGGATTTGATCTTGAAGGGGAAACAAAGACGCTCCGAATTGAAATCGAAATCCGTCCATATGTTCCTCATAATTGACCTTGTTGGTAACGAAAATAGAATTTAGGAACATTAAATCCAAACTGCGTCTTTTTTACTTGTAGATGAAAATTCCAAAATATTATTTCTCACTTGGAGTGTTGTTTATTTTCAGAGGGAAGTGAAATTTATGTTCAAACATTGTAAAAGAAAGCAAATTTATGGGTTTCCAATAACTTGAAATAATAAATTTTGTGTTTTTCAAGTACTCTTGTTTAATTTTTCATGAACTTTCATAATTTCTCTTGGTTACATGTGTTTTACTTTCAAAACAAAATCAGAAAATTTAGTTTTTATGTAATTAGTTTCTCTATTACACTTATTTTATTAAGTATGTAGCTTAAGTTCAGAATGAAAAATTCTGAAATAAAAATGATCAACTGAATGATCAAGCAAAATTCTATTTGTGTCTCGTGGATTTTCCGCTAATCTAAAAAGACGTTTGCTTACAAAACATTGCATCTTAATAAATTTCGCGACTGCATTTTATTACATAAAATAAAATATGCATTGATATGCACCAATAACATACAAAAACCTATAAAGAAACTAGCACTTTTGTTCTATTCGCTTCTTCATTACATAATAAAAATTTTAATAAAATTAAAAATAAATTATGCGTATTTTACACATACGAAGTGTTCAAGGAATTATTTCTACTATTTTTAATAAGTAAAGCACATTTTTTATGTAATGGAATGACGGAAGTACTCCACTAATTTCCTAATTTTAACTTGCCAAATTATTTACGTATGTACCTACCTACCGCATTAAATTAACAAAAAAACATTGTTGGTTTTCCATTTAATACCTGTATAATGACGCCGATGTTAAACTACTTAATGCTTAATGCACAAACCATTCTAAACAAATTTCAACTATTGCAAAATACTGTCATTAATGAAAGATGCCTAAATTGCACAAAATTTCTGCTTTTAAAGATGTGAAATCGGCAGTGCAACCATTCAGCCCATGGATGATTCTTCAAAATTTGAAAAAGAATTCGAAAAATTCCTTTCGGACGCTCGCAAAAAATTCGACGCAACTAAACAGTTACAATTGGAGATGCATGGAAGTCGAAATGATTTTATTTTAGTTCGAAATGTGGGTTCCGGTTCATTTGGCAAAGTGTTTCTGGCTGTTGAAAAACAAACCAACAAAATATACGCTATAAAAGCATTAGAAAAACGAAATGTTGCGAAGTATGGACAAGTGTTCAACACGAAAGCTGAAATCACTTTCATGCATAAGATGAATTTTCCATTTATCATCTCATTGGAGTATTTGTTCTTGGATAATGTTTATTTGTATGTTGTTATGCCGTATATGACCGGTGGTGAAATGTACAAACATTTAAAAAAGCTGAAAAAATTCGACGAATATTTGTCAAAATTTTATGCCGGACAAGTGCTTCTCGCCTTGGACTATATGCACACTTTGGGGGTGGTTTACAGAGACATGAAACCGGAAAACATTCTTGTAGACACTGACGGTTATATCAAAGTCGGAGATTTGGGCTTCGCTAAGAAAATCGACACAAATCGTACATACACGTTCTGTGGTACGTTATTCACCCATTAATTTCCGATTTATGCTTATCAAAAATACACAACATGAAACACTAATTATCTACGATAAAAATAGTTTTTATAATGAAGTTGAGAGGTGAATGCGCTAAGCTTTTAAGTAGGATGAACGCCAAACAGTCTGGCAGTGTATGAAAATGATAAACAGAAATTGTTTCGGTTTTAATGATTATTTTGAATTCGTTTCTTTTTTGTATAGGAACGCCGGAATATTTGGCCCCAGAGATAATATTGAACAAGGGTTACGATTACTCCGTTGATTGGTGGACTTTCGGCATTTTAATATACGAAATGAACTCAGGTGCACCACCGTTTCTTGCTCGGGGCCCCATGGAATTGTATGAGAAAATTGTGGCCGCTCAGTTTACATATCCACCGTACTTTTCGAAACCGTTAAGGCACTTACTGTCCAATTTAATCCATCCGGACAAAAATCAGCGGTTTTTAAATAAACAAATGGAAAATTAACTTGTTAAAAAGTAATTTTAGGTATGGAAACTTGGTGTCGGGGTCTAAAGAGCTGAGATCGCACGAATGGTTTCGTAAAATCGATTTCAGTAGTTTGCTACAGAAAAAATTCAAACCACCCTACATACCATACAACCTGAAGGAAATATCCAATGAAGAAAAATTAAGTGGAACGAATTGTGAAGCAATTTTACGTATCAACAATGTAAATGAATGCCAGGAGGAATTTGAACATATTAACGTAATATTTTAATTTAAGGATTATGCGTTCTTTATTGTTACAAATAAACAAAATTCGTATGAGTAGGTGAAAGTAGTATTTTTTTATTTAATCGATCACTTTTTAATCCCTGTAACATTTTCCTTCTAATTAAAGAAAAACAATGCTCTAAAACAACGAAAAAAAATCTACACCTGTTTTACATGCTGAATTAAATCTGTGTGGAAACCTAATCGCTAGTGTGTTGTACTAAAGATTGATTATGTTAATAGAAGAAAAAAAAAATCTTATCAACTTCGCGTATACAAAATAAGCTAATCATAATTACATCAAATTTCTATAATTTCCTTCATTTATACTTTTTTTTCTTAATAAAAATAACTCTATTTTGTTTTAATAATCATCATCATCTGAAATATATTTTTTAGCTGAACGTTTTGGCCTACCAGGTCGCCTTTTCGCTGGTTTTTTACGACTCGGCGTCTCCTCATCCGACCGATTACCATCATCACCATCCGATTCATTATCTTGCTCAATCTTCTGTTTGGCATTTGAGAAAACGGATTGCAATACAATACTATCCTCGTAAATGAGTGAAGCTTCTTCATTGTAAATCTGTGCATTCTGGCAAAGTTGCATGAAATCACGCTCCAAGTCATCAAAATCCACATACTAAAAATACAAAAATCTATTAATCACAACTCCAATTATAAAGCTTAGCAAAATTTACCTTGCCGTCATCCACATTACTAACAATTTTATTAATATCTATCGGCTTCTTAATCACTTGATAATAACTGGGATATTCACGTTTCGCTGGCAATCGCATAAATTGATCACTCAATAAACGTCCGTCTCTGTAAAAAAAGTACAACATTAACACGAAAACATGATTCTCTCTAACAAATCACTTACTGATCAGTATAATTAATAATAACATTCATCAACTTTCTCATTTTCCTACGCATTTTCGCTTCAGCAGAAGCTTGTTTATATCGCCTTCGACTTCCACTACTCGTACCCACTTCATCATCAGAATCATCTCTCTTCTTACGCTTCCTTCCACGTTTCTTCTTATTCTTATCCTCCTCCTCCTCTTCATCATCATAATCGCCATCTTCATCGATCGCCTTCAACCATTCTTTCTCTGTCAAACTATCCGCATAATCCACTTCCTTCCTTTGTCGCGTTCCACGTCCCAAAATCACGTCACTCTCATCATAATTCCAAGCATTCACTTCATCATCGTCCTTCACCAACCAATCGGGCAACTCTTCAATTTGAATCAAACGTGCTTTCCCCTTCAAACCCATTCGTTCCTCTTCAAGTTTCCTCTCTTCGTCGATTTTTTGGAAGATTTCAAATTCCGCCTCGGAACGTGCCAACATTTGATTCACAGTTTCATCATCAGGTACTTCATTCTCTTCTTCATCATCATTTCCATCATTATGTAAAATACTTTGTAGGAATTGTTGACGTTCTGAGCCCGTTGATTTCTGATCAAACATACCAGCTTGAATGACTTTCTCGTCCATAGACAATTTATATTTGGCAGCGGCTAAAATACGCTCCTCCACCGAGTTCACAGTCATCAAACGTAATACCAGCACTTCGTTCTGTTGCCCAATACGATGGGCACGATCCTGTGCTTGTAAATCCTGATGTGGATTCCAATCCGAGTCGAATATAATAACAGTGTCAGCCGTTTGTAAATTCAAACCCAAACCACCAGCACGTGTCGAGAGTAAAAACAGGAAATATTCACTGCTTTTGTCATTAAACTTACGTAAAAGTTCACCACGATCTTCCGCTTTTATCGTACCATCCAAACGTAAATATTTAAATCCACGCCAATTCAAATGATCTTCCATAATCGTCATCAATTGTGTCATTTGACAGAAAAGCAACACCCGATGATTTGTTGCTTTAAGTTTAGGTAAAATACGATCGAGAAGCTCAAATTTACCAGAAGCACGATAAGTGTCTGGACCGGAAACAATTCCGCCCGCAATTCCTACATGATCGCAGTACTTTTCCTCAATATTTTGAAACATAAACGGATGATTACACAATTTTCTTAATTGTACGATTGTGTTCATCAGTGCTTTCGCACCGCCTTTACCTTTATTTCCTTTTTCGGAGCCGTCTGTCAATAACACACCCTTACTTTGCATGTGTTGATAAAGAACACGCTGCAATCCAGACATATCACATTTAATTATGTACTCAACCTTGTCGGGCAACTGTGACTCGACTTCCTTCTTTAAACGTCTCAACAAAAACGGCCTCAACACTTTATGCAAACGACGAATAATCAAAATCGTTTCCTCTTCATTCAATTCCACTTTTTCACCAGTTGTTGCAAATGGTGCATTAAACCACTGTTCAAATGTTGAACAACTTTTAAATATAGAAGGAAGCAAAAAATTCAACAAAGCCCACAATTCAGGCAATTTATTCTGTAATGGAGTACCAGTGAGTAATAAACGGTGCGAAGCAATATAATGTGTATTCAAGATTTGTGTTAATTTACAATGATGATTCTTCATACGATGTCCCTCATCAATAATCATATATTTCCATGACAATTTCGCTAAGACAGCTTTGTCTTTGATAATGTATTCGTACGTTGTTAAGAGCACATTGAATTTTGCTGATCTCATTTGACTTTGTAAGGCACGTCTAACAACAGGAGATCCTTTATAGGACACAACATTCACCGATGGTGCCCATTTCTCAAATTCCATCACCCAATTCGACATTGTCGACAATGGTACAATAATCAGAAATGGTCCATTCAATTTTTTCTTTTCAATTAAATATGTAATTAAAGCGATTGTTTGAATTGTCTTACCCAAACCCATTTCATCGGCCAAAATTCCATTCAAATTATTATTATACAAAGACACCATCCATTCCAAACCTTTGATTTGGTACTCTTTCAATTTACCATTAACCAGAATCGATGCTTGTTCGGTAACCACTTCATGAATCGTATGTGCAATACTGTAATAAGTTTGTTCTTCCAATGCGTTTTTATGATATTCATCGTCCTCCACTTTCGCTTTCTGAATCAATTCTTTCGCCACATCACTCTCATCATCTTCACCATCTTTCTTTGTATCATTCTTTCTATCGTCTTTCTCATTATCTGAATCATCATCGTCTGAATCGGCCACTTCCCAGCCAGGATTATGTTTCAACCAATCTTGCAATTGACTCATCATTGGCGCATTTTCATCGGTCAATTTTTTACCAGTTGCTAATTCAACAACAGTAACCCGACGATGCGGCTCAGTTAAACACAATTCCAACTTTCTTTGTTTCTTCTTCCGTCGTTCTTCCTCCACTTTCTTATTTTTCTGTTCGATTTTATGCTGTTTCACCATCTCCGTTAAATTACTGATATATTCATCAGTTTGTGACAACAAGAATGCCAAACGTTTATCTTTCTTTTGATCAATAAGTTTACGGTAACCTTCTTCATCTTCAGCCATCAAACGACGCATACGTTCCTTCTCAATTCTCTCTTGTTCCTTTTTCTGTTCACGTTCAGCATTTGCATGGTAATTGATAACCGCTTTATTTAATTTCGCCAATTTCATTTGATTGCCACGATGATGTTCCTTAAAGTCTTTAGCATGCTGTAAAACTGTATTCAAATACTCTTGATTCTTCTGTCGACGTCTTCGTTCTGCTTCCAATTTTTGTTGTTTCTCCAATTTTTCCGTTGCACGCGCTTCACGTAATCCCTGCCTTTTCGTACGTTTATACGATTTTATATTAACAGCCGTCTCCAATGTTGTATCTCTTCGAATACAACTGATTATCTCGCTACGTAACTGTCTTTGAAAGTTCAAACATCTTAACGCTCTCAACTCAATCTGCGCTTGTATACGCAATTTGTCCGACATATTCGACGGCATATTACAAATCTCCTCAATTCGATGGGCAATCCGTGCCGCTACACGATTCTCCCGTTCTCTTAAAACCTGTATTGGGTCAATACCGCACGGTTTCGGTAACGTGGTGATCCGTCCCTGTTTGCCAGGCACTAAGGTTTGCTGTGAACGATTCGGTGCATTATTGTTCGCATTTGGTAGGCCCGGCTTGACGCCTTGTAGTCCCTGAGATGTGCCGGCCTGTGCATTTGCCTGTTGATCATTCACTTCTGTACTGTCACCCTGAGTTGTGGAATTCATTTGTTGGAATGGACTTGATGGCGGTGTGGGAAACTGTGGACTGCCATCAGGCCGTTTACCCTGCAATGCGAGTAGAACATTTTGTGGTATTGGCTGATTTCTAGCCAAATAACGATATGCCATTATTTGATGACGCAATTGGCTCATTTGATGTTGACTGATTAGTGCATTTGGGGGCATATTCGCATTGGCTGCTGTACGTGCACGTAATGCCAACAGTTGAGAGTAACGTTGGTCGTCTTGTAAGCCTTTCTCCTCCATTGTGTCGATGGCTCGTTGGAGTGCGTTCAGATTCTCTTGGCCAGGGCCGGGACGTTGAGGTGGAGGCTGATTTGGAGGTGCAGCACCGGGTGGAGGGCCTTGTTGAGGGCCAGGCGAAGCAGTATTCTAAATGTACACAATTAAACATTTGTTATAAACCTTTGTTTTATTTTCTTACCTGTCTTTGGCCCGGATAAGGTCCATGCATTTGCTGCATTCCAGGATGGGGTGGAGTCTGGCCCGGATATGGTTGTTGTTGGCCAGGATGCGGTTGTGGATGCATTCCTGGTACTTGTTGAGGAGCCATATTGTGTGGTGGATGCTGCATTCCACCTTGAACGACCTGTGCCGGCATGGGAGGACCGGGAGGCATTTGATGTGGTGGTCCCGGTGGCATTCCAACTGCATGCGGCATATGAGGGGGTTGATTGAGGTGTGGTTGTTGTGGAGGTGGCGGAGGGGCACCTACGGGATGCATTTGAGGGTCTGGTGGTACGTTGGGGCCACCATGAGGTGGTGGATATGAATTGGGATATGGAGAGTTCGGACCAGGTCCAAGATTTGGAGGTGGTTGTTGTGGTGGCTGGCTGTTTTGGTAAGGACTGTGTGGGGAAGCCGGTGCTGGACTATGGGGAGGTGGATTCATGGGACTTGGAGCTTGGGGCGGGGGCATGGGGCTGTTTTGTGGCGAAGGACTTGCCATTTCTAGAGAAAATAAAATGTGAATTGTAAAAAAATTCTTAAACGCAAAGGATGTGCGTGTTTAGTGTAAATACAAGCGTACACCACTTCATATAATAAACGATCAATAGAGAGATAAAATCTGGTGTGTGTAAATAAGTGTGCGGTTTTTTTAAAACTTCCCCGTTTGCCGCTCTTTACAACAAAAGTATGAAATTCCAAGTGCTGATTACGAGACAGCAGCAACGTGTTTTGAAAATTAAAAACTCACACAAGTAGGAAAGTACCAGAAAAGGCTTGTTCCTCTGTTCAGTCACTGACCTTTAGAACTACTTACTTAAAATCCAATGGAAAACCAAAGGAAAAGTTCCAAATTAATTTAAACGAAAATATTATGTCAATTCATAGTAAATGGGTTTTAATAATCGTAATAAACACAAACTAAATGCAAATTTAATAACGATATAAAAATAAACACGTCACTACCACCACCCGTAACTATTCCGGTTGGAAAGGTTATTTTCCCTTGCTTTCGATGCGATTTGCTTGGCGTCAGCAGGTGCGACAAGGACAGCAACAAAAGGCATCGATAATCAGAAACAGCGCCAAATTCAAATTAAAACCACCATTTAAATGCAACATCATTTTTATTATAAGATTTACATTCACATTGCACTGGACTATTCAAATTCAATTCACTTTTATAATCCCTATCAAAATATTTCAAAGGCAAAAAATGATCGAAATTATTCACGATGCCAAACACTGTCAACATTTAACATTATTTCACAATTATATTTAAGTTTTATTGTAGATTCACACAGGATAGATAAAATTTTCAAAATAAATAACGATTATATAAAATTGTTAACTACAATTTGTAAGCAAACGTTACATTGTTATATATATAATATTTGGAAGGCAGGTGGCCGCACACATTAGCAATCCATCATAAATTTATTTAATTGTAGCAATGCTATTGTCATATGCTAAATAGCCTCATAAGCAGCATCAATTGGTGAACTAGGACTCCCATTCAAGAACTCCTCCAATTCGTCACGATGCGATGAAGTCTCGTCTCGTGAGCGCCGCTTATGCTTTTTCTCACTTTTCGACTCTTTATGTTTCTCTTTGTCTTTTGATTTCTTATGTTTATGCTTCTTGTCAGTCTTGTCTTTTTTCTTTTTCTCTTTTTTAATTGAATTACCCGGCATACCATTCATCTCCTCACTGTCGCTGTTATGTCCACTACAATTGTTCGAACTGTGACTCTGTTTGGACGTTGTCAATAATTCCATATGGACATTGGACGATGTTACACTTGTACTGTCATCATACGCTGTACTGTTGCTGTAATCGAGTGTTTGACTCACCACTGACACATCTTCCCCACCTATGAAATAAAAAAATAATAATAAAACAGACCCTAATTTACTGCAACAGTGTTTACCTTCTGGAGACCGCCTCCATTTCGTATCTGTCCCCATCCAAGCATCGTACGCGTCTGAAGTTAATTCGGAAATCTCTGAATTAATTGTAGAATCAAACTCATCGTTCGTCTGTTTCATATCAAAGTCTTCCGGTTGCGTTTTGTCCCCATCCAATTCGCTGTTACTCTCATCCGAACGAATTATACGCAATGGAGCGGACTGAGTTTCCATTTTTTTCGTAATCTTTGCTGTTTTCATTTGCGGTACAGATATATCTTCCGGGTCAAAGTCTTCTTGAAGTTCAGATACCAACGGATTTCCCGTGTCTGTATCACTGTTAGAAAATCAAATGAATTTCATAGTTTTTAATAAGATTTGTTATACATACGAATCAGATTGCATATCCTCTTCCTTCGCTGCAGCATTCAATTGCACATCGTCTAAGAAACCGCCCAACTGCCCCGCCCCATCGGGACAAAATTCATCCACTGAAGTAATTGGACTGATGTCCAATCGTCTTAAATCCGGCAAACCATCAACAATATCCCCGCAATCAGGATTCAACTTTGAAAGTAAACCGGCATTAACACTGGAACTTTTGGGGATTTGAGGTGACGGTTTGTTTTTGGAGATTTGAGGTATATTTCCATATGGAATCGGTTTTCCAGCTCCAATAACAATCGGCCCACTTTGGGATCGTTTTACATCGCAAGCAGCAGGACCGCTGTTGGCCTGTTGTGCAACTGGCGGTCGACTAACGCAAATTGGTGGAATGTTTGCATTCGAATCGGCCACTTCCCTTCGTTTTTTCGACAGGGTTTCGATGAATTTGTTGTAATTTGCATCATCTGATGCACAAAACATGTCTAACTCTTGTACTGTCGCATTGATTTCGATTTCGTTTCGTTCCAACTGTTTTAAAAGAGTCTCTTTTTGCAACTGTAGGAAGGGTAAGTTGAAAAACTTGTGTAAAAGTTTCAGACCGAAACCGTTTCGCATTGAAGATTCGGTGTGACGTACTTGAGCCGATCGGGTATCTTGTATGGAGTCGATGTAAAATGTGATGGAATCGTTTGAAACTGTACGGTGATGGGCCATATCACAATGATTAGATAATATTATGACTGGAATGTGTGATGGAACTTTGGGCAATTCACGTTGCACGTAATCGAATGTCCACGTTTTGGTTAAATCGAGCATCATAATGACACCATTTGTGCCTTTATATACATCGAGGAATTCAGCATCGAGTGCATGCTCTTCGGGCATTTCCAATTGGGAATTGTCCAGTTTTAAACCGTCAAAGCGTTTCTTCTTTTTACCTCTGTCCACAACATCCCACACTTCAACTTTAACAATATCATCCGTAGCTTTGTAATTCCATTGAATTGAAGTGACTTGGATCTCTTCAGTTGGAATGTATTCCTCTACGAACTTTTTACCTTGTAATCGATGGAATAAACACGTTTTTCCTACATTTCTGTCGCCCTTAATTACAATTTTCACTGAAAATTGAAAATAAAAATTTTGCTTTCGGAAAATTCTTTGTTGTACTTACTGTTATACTGTACCCCCTTGGCAAATTTTCTTTGTAAAGAACTGGACATGGTTTGGTGACTGGGTTGTCGAAGAGGACCATTTGTGTTGTTTTGGATACCATTGTCCCCCTTGCTGGTGAGTCTCTTGATTGCAGAGAACATTTTTTGGCACTTTATTCAAAACTGTTTGAGGTCTACTTTTAATTAGAGCATTTTCAGAAGTTTTCATGAAAAATGCTCCATATGCTGAATGTTTACATGTTTTCTTGACAAGTTCTTAAGAAGTGCAATGTGAAGTTAGCTGTTTCAGTTTTCCAAAAAAAGATGTAACAGTAACAGAAATCTGCAAAAAGTTCTTCCGAAAAATGCGAACTTGCAATCAGCGCACAGTGCTGCCACCTGCAATTCAAACGTACCTGCAAACGTGGCCTACGATGATTAATGTCACTGCCGCTCCATATGGCCGTTGCACTCGCCTAAATTTCATTGTTGAAATTGATTCCGAATAACCTTAAAATTTCGTTCGGTAACTAGCGATCCCTAGCGGTTGAAAAATTGAAATACAACTCAAAAATGAACGATTGATGCACAATAACCAAAAAATTTCGTCCGGTAAGTAGCTCTATCTGTTGGTCATCAAATTGGACAATTATAAAACATAAATGATTTTAAAGCTCATTACAGATTCTGACAAAAGTCGATCATTTTAGTTTATATTTTTCAGTTAGATGGGCCTAGTTACCGAACGAATTTTGAGGTTAGTCGGAATCACTCAAACAGGGCAAGTGCAACGGCCATATGGAACGGTAGTGACATTAATCATCGTAGGCCACGCTGCAAACAAGCCAAAACACCAAACAAGCTACATTTTTAACGTATTTGAGTTATTTAGTTGTTAATTTGGCTATTCATTATATTTATAGTGGGAATTAACAAGTTTAAAATTTGTGTGTAAACGTGCTTTTAAGAACCAATTTATATCTAATTGATTGGTGCCGGACGTAATACATTTTCTTGGTTTAGTCATTAAAAAACATAAATGTGAGGTTATATTTTTGAAAAGCATTTGAAAAATTGTAATATCCTTATGTTTAGATCAAAATGCAGTCGAATTCCACCCCGAAAATAGATTTACGTAAAGAAGTCTTAGTGCGTAATGTAATGGATCTGTCACCTTTACGAAAATCAGCTCAAAATATGAGTTATCACGATCTTTCAGTAGTTTTGGAAAGAAGTGCAGCAGATGATGAACTCGAACGCCGAGAAAGACGTTCTATAGCACAAAAACGTCGCACTATCAACGAAACAGGAAACTCTTCAGCACAAGATGACTCCTTTAGACACTACGATATTGAACGGGTCATGAACTATTACAAACACTGTGCCAAATTACATTCGGAAAATAAAATAAACGCGAGAAACGTGTGGGATATACGAATAGTGGATGTTGCCCAACGGATCACTTCCGAGAATGACAATGAAGATACTTTTAAAATCGCCGCAAACTGCTTGGAAATCTGCGCCAAAGTGATTGGTTTAAAAGTGGATCTCATTTATGCGGAGGGTCAGCAATTACAGAAGAATCTGATGCGGTATTTGATACCACAATCAGATGCTGATATCAATCAATTGCCAAGTATATTTCAGGCACACCAACATTTAACATTTTTTATTAAATTTTATTGAATTTAGATTGTGAGGAATTAGACAACGAGACCGATGCGTCAACGGTACAAAATAGAAGAAAGAAACGAAGGAAGAACACCCGAATAATTGTGAAAAATGTAGACACATTATTGGCTCCAATAAAGAAGAAAAAGGAAATGATGTTTATGACAAAATTCGATATGAAACTGAGTGCTATTGGAAATTTATTCACAAATATTTTCAAGACAGATCATTCAGGAATTAATTTTCCATTTATGTAAGGTGATTAAATTTGTTGGTTTACCTTGTATTGACATACATTTTCAGGTCTGATGATGTTCCATCTTGGCCATCAGGGCCTGATCCAATACTTGCGGAAACAGACAAAATCACGTTTCCAAGTTTAAAATGGCCAAATGTCGACAACTTTCAAATGTGCACAAAATTGCCCAATTTCACACTAGACGACGATCATTATCTAGATGAAGAAACTCGCTTGTAAGTGCATAGAAGCTGATTAATTTTCCTAAATAACAATGTAATTTTATTTAATAGACAGAGGCAACAAGAGGCCGAACTGAATTCGATTGTGGTGTACGACAAGGACGGATTTCCAGTACCAGAACACGACGGTCCGCTTGATTATGTATTAGTCCCAGAGGATGGTGTTGATGAATCAGACGAAGAAGAGAAACGTACTGATGGCAATGTAATTTACCATAAAGAAAGAATTGTTAGTTTTATGCCACGAGAGTCGAATGAGAATTTGTATTACACTGAATTCTCCTACAATCCAATGATAAAATTAGACGATGGTCGTCTTATTGAACAAGTATGGGCTGGACCGAGCCATTGGAAGGTGAAACATGTGAAACCAGCCAAAAGATATTTTATGGTGAATAAATCGGATGCTCCAAAGCAAACAGTCAAACGGAAACGAAAGACGCCTAAAATTTTAACAAAAGAAGATCTCGATTTTGAGCTTGATTATAAATTGTTAAATACTCAATGCAGAAGAGTTAAACGAAAAAGAAATGATCCAAATAAGTTAGTACATTTTTTGTATGACAATTGTGTGAAATTAATGTGAGGTTTTTTAGGTTTTTGTTGCCTCCAAGGGATCTGACTTTGCCGGATTTAATAAAAACACTACCAAATTTAACGTTGAAACCTGATGTTGTCTTACTTCCTGATCAAGAATGGCATACAGAAGATCCTGATGAGGAAGTTGATGATTACAACTATGAAAATCCCAACGATTCAAACTATTGTGCACAAAATGTAATTAAATGGTTTATTGTAAGTGTTTTTTTTGTAAAAAATGTTTTCTTGTAGAATGATAATGAAGATGATGGACAAATGGTGGAAGGTTGTGGTCCAGAATCAGCATCAGATCAATTTATAAATGGGAATTTAGTGGAAGCTCCACCAATGGTATGCAATTTAAAGTTTGACGTGTACATTTAATTGATTTGTAAATTTACAGGTGAATAAAGAGCATATAACGTTTGCATTGAAAGCGAAGAAAATGGATATGAGTAAATTAAAGCAACAAGTTCAAAAGGAATTGTTTAAGGACGGCGATTGTAGGGAACTTCAACCAACAAATTTTTTAAATTTATATCAAGCTTTATCTCATAATCTCTCCGGCAAGATGAAGGAAAATCTAAGTGTTGGTGTTGCGTTTGTGTCTTTATTACATGTAGCAACAGAAAAAGAATTAAAATTGGACCAAATTCCGGGCACCAATAAAGATTTTCACATAAAAAAATCTTAATGATTGATTTATATTGCATATATGTATTTTGTATTTGTTTCAAATTGTATATTTATTATTATTAAAAAATTCTGTACTTTAATAAAGAGTTTAATTTGCTTTGTTTGTTTTCTGTTTTAAATCATATACAGTCCCAGTATTTTCGCATTTCTCACGCAAATTCGTTTTTATTTGACTCGTGGCTTACGACGATTTGACTATTTGTGTTTGTTTGTCTGGTTGCCTAACTGAAACAGTGTGCAAAGAAACATTGGAAATTCATTCAAATCTTAAAAAAATGTTAATAACATTAAATAAAAAGATTGATTTTTGCAAATAAATGAGAAATGCGTACAGACTTTAATGAATACAAAAGTTGAGGTAAGATTTAAAAGTGACTCCATGAGGATAAGCATAAAATGAATCCAATTTTTAGGTTATCTAAGCCACATATTAAAATATTTGGTTTTTATTTGACGATTTCTTACAATGTCCGAAGAACAATCCATTGAAAGGCACTGCAAACACTTTGTACTACGTAAAAAGAGATATTGTCGTATACCTCCTAAACCAGACGACGATTACTGTGGTGAACATCAACAAATCACATCAGAAACTGAAGCCCAAACTAAGGATGATTCAAAAGCCATACGAATAGTTTGTCCTTTAGATAGAAAACAGTAAGCACAACAATCTACATACATCCTTTTTGTTAAATCTTAAATATTTGCAGCACATGTTATGCTCACAAATTAAAAAAACATTTAAAAATATGCAACGCACGTGAGAAAGAATTGGAACCTTTCATTACGAAACATTTTAATAGTGGAAGCACTGATCCAACTTTAAATGTTACTAAATTATTGTCGGAATTTGCCACAAATGAAATAGTACAAGTTATAGGGAAAGTAAATAAAATATTTACTGATCAGATTTCTGGCCGAATAACAGAAAAGTTTGCTAAACACGAAACTCTAGAAATTGAAATGGAAAAGCCAGAATATGGACCAAAAACTAAGAAGCATTTAATTCAAGCGTCAGCGATTCTTGGTCTATTACAAGACTACAAATTGATGAAAAACAAGACGTGTTACATAGAGTTTGGTGCAGGACGAGGTAAATCGGCGACCAACTAGCTGAATTTCTATGGAATGACTTTATTCTTGAACTTTCAGGCCAATTAGCCTATTGGATTGCGAAAGCAAGAGAATCTGACCAAGATTCCAATCTTTTACTGGTAGAAAGAGCCTCTCCAAAACACAAACATGACAATAAACTGGGCAAAAATAACGAAAAAATACAAAGAATTCGTGCAGACATTGCAGACTTAGTTCTGGATAAAGTTGAAAGTACAACTAAAGTGGAAAACATCGTTGGAGTGGCAAAACATTTATGCGGCGAAGCTACTGGTAATTGAAATTTGATAAAACGCAAAAGAAATCAATCATTCCTTAATAGATTTGGCTTTAAGGTGTCTAACAAATGTCCAATCCAATAAAGAGAAAGTGAAAGGGGCTCTAATGACATTCTGTTGTCATCATCGGTGCCGATGGGGTTCTTATTTAGGCCAAGAATTTTTCCAGGTAATAAATTCACTACGATTTTTAATCTATTACGAATTTTTATGCTTAGGAAAATGGACTAACGAAAAATGATTTTGATATAATGTGTGGTATGGCAAGTTGGGCCACTTGTGGCGACGGTTTCAGCAGAGAACGTCGAAAAGCTTTAAAAGACGACGAAACCCCAACAAACGACAGAGATAACGATTACAATTTAAGTAGAGAAGAAAAAGAAGAGGTGGGACGTAGATGCAAGAGTATTATTAACTGGGGCCGTTTGATATATTTGGAAAAATTCAATTTTAAATGCTTTTTACACTATTACGTTGACAAATCAATTAGTTTGGAAAACGTTTGTATTGTATTCACAAAATAAAGAAATCAAATTTCTTCTTTTTGTGGACATTTACAAATTTTTCTTAATTTACCTTTCAACTCTTCATTCTCTGCTTTCAATTGGAGTCTCTCTTCATTAATTGAATACTTTGACGCCTCAACAAGCCCGACTTTTTGCCAGAACAGCGACAGTAACTCATTACTACTTACATTTGCATCAAATGCCGTTTCTGTCGCATTCTGCACTGCTTTCTTCTCTGGTAAAATGCATGGAAATGGCATGATTTTCTCTTGGAGTGTCTCCAATTTCTTACAGACGCTATTCAACTGTAATATCCGTTTTCCTTTCAATTGCAACTCATTCAAATATTTAATCGTTTCATTGTATTTCATGCTCAGTATAAGAAGTTGATTAAAGTCGAAATTCCGCTCAGTTTTTAATATTTTCCTCATTTGGACGAAAGCGTTATCGTAATAGTTAAATGATTTCGTTAAATGATTTAACGTGTCTACTCGTTCTTTTTTCAATTCTGAAAACTTTGTTCTCAGTCTGTTTAAATAATTATAATTGTGCCCCAACTTTTTTATTTGACTGGCAAGTAATTCCTGCAGTTTATCGTCCTGAAGTTTAAGTTCATCGTGTGTTTTTCTTCTCACTCTTGTACTTTTTTTGAAATGATGGTAAAACGATTTCGTGTCCTCCCACACGTTGTAATGTTTCTGTTCAAGAAAGCCTCTTAATCGTTGTATTACATTTGTATTCGTCGTTTTCAAGTCGTCCATTTTCAGAAAATAATCAACCTGTGCTTTTTGAGACTCGTTCTTTCTTTCCATTTCTAAGCCATAAAGCATAGTTTTCAAATATGTTTCGTTTTCATCGCTTTCTTTTTTGATCGTCTCCACGTTTTCATTCATTTCGTCTCGTAACTTTTTTACGTGTTTCTCATTGTTTTGTTGCAGCTCTTCGTTTCTATTATGGAACATATCAATCAAGTCCTCAATATTCTGCAAGTGGTTGCGAAAATTCATCATGTATTGTTCCTGTGCATCTCGCAGTTCATCCATTAACAAGGATATAGTAAAATCCTTACAATCCACTACACGTTCGAAGTTATACCAAGCGAATTGCAGTTCGTTACGAATGCTTGGTACAGAAATGTTGATAAGCATTTGTCGCCATTCTTTGTCATATCTCTCAACTGTTAGACTTGTATATTTTATTTCACGTAGTAAATAATCACGTTTTAGTTGCTTCTTGCGCTCAATCGCTTTCAATTTTTTCTCTTGCTTCTTTTGCAAGCGAAGAGCTTTCTTCTCTTCAGGAGTTAATTTTGGTTTGACCATTTTGCTTCAGGATTAATTGTTTTGGCATGAAACTACTTGGTTTTTAGTAACAGTTTATTAATCGTTTGATATAAAATAGTTTAATTAATAGTATACAACTGCTATCCAAGTAGTAATTTAAATAATATAGTGAGTATATTTAGAAAGAGGAGAGGAACTAAAAAAGAGAATGTTAAAATCTGTTGATGTTTCAGAGGGGATTCTTACATTTAGCAACTGTTCGAATGGAATGAATTAAATTGAATATTTGGGCCTTGGCCGAAGGTCCTTCACCGAATCCTTGTACGTTTACATTTTTTCTTCCCCATCCAACTAAAAAATTGAAATTACAGGATGACTACTTGCAATGTTATTAACCAATACCTTTATTTAGGAATCGATCTTCATTAAGAATACAAACAGCATTAAGACACAAAAGACTTGCTTCAAATAAGCTCCACAGAGTAAATGCCATTTTATTATTAGATTAAAACGGAATTCTTGAAAATTTTTGATTTATTTCAAAACACTTTAAATGAGGTTAGGTTTATCTACTTAGTGTTTTTTGTGAATTGACATTTCCCCTAAAGGTACAACTTTGTATGTGGAGGTAAATTTAAATTTAAAAAGATTTTATTATGCTGAAATCGTCTGTATTATAAACAATTCTGTACTTTTCAATAAAACTATTCGTCCTAGGTGTATATCTGTGTATAAACAACACAAAATGAATTTACATACATCAATATCAAATTTAATATCACTATCCTAATGGGGTTTGGGTGTATGACCATCAACGTAAAAGTTTCTTGTAGCTTTTGGGAGCTCAACAACTAATCCATCTAAGGATTTATTTAAAATAATCTGGCATCCTAATCGCGAATTTTCTTTGAGGAAAGGAGCCATATCCAACAGATCTTCTTCCTTTTCTTCAGCTTCTGGTAAATGATCCTGATGATCACTTTGTATATAAACATGGCAAGTAGTACATGCTAATGATGCTTCACAAGCTCCTTCCATGGGAATTTCGTGTCTATGAGCTAAATATAACAGATTATCGCCTATTTTCCCTCGAACTGGCACTTTGTCACCGGTTTTTGTAATGAACGTTACATTGACTCTAGAATTAGAAAATTCATGAAATAAAGAACTTGTCCTCTATTTGTGTTCCTACATTTCGTCTTCTGATTTTGGATCTTGCCATTCGTATTCTCCGTGTTTTCTAACTAAAATAAAGAGATTATAAAAAAAACTGCAAACTTCAGATTTTTAGTTACCAATTGATGTATGAAACTTTTGGATGTGATTAATTTTATTAATCTTCCTCAGAAACTGTTTCTGCAGTTTACATAGCTGCAACATTTTATAAATCCTAATCATTTTAGATCATCTTTACTTGGTTTTTGAAAAATTTCTAGGTTATGATCAACTCGTTTCACTAAAGTACTCTACTTTGAACCGAACACTGCAATTCTTACAGAAATCTGCAAAAAGAGTAATTTAACAAAAAGACTACTTATAAAAATATGGCCGATTTGCCAGTTTAATGATCAAAATAGAATAAAAAATTCATTAATTAAACGAAAAGTCCCAGTATAAACACATTTCTACTCAGAAAATGGCTCTATTAAGCACTCTTCGCAATTTGTTACGAAATTCCTTAAAAAGTAGCAAAAATGGTTTGTATTGCTGGTTATGTAATTGTATTTTGCTAGCAAATTATTTGTTTGCATTTTAGTTGTCTCTCGGCCAATGTCTGAGCACCGCTCATTTGTCATGCAACCCAGCAGATTTCAATGGAAGAAATTCAAGGATTTAACCCATTTCTATATAATGTTAGGTGTCATCCCTCTGAGCCTGATTGTCGTTGGTTGTAACACGTTCATTGGCCCTGCCACCTTGTCTGAAATTCCTGAAGGATACACCCCCAAATATTGGGAATACTATAGAGTAGAATATTCTTGACATACTTTCATGACTTCCCCTTAATTACGTTGTTTTTAGAGCCCAATCACTCGTTTCTTGGCCCGTTATGTCTTTGCCAACCCCCAACAAGAATACGAGAAATATTTAGCTTACATCTTCATCGAACACGAAAAAATTCGTCTGAGGCAATTAGATAAGAAAGTGAGGGATCTAATGCACGAGCGTCAAGATTACCAATCTTACTACTACAAACCAGTTATGGCTAAATACTTTAGACAGTCCAGAGACACTTATGAAGAACGTTTACGTGTTAGAGGCGAAAACTAAGTTTCTTTTCAATGTAGTCCTTATGTAAATACAATTAATAAGTTAAATAAAAACGAAAACGATTTATAAATGATTTTTATTTATCACTTAACCAAAAATACATTAAACATACTACAAGAAGTATGTTCTCGGTTTACGTACAGAGAATCTGTTCATGGATTTATGTTGGATTCGTTTTGGTAGTGGGAAACGAATCTTGGAGTCGTGGAATTGTTTAACTTGAGGCCTCTTCGTTTGAGAGGCTTTCACCTGCTCCACTTTAATAATCTGGAAACAAAAAATAATTAAATGGGAAACTCTTATGAAATTTGGACTTATTTACTTGGATTGAGTGTGCTCGGGCCCGATGACGAGCACCCATGTCCCTATAACATTGTGTTACTGCTCCAGAAACACTCAAGTCCCGGTATTCCCTGTACATGTTGTGGGTTCCTGAACGGGAATCGTATCTCAACCAGATACCGAAGTTCTTAATTTTAATTGGCGTCTTCTCTGGGATTGGTTTAACGGAGACGATTTCACCAGTAGATTTTTTAAACTTCTTCAATTGACGTAAGAAGTACCAGAAACGAGACTTTGCTACTATTGGATCTGGAGCAAAGATTCTCATCTTGTACAGCGGAGTATTTTTCTCCTTTTCAGTGGGCAGTTTGCGTCCAATGACTTCATATTCCTTCAACTAAAAAAAATACAGTTTGTTAATAATACATTTGGGCTCCGGTAAGCACGTGTCAACAAGGAACAAACTTATAGGTTATAATATCAGAAATAGAGCAGATTACATGACCAAAATAAATTAATTTGATGCAGTATCAATTAAGGATGGCAATTTTATTGAAAGTTTGTAAATTTAATAAAGATAATTGTGAAAAAATAGAAACAAACCTCTCCTTTGGCCTTCATGGCGACGGTTTTATGACAGAAAGAAAAAGGAAGCTGGTGCTAGGGAGTTTATTGATTACATGCTGTCCAACCTGTGTAACCAAAAAAGTAACTTGTAAGGCGCTCAATTCAAATATTTTCAAAAACACTTTTTAAATTTATTTTAATTTGTTCATTCGTACATTTCTTTTCGAATTTTTTATTATCATGAAGTATTAAACTCTTAAAATTTTGTTAAGACGGTTTATTCATTAATTTTTTTAACACAGAAAAAAACGCACAAACAAAACATTATTTTAGAAAAAAGCTCAAAAATTATTTACTGAAATTGTTACAAATTACAGGTAAATGAGAGGGTAATTTCTTGCCCGGTAACACAATTTTAGTTACAGTACAATCGAAAACATATAAATTCTTCAATAAAATATATAGTGAATAAAATATCAATAAATTCTTACTCTATGCGGAAACAATTTTAATATGAGATTACATTGAATTACTTTAACACTACTGCATTTACAATATGTGTATATTGGCACATAGTAATTTACGTAAATGTTTTTCTGAATTATTTTAAATTGTCACAATATTATATACTACTCTATGTGTTGAGGAAAAAATTCTAAAAAATATCATCATGCGACAACCGACAAGTTCATGTTTTTTTTGGCATGCCATTCATTTTGAAATTTAAGTACTTTGGGTAATTACATTTACACATTTAATTATGATTTGTTCAGCTAAATGTACGGTGCTTGTAATAATTGTGCGCAAGAAAATTATGCGGAACAATTCTCTAAAATTTGTACGATTAAAATTACATAGAGTATATGTAGATATGTGATTAAAAAAATAATAACGACCCTGCATGAAATCGAATGGATTTGTAAATCATTTCAACGATATTAACCTGTCTAATCAGTACTTGTACAACTTACAAACAAATCTTAAAAACGAATCAGCCACATTATTTTACTTTGACACACATTAGAAAAATACACTTATGTAATTTGTCATGGCTTAAAGTAATACTGTATTAGTAAAAAAATCTAAACCTTATAATTACGTGAATAAGCGAAATTAAACAAACACAACTGTGGTAACTAAAACTAATTATATAATCTTAAATCAATGTAGGTACAGATACGAAAAAAAAATTAAAAGATTATTAGAAACATTGAAAGCTACAAGGTACGACAAGCATCTTAGTTTGTTTTATCAATTTAGTACGTACTTGAAAAACGATTACAAAAAATAAACGTGTACATTCTATTATGGCACATTAATAAGAATTAATTTTTTAAATATAGAGTTTATAATATATATAAATATTTCTAAGTATTATCTTTGATTTCATTCTTTGTACACAAATTTCCAAGAATAGAATACAATTTGTTTTTTGTTCTCAAAAAATCGCTCGAAAATATTGAATATATTTCTTTTTATGTAATGAAAAAATAAATTCAAGTGGAGAGACTTGGTATAACAAAACTTGTATACATTTTAAGCTTTGTATCGATTCGACCGATTCATGGTGATTGTTAATGCAAGTGCAAGTATCAAACCGAGCAATTGTATCGCTAGTATCGCTCCTCCAACACCCAAAATCACCGACACATGTTCATTAATCTTGTCCACAATCAATGAATAGCATCCCTGATCGTATACCACTCTACTGTCGGGTAATGAGCCAATTTTCAGATGTGTTGCCTTTTCGCATTCGTTTATTGATACCGATTCACGGCAACAACTCGGTGGGACATGGTACATTTGGCCTCCAGTGCCAACTCCCACGTCCACCTCCTTCGCTTGTGCCCAATCGCCCGGTTTCTCAGCTCCACAGCAGTGCAACTGAAACAGACACACACAATAATTAACCAGCTTTCAATTAACACTCATTTCCGCTATTTACTTTCTCTTGGAATGTATCGAAAAGCAATTTGAGTTTGTCATCCCGATAATATTGCTCTTGTACAGTGTTCTTGACAGCGGATCGTATTTGTTGTTCGAGAGCTTCACGATTCATGTAGCCCCAAATAACAGAGGACACTTCAGCGACCACAATAATCAGAAGAAGTCCAAAACTCTAGAAAATAAATTCGTTTTATGTTCGATCTTATGTTGTTGTATGTACGTACAATTAGCATGGCACATCGGACCTTCTTCAGAGCACTGTAGATGCCCAAAATGCCCACAACCAATAAAATTATCGAAGCAATCAAAAGAATGACGATTGAGATCAGATAGTCATGGGATTCCTGTGTGAGTTGCAAAGGGAACGTGGGGTCCACTAAGGACCATGTCGCAAAAGCGATACCAAACACTCCAAACGCCTGGAAAAACAATTTTCTCAGTTGTGTTTTCACTGCAGTGCCATTGGGTGAAAATTAACCCGGAAATGGAAGTATATAAATACAGATGATAAATATAAAACACAACTGTATCCGTAAGTAAATAAACAACGTATCTAAATTTGTAAATATGTAAACGAATTTGTAGGTAGCTTTTGCAAAGGTGTAACTTGACTCGTAAGAATTTTATCACCTTCAACTATGAGTGTATTTTCTTTTTATGGATGTGTAATAATAAATGATTCACAAACAATTTAAAACATTTGTAGATAATTGATAAATAGAATGTAAACATACAAGACGGAAACATGCAATCGTGGTTATCGATTAATTGATATAAAAGTGCATTTTCAAGTGAAAATGAGGAAAATTTCAACATGTACAAAATGGCCTCTGACTGTTTTCGGATTCTTACCAAAAATACGATGTTCAACAGTACAAACAAGTACTTCATACACGTATAGCACCCTCCCATTTTCGATTCACATGTACACTTTTACTTTTTTAAGTAGGAATTGTATTTTTAAATACGTAACTGATTACATTTGCTGTGTATTCTGCACAGATTTTCAACGGACGCAGAATTTTCACTATAAATAAAAGTCAAGAAATCTACTACACTCTCAAGGACAGAAGGCGTTTGGGGACAGTGCTCCCTCTGTTGCACTTTCTCTCATTCATTTAGACAGAGATAACGAATAAACAATAAAGCGACATCTATGCATAATAAACTAACCTAAAAACTAGGGCATGTAAAATGGAGGCTCTACCAAACAAATTGTTTAAACTTTTTCTAACGCTTATTAGCAGTGTCAGAGAGTATTGTGTTGTTAAACTATAAAGATAACGTGTGCTAGTGTTTGTTGTACAAGTGGTTATATAAATTACATCGAGACACTGTGTTATTAATCCCACTGAAATAAGGTTAAGATATCACTGGACGCTTTCAGGATGGACGAGGAAGTCGAGGAAGCAATAAGCTATGAAACTCCTATAGGAAAAGTCCTTTTGGAAATGACGCAGTTAGCCAAGAAACCGCAGCTTGATGATCAATTAAGTTTGGTAAGTAATCGTCGTTTTACCTATGAAGTCCTCCTTGTGTTACGATTTTGTTCTGTAGACATTGGACAAGTTTATCGAGCAACTTAAGAAAGCTAACGTGTATTTAGAGGAAGGTATATCGTTCAATAGATTCCCTGAATCGGCCATGATTCTACAGAGAGCCACTGAGATATTTGGGAAGAAAGTGGACATGATTTGGAAAGAGTTGATGTCGTTCAGACAACGACAGATTGAATACATAAGGTAATGTTTCTATACAACTGTTTTCAACTGAATTTAATGTATATTTGGATTTTAGGGAAGATGAGAAGGAAAAACAGAAACAAAAAGAACAAGTTAGTGAAGTCGAACTAAATTTACGTGAAACTCAAAAATTAATCAGGGAAGCCAATCAAGCGGAGGCCGAACCTGAACCTGAACCTGTTGAGACTAATGAGAATTGGAGCTTGGACAGTGATGACGATCTTTCGGTGTACGATGACGTATTAGATGTATGGCCAAAGGATGTTAGAATTGGGCACGATTTATATTATGAAATCTTCAATAATCTGCCTGCAGATCGGACGAGTGGCATATATGGCCATATTTATCGACGCAATGGAACTGTTTACGATGAGGATGAAGAGGAAACATATCGAATCGGTGATATTTACTCCACAGACGAGTTTTTCGACGATATTTGCAATGACTCGGACACAGAAGATGAGGAAGTCCGAATCGAATACATGAATCAATCTAATTATTACGAGCATGCTGAGAAAGGTCCAATGAATGTACCATCCCGTGTAGACTTCATTAAAGGCTACAAATTGTACAGTTATCGAAGAGAGTATCCAATTGAACCGGCAGTAATTCTTGAAAGGTTGCCAGATGATTTGGTGTCAGAGAAATTGCGGCGAATGAGCGTTAAACCTGATGAGAATGACAATTTCACCGATTCCGGATTTTTTGATGAGAGCGAGCAAGAGTCGAGTGTTTCAGGAAATGTGGAACAGTCTGGAGTTTCAGAAAATGAGAATGAATCGGAAGGTACAGAAAATATGGAAGAACCGAGCGTCACAGAGACACCTGAGGAAGTTTCCGTATCGCAGCTAATTATTCCACCCGAGTTTAAAGAACGTCTTTTAAAAGTTGTTTTGATCAGAGAAAAACTGAAAGTAACTAGAAACAAAAGACGAAAGTCCGTCTTAAAATTGGAGCCGAATGTTGATGAAATAAGCGACAGTGAAGAGGTTCTACCCATAAAACGTAAACGTATTTCCAAAGTGTCGATTGAGAAGTTATGTACAGGTGTTTCTGCCGATTTACATTTATGGGAATCGTTTCATTGCATGAATTATTATTCACAGGATGACGAAGGTACGAAAATATGTTTATCAGCGTTGTTTATTGTTTTACTTTGTTTTGTTTGTTAAAAGTTGATATATCAGGCATTTTCTTATCATAACATTTTTAATTGGTTATTGTTGTTACCAGGTGAAGTTATGCCTTACAAAATTCCCGAGAATTCAACTGTTCATGATTCTGTTGACGATGTCGATCAAATCGAATCGGATATCGACAATTCAGACACTATTAATGAAACAGATGAAGGGGTGGACGAGGGGAATACCATGAATACCACTCAAACATCGTTAGAGGATACAACAATCGAATGCACTGACTCAACCGAGAGTCCGAATGAAACCGTTTCATCGACGCCTTCATGCAGTAGAGTGAAAGATTTTAGAGAATTGTTGGAAGTTCATGGAGATCGGGAAGGTGTTGTAGAATGGAAATTAAAAACAAAACAATTAATAAAGAATGCAACATCAAAATGTTTCGATGTACATGAATATGAAACAAATTTATTATCTTCATTAAGTCCAAACGAGCCGAAATTGTTTAAAGAATTAATGGAGGGTAAAGATCGTGTGGAAAAGATTCGATTTTGTGTGTCCGCTTTACATTTAGCATCCAATGAAAATATCGAATTGTTAGATGCAATTGAAGGTAAAATTTGTAATGATACATTGAAATTGAAATTGTTGAATACGAATATACATCATGAGGATATACAGCAGTTTGCTGTGCCAACAAGACCTGTAAAACGTCCTCAATTACTTAACTCCAGCGTGGAAGAGGTAAAGAGAATTAAAGTGAATGAGAGTTCCAGTGTGAGTGAAATAATCCCGTCCGAGGAATCGTTTAGAGCGGATTTAATGTTTTGTGTACCTGGTCCGTCGACGAGTGCAGTACAAAGACAATCAACGCCGATTCGGTTTATAGAACCGTATAATGTGGTGTTTAGTTAGTGATTTTAGATGTGCATTTTGTTTTTTTTTTCAACAGTATTATGTTTTCCTTTCTTTTAAAATACGTTCCTTTTTAAAGCAGTTTTGCCCTTTAATTTTGTATTTTTCTAAAGACTTTAATTAAGTACATTTCTTTTTAATTACATAATGTAAAATATTGCAGATGTTTGTCTGTAATTTTTATAGTACAAAGGAATATGAACTGTATTCTTTTTACAGGTAAAATGTTAATGATAATTTTACATATAATTACGAGTGTACACATATTTGATTTATTAATTATAAGTTTTCGCTTTTATTTACCTTTTTTATTGGCGTGGGAAAAAAGAATACAGTTCAATGCATTAAATAGTTATTTTAATATGCGAAAAACTGTGATTTTTGTAGTAAATTAGCAAAATTTGTTTTTAATTCTCGTGAAATTTTTAATATGTCCGAAGAGTTTTTCTATAACAATAAGAGTAAATTTTATTATTCACTTAAAAGTATGTATATACATATTTATGTTTTTAAGAGATTTTTTATAAAATAAAAATATTTTAAGATTCATAGATTTTTATTTCATTTCAACGTTTAGTAATATATTTATGTATAATATGTAGAATATGTTTGGTAATCCAATAGACTAGTTTAAGACATGGTTTGTAGTTTGGAACGAAATTGTGGTGGTGCCAATTCATCAAAACGACGATTCAAAAATCCCACTTTGTAGAGTAATCCATTTACAGTGTCTTCCATGTAAGCTTGTCGTCTCCATTCTAACTGGGGCAGAACTAATTCCGTCTGAGAAATGCGAGACTCTAAATTTTTCACTTTCTGTCGAACTGCATCCACATATGCATCTTGTAATAAGCTTGTACCATCTTTATCTGAAAAATATCAATTTAGATATGATTTATTTCATGAATTAAATGAATAACTTGCCAACATATGTAATGTTGCTTACATCGACAAAAAAGTACCTGTGAAATTAATAATTTTCTCTCAGAATTGAAGCAGTTTTTATTAACCGGTGTGAAACTGGGAACCCGAGAACTACATAGACGTTAGACGACTCAGCAACCGCCCAAGGGTCAGACGACAAATCAGATAACAAATTTTTTATGGAAAATTGCCTTTTCTCGAAAACGGCAAGGTGTCTCATCTTGCTGTTTCCACAATTCGATTGTATGTACTTTTAAATCGCCGTCAAAAGGGCGAATGGTGAAAGAAGCAAAGTGGAACTTATAGTTTTCGAGAAAAACGCGATTTTCCATGTTTTCCAACGGTTTTCACCCTGCAACCACCCCTTCAACGGCGATATAAAAAATGAAAAAAGGCTTATTCTATGTATTTTTGCCGCAGAATCGAATGGTGAAAGTTGCAAAGTGCAACACCTTATAGTTTTCGTCTTACCGTTGGGCGGTTGCTGGGTCGTCCAGTTCTCGGGTTGCCAGTTTTACAGAGGTTTTTTATTAGAGCATTTGGATAATTGATCAGTAATGTGTTTATGTGATTGAAAGGCTTACTTTTTTTTGAATGTAGTTAAAAATGAAAAAGGAACCAGTATCCCTTCTGGGGTTCGTATTTTAATTGGCCTGTACTCTGCATTTGTGTCACATATATCCTGAATTTGCTTCTTGAGACCTTCATAGTCCATATTTGGAGAAACAGTGATTCTTTTGTGGACAACAACAGGATTTTCTGGAAAAATGATTTATTCTCTTGTCTTCAAACAATATAATGTTAATTACCACACAAATCAAATCTGCGAATTCGTAAATTAACAGGAAATGTGTTTTGGTCCATGATCTACAAAATTTTTGATTGTTGATAAATTATGACTTCCACTTCCACTAATCTGTTGAAAAGGTATTGTATAACTTTACTGATGCGTCCAGTTAATCTGATCTTAACGATTATTTAAATGATCAACACATCATTATTTTGTAATTAAAATTAACTTTTCACAGAGTGTTTTTGTATTTTTTGATCAAATCTAAAATATTGACATTTCTTACAGGTTCTTAAAAAGGACACTGTTTTATAAATATATAATTGTATATAATCGAAAACTGTTAACAAATGTGACGTTTTGTTACGAGATGGACCTACTCTCGCTTATCGATCGTGCCTAACCTACAAAATGCATTGGCTTGTCGTTTTCTGTTTATTTGTCAAAAGTGTCAATTGGAATCGTGAAAACATGACTTAGTTAATAAAGTGCAATGTACATAGTAATAAACTCTAGTGCCATGTATTTAAAAAACATTTATACGAGATACAAATTTAAATAACTTTGTTCAGAACTGAAAAATATGTCGGTTCCTACAAGATTAGCAATTAGAAAAGTTTATAATAATATAATTAAAAGCGCAAACTACAAGAATTTCTTCTTCTTGATATTATTATGTATATTAGCATCGATATTCTGTGCCCTGTTGCTCTCATTCACCAATTTCCCTGGCGGTACAAGAAACCAGTATGAGAGGATAGATTTCACCAACCTACACAATTTACCGGAAGTCAAATTGAATACAAAGAGTGTTACTGTTAAAAGTGCTAACAGAGATCCAAAATGCACGTATTGGAACTGTTTCAATATCTATCGATGTGGACGTACTGGTCATGATAGGATATCAGTGTACGTGTACCCTTTGAAGAAGTACATAGACGAAAATGGGGTACCAGCCACCGACCACATATCCAAAGAATATTTAACTTTATTAAAAACTGTGATCAAATCGAAATATTATACGGCCGATCCTGAAGAAGCTTGTATATTCATTCCATCCATAGATACATTAAATCAAGATAGAATTAGACTTAATTTAACTTCAAAGGCTTTAAACTCATTGCCATTGTAAGTTCATTATACGATTATTTTTTTATGTCTATTGTAAGTGTATTTGCTAAATGCAAATTTTATTCATTCTAATAAGACCATCTGTAGTTTATATAAATTGTTGCAGACACAAACTATTTAGATGACGACCAGATGGTCACGTAGGTTCTATTTACTTTTTCCTCCTGCGCCCCTTAAACAACCGTAAACATATTCAAACTCTTGCTAGTCGTTTTCATTTTAACTTTTTACTCTATTCCCCTATCATACTTAATTTGGATAATATATACATATTTTTATTGATACATTAATTAATCGAAAGACGTCTTTTACAACCTTGAGGTTCGATTTTTTATTCAGCTGTCGTAAATTTCTAGATATAAATATGGGACAATAGGTGACGAATATTTTAAACAATGCATTTCATTTATAACATATCTACTACAAGTAATAACTTTATTCTGTCTATAACAGCGTTTTTATCATGCTATTTGTTGAAAGAAATATGAATTTATCAGTAATATAAAACCGAGTCTTCAACAAAATATTATATGACAGCAATATTAATGATGATTTATTTCAATTTCCAAAGCAAAATTCGTATTATACATACGACGATAAATAAATGAAATTAAAATTTTCTCAGAACTCTCATTAATTGTTTATGTTTAAAAGTTCGGCAAGTTTAAAGTACATCCATTTTATTGGCTAATTTCTAATGTTGTTTAGATTACTTTAACTCGATTAAACTTTAGATCCGTTGTGGGATTTTCAACAACTGATAAGAGAATTGTTCAATTTATTAGTCATTTAAACCAATAAATGATAATCCGAAATAAATGGGACTCTTTCAATTTAAATCACAATGTCAATAATGATAGTGAAAAAAGCGACTGTTACAATTAATTTAAACGGTCCAATTATCTGAAATCTTGACCTTCTCATGAATGCGATATTAAATGGAGTAATTTTCTCTTTTTTGCAGTTGGAATAATGGGGATAATCATTTAATATTTAATATGGTATCTGGCAGAGCGCCGGACTTCTCGACTGTATTGGAATTAAATTTAGGGAATGCTTTAATTGCTGCGGCTGGTTTAACTACTTACACATTTCGGCAAAGATATGATATATCGTTGCCGGTTTTTAGTCATATAGCGAGGTTTGGTGAAATGACGAGAATCCACAACAAAAGGTAATTGTTAAACATAAAAAAAATGCAATTTGTTTAACAATCAGCTTGTCTTTAAGGTCAATATTAGTAACATCGTCTCAACTAAACATCGATCCATATTACTTGGACGAATTGCAAAAGTTCTCCTACACCCATCAGGGCTCCATTCTAATAGTAGATGCTTGCCATAATCATAATTATACTCAACGTTGTGATATAATGACTGGTAAACAGTATAATTATCCGCAAATGTTGCAAAACAGTTTGTTTTGTTTGATATTTCGCGGAGAACGAACTGGACAATTTGTATTGTTAGAAGCGATGGCAGCTAATTGTATACCAGTTGTAGTGATAGATGCGATTGTAATGCCATTTCATAATGTGATAGATTGGAAACATGCAGCCATTTTTATAATGGAAAGCCATTTAAATACGTTAATGGATGTCTTGAACAATGTCTCAACGAAACGTATAAGACAGTTACAGTCTACTATTAAATTTTTGTACAATTCATACTTTTCCACAATGGAGAAAATTGTTTTAACTACATTGGATTTGCTGCAAGATCGTGTCTATCCACATTGGAGTAGAAGTTACGATCTGTTCAATTTAAAGCCGCAAGAAGTAAGGCGGATTTCTTTGTATTGTTAATTGGTGTTTAATGAGATGTTTGCATTTTTTAGCGGAACACCAATCCTTTATTCTTGCCTCTAACTGCCCCAAAAGAGCACGGTTTTACTGCTGTTATTTTAACGTATGACCGTGTGGAAAGTTTGTTTACATTAATTGATCGTCTCTCGAGAGTTCCTAGTCTAATGAAGGTGTTGGTGGTGTGGAATAATCAGAAGAAGCAACCACCGCCAGGTACAAACAAACATTAATTATGTTCAATGCGTTTAATGATGTTTAATTAATTTTTAGTGTCGGAATTTCCGAAAATTCCCAAGCCTTTTAACATAATCCGAACAAAAGCGAATAGATTATCAAATCGCTTTTATCCGTACAGAGAAATTGAAACCGAAGCAATATTACATATAGATGATGATATAGTTATGTTAACATCAGATGAAATTGAGTTTGCATATGAGGTGTGGCGTGAATTTCCCGATAGAATTGTGGGTTTTCCATCGAGAACGCACATATGGAACAATGTTACGAATTCGTGGAAATACGAATCGGAATGGACTAATGAAATATCAATGGTATTAACTGGTGCAGCTTTTCTACATAAATATTGGAGTTATTCGTATACGAATGAGATGCCAGCGAATGTACGCAATTGGGTTGATGAGCAAATGAATTGTGAGGATATTGCGATGAATTTTTTAGTGGCAAATGTAACAAATAAACCACCAATTAAAGTAATGATGCGACATGAGATGATGAGGTCGGTTTTCATTCATATTTCTTTCGTAGGTAACACCAAGGAAGAAATTTAAATGTCCTGAATGTATAAATAATGAAATGTTATCAGCGGATATTGGGCATATGATTGAACGTTCTCAGTGTGTGGACCGTTTTGCGCAAGCATTTGGACGAATGCCACTCAAATCGGTGGAATTTCGGGCAGATCCAGTACTATTCAAAGATCCATTCCCTGAGAAATTGAAACGCTTTAATGACATTGGCAGCTTGTAAATATATATTTATAAAAAAAAGATTTTTGTAATATTTTTACATTAATGATTATAATATGTTCACCAATTTAAATCAATTAATAACGCATATATTTCTGTTGTAGATAGATTTGTATATATTATTATATTTTTGTTCTGTCGAGTTTTTATTTAATGTACTGATTTGAGAAAATACCAGGGTTATATATTATATATGTATATTGTTCTTATTAACTGATCTTTATAGGTTTTTAATGTAATTTTTTTATATTGTACATGTTGGTATTCTTTTTTTGTATATATTGTATGTTGTATATGGAGATGAAAAAAAAAGGATAAAAAATACTGAAGATAAAATATATATTTAATAATTTTATGAAATTTTCTACATTCTTAGTTAGAAAGGATGGCACCCTACAAGTCTGGAAGATGTAAGTTTGATGAGTTTATAGTAAAAATTCCAAATATAATACCAGATGTTGTGGTTTTATTTATAGAAAACTATTATCAAGTTTTTCAGAATTACAAATCGAATCGATAAAAAATCGATGAGGAGTACGTTTTACGTTTTTCCAGGCCTATTGCATGTGTGTGTTTGTGTGAGTCATATAACAGGTTACAACAATTATTTATGCGACAAATAAAAGTAAACAATAGCATTGAGTACTGGTCTTACTGAGTCCTTTGACCGCATTGGACATTGTTTTGCGGCAACGAGAAGAGTCGTTTCCCGCGAAAAAAGTGGTCTTCACCACCAGGCTCTCTTCTACTACGTACTTACGCTCTTCTCACACAAATACATTATATATATATACGATTCCGTCTTATATGTTGTGTATATATGTGGATTATCTGTCGCTTTTACGTACGTAAACTGAAAAACTACCTTATCTTGCACATTACGGACAACTAATTGGATATTTTAAAGGATTTTTTTCCAAACAGTTGCGAATAAATACGTCAAGACGTGTTTGAAATTTTAAATAATATTAACGAAACCTGTTGGGAGGCAAAGAACGAAAACATTTGTTTTACCATTCGTACGATTCGAATTGCTTGAATATTTTCAGTTTGAGAAGTATTTGATAGATTTGTATATAAAGTGTAATTAATTAAACAAGGCGGACTTTTTATTTAATACTTAAACAACTCCTTATATTCTCCCCATTGTGATATAAATTCTTGTTACTTGTTGAATTTTAATTTGTACAGAACAAACAAGCAAACACACAAACTGATGATGATAGTTGCTGTAACGTAGATGGATCTTTTTGGAAGAAACAACACACTGAAACAATCCCAAAAGTGGACACTTGAAAATGTAATTAAAATATCTTCTTTCTCAAATAAATAATAAGCTCCACATTAAAACATTATTTCAACGTGGATGCTGGATGGTTTTATTTTTTGTTGTTCTTCATCGGATCTGAAAAATGCAATCATAATTAATGACAAACAAGTAAAAAAACTCTAACGCAGACTATTAATATATTCAAGTGTATTATTAGTTGTTACTAACAATCTACAGAACCTGTCCGCAATTATTTTGCTTTATCAATATTATATTTTATTTCATATACAGCATGAGGATGAGGAACGACTGGTTTTCATTAGTTGTTAAGAAAATCATATTTTTCAATTAAATACCACCATTGGCTGTAAAGATAATTGCAATGATTAATATTGTCATATTATATGCATGTTAAAGGAGCGATTTTAATAAATTGCCAATCCATTGTCGCGCTCCACCGCTGTGTGTTTATGTAGAATAGACTCGTTTCCAATTAACTTTGTGGTTCAATATGTTTTAAAATGTGGCCACATTTTATGCACCTAATCACCAATAGGGGCGTAAAACAATTGCCCAGGCAAGTACAAAGTTATTGAAAAAGCCATGCACACATATAAATAACGTTTAAAAAGAACACAATGTGCAAACATAAAACACTTGTGTGTGTGTGCAGTGTGCGAACTAGCGTATAAATAGGGGCTAGTAACCCTGAAATAGTTTATGTATGGAATAAACAAATAATTGCAAATAAATCGATTTACTAGTACATAATAGTTGTTTTATAATTATTTATAGATTGATTTAGTAACTTCTATTGTCGCGGTGCCACTCTGTCTACGCGGTTAGAGATTCTAAGAAGCGCACCGCAATTGTTCTAAAGGAATAATATCGCAATATTGAAATAAATCAGATACTATGCAGTATTGAGTGTTGAATATATTTTACTAACTACCTACATACAGGTATATTTTATTGGAAAATGCTTTTATGTTCGTTTTTTGACATATAAACACTATATGTATAAGGACTAATCAGACGAGGCTTAGGAATTGAGCGCGTTTGTTGCCCCAAAATATAACAACACAAATTAATTCAACTTGAAAAAATATGAAAAAACTTTAATAAATAAAATAGTATGGTTTATTGAATTTGTTTTGTAAATTATTTATATCATAACTTGTTTATTTATTACAAATTACTTTTTGCGTGTTTGTTGCCCTAAAACATATAAATTCAAATACCTAATAAATATCGATGAAATTTTAAAAAAGTTCATACAATTGTTTAATGCATACTTATACCTATGTAACTATTACATAGGTATATGTAGGTATTTTTTGTGGTTTCTCTTACCCTAAAAGGTCAAATTCACCCAGATTCACTCATTGTGCGCGTTTTTTGCTCTACTAAGTACAAAACAAACACAAATTAATCTAAATACATACTCTACGTTGAATACAATTCCATTTTGCAATAATTATTGAGAACATGAGAAACTAATTTGTATTCCACACTGGATTGACATCTGGCTTTGCCTTAGTAATACATGTTTCCGTGAAGGGGTTTAAGGATTTTTCATTTTTCACACACAGTAATAATGACTTGTAAATTCGAATATAAATGGTATTATTGTGTGTCTTTTAATGGATTGTACACGTGTTTAACAATAGTTTTGTCCAACCACTTCCAACTTCAACAATAATATCTCTTATTATAGAATTGCGCGCTTTTTCTTCAATTTTTGGCGAAGGCAACGGGTTTAATTATGAAAAATAATTACAATTAAATTTCCACTCGCCAAATTTGGACCAATTTACCAAACCATACAAACATAATTGCGGTGAGAAAGATATTTATGTAATGCATTTCATATACACGTATAATTAATTTTACAAAAACCAGGGTCCACGACTCTTGCTACATTTAAAACTGTAACAAGATTATGAGAAACGTTTTTCTGTGTTCGCAACTATAATTTATTGCACCCTGTGTGCATCGTATATCGTAATTAAATAGTTAATAGATGTACTGATCGGAAAATATGTATGCGAATAAATTCCAGTGACTATATGAAAATGCGTTTAATGTACACATAAACTGTCCGCACTTGAATAGCAAAAGTCGATGACAATTCATGTCATTTGATCTAAAATAACAACATCTCGCCTGCCATATAGTATTTCTGCGTTTGTTGCAAGTAGATGAGCTGCTTCTGGAAGTCCATAAGTGGTAAGATGTGCGATGTGCAGGTATGAGTGAGCATGCAACTGTGTGTGCCTCAAGAAGATGATGATGATGAGGCAAGCACAAGTATTAGTGGAGTAGACTGCTTGGCTCTGCGGTGAGAGAGTTCACTTGCCCATTATTGCAAATAAAGAGGATTCTACAAGAGAGATGCGACATGCATATCGAAACACCACATACTTTATGGCCGGTACGCAGTTTGTGAGAACTTCTCTTCGTGGCGTGCTTTTCTCTCTTGGCTGTGTGCACTGAAAAAGTTGGAGAGATAATATAGAAAGACGAATTCACACAAAAAAGAGGAAAAATCAACAACACAACACTGCTCAAGAATTCAATGTTCCAATATATAGGGGGACGGCATAAAATACTCTTGTAGAAGAATGACGGTCTCTCTGTGTGCACACACGCATTCGTTTCGAATACGATTGTCTCTTACCACATTACCATCTCTTTTACTATGCGTTCTTGGATTTTCATTTAATCACTATAAACTATCAATTGGCAGGGTGCAATAAGTCTTTTTGTGTGCGAATGGAAATGCAACCTGTGCATATGCGAGTGCAAGTGTGCCATCATCCTGCTTTGTTTCTTTCAAGGAAACCCAATCGCTAATTAAAGAACGCTCTCTTTATAATCATTTACCTATACATTATGAAATAACAACAAACAATCTTATTATTATAGCCAAGCAATCTCTCCACACTTTAACTGCCTTCCTTATAAAGTTTCTGCATATATGATTAATGTTCGTACCTCTACTACCTGCTGTATTACTTAAATTGTTAATAACTAATATAAAAATGTGCATATTTGGGAATAGACTAGTAAAAAACATAAACAAACATGTTATATAGCTTGTTGAATGGATTAGTCACCATTAGCAGTTAGAATAGTTTTGAGAATCCTTGAGAATAAATTTATTAATAAGAGTCTTTTGTCTGTTCTATCGGAAAATCGCGTGTGTAAGTGCGTTTGATTTTAACCAGTTTCCAGATGTAAAGGTCGACAATGTTGTATAAAGCGGCTTTCTTCACTACACTTAAGAGTCGATACCTACGATTTTATAGACCTATACAGTAGCAATATGTTGGTGACAATGTAAACCCATTAAATCAATACTAATTTAATAGATAAAAGGCTCATGTAATTGTAAATATATATAAATGAGAACGTGAACAATAAACATTACATGTTAATGGGGTTGCAGGAGGAAAACAATGCTTTTTCATTCGAACCGATAATTTAGATGGATTTTCAATATACAGCAGTGGCGGAGTTTAACATGCCTAACACTCTTCCTTCCCTCCAAAATTCACTTATTATGCAAACTACGAAAACTGGACAACTTCCGCCCATAACAGGACCTTACCAAAGTTTATTAACACTTTGTATTAATAACTTAATTTACCTAGTTTTATCATAAATGGCAAACTTCCATTATCTTTTTGTCCATTAATTAGACTGCTGCGTTATTACGGACAATTTTACCACCCATCTTATTTTACGATCCATCCACATCGTAAATAAAACCCGATTTAAGTAAACCAATTTTATTGTTAATATATAAATTATGATTATTTTGAAAATATCGCATTTTAACGTCGCATTACAAGAGAGAAGAAATAAAAGAGTTAATATTTTATTTGTGTTTTATTTGTCTGAACAAACATTAAGTCGTAAATTTTTAATGGGACTCCAGCTATTTTTCCTCCTGTGTCATAACAGCTAAATGCAAGAGTATCCAATTTACCAACGATTTTCAGTGTGAAATGCAGATTTTCATTGTGCGGCGCCGCTGGAATTGGCAACTAATCAACACGAAAGACACGCACCGACGTTAATCTAATAGCGATATAACCCACACGGCATTCTCCTCTCGCACATATCTCAACAATCCATTAATTTTCCAATTTACATATTAACATATATCGCACAAGATGAAGTAAAGCAGCAGCAATAGAGCGGACGAAGGAAGGCAGCCAACACCATGAAAGGATAACCGACTTGTTCCTCGTGTTGTTACCAAATGGGGCATTACGAAGCGCACTCTTCTACATTGTCGCTATGTCGTTTGGACATCACTTATTGACAGTTACGTTGGCTGAAGGGAATTTTACTAGTTTATTTCTTGTGCGATTGTCAATCGATCCACGCCTGTGGTATTTTCCTTCAAGCGCCGCCACAATCCGCGCCCGACCACCGATCGATGCACGATTTCGAGGAATAAGTTTAAAAGAAGAAACGATTTGTCCGCACAGATATTTTCGTTTGGGTGCAATGTTGTGTCTATACGCTACTAAATTGCAAATCACGGACATTCAACATTATTTTCTGTCCAACAAGGGCTGATAGATTGACATTATGATCGCATCTAAACACAGTCGCTCAATGTTGCGCTACTAGTTTTACCTACGGACGAAATTCTGCTGTCCACTATGCAACCTAGAAATGTCAGCAAAATGCACTAGCAATTTTTCTACACGAATGATACTAATAAATTTCGCTTGTATTCCTTCATGGGTTTATGTAAATTTAATGTTGGTGATCGATATTTTATATCTGTCTTGAATTTAACTAGTTCGCCAACGTCCACATTAACATTTTAAGTGGCGCCTGACTGGAAAAAAGCGCGCAACATTATTTTTGATGGAAAAACAAAACTATGATAAGTATGTTTTGTTTGTCACCAATTACCTACATCCACAGGACCAACAATAATGGATTACCATTGAACAACCACCTACAGACAAATTTTTTTCTAAATCGTAATTAAGAACTTTTGCATACTGATGAGGATGGATTAATCATACAGAGTCAAGGAGACGATTTTATCAACAAACAAAACAGTATTAGGTACAGTCACATAATAACAATTTTCTTTAAGAATGACCTCGAAAGGTGACACTTTTCCTGATCCATCCAACCTACAGCTATAATAAATAATTGTCTCCCTCATTACATGCCTTAATGAAGTTTCCAACTTCCGTATGCAAATCGTGCGCATATAGGATAGGACCGAAAAGTATGCGGTAAAAGAGTCATGTTTTATGGCCGTGGTGTTGTGGATGCCGCCGTCAATGCATGTTTTGCGTATTGACATGCGACCACAGAAAGCATCAGAGAAGAACGAAAGGAGAAGAAGAAGATATACTTTAGCTTTAAAATGGGCCCATTATTTTTAACAGGGCCACAATTCAGTCATGGATCGGAATTGCGCGTGTACGCATCTGATAGACGTATACATTTGACAGCGTGTGTACTCACTACTTTACTCACATACGATTATTTTATATATTATAGAAGGAGGGATTTCTGTTCACCATTTAAGGACAACTTATCCTTATATGGTAACGTTCGATTCTAAATATGGGATTGGGCAGTCCTAACGTTCGCCTTGTTTACATCCCACTTCACAGAGTTGGCACTACTGTCGTCACACAATTCGGCAAGCGCCCTCCAAGGGGGGATCCCAGCACCCGCATTCTCCACCAAACCCCCCTCATCAAAACTTCTAGTGATTTTCCTACTGGGAAAAGCGTGAAAAACTGCCGATTTCTTCGGCATGGAATTCGTATGGGAAAGAGCGCGCCTGAAGAGGTCAGATTACGTCCAATTGATCCACGATATATTCGTCCTGCAAGGAAGATTGGAAATGGAATTAGTTGAAAGGAAAGGACAATAGTGGTGGATGTGCGAGGATAGAGAGTGCGCATTGAACTAATGCGAGTATTGGCCGCACGGGTGCGCTGGGCGGCACAGGCGATCCGTTCGCTGGGTTTGTATTGTGTGCTCAGCTGTGATTGTGTGAAGAGACAAGTACCATAGTACTGGTGTTGTGTGTTGATAGCACCGCCAGTCTCGCAAGTGTTTAACGCGGTGCCTTGTTTTCGAGAAATTTGTCAAACTGTGGTGCGATATGGAACCACCGGGCGGGAGAGATTCCCGATTCAACCTGGGCTACAGTATGAACATCCTGAGCGGTGAAACACCGCCGGAAATCTACGGGAATCCGAGTTTGGGCCGCCCGTCCACCAGCTTACAGCAATTGTCACCGCGACATACGATGGTGTCTAGTGCTTGTGCCGGCCGTGGACTGAATAAATCAGATGTTTGTTACGATGAACGTGGTATGCCCTCACAGGGCATGAGTTTGGAGGCGTGCGGTGTTAATGAGATCTCCGAGGACACTTATAGTTCGTTACAATCGAAAAAATCGCCGCCCAGTAACGGGAAAAAGACCAAAGGTAGAGTCAAGATTAAAATGGAATATATTGAGAATAAATTGAGACGGTATACGACGTTTTCCAAACGGAAAACTGGCATTATGAAAAAGGTGAGACCAAGCAAAAAAAAAAGATATCTAAATAGTTACTTGCTATATCTCTTCCAAAATACACGATCTTATATAAATATAACCTCTTTTCACAACGATGAAAAAGTTTCCAATCCGTGTTGGGCGCATGCACGTGAGTATTTTGCGTGCGCATACATCCACAATGTACCGTCTGTTCCACGGTTGTTGTGTTGTGTGAATCCAACCATCCGTCTCTTACATAAAAAAAAGAACCAACTTAACCCAGCACAATGTACATCTGCCAACAATTATCAAAATTTTGAGTGTCCACGGCCGTTTTTGAACACATTCAGACCATAGGGTCACTAGTCTATCGGATAAGAGAGCCCTAAGGACGAGATTTGGTGCCCGGGGAGGAACGGTGGCCGTGTAATGATCCTAGATATGAACACGTGACTGAGATAATTATGGGCACAAGCATTGTAATACTGTTACATTGTTAAGAGATGCTCGCGCGCCGCATATACATACTATATATATTCAAATTACCCGAACATATGTTCTTTTTGACAGCATTATACCAGAGAAGATATCCTTACCCACCATAATTATTGGACGGCTTAACATAATGATTTCGAAAGGCCATCGGCAAGAATTTAGCTACATTAAAACTAATGAATTATTATCCTCACACATAAGCTAATAATAAGACAAGAGTAACAAGGCGAATAGAAAGACAATGTGTGTGTGTCTGATGATGGTAATGATGATGATGTGGATGATGGTGGAAGGTATAGGCATAGGCCTTGTATACATTTGATATATTTTAAAGTCTCTAGAGTCCATTGTGTATGCATTAATCAAAAATGAAATTATATGTTAGGTGAAAATTTATGTTAATCACTAGCACATTAATGCCTAGGAATGAAATTAATATTGTTAAAATGGCTAACGGTGCTTTCAAAACAATACCTAGTCATATTTGAATTTATGGAAACTTATTAAAGGGAAAACCGATTGATGATGAGTAGGTTCCTGAATAGGGTCCTTTGAACCCTAACACTTCTCCTCTGATGATTAGATGAATAGAATTGATGACTGTAAAGATGAGTTTCCACAAAACTCGTGACATTTAATCGTAAATGAAAAGAGAAATTGAGCTCAATATTGCATCGTTTTGCGTTCTTGGAAGAGATTTAAACTTGTACGTGACAAGAGATAATATTATTGTTCCGGAAGCAACCGTTTTGGACTCTTTCAATGTTTCTTAGTAGGTAGCTGAAGACGGGTGTCAGTCATGTGTGTATGGCAACAGTTTTCACATCAGTTTTTGCCAAATTGTTTACACCTGTCTGAAGGCATATCCAAATAGATATGACTAATTAAGTGATTAATATCACTATAAGAGATATTCGTGTCCTAATTAATTACTTCTTCGTCTAATCGGCTACTGTTTCGCCTTTCACTCTTCCAAGATTCAGACTGATGTATCCTGAAATTGTTGTTGAAAAGCTAGGAGATTGCAACCTAAATATTCGCTCGATTCTAGTTCCGAATATTTGTAGACCGAAATAGTTTTCGTCAAATAGACCATTTTCTGATATAATTCTGGCAGTGTAAATAACCAGAAAATGAGGTCGTTTCATATATTTTCGTAAACGCAAAGAATGTTTGATGATGTCTATTTTGATAATTATCGTAAAGTAGAAGAAAATTACAGTTGTACATTTATTATTTAAAAGGCTCTAAATGGATTTGTAAATATGCTTCATGCATCATTGATGCTGGAAATAGATATGAACAATTTTATGGCAATAGTAAATTTTTTAAGGGTCTAAATATAACGTTCTCCTTTTGCTGATACATAAGGAATTTTGTATGTGTGTTGATTATTTTGGCTCTAAAAAGCTGGCTCTGTACGAGTTATTTTCGAATCTAATATTCAGTCTTATAAATAACATGAAAAGCTTATACCAAATTTAGACCATGATTTCTTCACAAATTCCTGCTGCTCTTGCGGTCTTTGTTCTAAGGAAATAAGCGCACATGTAATTTTCAATCAATGCATGATGAATAAGTTATTTTTCCATCTTACATGCATCTTTTGCCTTATAATTGCATCGAATTAGAAATATCATTTTTTATGATAATAAAATTTATTTAAATCAATGCACCTCTACTTATAAGCAAGCAAATAATTTAATGTTATGTAAATTTCATGTCGGCTGAATGCTGTTATGTCTGCGTTGGACAAAATGCTGTAATAATGCTACTCTGTAATAACTGATTTGCTTAATTACTAATTAAATTTAATTTGCGATTTTTTCATGCTTAAATGAAATGCAAACGTTTTTGCAATAGCCACATTAAAACATTTGCGTTATAGGTGAAGCGAGTTGTATTGGTATGCATATAGAATTTGTGCTAAAATTAAATTAAAGACTTATACGAATTAATTATTGGTGTAATAGAACTGATTTTGTGGAGATATCGATTAAAGACATATTTTACACCTATTAAATTTTCAGCGTGTCTTATTAATTAATGCGTTCATTTATGTTTAAACATTAATACATCAATGAAATTGATAAATTACTGGAATAGATAAAAACTTTTAGATAAAGTTAATGTGTAATGGATGAGTTAAGAGGATTTCGTTTCAAGTCGCATTATTTCTAATTTCCAATTTACATATAATTAACTCAATGGAAAAAAAATCGTAAAGCATCCAAAACTGATGGTGTTAATTGTGAGGAGCAAATATTCGATTAAAATTTTTGATAACGCATTTTATTTGACGAGAGTTGACTTTAAAACTAATCAAATTAATTTATAAAGAAAATTACAAAAGTTTTCCATTATGAACGTGTATGCCAAGTTTGAGAAACTTTTTCATTTAATTTAAGAAACTTTTCAATAAAATCATCTTGAATCATTTTTCCTTTAACACAGAGGACAATTACATGTAATCCTGTGCGCTTTAGCACAGAATTCCTGTTAACTTGTAAAATGTATGATGTTGTTTGTATTTTAGAAAAACCGGTGGGCACATTGCTAGATATAATGTACAAAAAAGACATTTATTATTGCATTTACGATCCTACCTACTCGCAACTCTCACATGGTACACATTTATTTTAAAATGCACCATGAAAAGTGACTTCATACCTAGCATATATGACAAAAAAACCATACATCGACGACGTCGTGTTGAGGTTTCACATTATATGCTTTAATGTGCATAATCGTTTCCGTGGCATTTTCAACGTGCATTGAAACGTTTAATTTAATCAATACAGCGAATTTTCCAACGGGCCTTTATTTATTAAGTGATAATGATACTCTTTCTCCACTTCATGCAACATTGTTTACCAAATTCAAGTACAATATAACTGCATAACATTTTTTAAACGACTCATTTATTTCTTGTGAAAATTGAATGTAGCAACTTAAGCCTACATGCTCATAAAATCCCTGATATAACTTTATTATTGCAAATATATAGCACTGTGCGCAATTTTATTATAAACTTATTTCTACATTTCTGCGATCAACTGTTATTCCGTGTTCGAAATGGTAGACGATTAATCATAAAATGTGTCAGAAAGTTAAGACCATTGTGAAAATCGTTCCCAGAAAGTTTCAATCATTCGATGTTGGTGTGCGCTGTGTGGCTTTAGGGTATCGAAAGCAACTGTTAAACTCTGCAGATTCTTTGGAATTGTTTGCACCGTTTGCACCGTCGCCAAATGAAAAAAAAAACAAAACCAATAGTAAATTCATCTCACCTGAGATAATTAATTACCCGCACATCCACACACGGTAGAAGTGCTATTCGTTTTCCACCATTTATAATTACATCTTTTTAGTTAAACAGTTTAGGCTTTTTACGCCTAAATAATTCCAATGTAATCGTAATTTACACTCACGAATATAATATTCGTCTTAATTGCGCAAAATAAGGAGCCAATGTTGAAGATTTTAATTTCCAATCGGTGAGTATAAGGACAAATAAATCATCTAACTGTTCCTTAATCCAGTAATAAGCGATAATTTCCCGGAGAAGTATATTATTAGCTGGTCAATAAAGAGGTGTTTCCATGTGTTGATTATGTTTTGGCGGCTAGAGATTCAATTGGAATTGAAAATTAGGAAATTATATTACGGTAATGATGCAGGCGAACGAATTTAATAAGCCTCCGAAAATGTGGCCCATTACATATTGAATATATATTATTTAATAAAGTGCTTTTTTGCTTGATCCATTATTAAAATTGAATTTGTCTGCTGAATTGTAAGTAAAAGGAATTGTTTCCTAGGTCAGTGTTTCCTTTTATATGTCAATATGGGATGTTCAAGAATTGTCCTAAAAATGGAAAACGTCCTTTAACAGCATTCCTTTTCCGAATAAGTGTCTCTATCATGTGTTTTTGCCATTTTAATTCCTTAAACACCGTCACTATATAACTCTTTAGCTCTCTATAAATATGCGTTTAATGTGTTAACTGATTTATTGATCATATTTTACGTTTATCGAATGGAATTAATACGCATCACACTTTTTTAATGAATTGTTGGCATTTTTTTTCGTATGCGTGTCTTTTGGAAACTGAAATAAGAAATTTTATTGCTAATTAAAAAATAACGAATATATTTTCGTATGTCTCATTCGTTTTATAGCGGAAATCCAATGATAAAATCTTCGACACACGATTGACAATGTCTTATTTAAAAGTTCTGAAACGTTCGGATTTACAAACACGCTTTTTCGATAACGAAATAAAATTTAATAAATCGACGATAAAAAACATTAAAAAGCAATGAAATTCTGCACTAGTTTCATGTTAAAATGTGAACGAACTCGATACACAAAACTCTTAATTCGGCACCCACGCGTCAAATCCTATGAGAGATTTTAATAGTTTTCGGTTTTATCAATGAATACGACGGTTAAGATTCGAATGGTTTTCTCGAATTTCGAACAGATTTCATCTGAAAAAAAATTACAGCTTCTCGTCTATAGTGTGAACTCCCAAATGTGCTGACAAATCATTTTCATTGTTTGTTAAAGAGCAAAAAATGTAACTTATTAATTATTACAGTTAATATCATTTGAATATTTTCTATTTGTAACATATTACATATGTTGATGTAACGATATTTATTTATTTTTTATATTGCTCTACATGATTAGCTGTTCTAGAGTGTATTGTATGAATAAAACTTATAATCAACAATAAATTATTGATTTGTATCTGTTGTGTATTGTAGTAGCAGAAAAAATCATTTTAATTAAATATCCTCATCTCGCAGACATGTAATAACTTTCACTATAATATAATAAATAAATTTCTTCACATGAAACACACGTTCTTTTCCGACCTTGCATATGTTAAGTATTTAAAAAATGGGGCACATATAAGAAACGATTGCTAATTGCAGATGAACAGTTTATTGTACAAATTATACTGAATGAATTGTGCAAAAAAATATGTTGCCAGCTTTTGTTGTCTGTTTTGGACAAAAGGAATTTTCGAGGTACAAAATTGCACAATAGATGTAAGTGTAATGTTAGCAAATTAACAAATTTCTTTATAATAACCAGTCGGCATTATACGTGCAATTCCAACCGCCGTCAAGTTACACAGGCATACATAAACTATTGGTATTATTTATTCATTAAGACTTAAGATTTATATATAAATGTGTAAATATTTTCTCAATGTGTACACACACAGAGTTTCCTTCTAAATTGTGAGAAACATATTCATTAACATTATTATTTAAATAATTTAACGTCAACTGCAATCGTCGTACGATTTTTTAGCAACAACTCTGCCTCTCTCGTACCAATGTAATTAGAATTAGTCTTGTATTAATTACGCCATGCTGTAACATCGATACAAATTGTACATAAAATTTATAGTTTCTATTCGACGATAAATAATTTCGTTTAAGAAATAGTAATTTGTCCGGTTACACTTGCATGCCTATCCTGCTCTTGGTGACATTTATTTTATTTGTTTTTCATTCAGGTCACAATTTATATGCGATATAGTCAAGTTTTTTTCTCTTCTGTCTTCTATTTCATATATTAAGCATCATTGAATTCAATGAGAGATCTAATTCGATTCTTCAATCGCGGAATTAGAGTCCCTTTTCTTTAATCAACTAGCTTCTCTTGATTAGTATTTGAAAAATTAATTAGAAAAAAGCTAAGTATGTAGTATAGCAAATTAACGGCTACTTGGGAGGTAAATGTAATGATGTAAAAATTACTATTGAAATTGTTTAATATAAAAGAAATGCATGTGATGAAATGTTTTTGATTTCAATTAATGATTTCTGTAATTATTTAACTATTACATCGCTTATACCGTACCAAATGGCCTGTAAATGAGTATTTACGGTAAACGTTTATATGTTAATATGGTTTTGAAAAAGACACCAACCTATATCATAAGAATGAATCTTTCCGGTTTGATCTTGCATTGTACATACAATGTACACTTTCCAATAACTTGTCCAATAAATATAATATAATATAAAATATAAAACGTATTCATCCAAATGGGCCGTAAATAATGATTGGACAAAATACTTTTATCCTATAAACACAGCATCTTAAAAGGAGCAGCCAACACACAGAGCCGGGATTGAATAAAACGTGTGGCCGTCTCTTTTATTATCTGTCACAGGTATTAAGTCTGGGTAAAATAGTTAATTGAAACATAGTATTATCTAATATAATTTATGTGACTTGAGGAGACCTTTTAAAGGCGGTGTAATGGTTTTGTTGCAGGCGTACGAGCTGTCAACGTTAACTGGTACCCAAGTGATGCTGTTGGTGGCCTCAGAGACTGGACACGTGTACACATTTGCGACACGCAAACTGCAACCGATGATCACCAGTGAGGCGGGCAAGGCCCTCATACAAACATGTCTGAATTCGCCCGATCCGCCGGCTGGATCGGCGGGCGGCGATCAGCGTATGTCCGCCACTGGATTTGAAGAGACGGAACTCACCTACAATATTAGCGACGAGGACTCGAAAGTAAGACAAATGGTGTACGGTTCGCCGCATACACATTCGCATCCGCACTCATTAGCTAGCCAGAGTCATTATTCGCATTTGGAACAGTCCCATTTGGGACTGGGCGGTTCGCCACAGCATGGTGGCTATTCGCAAGCGTGTCCCAGTCCGTTACCGCCGCCACATCAAACATACGGACATCCGCAACATCCGCACTCGCACATGCATTCGCATCCACAACGGTAGATGAATGAATTTCTGTTCGCAATTTTTATGCAATTTTAGACTCGTATATGTATATGTGCGTTGTGTGGATTCTTATATTGGTTTGTTAAACGCTCCCAAATTGGGAGTTGTTAGTTCTAATTTAGCATGAAGATGTTTCTGTTTTTGATGAGGCGGTTAATAACGAGTGTGTAACGATTCTTGTACTTTCGCATAGATCTCTCTCTCTATCGTTTAATTGAATTTTTGTTTTTGAGAGCCTTTTCCCAATCTCAAGTAAATATCAAAGATTATTGCAATGATGCAATTAACATTTCAGTTTTCTACGAGTTTATGAAATATATTTATGTATAGTGGAATATTAACATAATTATAACGAATCAGTTTTTAAATTTGTGCATTTAAGTAACATCTTTTTTGCTTTGATTGCACGTCTCTTTCTCTCTTTCACTCCTGAGTCCCATTCGCGGTTGACTTAAGAAGCAAGTTTTATAATTCCGGTTCGAATAATTCTTGTTAATAAATAAATTTGTGATTTTGTGTTATTCAACTATTATAAATTCACATTGCAGCACTTTATATATCTGGGTTTAATATGTTGCAAAATATATGTAACTCATAAATCTAACTGTATGTATGGTATTGAAAATTATGAAACGCCTGTATAAACTGAAAAGAATTTTATTCCCTATTCTTTATGGGTTATTCTTATTAATTGAGATGCACAGCACATTTATTTGTATTATATACAAGTGAGAACATGAAAAGAAGTGCTTTTTTACCATTCGGCTCTCTTATGCGTGGGAATTTATAAGACTTGTTAACACACAACAGTAGCGTTAATTGTCCGGGTAAATATGATATTGAGACGCTGTCAGCCGTATAATCCCACAAGCATTAAGGAATTAGGAAGGAAAAAGAGTTTTGTTAGAAAAAAAAGGAGCAGGAGAGAGAAGAGAGCACATTCGTTTTAGAATCGAAATCCAAGCAAAATACAAAACTGTGATGGGTACCGCCGAGAAGAGATTTAAAAACTGACCGACTTACTTGAACAATTCATCTAAAAGACCTCACACACACGCGTATTGAAAAAATGCGGCAACATTTCCAATCAAGGAACCATCTGTTCGATTTGTTGGACAAAGTTGGGGGAATTTCCGCGCTTTTCCATCAAATTTCAATAAATGGTCACATTGACAATGGGAAAAGTCGATTGCCGAACCGATACAAGTCCCTTTTCATGGTCAATTACCCTAATGTTTGGTTTACTAACTGTGTGCTGGTTAAACGTGCTTTTCCTGTGCGTTTCATGACTCTCTGATTGGCATTACTTCCTTCAATCCGGAAACGGAAACGTGTTGATTCGTGTCAAATTATATAACCATTTATAATAATAATAACAAAAATATGTGCCAGAAGTGACCTTATAACGTGCCAAAAACACCGTTTTGCCATCATAGAAAATGTGTATGCGACGATTGCTAATTGCTATTTTATAGTTTGTGTGTAGTTGTTTATTTGCATGGTTGTGTTTATAGATTAGTATTAAGTGAACAAAAAAAGGATAGACAGATCTTAAAAACCACCACTTATAACATTTAGTAAATTGTATTGTATAATTGATTCATTTGTGTGTGCAATTTATTATGTTATGTTTTTTTTCTTCTCCCGCTCTGATGCATAATTTATAATACTATTAGGAAAAGCAAACCATAAATGGCAAAGAAAAACATATTAGACATTATATATCCCTTTTATATTAATAACCTACATTTCACCCACACTTTGGTGGAATGTGGGCGTAATAATGACAAAATTATTAAAAATTCTGTCGATTAAAACCGGGTAGCTGGTTTGCATTTAAAGACAGTCAGAGACACAAGTCTTTCTGTGTGTGTGGAAAAGAAAAAACTGCAAAGTGAACACAACGACAATTATTACGAAATCTGCATTAAAAGGCAAATAAAATAACGACATACAGAATACAATAGACAAAAGCTTTGTTGTAGTTGCACTGAATTTATATATACTCAGGGTATAAAAGAAGTAACATACGCACCATTTACGTCCGAAGTGGTTTCTATTTCTTTGTAGGGGTTCTTTCGAGAGTGAATAAAAAAAACGAAAAAAAAAGAGCTTTTCGAGCGCGCGCTGCTTGTATTTTTCTTAATGAAATTCGCTTTATTGATATAACAGTTTTTATCTTGTTTATATTATTATTTTTATTGTTAGATGTTGTCGTTAGCAATGTAATTTCGGCCCACAAGACATTTACGAAATCTTATTGGACAGGTAAAAGTGTACGGTGTAGGAGGGCCCCCTTGAAAACACATCTGCGTTGGAGTTTTTTTACCTTATTTTTTTAGGTCATTGCCCTACTCTCCCCTGTAACATTATTTTCTAATTTTTTTTTCCAAAAATTACGTATGCTTTACATGATCATAGTGATTCATTGATTTGAGAAAATTGCAAGCAGCCAGATTCGTTTCACTTATTGAACTTATGTCTTAAACAAATTGTTGTGTAAATACCCATATATAATTTTTTTTAAATATAATTTTATCATAATGGAATTAATAAGAATTGTACAAAGTCTTTTTAAACATTTTAATTATTGTAATTTTATTAATTATCTCTGTATAAACTGCAGCATTCCAACACAAATGTAATAAGTTATAAACGTAGAATGGGTCTGTTTTTAAGGGTTGCACACGAAAAAATTAATTTCTCTATTTTGTTGCTATTTTGAACAAAAGAAAAAGCCTCTTTTGTGTGTAAAGTACTTACGTTTTAGTTATTATTATAATTTTCACAAATACGTACCTAAAAAATAATTTATAACTATTTTTTAGTATATTAATTGTTTATGGTGTGTGATAAAACTATAAGCACAATTTATTCTTCGTATCATCTAGTCCAATACTTAGTGTAAGTAGTTTTGTTCAAAGTGGCATAAAATACCAAGTTTAATATTTATGTAAAACTAAACAAATAAATTGTGCGCCTTAAAACACTGATTGTATGTAATAATTAGTACTTTTTATTATTATTTTGAAAGCATGTTTTTAGATCGATATTTATGGTTGTTATTTATTTTAGTTTTTTTTATATTGTTAATTTGCAATAAGTTTTGGCTTGTGTATACTCTGGCCAATAATCATATAACAAAAGCTGTAATTTTACATTGACTTTTTCTCCATTGGTTCAATATATTAATTAAAAGACAAGAATAAACAAAAAAACTGAGCTGAAACGCGAACATGAAGTGATGTAAAGTTGCAACTTTTCGTCGAATTGCTTTATGTATGACTGTTTTAAATTTGTCCATATATATATTTAATTTTTATTGTTTATATTTTTTTTTATTTTGTTTGAAAAACAAAAAGGCTAGAATTTTTTTTGGAATTTTTGTTTGGTTTTGTACTGACTGTGTGAAAAGCCAGTGTGAGACGAATTTTTCTCTTATTATTTTAGTTTCTTGTTCCGTAAATGTGATAATAAACATGTTTTTAATTGTAAATTTCTTTATATATCATGATAATAACATTAACTATGCCTCAGTTAAATAATTATCACAATAATATCGATTCAAATAAGAACGGTTTTTATTTGTCGGATACAAAGTGAAAATGTCACTAGTTTCTCATAGACATATAACATTTTCTAATACATTTTTGGTTCGAAAAGAAATTTTCTAAACGTATAGATAGACAGTACCGTCGCACCGGCGCCTAATTAAAGACAATAAAAGAAAAACACTCGGAATCGATTGGAAATTTTTTATTATTTTTTACTTAAAGCACTTACAACATAATAATACACTACAAGTCAACTAATTACATTAAAAATTAAAGCTATGACTCAGCTTTTAAGTTGTATTTTATTGTATAAGTACACAATCGCTATATTATACACTATCTATAAGAAGAGAGAAAAGAATTACAGATTGAAACATTTAATTATTCCAAAATACCTAATCAAACTTTGTAATTAGGGTGTATAAACTAGTATACGGCATATCTAACTTGTCAATCAAACATCAATAGGCCCCTATATCTTCTATCTTTTTAGTGAATTGGATGTACATAAATAAAATTATAATCACAAATTTATTTAAGCAGTGGCCGCATTCGTTTGAGATATGAATTTATATCTTTTTTTTTTGCTCTAGATGCGATTAAATTTATTACAAGGAAAAACAACTCTTATCAAAAATTATTATCTAAATTCTTACTTAAAATGTAGACAATTTTTCAAACTATCTTCTAAGAAATGGCACTGTGGAATCTATCAAGGAGCAAAAAAACACACAACTTACAAAACTAAAAATTCGATTACATTATCTAAACGTAAAAACTCGCGCTAAATTGACTAGGATTTAATTGTATTTTGCGACAGAAGGTGATCGATGGTCATGGACAGGTTCTTGGGCTGGTCGTCTCTCCTCCGACGGTCGAGCGGTCTTGTTTCTGCCCACATGCCTCTTAACTGCAACAGAAAACATATTATATTCGTGTATAATTAAAACAGCTACCGGAATTAAGCTTGTTACTATCATATTCTACACCTGATTATGACACTTTGAATTTCCATTTTAATTAAATTGAAATAAATTGTGTATAGAGCGCAACTTTGCCTCTCAATCACTATTATAGACGACTTCATTATTACGCACTTTTATTGTTTTATTGAATATGATACCAAACATAAATTCGAGTATATTACTAAGAATGTAAAAATATCCATACATTTTTATTTGAAATTATTGTGAATATGTTACGGTTTGAAAAGCACGTTTTGCTGAGGTATATTTTATAAGTTGACAGTGTGTGTAATTGAACCTTGATGAAAAATAATTTATTAGTTCTGTAATTTTGTAATCAATTTTATAAATACGACCCGGTGGTGATAATTTCGCTACTGCTGTGATGCGATCATTCAATGTTTTTATCACATTAATTTCTACCGATTTGCATGTGCATGTTGATGCAAGTGCGATGCCTTGGAAGCGATTTTAATGACGGACTTTTTTTATACATGTCGAAAATTGACGGGAGTTTATGGTCGCACTAATGTTGATTGATCATGTTTATTAAAGGCTGTAGATTGCTCAAGTGTTTTAAGTATTTATTATATAAAGAATTTCGGTCAATTCCAGAAGGCGCCAATCCGCGATACTTTGTTTATTTTTTCCCATTCGATAATCCATATGTAATAATGTAGAAAATTGTTTGTAATAAAATACGGGTAATTACTGTTTGAAAAATTAACGTTTTATTTGTAAGAAAAAAATTGACGTCCACGTTATTGAAAAATAAAACTTGTTATAAAACCTGAACCACTACCTACATTCATTAAGCTTTTTTAGCGCGTTTATAATGATTATTTTCTATTTCTGTTTAGTTGTGATGTGAAAAAGTGCCTAGATCCAATTGAACAATTTCAATTGCGCGTCTCGTTGAAATCCAGGACAAAAATGTATAATTTTAACATAATTGTCAATTAGTCACTTGTTATGATTATTTCTTCAGCAAAAAAATCAAACTATTTACATTCAAACATTTTAACGAGTGTTCGAAGAAAAAATTCCTTGCCGGTATTTACGAGCTTTTTCAAAATAGAAAGTTTCGCGTCCCTCTTCCTCTTCCCTAGATTAGTCGTTATATATTTTATTTTGTGAAAATCTCGCGTACTAGTCCGAAAGACAATGAAATGAGGCGTAGTATAATGATTATCATATATATCAAAATGACATACGATACCTTTGAGTCCGTCCGCTCATGATTTTCGACATCATCACTGGCGCTGACCGACTTGGCTGGTGTCCGAAGAGTGGGGACCAGCGAGCAGAAAGTAGCAGGTCGCACCTGTTCGCTTTGCACCCCCTTCTAGGGCGAATTTACTACCCCAACACCGCCAATTTACCACCACTTGTTCCCTTTTTCAACCACCTTCCTGTAGACCCTTGAAACGAACCCGATATGATGGACGGTATGGATGGCAAAGGCATTTTTGCGACCAGGTGGTGTCGATGTGTGTGTGTTGGTGGGTCGATGGTCGCTCAGACTAACATACATTCACACACATACACACAACACACAAAGTTCACCTGAAAATGAATCAATCACATATGCTAAGATTTTGATGATTTTAAGCTGAAATTTCGGCAAAATCACAAAAAGCTCAACGGAAACGCGATAAAGCTCAAAGAAGCTGCCTATTACATCCATTCAATTTTCACACAGTTTGGGTTAACTAGTATTAATACACACAAATCTATTTTTGTAAAAGCGACTTTTTATTGTTTTTCGAATAAGTTGGTGATGGCATTTCTATTTTTATGTTGATGATCACAATAGATAAACAATGAAAAGTCGCCATTTTCCATGTTAGTTTGTTAAGTAAATTAAATTTAATGAAAATTCTACTCACCAGTGATGAAAATCGTGTCGGAGTTCTTGAAGCAGCGTTAACTTGAGGATCACATAGTGCGACCGTCGTTGAAGAACTGTTCAAGCACTGTTTCCTCCATGAGTCAGAATCGTCGTGGTGGCGATTGGAACCGAATGACCGCCTCTTAGCCCATACATGGACAGCATCCCATATATGGGCCGTGTATTGTTGCAAAATACATTCGCTACTGGGCTTGGAATAAACAGTGGAAATAAACCGAATTGGAAAGAAAAAATAAAGCACACACACACACACAGAGATCCAGAGAAAAAATCAAGTTTCAAGTCGGCACGTGCTATTGTTTCTTCTGATCGGATGCTCGTAATGGGCGTTTTTCACGTGAAATGGGTGGCTAGTTGGAACAATGATCATAAGAAGTTTAAATGCAAGTGGTGCATATTTCAAAAGAATAGAAATCGTTTTTTGATGGGGATTCAATTGTGTAATAAATTCGCAAGAGGACTTTTCCTGAGAGCTTGTTGGGTGGATAATCAATCTTACACAGCACAGAGCGCGGATGGAAAAAGACGAACTGAAGACGATATTACCATTTCCTGACCACATGCATTATACTGTTTAATAAAAATCCATCTAAAATGAGAAATCGTGATAAATGCATCATCTGTATTGTCAAACGTTATACATACTATATGGGTTGTATATTATATAAAAGCGTAAGAAAACATCATAGATTATGTAAAAGACACGAAATGCGTGAAGGAATTCATTCTATTCGTCTTTATATTTAGCAAAATTTCATAATTAATATCACAGTATCATGTAGAATGTACATTGCTATTAGTCGATATAAAATTACATATGCGATTATATTTAATATAATAAATAAGTGGATTGTTCTTATTGGTGGAATAAATGCGAAAGGCACTCGACCAATTTAAAATATCGCTAAACTATCTACATACAGTACATTTATATCCTAACATATATCATATTGTAAACGGAGAGAAATAGTATTTCTTTTAACAAGTGAAAAATGCTTGTATGAACAAGAGAATGAGAGCCGCGCGAGGCAAACACACACACAACGTTTGCAATGTTGGAAAACGCCAACTGGGTTGGGAAAAAAGAGTGGCGGCGACGGTGGTTACAAACACACATGTCGAAACGATGTATTCGTACACCTACACGAAGAGAGGCCCCTAATGCTACAATACCACATACGATACGATATAATACTTGCATATAATAAGTCAATATTTTTGCGAACGTAACTCGATAACAATATAATAGCCATTGTTTGGTGTAATTGTGGTATAAAGGCACCCATTACTTATGAGTGCGGCTTCAGCACTGTCCCGATTACCATCTCTCTCTTCAACAAGTCCCCAGAGATCCCGATATCCATACCGCCGATTTTAACATCCCGAGATACCTATCTTCTATTTATTGAACATAATTGAACTCTTGTTATTATATGGGCTGGTCGTGTACCAAACAACAACAACAACAGGAACGTGCTCTGTACTCTTCTCTTGTAATAGCCGTCGTCCAAGGAGTAGTTGTTGTCTTGTCTATTCTTCCGTGGTCTGTAAGAGGGATTCAATAAGAGAAAAAGTGCCACGAAATTGACGGTTCAACGGCACGATAAAATTGCTCGGTAATTTTTTTTCTGCGATAACTAGTACAAGGTGTACACATCTCATTTACTTGTATAAAACATGAAATAATTTTCGTATGTACGAATAATTATTAATAATTCAATTACGATGCAAATGCGGTGGCCAGTAAACATGTCATGAAAAATTAGCTCAAAATATATGTCGCCGTATCGATTAATTCGCATACGATGAGAGAGAAAATGAAAAAGATGTTCACATTTGCATCTACACACACAGTGTCCACCTGCGATCTGGTTTAATAATTATTTTTAATATTCGCCTTATTCTTATTTTATAATCGGTAAAGTAATTAATTTATTTATCCGTGCACATATAACATAGAATATGTGCTCATTTCCGCACTTATGGCTGTTTTATATAAACACATCTATATAAAGAGTTACGGGTGACGTGAAGTAAATTGTTTATGAGTATTAATATTAATTAGGTGTAGGTATGTAAAGTGGATGGTTTTGAGAGAGAAATTTTTATTGCAAAAAAAATTAGCTTGAAAGTTTGCCCATTTGCGGTCATCGATTTTCGTGTAGGTGGATCTTCGAACTTATATATCAAAGGTGCCAAATTAAATTCTAATGTGAATGGAAAGTATCTGAAGAGAAGATGCGACGTTGTGCGCTAAAAAAGGACTAAATTAAACATTTAATTATAATTGCAACGGCATACACACACTTGGCTTTGTTTGTAACTTTTTTTCTTCTGTTTTCGAGTGAGTGTAATTATACGGTAGCTTGGAAATAATTTTCACAAAAATTATATAAATATTTATTGAGCGTTTTTCCATTGGGACAAGCATAATTACACTTGTATAAGCAATTAACTGAAAACCAAACCGCCTCAAAGACGATGCAGACTGCCAGCAAGTGAAGAGTGTTTTCAATGTATTTTTGGAATGCATTCTTTGAAAGAAGGGTAAAATTATAGCCATCACCGGTGTGTACACACATATAAACAATTATTATTGTGTGTAGCGGTTGTGGTGTAAATATTTCATGGATGATTGGCTCCACACACAACTCCAGGTGCATATTGGTCTTTATGAAGACATATTAAGTGGTTGTTTATTTGCACTTATTGGGTATTCGACACGTGCCAATAATTTCACGGATTACAATCACACAAACACTTGGAATCAGGTTAATAAATACATTTTTTTTCGAAATAGGGGATAGGACAAGAATGACAATTTATTTCTTTGTACATATAAAACCTTGATGGAAAAGTTTAATTTCCGTGTAATTAATAAAAATTTATTGAGGAAATGCGTTTTTTTTATTTAGCCGTGTGTGGATGTTATGATGATGAATAGTGAGAATTGCTGGTTTTGATTGAAAAGTTCAATACCTTTAATTTACTGTTTATACAGCACTAAGGAGTAGAAGACAACAATCCTTAAATCAAGTAAATGGCTTTACGATTGCTTCAATTAAAATGAACTATTCAACTTATCGAGAGGTATATAATAAATTCAAATGTCTAATAAGACGAAAGGAACGAAATCCTCATCTGAAATTGATTTTTATTATTATAATTATTTATGGAACATTTACATAACAATACGCTCCACCGTCTATATAAACCGAAAAACCATTAATATGATTTCCTATTCACATCAAACATCAATGTACGAAGAGAGATAGGAAAAAGTATGGGATACACTCATATATTTAGACCGATAACAAATTGAAATTTGATTGATTTCTCATCAAGTTCATCAATAGCGAAAAAACACTTGATAAAAATATGCCCACCAACTATTCAACATACCCTGATTTCTCTTCAAATTATTGACCACATGGAATTCTTGTATTATAACGGCATACAACACTTGGTTGAATATTTTTTCCATTTCGTACACCTCGAAATGCTTAGCATTAATTAATATTGAATTGTGGTAAAAAATGCGCAGAAATTTTACCATTCCACGATGGAATTTCGACAGCCTGACACTATTGTCCGTGTCGAAATGGGTTTTGAGAGGGATGTGTGGGTGTTTGAGCCCTTAAAGTATTCAGATGGTCGGCGGGTAGGTACACGTCGTCACCATCTGCAATGACCCGTTGGTACGGGTACGGTAGGCCAGGTCAATAGCCCCCGTGATCAAAGACCCCGGCGCCAAAACACTTGACAGCAATTCCGATCTATTTAGTGGTCTTGGAACGGACAGCACAGGTTCTCCCATATAACATGTCTTATAATGAAATGATTTTACCTACAATAAGTCCAGATGTGTGATTTAATAGTTTGGTAGTGGAGAAGAGTGGAATGGTTTTGGGCTAATCTGATCGCAAATTCCATCCAAATACATAAATCGATAAATTGTATAATGGCATAATTAATTAGGAATTAGAATAAGGCATTAATTGACGGAAAAATAAAACACAATGACACGTTGATACGTTATCATATAATAAAATTGCATGTAAGACAAGAGGAATAGAATGCGCAAACAATACGCAATGGTAAATAACAATTAATTCATGTAATTAGTAGTCTACGCTTAGTATCGAGTTTAGATTTACGCGTGTGCCGATGTCGGATTCAATACCAAATTTGACAAAGACGAGTTTTACAATTCCAATGGAAAATCGCAGACAGCGTGGCTTTAAGACTTTGCCTATTATAGTGTTATTGCGACGACAAGCGAAGCAACTGGCTTACACCAAATGGGGAGAGATCAATAGGGAGAAAAAACGCACCCAACTTACTTATATCATGGAAATTTCAATTGCAACTCTCTACTTAAAGTGGCGTGTATATGTGTGTACATACATATAGTTAGAGATTTTCTGCCGTTTTTTTTTCTCTCCACATCTCTTGCCTCTTACTTAACTATCCTACTGTTGTTTTATACTGAATTACAACAACTTACAATATGAAATTCACATTCTTCACTACTAGAAGTTAATAAATCAAGCTAAAAATAGCATATATAAATCATATTTATGGAGAAGAAGTCACATTTTCTTTGAAATATTTAATCACATTTACTTTATATGTCTTATTTTTTCATTAAATCATCTAATAATGTTTTTTTCATCGATTTTAACGTTAATTAGAAGAGATTTTATCAATTTGTGGTGCTATTAATATTGTCGGATTGTGTTTTGAAAAAGCACACCGTGTAGATGGAGAACACAAACCGTTTGCCATGTGTGTGCTCGCTTTTTTTACCCTCTTTTCATTATACTCGTTACTCGGAAGAAATATTTAAAATGTATCAATAGCATGCCGATACATCAATAACTTTTATCTGCCAATATAAAGCAATAGCCTGTGCTGCGCTTCTGCCTGCTGCTGTTTGCTGTTGTTGTTTGTTGCATCTCCACACTGGTATTCGCATCTTTTTTTGCCCCCCACAAATATCAAACAATCGAGATTTAATATGCTGTGGGAAGATCCCAATTATGATTATTGTAAACCGTCGCACATTGTCGCCGAACGTATGATGTACAGCCTGCTGTAATGGTCGTCTCTCTGTTGGCCGTAGTTTTTTTCAAACCATATACCAACTACTGAAAAATAAACCAGTTCACACGTGCAAATATGTGCGTACGGTGGTGGATGGCACAGTGGACACCAACACCACTTTTTCCACAAACGAAATGTGCGGCTAACAAAAGGACATTTCAAAATTTTCTATTTGTTTCCAACGCACAATTCACAATCAATTTATATGAAATAATAACGACAGCACGTTTTTTTTATCTCTTCTTCTGAGGTAAAGATCGAATTGGAGGCGCGCACAATGTTACATGGTGGAATGTTTTGTATATCCGTTTAAAATATCATCACAACCAGCCAATTTATAAGAGTATGAAATGTATGAAAATTGTACATAACAATATATAAGAACGGCCATAAATATTATACAAATATGATGTGTCTTATTAATGGTGCCAATCAAAATAAACGACCGCTATACAGAAAACATTTAATATAGAGCGGACCGACGCATTACTTGAGTAAATTATTGATGGATTATTTAAAAATTTAAGTACACCGCACAGCGGTAAACCGAATAGTTTTGTAAGAAGTGTTTTTTTGCTTGTTGCAGGATGAAAATATGTCTGCAATGGATTCGAGCGACAGTAGTGACGGCGAAAACCATTATCCCGATAACGATCCTCAAATGTCCACAATTTTCATACCGCCAAATACCAGTTTAATGCAAAAGTCCAATTCGCCGCCAACATCACAGCCACAGAAGACAAGTCGGTCGGTGACGGCCACGTCATCGACCGCCGCTTCCACATCGACGACCGCTTCCACTGCAACCACAACGATCGCCAACTCCTCCACCGTCACCAAACCATCGACTACCCTTGCAGCCACCACCAGTTCCCAACAAGGTCCGATACTGTCGCCGCTTGTCTATCAAACGCCACAAGGTATGATGTACGCCACACCGTCATCAAATGGCGTAATTCTTAGTTTGGCCCAAGGCGATTCCACTCATCCACCGCAATTCATTACCATACCATTATCGATGGTGACCACGGCGAATGGACAAGGTGAATTGGATTTAACGAAACGGAAGTGACTATAACGGCTCACGTGCATTCTTCCGGTAATGGACGAGTTGCACATACGTTTTTTTTTGTTCTCTTGCCGAATTTTTCAAACGGGGCAATAAATCTACTTAATATTTAGACAATAAACTACCTTATTGGCCAAATATTTGTTGATGTTGTACTTATTAGTTTCGTTTTTCTTGTGTTTAGTATAATTTGAACTTTATTTAGACTGATTATGAATTGTTTCGACTTTGTAATGTGCACGTGAACATTCACAAATTTCACAATTGTGCTCAATGGAGAATATGTAAAAATAAAATTGTTTACTCGACTTTTGATTAAGTACAAATATTTTGTGAATGTTCCAGCCATTACCATTTATTCACTCTTTTGCTTGTGTTATGTTATGCTAGTCATATTTTATATAAATGTGCATTAAGTTATTTTTGTTTAAATTTTGCACTGGTCGTTTTAGGATGGTGCTCTTTTTATTGTTCTCGTCAACAGTGTGTCCACATATGGAACTTTTCACATCACTCTCTCTCTAGCAATTTTCCATTTAAAGTTTTTTTTGTTGTTTTTGCAGCCGGACATTCCACAAACATGAACGTAACATTATATTTCTATCTTTAAATAATTAATAACTTTTTGAGTGACGACTGTTGACGGTTTTTAATAGATTTTCATTTTCGTATACGTTCTGTTTATTTGTGAAGTTTAACATTGTTGTTAAATAGAAAATGAAGAAGCATGGAATTTGATTAATTTTACTTCCAAGTTAGAATTTGTTTCATTTTATTTGTTTAACAATTATATAATTATAAATATGTGCCTTTATCCAGTAACATATCTTTTTGATATTTATTAAATTTACATAATAAAAGATGTTCCAATTGAAATCTGTTCACATTTATTACACACCCCTATTAACAATGATTGGAAAAGTGGCTTGGAAATATACACATAGCAATCAGTAAAATGAGCCAGTATATTCAACATTGCGAACGCACCTCCCACAAATTAAAATTTTAAACTAGTTTTGCTCATTAGAGTGACCATTTAAATGGTAGCAATAACTAGTTTTCCAAGATAATGTCCACCTTTCGCCTGCAACTTATCTTTAATTACATTTTATAAATTTTGCCAATATTTCTTTGGAATTTTTACGGGGCACTCGAGGTAATTAATTCTGTGCAACAGTTGTAATATAATAAAAATATTTAATTTAATATTATCGTGAAACGGAAACAGGCAATTTGATATGCAATTCATTCGTAAATTAATTGTGTCATGGTGTTTATTTGAAAAATTTTCAAGTCTTTATGCGTAATGATGATTAGTAGAACCGTGCCGATCGTTCAAACACTACCAATAATGAATTTAAAATACCATTAAGGATGCGCTTAATATTCTTCTGTAGTTGCCATTTATGAAATGAATCATAATAATATCGTTTATTATTGTATTATTTATTGCAATGAAAATTCTAATTTACTTTGTCATTTTTTTTTACTCATCATTACGGACGTGTTGGTATTAGGGACAATAAATTTGTTGAGTAATTTTTGAAAATCAAATTTCGTTGTCTGGCTCTGTGCGGAATATAAATCTATGACTTTGTTTAGTAGGTATAATTCTTAATAAGTTTTAGTACAAAGTTACGTATGAAACGTTATTTTTACCAGTAAGGTCGAATTTCCTAAAAATAACTTGAAGAGTGTGTATGTTAGATTTAAAATTGAAAGGAAATGTTCCTAACTGTGCCGGATAGTCCAATTCCAAACATATCTTAGAACACTAGAGCAGCCGTTTTACTATTTTAGTCTCACCGTAAAAATAAACAGCATGTGGAGGCTGCATTTAAGAGAGAAAATTAACGTAAAAGGATATGGAACGAGTTGCGGGAAATTTGTTGAAAACTAAAAAAATTCGAAAAGCTTGAAAGTGACGTATATTTTATTTAGTAGGAAAAACACACTGTCTCTTGTTTAATCGTATAGCATTTTTCGTTTATGGTTATATGTAAAGGTGCGAATGCCAAATTTGGAGGTAATTATTACATTTCAACCAGAAACTTTACTGACTTAATGATTTCCAATATGCTCATTAAATCGCAAAGTGATCACTTTAATAAATAAACACAATACGACCATTATTCTTTTTCTTTCGATTTGTTTTAATTATTTATTTTATTCGTCTAATTGAATTATACGTTTTTACGGTTTTTCTCTTAACTTGAACAAAAAGCAGAAGACAAGCTTATTATTAAAGCAGCTCATCACTGAAACAGGAAAAAATGGGTTAAATATATTTGTTCAAATATAGTAAAGAGAATAAATTCAATATAATATAAAACAACGTTCTCATATAATTGTTACCACCTTGAAATTCTACTAATATTTTATTGTATCAGGTATTGTGTGAATTTATGTATAAAAATAAAATTTAACGACATTAAAGAATTTTTATCGTATTGATTTAAACAGTATAAAATAACGCACTGATTGTGTGTTGTATGACTGTATGTGTGTGTATTACGCGGAAATTTGCGTGCAATAAATTAAGCGCATAATTTTCTCTCCCTTTCCATTGGTAATTTTTTTTTTCTAAGCAATTTTTGTCATCGATTTCAATGTTGCACAGGTGTTTGTTATACCGAGCTCTTTTATTGTTTACAATCGTTTCATTGAACAAATTTCTAAATCGCACACACATGCAAAAGAATAATTGTTCCTATTAAAGACAATAAATACAAGGTAAAAAGGCAGAAAGTTAATACTGAAGAGTTTTCCTCGCATACCAGGCCATAGATAATCTGTGGAAGATGGTAATTATTGTGTTTTGTAACTTGGAGGTGTCTTGTTTCACCTCGATCCACTTTGTTTTTCTTATTATACCCATATTGTACACACATTGATGGATTCCTTATTCGGGTTAGATGACAAAACAAATTGTCTCATGTGGACTTTTTATTCCGTCTCTATTTCTGGTCAGTAATAGTTAAATACCAAATCCGATTTATAAACTGAAAACTGAAAGTTGTAAATCCAATACCCAATGGATTTTCCATTCATCATTCACCAATAATACCATCGAACCATCTCGATCCATATCGATCCATAACTCTTTTGCATGTTATTTTTACGTATGCAGTTGAAAGATTATTTACCATCGCGCGTTTCTGTATACAGATAAAATAAAACAGATGAGGCAATTTTATACGAGAAATAGATATTATTACACGGTATATGCATAACATCTTACATATTTTCAGTATTTGGCAAACGGCCGAAGGTTGGTTCTCGTATTATAAATAAAAAATCCCACCGTAAACACAATCAATACCAATTACATACTTACAACAGAATATTTGTATACGAAAAAAGGACACTGTGTTGTGGGTGTCGAAAACATACCAATTCTGTAATAAGCAGCAGGAAAATCATTATATTTGCTCTGGACATTAATCAAATATACAGACAGCTTATACAGTGCTGAATTCCCTCAACAAATCATTTGTACGTATTGAAACGTTTCGAAAGCATAAGGAAAACAAATAATGTGCTCATCAGAAGAGCATTGATGCGTGCAGAGCAGTGGCGTAGGCTCCAATTCAATCAGTTTCAGTAAAACGAATCGACAATCGAAACACCAATTGCTTCTTCCATATGAGAAGATTAGTGTCCGTCATCGATTTAAATGCACCGATCGCATCTTATCCTCCCATCAAGATCCATTCTCTCCAAAGTCTTATCAGCACGAAAATCGCTTGAACGATTAACGATTTTAACGATTTTTAAGGAAGTTGTTTACCAGCTGAAAGTGTGTGGAAAACAAGAGACGACACTGCTAAAGAATACCATTTCCATATTTGTTTTGTTAAGAACAGTCTACATTGAATGACATCTTCATTTTGGCATTACTGCCAAGAGAAAGAACTGTGTCCATAGATGGTACTTTGAAATCTCCCAATAACATTGATGAATAAACAATATACTTTCTTATCTCATTTGCTATTATAACGAAAATATGGTCAATTTTCCGAATATATTACACATTTCGATCGAGATAAGAGGACAAGAGCATTGAATAATAGACGGAGACACAACGCGGCGATGGCATGACGTTGTGGTCAAGCTGAATTGTGCTCTCCGATATGGTCACTTCCGGCAGGACATTTCCTAACGTGGAACATAATCGTTTGTGACATCCTTAAAGAAGGCGCATTTTTGCACGCACATCTCATTGCATTATTAATGAAAATATGTGAATTGTTCTGAGTTTTTAAATTATTTTGGCAAAGAGTTTGGTAAGTACCATCACTCTGTTGAGGTAAATTGCCAAATGATTATCTGTGAATTAAATTAATTACGAAATGATTTAGCAGATTTATTGTGGTGTTTTAGAGATCGTTGACTTGTTCTGTAATAATATCTTGTAGGAAAATAGAGGTTTGTGGTGTTGGGTACCAAACATTTAGCATTCCAGACACATTAGACATGATTCGTGCATATAGAGGCTCATATCATCGGCCCGGTTAATTACCAGGGAGGCAGGCAGCCTATCAGAAGGACAACAGTATATCGGATATGCATACCACATTTGCAGGTCTAGAAAGTGCGAAAACTAGTAGATTGTGATATACTGCATTTGCCTCTCACATATTTGTAATAGTTAGAGGGAACCTAAAGGCATCCAATATTCATGTAAAATGTTATTTTCTTTCTAGCCGTTTGTGTGTAGAAATAACATATTTGCCACTTTGCGATATTTGCAATGTTGTGTGGTGTATGTTTGTTCTGATCTTTATAAATTGGATTTTAGGAACGTTGTTTAGAGGCTTGCCGGCTACAAAACGTTCATTTGTAGCTTTCTATTAGATGGATGGTACTGTTGGAATGTTATATATGTGGAGGCAATTACCCTTTAAGGAATCCTTATCATACATGTACATGTTTGAATTGCTTGTGCGTCTTTTTTCCCCGCAACATAACTGCATACAGCAAACTGGGAGATTTCCCTCTGTACACAGAGTGAAATGTGTGGTGCTTTATAGTATTTTGAAATATTTCTATACTATGCGCTTGTATGAAATATTTTGCGAATTCATACAAGTAGGAAGTTTTCTATTCAAGTTCGTAACTAATATTTTCACAATATGATAAATATATTGCAACTATTTTATCGTTTCTCATATTTTATATAACGTTGTGCGTTAAGAGACAAGTGTAATTTCAGATATATGGGTAGAATAGTTTGTCATCGACACAAAATCGCATATTGATTATGGTGGATATTTCACATTTTGTTGAATTTTCTCAGGAAATTAATTGAGTTATTTGTCAATGACCTGCAAACGTTTTAACGTCGCTGATTTCGTAGTTGCCTATAAATCGAGTTTAAATTTTTAAATAAATAAATTGTTGATAATAACGACAATGAAAATAACCGCGGTGTGTTTATTGTACATATGCCGGTATAAAATGTGATCGGTTTTGAACGAGTTTCAGCTTCAACCCACCCCTTAAGTACATAATTAAAAAGTTGTCTTCTTGAATTGATCACAGCTGGTTCGTTAATTATACTATGTATATGTGAAAGGTATGGCTTGCATATAAAATAAAAATATTTTTTCTCGAAATGATACACCTTATTAAAATGGTAATTTTCTAAATATAATATTGTATCGAATGTACCTACATATTTAAAGAGTGTTACATTTTAATTTAATAAAAAGAGGGCAATAAAATTGTTAATATCCTGGTGAAGTGTTCAATTCAATATTAAAATTTGTTGTACATTTTAATATCCGACTGATTGAGGGTATTTAATTACGTATTGATGTCCAATAAACTGAAATACATGTTAATGAGAAAATGAAATCGATTTTGATAGTTGCGTTACAAATTTGGTGGCGGCGCCGAGGTTAGGAAAATATTTCATTAAGTATATTTCTGCTTCATTTACCTTATTTTTATTATCAATGACATACTAATTGGATAGATATATGATGTGCCGTTACGTTTCACCAATCTTCCGGTAATTTACTTCTAATTAAGAATACCCTCATTAAATTGGTATATTTACATTTATTATAGGTAGATAAACCCTGAATTGCGCTCTTTTTGATTATTCATTTGAACTGAAAATGTCATTGGACTCGATTTACAATATACAAACAAATGGTTAAAATTTAAAACTAGCTTTATATATTCATTTGGTAGCTAGCTTGCATGCGTTTTATGAAAAATGAATAGAATACATTATTTATAGGTAATTTAAAAAAGTTAAAGGTTAATTTATTTCAAAGCTCTTTTTTCCGCCTATTTCTACAGAAATGATTATACCTTATTACCGTTTTTTCCTTTTTATCTTTTCAAAAGTAATAAAGGTCTTGATAAAGGATTAAAAGAGATGTATTATTAAATAACAAAAAAATCCATTTTTTCAGTTGGTTCAACGCAATTCAACACATACCTATACCTACCTAAATCAGACATTCATATAATAATTGAATATATCAATATATGTATAGACTTGACGCTTAATTAAACACCGGCAATAATAGTTTTACATGAATAATTGCCTTTTTCACACGATACACGATTCTTTCAAAAAGCAAACTCGTGTATGTAAACAATAAAAACGCGCAAGTCTATCAGCATATACCGTTCAACCCCACGTTTTTCAATGTTAAACAATAAGCGACCCCTTAGTTAGTACTTCAACTCGAATAAGTATAGTTTATAGCTATATAATAGAACAAATAAAAATGCATGTTCTCTAACGAAACTTCATGACTCGCTTCTAATAAAACACACAAGAGTTGGGAAACTCCACAGACGCAATCCATCTTCGAATTAAAACGCCGTTGAAAGTTTTCGTTTTTGCAAACTTTAAGTACACCAATTATCTGGTGAGTGACTTAAATTGTCGTTAAAATGGGAAAAAAATTCAAGTATCATCTTGAATTTATTCCATTTATCGCTCAATAGTGCACACTACATTGCTTTCTATCACATTTAATAAATAATTCATAATAAAATTCCTTACATTTTTTTACGGCACTAAAACTCTACTAAAAGTCCCAATACTCTCATAAACCACAACTGTGTGTGTATATAAATTCGGAATTGATCAATTAGGCAATTAATCTGCGATGTTTCTCACAATTCGAATTCATTTACGGTACCCTTTCGATTTGCTATTACGGAATATTTGTTGTGAGTGTTGGCCTCTTCAATCGATTGACATGTGCTTGATTCTTTGGACTTCCACTACCTAATACACGTTTTAATGGAATTGTGCGACAATAAAATAGGAGAAAAATCGATGGGTGAACAACCACTATCATTTTTTAATGTTATTATAATGTTTACAATTCGAATATAGCGTGATTAGGGCGTTCGAACAGACAATATTAAAATAATGTGCGGTGTGAACGCAACTAAAATACGTATTTGGTGAACACGTTGGGCTCACATAATTCATTTCGATCATAAATAAGTACATTTCGTCGTATTATGTTGGGGACTGTAATTTACTTCTTAGGATTAGATTACAATCTGAAAAAAAATATTTAAATCGCATTGTATTATTTGAATCAATTGAATAGTGTTGGTGTCGAAACACGAACATTTGTCCGTCGATAATTTATATTTTATGTAAATTTTGATCTATTTGCATAGTTATGGGCTGTAGTGCGGCGAAAAATTTAACAGTACAGCCGTTAGATGGTAACAAAGTGACGGATTTAACAAATGGCCATTCGGAGCCAAGGAAAGTGTCTATACCTCATGTGCCTCCGTTGGAAAGTGAAGATCCACAAGAGGAATTGTTGGAGCAAGGCACTGTGAACAACATACAAAAAGCAGGTACTTGAATTGGCGGAGTTTTAAGAGTTTTAAGACGTACAATTTGCATGGAACTTTCAGCGAATGGGATGGCTTTTGATATAGCGTTTGATGAAGACGGCGATGAAAGTATCATCAAGAAACATCCTCCGAAGCGGTTCCAAAAGCTGGAAGACAGCCAAACTAGTCCCACTGTTACTTTAGTAAAGTTGCAAGAAAAATTAGAAGAAGCGGAAATTAGACGGCAACAGGTAAAAAATCAGTTTAAAAAAATTGTTATTGATTAAATCTCAACCCCAAACTGTTTGCATATAGGTATAAATAATTCAAAGAGTTGGTACAGTTTTATTGGCATCACGAAAGTATTTATTTTGTTAATCGATATGTATACTTACCTATATGTAATTTGTTCACATTAGATATTACAGCAGCGTGTTCAGTCGGCAAAAATGCGTCAATCACTAAAGAACCAAAACAGCGTTTCATCCATGACAGAAGATGAAGATGAATATCATTTAAAGGTCCCTCCTGCAACGGTGGAGACGACGAATCCTTATGACGTTTCGTATTTGTAAGTTTATTGTATCCTAAATAGATTTTTTTTCAGTTGAGTGTGACAGAGAGAAACCCTTAATGTTTTCTGCCGTTTTTTATATATAAATAAATAGTGTGTTAAAAAGAGTCATAAGAAAAATATTTTTTTAATAACATACAGTGTATTTTGTTTATATTATTAAGTATATAACAATTTGTTGTAAGTATTCTAAGATCTAGATGGTAAAATTATATAAAGAAATATAAGTAAAATTTCTTAATAGAGTAGAAAAGGGAGAAAATTAGGTAAGTAGTTAATTGTACAAGAGATAGTTTTACGCTGACAATTAACACCAATCAAGTCTTATATTTTCTTTATATTATAATATTATAGTGTTTTTTATTTTCTTTACTTAGACTTTATCTATATATAATCTATATTTATGTACTTATGATGATTGCAATAATAAAATGAAAAATGTTTATGTATTTATATAATAAGAACAAACCAACTTTTGTGGATTTGGTCCCGCAAATATATAATAGGTATATACGTTTTTGATAATCAAAAAAGTTTACTATTTTATTAAAAGTTATAAGTAGAAACTTTATACATCATTATAATATATTAGAGACTGATAAATGAATAATATTATCGTACTTATTAGAGATTACTTTTTTTAGAACCTGTGACGCTTTTTGTGTACGCACAATCATTATTTGCATTTGCATCTATGTATAATTATTATAATACTTATTTAGTTTTTTTTATATAATAATTTTTTCTAATCATAATATAGGAGTTGCTAAATTTAAAAAACTATATAATCAATTCACATAGAATTATATTTGTTATTTGTTTAGAAAGGTTTTCATAAGTTAGCTAGAAGAATAGATTAAAAACTATCAATTTTCTAGCAATTATACTTATACACAAATGTGGCGAGCGTTTGTGGAGGAAACCACTTTTTTTATAATACAATTTTTATATAAAAACACCCTTTTGCTATTATGAAAATTCGTTTCATATTTTTTTTTTAATTCTTATTAAAAACCGCTTTGCTTCTCCAAAAAGGCTCGACAAATAAATTATTTTTGTTCCTTAATAGCTATAACATCCAAAAAAACATCTAATCAAAATTGTTTGTCGACAATTTCTGCATATTTCTTTGTTCAATTTTTTATTTTATTTATTATATTATGTTCAATTATCATTAATTTATACATTTTTTTCATTTATTATTAAACAGTATTTTTTTATAAATTAATTATAATACCCGTAAATTTTTCATCAGTGATTTATAATGGGAGTTTTTAATAAAATTTCTTTTTTATATTAGTATATAAAACAACATTTTATTTATTTAACATCATTTACAAACTACTATATTTATTTATTTATATATATTTATCGGGAATGGTAAATGTTACAAAAGTCTCGTTCATTGTGGTTTTAGTTCTTTTTATATACTTATACGTATATATTTATGTTTATATATACTTCTTTTATTCATTTTTATATAATAAATTGTACCTAATGTGCGTAAATAGTTACATGTTGAAAGTCCCATTGGGCTCCTAAACTCAAAACTCAAAGAACCACTAATTTCAGAAACTGAAAAACAGTACATGAATTTTTGCTGAAATTTTCGTGGCTCTTTAATACATTCACTTTTGGGATTATGTCTTATCTTTTTTCTTAACTTACACTTTTCTATTTTTCTGTTATTCACAGCGATTTATTAAATAGTAATAATTCGGTATACGTACTTAAATATTGTTTTATCACGTCAATTTTTACATTAATTACAAAGCTGATGATAATTTGTTTATGAAATCAATGATTAATATTTAATAAATCTTATGTGAATATCATTTGCAAGCAAAAATGTTGTGAATACCATAAAAAAACAATGTAATTATTCGTGAACGTTTTCATTATACTTTTCTTTTTTCTTATAAGAAAATGTGTGCGGACCATTTTTCTTTCATGTCAGATTTTATTAAACTACCACGCAACGAATTTATTAACTTGTTTTATACAAAACTAAATTGTATTCTTTTTTGCTTTTTTTGAAAAACAAATAACATTTTTATATTACAAAATGAAAGAATGGAAATATATTTCTTGAACGAAATAATTTGTTGTTGAATTAATATAATTCTGTGTTTGCATTGCATTTATTGTTTCACTTAAATTCTCGTGTTCTTGTCGATTTGCGTTCCATGGAACAGTATTTCATATAGCAAAAAGTGATAGAAATTTCACGTTTCACCAACAGACAGACACTTTAATGGTATTACATGGTTAGTAGTTTAATAACGACCATTGCTGCTGTATTGAGAATGTACATAATAAATTAAACACAGGAGCAGCTTGTACTTGAACCACAAATACATTTTCTAATAATTATAAAAATATTAATATTCATTAGTTTATAAATATAGGAACAAGTACAACCTATCATAATAATGATACTTAAATGCATTATGTGTACGCTTGTTTGTCAGTGAAACCACATGAATAATTTCTAATTACCGGTGGCTGGAGCATGAAACCATATAATATATTAAAAGATGAGGATGAAACATTCAGATGAAAGATTGTCAATATTACTTGTAGATATCGAATAAATTACGTAAAACGTTCGTAAAATGAGTTGAATGAGTGTGTTTGTGTGTCGAGGGGGTACACATAAAATTACTTCAATCCACATGTGGAAACAACCTTCAATCAATTTAATTAGTAATGATTTCATTTTCTAAATCGTTGCGATTACTTGGCACCTGGTTTTATTTCTCTTATTAATGTAATACATTGGAAAGTGAAATGAATTTATTGTTCATTTTTTGCTTCATTATTGCTTCTAAACATAATCGCTATACATTTAGGGCGCTACAAAGCTCCTCACTGAACAGATATTCCAGTAAATGAATCAATAAATAATTTCCTTCATCTTATACAGTATATTATATAAATGTTATGCAAAAAACACAACAACAACCTCTCATAGTGCGTAGGTACAACCTAAATGAGCAAGATTAAACCCTTATCTAATGTTACAAAGAAACTGAATGTATCTTAAGAGACAGAGATATGTTCATTTAACTGGAAGATCGTTTGTTTCAAGTTAGGACTTTTAATATGACACAAAATTTTTCATTTTCTTCTTGGCTTATCTAAAATCTAATGTACAGAGTTTTCGGTATTTTTTTTATAGGAAAAGTAGATCGTACTCTGGTTTGTTGGATGATTAGTGGCCCAATTCGAGCCATATTTACAATACTCTCTTATGTATGAAACTCTGTAGTAGTTAAAAGTAATGGATTTTGTGGAAGACTGCCGACAGCATGTCCAAAGATTGGTCTTACCACGAACAAATAAAACTAAATCTAACACACAGCCTCTATAATTATGTATAAATATTTTATGTACCATTTTTTTAATAATTTATTTTATCAATATTAAAATTCTACCATCAGTCCTTCACGCACGACTTTTAAATATTTTTTTGTTTAGAACACTGTTTGAGCGTTATACATTTAAATTTACAAATATAAAAACATCTAGAAAGTGTCTGCATATACATATATATATATATATTTATATAATATTTTCCTCATTATATATAATATAGTTTAGTAATGTAGTATAAATTTATATATGAACAGTTCGTTTTTTTCTTAGGGTGTAGGTATATATAAAGTTTTAGGTGAGAAATATATAAGTTTCTAGAGTGGTTTTTGTTCACGAAATGGGGGCGCTCTCTGAGTGTGAGAGATGGGTTTGTACGGGGTTTCGGTGTGTCTTGTATGTGTATTATATAGTGAAATCCATTTAGCCTCGAAATATATCGGAAATTACCCTTTCAACGGCCGAAGTGCATCCGCAAATCCATCTCTACGCCCGCATCGCGACGCCGCTAATTGTAAAAGCCCCGATTCATGGCGGCCCGATTCCTATTGTGCCATTTACACTGTAAGATTCGCAAATACGTTCGCCTAAAACTGGCGTTACACAACGCATAACACACTGGATTAATTGTTGAATTTATATAGCACAAATAATAAAAAAAGTCCCACACTTGGGGCGGTATTCGAGCACTAGACGACGTCACCGGCTTTAAAAGCACCAAAATATTGTACGGAGTCCACGTGATTATAAAAGTTAGTAAAATCGCTGATAACGTTTTCGCTGCTTTCTTGTCCGCTTTTTTCTCTTGTGTTTTTTTCTTCTTTTTGCCCTGATTCTTTGTGGCATTCGCCAGCAGTGTTTTACCCGCCAATTGTTTCGGAATGATCTTCGCATTTAGCGGTATCCGAATATCGGGCATGGCGGAGGGCCGTCGATTCAGATGGTTCGCTTGGCCTGGATTGAGCGTATACTCGCCGTCTCCATGTCCACGGCCCGTCCTCGGCACGTCCTCCGGTATCATCTTGATGGAGGGCCCCTCCGCACAGGCGGCACCCTCGCCCGACTCGCCTGGAAGCCGGATTAGGATCGTGTACACACTGTCACTGCTTACCGACCGTCCAGTAAGACGGTTAGCAGTGGGCAAACTGCGGGAGTCTCTCGGCGCCAGCCGTGTTGGGGTCATATTGGCCTGAGTGAGTGCTAATTCACGTTGTGTTGAGATTGTTGTGACGTACGGGTCCCTGGAAAAGAGCAAGTCAATCACAATATGGTGTTTGAGGGTTGGAAAGCCAGCGCAAAATCGTACCTGATTACATTGAGCGAAGTGCAACGTGACACGGAGCTCTGAAGTGGTGTGTCTAGAGAGACCGGTGTAATGCACCCTTGGCCCTGCTCACTGGGACTTTCCTCTTCAGTGTCGCTGTCTTCTCGTCCCGAATGCCACCACGCCACACACCAAGCTCGCACCCTCCATATGCCTGCCAACCATCCACCTTTCGTCTAAACATATAACACAATCATTATATATGAGACGCGTGAGGAATGTGTACGCTTCACACGCTTTGATTTATGCGAATATATTACAAGAGAACACAAAAGGACTTCAACTAAAAGCGCATTATTTCAATACATTGAAAGGAGCGCTCTGTATTCTTTACTTCAATAATATAATAAAACATCATAGTCAAGTTTGAATAGTAAAAGGATATAAGGTGGTAAAATATAGACTTCTAGTTGGCCATAAATAAGAAACTTGTGCGCAAGTGATGAGGAGGATTTTTCGAGTGAATTACCCACCCAACATTAGCACCCATCCCTGAACTCTTGACTGAATATATCTTAACACTTATAGACATATGTTGACATGGTGGTATTAAAAAAACGATTCGGTTTGTTGAGTCAGCGTGTTATCACGCGACCATAGAGAAAAGAAAATGCCGTTTTTATTCAATTTCCGATTAGATTTCAGGATTACGGAAGGAGAAAGACGATATCAGTGCAAAGGCCGGAAATTTTCCTTAACTTTCGTTCCTCTGTGTGCTGCTCGAGTACCTTAAATGCTACTCCTGTGCTGGAGATTGCTGGATGCTGTAATCAAGCGTCTCGTTCCGCCTTTTTTCTCTCCCATCTTAATAACCGTCTTTTTAATTTTATAGTTTTCTAAACAGTAAATTCCCATTTGGAAGGATAATTCACGTTAAACACGTTTCTAATTGCGCATTACATAAATATTTTCGCAATTTGCTTGACATTTGTAGGTATATGTGTGTACGTGCATTTATAATCAAGTTAAACCTAAAAGGTAAATTAAACTAATGTTTCATTTAATTATTTTAATTATCTTAAGACAATGGAAATGTTTTCATAGCGCTTTCTCGCTGCACACCAGCTTAATAGAATAAATAAAACAATACAGTTTTAGTAGGTGTATGAAGTATTTTCATTTAGAGTCGATACTACTCCAGTGACAGTTTCCGGGTTGATATATGGCTTTTCTCTCTATTGGCTCCACTCTTGTATTCTCTTGTTTATTATTCGTAATGTTTTCACTTGAAAATATTTTGCTACAAACAGTCTAAAGGTATAGATAATAACGTAACACGGCGAGCGCGTCTCTATTGCACCCACAATTGTATACACATACAAACAATATATGTCAGTTAATTAAGAGATTCGTTGTTATTTTCAACTAAATACACCTATATTTGAACGTATAGTTATGCTATCTCCTTTTAAATTTTCTACCGATGGAACAATGAAGCAAATATCAACGTGGGAATAACTGTTGATGGTATTTCACTCCTAAACTCCCTTTTTACATCTATACGAACATCACAACAGTTAATGGAGCGGAAAATTGCAAAAAATAATGCCTAATTAAGTATAGACCTAAGCTATGAAAGACATTTTTATAATCCACTCTGTGGTAGTGGTGGTGGCCTGAATTCTCATTGAAAGCCCAAACCGCCCCCGCACATCATGAAGAACTTTTCAATAAGGACAGAATTGCATCTTATTAATTTTAGTCGAACCAATTTTGCCGTATAAATTTTTTCCTTCTAGCTTTTCAACTTGATTGCATTTAGGAATTCCTTCAGTCCTTCGTATAAGTTTAAGTGAATATTATGCGGGACGAAGCTTTTCTCCCGAAAAGAAAATCAATCCAATTTAAAAGAGAAACTTGCTTCAGGATGCAATAGTGAAAGATCGAATTTTATTTTTGCAAATTAAGGCGATTTATGTGAGCATTCAGAGTAGAAAAAAGTAGAATGCCGGTGTTCTTTAATAAATGAACGGTTAAATAAAATGTTATAATTATGCCCTCCCTCAAGGGGCGAAATCGTGTACTTTGTGGGGATTTTGTGTGTGTGTTTGTGTGTAAAGTGGCAATACTAACCGGTCGTTTCCTGCGATGATGGTCAACACACACGGTACTGTGCATGTAAACAGAGTCCGTATCAGCCCCAGTCGACGATTCGGACCTCGGACGACGCCATTCCTCCAGGTCCACCGTCGAACAAGCGTTGTTTGCTTCATCACTGCACACGAATACACTGTATACACACAATTAACTCATGATTAAAGCGTGTTTTCATGATCCTATATCCAACATCGAACATCTAAGGAGACTGGAGAGTTCACTGTTATGATTTTTTTCCCGGAAAATTTCGCGTTTTCAAACAGACTGCCTTTTAAATGAAAAAATGAACAGTTAATGAATCAAGTAGAGGAAAAATGTTATTTTCCAACTACCATAAGAAAGTATTACAAATAACTAACAAAAATCTGCTGATTAATTAAGTGTGTGGGCAATTAAAGAAAATGTTGGAGAATTATATTAGGAATTAATGTTCTCAAATTACCATCACGACACGGTAGATAATAATTTTTCCTCATCTGCGGTCCATAAGTACCCGCCTTATTATCAGTACAAGTTTGAGATTACAAATTAGTCTAGGTAAATATCACATGAGCCCCTGTGTTATATCCATGATATTTTGCGGTTTATAGTGAGTTGTGCACGAATATAATTAATGCCAAAGATATAGGAGAGGAAGAGAGATGAGATGGGAAACTGTACGCCACTCATATTCCTCCAAATAAGGGAAATTGGTGTGTACGTTGCCGGGGCATGAAACTCCGAGTTTATGATTGACTTGCAACTTGAAGGCTCTCTTCCACTGGCATCAAACAAACAAGGCACTAGGCATCAAGTAATATCTATGTAAATGATTTAAATGGTGATTTTAATTCAATCGCAAATGGAAGTTTTCGCATGTTAAATAAACGCGATTGTCCTAAACCATAGAAGAAGGTTGATTTAGGGTTGAATACAGAGAGATAGAGAATGTGAGAGAGCAAGAACGGAATGATGGTATTTTTAATGGACTATTAAAATAAACAGTGTGCCTCTAATAATAATGTATATTGGATGGGAAACTTTTCGTCACTCACCTAGAATTACTTCTTTTACTGCTATCCTTTTTGCCCGCTTGTAAATTAGGCAAATCTTTCTGCCTTTTCTCAGTTTCCCTCCAGATGCGCCAATACAGGAAGCACATTACTGTAACGGGCACATAGAATGCCGCTATTGCTGTACCAAATGTGATGTAATGGTTCGTTTCGATGAATTGTATATAGCATTCGTCATTGGGCACGGTGCGCTCGCCTTCGATGTACGGCCAACTGTAGATCCATGGAGGCCAAAGCAGTAAACTTATCCCCCATGCACATCTATATCCAGCATGGAACATACCAACAGATCGCCCATTTATATCGATAAATAGCGCGCCACAAATAGAATATAAATCGGTATATGGCACCAATAAATGCGTTTAAGTTATTTAATAGACTAGAAAATTGCAAATGATTGAAGAGAGGCTTAGGATTTGGGAGGCCGCTCTCTTAAGAGCAGCCGCGTGAATACTGCGATGATGCTATATGTGTACGCGTTTGGGGAATAATCGCGGCCTCGTAAAAAAGCAATTTATATACTAGAATATTTATTTTACACCAGTGAAAAAAAACTTTTAATCAGTGAATCAGTTTTTATTGTATTCAGTTAATTGTTTCTTCATCATTTTTATTTTGAAGAGGCAACAATAGATTAGAAAAAGCGTAAAGCCGCGCACCCCAAAACTAAAAGTATCTAGTATATAAAGTATAGTCGGTATTAGTGTGTTGGGAAAAGTTGTTGGGGAATTTATTTGCACATTTATTTTAATTTCTGCTTACTGGAACGTTACACAGTTAACTAAGCAAAGTCTGACAGCCATTTTTCTTGTGGTTTTATTAAATCTAGCGTAATTTCCAGAAACAGGAACATGCCGCAAAAACAACCAAAATCCAAAACTAGCCACACACACAGCATCGGGCTTAGCACACATATATTCTTGTACAATTTGTAATATACCTACTATACTACTATGAGCTCATAAAATCAAATGAAAAGTGTGTAAAAAAGTCTTGAGAACATGTCATAGAGGAGAAGAGGAGACAGCAGTGTGGCGGAGGAACATATACACATATATATGCACACAATAAAAGAAAATTTCCTTTTCCACATCACTGTCAAGCACAAAAAATTGCCTCATAAATTCGTGTTTATAGTTTGGGTAATGCATGTCACTGTCAACTGGAACATTTTTCAAATCAATAAATAAAAGAACGAACGTAAATACATAATAAATTAGAAAGGGGGCCCACAATTGGGACTTACGCAATCATGATGGCAGCTCTGTTAGTAGTTCGTTTAGCGCGATAAGTGAGTGGTCTCGTAACAGAGAAATAACGGTCGAAACTGATGATGAGCAGATTTAGCACAGAGGCGTTACTAGCTAGATAGTCGAGTGCCAGCCAGGTGTCACAAATAAGTGGCCCCAATGGCCAATAGCCCAGGAGTGTTGATATGGTGAACAGAGGCATTGAAATCAGTCCAATTGCAAAGTCGGCAACGGCAAGTGAAAACAAGAAGTAGTTGCTAATTGTCTGGAGTTGTTTGTCGATTTTGAAGGAGATCATTACCATAATGTTACCCACTACAGTAATGACGGAGAGGATAGCCGCTGCAACAAGACCATCAATGAGTGAGAATATAAGTGTTATAAAAAAAAACGCTTCTATATTTTGCAAATTTACAAACATAAACGCAATTCGATTATTATCACGTATTATGGTGATTTTATTCAAATTGATTTACATTCATAAAACATAAAAAAGAACATAACCGAATAAAAATGGTGTAAACAACGTTTGCTCTTCTATGTGTGTTTTCTTGCCACTCTCCGCCACATTTACATACATAAATATTATAAATATAAATTTTTCCGTTTAGTTCTTTTTTATATAATATATAAGGCTCCATAAGTGTATGGCATTTATCTCCCATTGTCCCATTGCTTGCTGCGTATATTTCTATAATAGAAGAGAACGTGTTGATGTTATAAGTTGATTTGACAATCATTTGGAATGATTGGAAGTGCTCCAAAAAAAAGAGCGCTCTTCTTTCAGACTTTATATTTTTCCTATTCAGCATCATATCTTTTCTATTATTCCAGTCATCATCAGTTATATGATCATTTTAATTAAATTAATTTACTTATCACATCGTTATTATTTAACTAGGAAATTTCAAACATACAAATTAACTCTAACTCCGTCTCGACGCATCAATTTGCTTTGTACAAGCCGGGAGACCCAATTATACGTAATCCTCAAATGGATTCTATGATATTATTACAAATATATGTATCTATCCAAAATTGTTGATTGAGTCCGAAAGTAAATAGATTGTGCGGTGTAGTGAAACGGTGGATATAATTGAACGCAAAGATGGTAATCTTCAAGTGGTCATCGTTTTGGTAAGTACGTACCTATAGTGCCCAGTAAGACGACTTGAGTGATAGAATAGATAGCCTCGTGCGGAGCATGGATGACAGACGAGTTTTGCGTCGACGACGAGTTCATGTTGTCACGAGGACCTGCTGGCTGAACGCCGCATATTGCTCCGCCCTCTCTGCAAATAATAAAAAACATATTCAAAAATCTTATATATGGATTTTACGTTAACAATATTCTAGATTAATTAAAAGTGTTGGGACGAGAAAGGAAAGTGAGTGAAGCATTGGAAAAGTGGCGAATGCGCCGGGTTGGCGAGCTTCGAAGCTTTTTTAATGAAAGGAATATGAAGCTAACAATGGATGCGGATGCATTTCAGCTTTTATGAGAACACAGTTGATTTTTATATATGATACGAGCTCTTCAATTTTCATATTCAGTGTAATATAGTTAATGTCATGACACATACGGTAGAATCATTCGGAATGAGCTTTCACTATAAAATGGCTTAATAAAATCGAGGGGAATGTTTTCTATGAAATATTGGATAGTAAATTTGTCGATGGAATATTTTTCTACAAGTTTTGTATTATGCCTGATGGAAATTTGGATAAGTTCAAGCTAAATGCCATTATTTTAATAACCCCCACAGTAAATATCACATAAAACCATTAAGCTCTCTATTATAGTCATTCATTTTCACCACTTTTGAATAAAACTCAATAAACGTACCTATATTATTATTGCATATATTTGTCGAATGGAAAATCCATGAAAAAATATTATTCGCAGGTTTAGCTTTTTCAATGAAATGGAAATGTGAAAAAGTTCATTTTCAGCTTTCCGGAATGACTTGTTTTTACTTGATTAGAGGAAAAAAATAAATTACCAATTCAGGAAAAACTTCCTATTGCTTAAAGTAGCTCGAAAATAAAGTCTAATACTAAATACTGAGATCGACATTTACATAACATTAAAATGCAAATTTATTGCTCGATCTAAATAGAGAGAGAAGGACTTGATCGCATTTCTTGTACTTATAATATTTCAACCAGTTTGTTTTTCCGCAATATTCACAACACTTTTTCCCCTTCATCCTTCCTAATTAAATTCCATTTCTCTAGTCCCCATCATACACTCTAATCCCTTAAATATTATTACATATTAGGTATGTATTTGTGTGTACAAATTGCGAACTGAATATTTTAAGTGGCATCACTCCCAAACTATGCGCTCACATTTGTACATGTTTATACATATATGTACATGTGTTATAGTTGTTTTTGTGTTTAATGGCTTTAATCTAATTTCATTTGAGTTTAAATTAAATTGCTTATACAATATAATGTGGAACAAACTGGGAGTCAATAAAAAACTGACATCATCAAATGAAATTTAATAAACTCCTAATCATTTTCACAAATAACACACAGCACTTGTCCCACTGATGCTCTCTTGCTCTGTTGGTGTGTTTGAAATTAATTTATAAGCTTAGCATGTTTTTAAAAGTATTAAAAATATAACCCTTTATATGTAGTTTTAAATCTACTTTTTAACGTTGCTATAATTAGCTCGACTCTTTTTTCCATCCCTTGGAAAACCACTGTTGTGTGTGTAGGTATGTGTTAGTGTGTGCTTGAACCCAAACGATTTTAAATTCGCATTAAAACTTTTACGGCCACATTTTGAATTAGGAAAAAATAAATAAATGCCACTCTCTTTCGCAAAATATATTCTCGAACGGTTCCTGGGTGTAATAAAACTAATAGAAAAGTGTAAAAGGAAATGGTTGTACGGTTTCTCTGTAACAGACACCCAAGATATATGTCATATATATCTTGTACAACAAGACATTTTAGATTACGTAGAAAATAGGTCACATGATGGCTTATTATTTAATAAATACTATAAAAATGTCTTATAAGCATTAAATAAAAAGAATAGTGTTTTTGTGTAATGGAGTGGAGGAATGAGCTTTCGAGCTAAGAGAGAGTTGAGAGCAGTAGAAAGTGTGGGCGAGAGAGAGCTTTGAGCTGATGCATTTTCTTAACATGTTCAACAACACAAGAGCAAAACTAATGTGGAAAACGAGCCAACGTGAACACAAACAAATAATTGAATTATTTTTATCATTATTTCGTTTTATATGAAACGCTACCATAAATACTTACATAAAATACTCGCCCAGTAATTATATCTCGAGAAATTTTTTGCGCTTTCAAGCTCATTGCACCGCATCTCGACTGTTAAATGTGATGTTTATATTTAAATGTGCACATGCTTATTTGCATTTAATTCAATTCCACAAATAGGACGCGTATAGAAACGAATAATTTAGTTAAAGCTTGCACTTTCCATATACATACATATATGTATATCATACTTCTATACGAATGTTTGTTTATTTACGCCGAAAATTTCTGTGAAAAGGCACAAAAGGAACGAAATGAAAGCTCATCACATATCCGTCCCACCAGCCAAAGAATTCCTACAGACAAAGCTTGAAATTACATTTTTTTTTTCTGTAAATTGCACAAAACCAACAGTATAAAATGGCTGTAAATGTGTCTCATGTAGTAATTTCCAACCCGTATTAGAGTGTTGGAATGAAAAGTCTTTTTGAATAGAACAAAGTTCGTCCGCATAGCCGTAAGGCAACAGTCACATACCACCAGCCAGCCAGCTGGCCAAAGCTTTTACTCAAGTGGAGTTTTCCCTTAACATACACCCTCTTCACGAGGTATTTCCAGTATGTGTATGTGTGGGTATAAAAATGTCTATATGAAGGATGGAAACAAATCATCACAAGATAAATACCGTTTATACGACTATTAGAAGTGAGAAATTTTCTATATCCTCTATACATATATACGAAAACTTGTTATTTCTTTTATCTAGTATTGTTGTGCGAACGCCTACAAGATTTTCCAACAACTTGTTGCCGAAATATTGTCTATTGTCAACTTTAATCATTTTTCCACTTTCCGAATGAAAATGCAAATACGAACGCTCCCGGCTATCAGATGTCTTTCATTTCATTAAAATGCACTTGGAGCTATGTAAAGCTCATTACATTAATATAAATGGTCACACACAGTAGTCGATTTGCAAATGATACTTGTGGACGCGCACAATTATCGATAAAGCACTCAAATCCACAACCACCCTTTGCCTCGCATTTTAATGAAAATAAAAATATAAAGCAATATTTTGTAATAAATTTGCAGTTTTACGATCCACCCCCGCACATATACTCGAGAACAAAACACAGAAAACAACAAAAAGCAACAAACATAAAAGTGTTCTCTCCGTTTTATGATTATTTTCTCTCCCAACATCAGAAATCTATATTTTTTAATAATAAATATGAAAGAGGTGTTCCCCGAAGTGTCCTTGTAAGTATCTAATAGGGTGTGTATCCTATTAAGTGGTAAAAAATATGCGTCGTATATTACAAAATTTTCTCAATGTGTCCATCCATGTGGAGTGATTGCTAAACGTGGTATATGGTGATGGTATCAGGAGGAGTAGCAACAGCTCTCCCCTTGGATCATTTCAATTTGGACGTCAATGTTAACATGAACATTGCCGCTTTCAGAATGTGTGCCTAGTTATTGGCTTTTGGAATTATTGAAGCTGCGTACCGTCGATACGCATGCATATATGCCTTCACTGTGACCTAAACACTGTAATTTAATTGAAAATTATTTGTAAATAGAGTAAATAAGCGGGTGGAGAATAAATTTTGTGACAAGTTTAATTTCCGCTCGATGTGCGACGGATCGATAAGTTGGCAAAAGTTTTCAAGCCAATTCATCAACTTGTGTGCATGCACATTTATATAAACGGCATCAAGATGGTAATGTAAGTGAAAACAATCAGATGAAAAGGACGATAATAAAGTTGTAATAAGAAACAAGATGCATAATGTGGTTGGTGAGAGGAGAGCAAATAACATTGCATAAACAGTAAAAACCGTATAATAATATTAGACAAGTCACGTCATTTCACTCTTTTATTGTTCCATCGACCGTCAACTTTTCTACTGTCTCTATTTTTCACTAGCACAAGACATGGGGTACAGGGTACAGGAGCACAACACCCAGCATTCCCGTCTTGCTTGTTCAGTTTCCTAGGCATGAATACGCTTCCTTTTATCAACTTTATGATAAATATAAAAATATGTTGCCGTCTACAACATGTACGTGCTTAGTTTTCTATGTCGCTGACAATAAATTCAACATCTTTTTGACGAAATACAAGAGAAAATTTTATTTCAATTTAATTCGATAGTTTTCCATCCCCACAGCACACACAATAAAGACGAGCAAATGTAATTTAAAGAAAAGTTCAACTGTCTTCAGGACGGATACACGTTCAGATGGACTTTGTGTCGAAAGTTGGTGCATGAATGATTTAATTACTATCTCCTGATATAATGTATAAGAAGAAACACACATACACACAGAGAAATCTAAACGTTTTTGCTTCTCTTTCTCTCTCGAGTGCAGAAAAGTTTTATGTGTGTGTATGCGAAAGTGTTTGCAAGTTTTCTCACTCTCTGGATGAGATGCATTTACCTTGAAGCACCACATCATCAACTCTGTCGTAACCTTTGAATTTGTAGTCAAGTTAAAAGGAAAATTGCAGACGTAATTTCATGGCAACTTTAACCACAGCTAGACACACACTTTGATCTCTTTAGATTACAAAACGGAATCTGCTTTCCCCTTTTCAGTGTTAATGTGGAAAAAATCATTTCTCTTTTCGCATTATTTACTCATCGCGTTCACAAAAAATTTTGATGCAGTGTGATTGATTTCATTTGGCAGTTAATTGGAAGTTTCGCTTTATGAAACAATTATGGGGATACAATATAGCGTTTTTTCGGCTGTTCCACTCTAAACTCATCATAAATTCACATTGTGGTCCCTGGAATATGCACCTCGACTCCGACGCCAAAGCAAACAATTTTAATGGGACCAGTGTGCAAGTGACATGTTGAAAGTTATTGTGTTGTCTAATTTCATATCACAAACATAATATTAATAATAATCATATAAACACAAGAAGAGTTTTCTCTGTGTGTAAAGAAAAGTTCATTAATGTTTCAAAGACCCTGAATTTTCCTCTATAAACGCGAACGTATTGTCGACAGTTGAAATTTTCCAAAGTCGACAACAAAACGATAATAATGGGTACATTTCTTATGGAGAAAGGCAGGAATGGTAGTTGGTGGCGTGCTTTTGGGGCCGTTTAATATCATTATGCTATAAAGGTGTAGTAGTAACATTAAATTTCGGTTTTAGGGGTTGCTGTAGCAAGAGAGAGGAGAGTGCAATGGGAAAACTGAAAGCAACTCGTCTGTTATGAAACAACTATATACAAGATTCACATCGTATTGAATTGCTTGGGTGTCTTGTATAAATCTATTAAACACGTATTAACCAGTCCATTAGAGGGCCCCCATTTCCAACTTCCTACAAACACTTCCACACACCTGGCTATCATTATCATTATCTCTGTTCCAGTATTAGAACTAATTGCAAATAGACACTTTGATTTCCACAGAGTGATTTATTTGCATGTGTAACAGTCAAACGGTTTTTGACTGATAATCACCCGCTTCTCGAAACTTAATAAAAAATCAGACTTTAAGACAGATATCAAAATATTTACTCGACCGAATCGTTTCCAAAACATATTACATACAAGTGGTATACACACTCATACACCATATTGGGGAAAATGATAAAATTTAATTAAAATATCAACGAGAGACGATTTCACTTGAGGCGCAAAACTTTTCTCATTTCAATTCGAATTCCTGTTGAATGGACCACACGCTCTCTGATGCGCTATTATTGTAAAAATGTTTTTTAAAAAAATCGATCCCCTTTCCACCTATTATATATTGTACTTTATAGTCATAAATGCGAACGGGAGACATGGCAGACAAACAACATAATTCTCTTGTAATTTATCGCCCCACCAGTGTATATAAAACGAGGAGATGTTCTGCCGTTTTTTTTCTCTGCACTTTTGTTTGCCTAACAATTTAGTGGAGTTGCATTTCGACATTACAGACAAAAATCCCTCCACACACATACACACACATCTTCGCCCCGATTGTTCGCCTTCTGCTGCTTTACGCCGAGGAACGAGAAGAGTTTAGGAGAGTTGCGCAGAGTTCATATGGGTCAGAGCTTTTAGAGTGCACCAAGCTTGATGATGGAGAAGGATTGATCATGATATGTGATATATTTTACTACTATTAGGTGGTATTTGATAGCCTGTTTATATCGCCCCTTTCTCCGATTATGTCGCGAAAGTCTTCTGAAAAGCGCACTTCACCAAACCGTCCAACCCCATACCAGCCACAGGACCATAATAACACTGTAATTTGAAATTAATCTTCACGTATTACAGTTTTGTGGCGGCCTAATTTGGGAATTCATTTTAAAATCATTAAGAGTTTTCCAAACTGATGTTCATTAAACGACCGTAAAAATAGCGCAAAATTCTCTACCCAATACACGAGAGTTGATTTTATTGCCAAGTAAAATGTCACGTATTATTTGTACGACAATTAATGGTACAACAAATGTTCCCCATTCTCAAATGACCCGAATGGAAAAATGTGCACGGTGGATATAAGCGTGAGAGAGAGTTGGTGATGCATTTGCGGTTTGTTTTTGTTTACAAAACGATAAGTTGCGTTATCTGCGACCTCACCACATAAAAGTGTGTTCTTGATAAAGCCAGAAGCAAGCATGAAGGAAGCAACGAATTCTCTAACGATTAGTGGATGGACATAAAAAGCGACCGTAAAGATAACGTAAACAATTTTCGGTGTGTATGTGGAGTGGGTGCGTTGGGAATCAATGGTAGCTGAATGAAGTACAGGTGGATTGTGTGTCGGATCACAATTAGGACCGCTTTTCGTGTGCTGGAGCCGGGGAGAGCGAGATGCAGTAAGCATGCAATTGAAGCGAACACCTTGCGAAGAGGAAGTGATGTGTGAGTCTGTGTGTTAAAAGAGGGTGGAATTGTGAATGTGGAAGTGGAACTGTTTGGCCAGTGGACATGAAACTCACCTTAACGTTCACATTTTTCTTTGCCATCATCATCATCATCATGTCTCATCGTCAACAGGCACATCACAGCACACAGACTCCTGGGGCTTCTGCAAGGTGCAGCTGGCTCCATAGGCGTGGACTGTCCGGGTTGGCGCCTACGGAGCAGTCAGTCCACCCCCACCAAAACACACCCCAGGACGCGCATGGCGCTCATTGATTTTACGCGAGCCACGAGCCCTGCTCCACCAGCATCCACACAGGATCATGGGCATGTTATTTTCATATTAGATGTCGTGTTATGGGAATTCGGTTATTTTGATGTCTTCTCGCGCGACACTCACTCGCCCGCCCTTCTATACCACATTCTTTGTACCTTATAATTCTTTGCACTTTTCTGCCTAATTGTATCCGTTCTTCTTCTTTTCTCTGTTTCTCTTCTGTTGCAGTCACTAAACTGAACGGCCCACTTTGTCCCCGTTTACGGGGGTAGTTAGGACGCGATAAAACAAGCACCACTTGTCCACCGCTTTTTTAGGAGTCTCGGGTACACTACTCCCTTTTGTAAAAAAAGTGTTTTATGTAGTACTTGACTTCTGAAAACCATTACTTTTCTCATCAGATAAACGCCATTCCAACAGGAGGCACTGTGTGTGTCAGAATTTCAGAAAAGAGCAAAAATTTAATTCTATTTCGCATCCCCCGCTCTCACATTCCCATACAACTTGTGTTTATTTTATAGATGCGTTATTGATTATTGATAGCGGTTTTTTTTTCGACCGCCACAGCCACTAATGCTATTGTAACAAAGTTTCTTAAAAGCTTTAACAAAACACTAATAAGGAGCGGAGGCACGCAAAGTATGCACCAAGTTTTTGGAGTCGAATTATTCGCAACTATCGATTCCTCGTTAAATTATAGAAACATGTCAAATATCTTGAGAGCGCTTATGTTGATGCTGTATAGAAGGATCGGGTTTATTGATAATCTAATAATACACCTAATTAGATTAGATTTTATTTATCAGAGACCCAAGATCGTTTCTCCATTCTCTCTTTCTGTGTGTGTGGTAAAGTTTCCATTCATATTTCATGTAAAAATAGCGCTCCCTTTTTATATTCTTTTTGCTCCCTTTTTGCTATACACACAGTCGTGTGCACACATGTCTGCGGTTCCGAGGGAATGTCGGGGACTTTGACGAATCCAAACGTTAATCTAACGCTACTTAAAGCGAACTTAAAATAATAAGGGACCAGTAATCAATGTTCAAGTCCGTTTTTCTGGCGCGCAATATATGTTAAGGGTGGAAAAATGGGCGCGGAATTATAATGAAAATACAAGAAAAGTGTGTAAATTATGGAATGGGATTCAACGAGAGACGGGCTGAAATAATGCGTTTTATTGTTAGGTGTGGAGGCATAAAAGAACTGTACACCACGCAAGAAGTAGGTGTGCAAATTTTCTTTTTCCTGTTTTGTGTACAGCAGCCAAGTGTTCGGTAATGTCACTTAATTTAAGGAAAATTGCATTCGCAAATTCAACCATCATAATTTATTTTGCATAATAATCAAGCAATTTACACCAAGCACATATTCTACAAATTTATTTAATCGGATTTTCCTTAGCAGACTACAATGGGGATATTTATAGGACTGTGCGATGAAAAATTATTATTTACACGTGAAGGATTCTTTATGAACGGGAAACTTGGTCATGCCAACTTTATTCAGAGAGACTTCTCTCTGCTCTCGTTCGCCTCTGAAACTGTACAGACTGGAGAAAAGTGGATATAAAAGCGAACGTTCTCGTCTGATTTTCCCTGCATGTGTTTAGATGGGTTAGGATATAATCGGGGAAATGGTGTTTTCTGAGAGGTTTCCTGCATACTGCAAGTCACTTTATGCTAAAGCGCAGGAAAAGATAGTAGAGATTTGGTGAATGTCTCAGTATTATAAAGCTCCTTTATGTGTGTTAGTTGGGAGACGATTGAAAAATTACAACTTCTCTCCTGGCACACGAAACTTCATAAACAAAATCATTTTCAATGTAATATGCTTGGGGTTTCTTGTTTCTTATATGAAAGTTCCAAGTTTGTTCCACTTAATTCCCTACAATAACAATAACAACTACGTAACTATATATAAAGTCTATAAATTCATTTTAATATTGTTTCGTGATACATTCTAGCAGATGTATATGTTCTAGTATGTAGTTTTGAAATCCAATAATAGCAACTGTAGCATTGTTAACGAACGGCATACTGTTATATAAAGACCAAAACTGAATGTTATCTAGACCCTTTGTATTTTATAACATAAATTTCATTTAGTTGGAAGTCAATCATTCATAGAAACACAGTTTGTATAGCCGTTGATAGGTATAGGACACATCACGCGTATTGTCTCCTTCATATTTATTATTAAATTATTTATAAATCTGTATTGTATAGAGAAGTGTGCAATGCACTGGAAACTAGTTCTAGATATGTGCAATATTGATTGCGCTACTTTACCGAAGAAATAGATATACCTTTACATTATTTCTCACTTTGACCGTTCCAGTTTGTTGCTTCCACATTCCAAGGATTCTGAAAGGATAAAAATTTATAATTAAAAGTTTTTCGATCACCACCTGTATAAATTTGAATTTGAACATGGTGTGCCCTCTTTTATGTAAACGTGTAAGCATTTAGTTCATTCTTCCACCAGGTTCTAGAAATTTCCCAAAAGGTATTTTGGAGATGAAATAATTTCCTTTCAGTAGTATTTCATTCGATTCGAATATTCCAGACGACAGAAGTGTTAATAGACCCTTGCTTCAGTGATTAATTAATTATATTTTGGTGTACATTGTACAAGAATTTCCATAGAAATTCTGCTGGGACAACTGGTGCTGTGCATCTGAATTGGACCATTTAAAAGGTATTTTTACGATTTTGTGAATAAATCACAACGTAATTCAAAGGTCCCTCCATAAAGGACACCCTTCTAAAACAAGTGCGATCAATTTCAGGTGTTTTCAGTATTTATTTAGAAATTTATTAAATCTAACCTCAAAAATGGCTAAATGGGGTGAAGGTGATCCACGATGGATTGTAGAAGAACGACCGGACGCAACAAACGTAAATAATTGGCATTGGACGGAGAAAAACGCAAGTCCCTGGTCCCAAGATAGAATAAAAGAATTATTTAGCAATGTTGTAGTCAAGTCCGATTTAGCAAATATTAAAATAACAGAAGTAGAAAAGTGCGAAGGCGAAGCCTCCGCCAACAATCGTAAAGGAAAACTAATATTCTTTTACGAATGGGACATAATATTAAAGTGGACGGGCGAATTAAATTCGGGCTCGAGTAAAGAACATTCCGGTAAAATTAAAGTGCCCAATTTATCGGAAGAAAACGATGTATCAGAGTTAGATGTAAGTTAAAATCTCTTTACAATTACAACTACAAACGATTATTACTAACTGTTTTATTGTAGATACAAATTTCTGTTAAAGATGAAGACGAAGAGGGTGAAAAGCTGAAAAACATCATGTTAAAGTCCGGCAAAGAATTAGTCCGTCAACAACTAGCAAAATACATTAAAGAATTAAAAGAAGAATTCTCCAAAGGAATGATTCTTCCTAAAAAAGATGAAGTCAAAGCGGACAGTGTCAAAACTTTGACCAGTGGCTTCAATAAAAAGATCAATATGACACCAATTGTATCGGAAAAGCCAAAACTTGGCTTGAAAATCGACACAACCACCATCAAAACGGTACAAAAGTTCCAATGCACCGCTCAGGAATTCTATGACGCCTTAACACGTGTTGAATTAGTCACTGCCTTCACACGAGCTCACGTGAAAATGGAACCAATCAAGGGTGGTAAATTCCAATTGTTCGGCGGTAATATTGTCGGTAATTTCGAAGTGCTCGAGCCACCTAAGAAAATTGTTCAGCAATGGAGGTACAAACAGTGGCCCGAGGGCCATTTCTCTACAGTTACACTCAATATTGAACAAAAGGTAAACAAAGTGCAGTGCAATTAATGCGTAATTTCATTCTAAATGTGTTTTTCTGCAGAGTGATCATACGGAAGTCTCCCTGGAACAAACTGGTGTGCCCAAAGGGGAAGCGGATGTAACCAGAGATAACTGGCAACGATATTATTGGGATGCGATCAAACAGGCTTTCGGTTTTGGTGCATTTCTCCAATTCGATTAGGCTGTCTACTTTTTTTAAATCGTCTTTATATTGCGGCTCTTTAGATGTTTTACTTTTTTGAATATTAGATCGATTTCATACTTAGCAAATAAACCACTACACATTCTAAATGTATTATTTATTTTATATGAAGTTCGTTTTTTAATTTATGTGCAGGAAAAATTATTATCATCAAGTATTTGAAATAAAAATCGTCTTGAAGAAACTAGTTTTTTTTCAAAATATTTTTATTATGGATTACTTGTACAATTACTGTATAATTATAGAGAAATTAGTCAAAAAGTCACTGGGTTCTTGTCTGTCCCGCAGGTCTTATAAGAGATTCCTAATATTTAGACATAATACAACATAGTCTTCACACATACATTTATATTTAGGCCCTAAACGCTATCACTCAAGTACAATAATACGTTATAAACAGATTCGTTCCGGCATCAGATTTGTATACAATTTCATTTTAATTTAATGGTCCTTCTTTTTCGGCTTTTTCGGATTACGTGAACGAGATTTGGCCTTGCATAATGGACAAATTGGTGCATTCCGATGGATTTGTTGATGGCAGCTGAGACATGATTTCATTGGAGGCGGTTGTTGTCTGTAAAGAAGGAAACAACGTGATTGAATGTCCTTTCAAAGGCCAGATGGGGGTTAGTTGGTAGTTGTAAAAAGAAATGGGGGCACCTCAGACTAAGATCCGACCTGAATGTGGGTGTAGGTGGTCCTGGATGGGGAGAAGGACCCAAACTGGCTGGACGACCGCTTTCTGGTTTGTTGGTCACTAAACGAAGTGGATTGGGCGGTGGTAAGAAGGTTGGTGGCAACGGTGGAGCCAAAGAGCTGATGGTATTTTCTGTGGGCGCAATTGGACGAGACCATTCTGCAGTTTTATTGTAGGACTGCGATTGCGACTTGTTGGTAGTGTACAATTGTGCAAATTTCCTACAAACAAATTGAGAATTAGGACCAAGAGGCATTTTATGGGGTAGGGGGATTACTCTGGTGTAATTGTGGAGCCTTCTTCTTCGTGCAAGTCAGGTAGACGTTCTAGACCTAAACATTCCCTTCGTAATCTGTCCACTTCCCCTTTAAGAGGCAAATATTCCTCGTGCAATCGAATTGCTGCGTTCATCGACCTGGAACGGCTCTCCTCTGACTGTTTGATGACGCCTTCCATCTGTTGGAATATACGATACTATTTATAAAGTACATAAAGGTGAATGATAGGCAATTACCGCATTTATGTCGGCATGTATTTGTCGTAATTCTTCGACATGAGACATTTTCTCTTGTAACAATAAATCCATCTCTTGTTTGTATTCGGACAAGCATTTCTCCTCTTGATCTTGGGATTCCACTTCAAATATTAAACGTGCTTTAACTTTCTCCAATTGAATGGTCTTCGCTCTGCAGTATAATGATTTTCTTCTCAAATAAAGTACATTCAATTTATCAATGAATTATTGATTACCTTATCTCCTTGAGAGCTTCGAGTTTTGCAAAGACTGCGCGTTCATCTGTTGCAGTAGTCATTATAAATTATTTGTGAAATAGGAAAGTATTTCAGATGTTGTTTATTTATTTTTTTAGTTGGGGTGTTGGGGACCAAAATGAAATGTACACGAATATCTCAATATAGAGAAGCGCAAGCGCTTTTTTGTTACACTTTGCGAAGCTCAAAAAGCTCCATCTGTGGGCTTTTCGCTTGACAAGTAGCTTTTAGAGTAAAATGGAAGTAGAGTCAGATTCAGGAAGGCAATCACTGAAACAAATAGACCTAGATATTTCTTTTAATATATTAGGGTACAATAATTGTTTACTTTATGCACAAATTGGAACTATTTTTAATAATTTAATACTTTATTCTTTAATCAGAATCGAAAATACATCGAAAATTTGACAAACAGTGATTTGAAAATTTGACTTAGGGATATTTATTTTTCTTTTATTTGTGTATTTGACACATTAATACAGGGTACTGTAATTACTGTAATTTTATTTCCAGTCATTTTTTCATGTAGTTTTTCTGGTGAATTGTTTCTCGAATATTGTGAATATTTCTAAATAATACTCTAAATAGATTAATACTCTTGAAAATAAAGAAATATCCTTTTTAAAATGAATCTTATTAAATACGTTGTTGTTACTCTGTTGTTAATAGTTTCTTCTAGTCAGGGTACAACTAACAAAGGTGACAAATTACTTATAATCAATTTCCTTCAATCAATTTATATTTATTCTCTTTTATTGTATCAGATGACCCCATTATTAATGGAAGCACAATCCCTGATAATCCAGTTACGGAAGTAAACCCGCCAAGTGCGTAAATAAACCAGAAATTATGAATTCGTTGTTGAGGTTGAGTTTATCTAAAATGGCCTAAAATAATAATGTTGGAAGTTTACTTATTTTTGTAACTTTTCAAGAATATTCGGCTTAATCCTATAACTCTTCTTCCAAAAGAGAAAGCACCACTTCAGGGAAAAATAGATGAAACTAGATGGTTTCCAAGAAGTTAAACTCCATTTATGAGGGCGTACCTTTAAAAATGACACGAAACATGTACTTCTTTTCTATAGAACTCAATCTCAATATTGGATTTAGAATTTGTGTATAATATACATTTGTAAAGGATATTGAAAATAATCAATTTCAATTTTAGGCGATGGTACATCTCCTTCTCCTCCACCACCTGAACCAACATCACCAACGACAAAAGCTACAACAACGGCACCTATCACTACTACTACTAATGGAACTACAGCTCCTCCAACTTCTAAAACAACCGTAACCACTCCAACAACGCCAACAACTACAAAACCGTCTCCTACAACACCCACTACAGCACCAACCAAACCAACCACTCCAACAACTCCACCAACGAAACCAACAAATGCGACCACCGTGTCACCATCGACAGTTCGACCAAATCCCACAGCGTCTCCAACTGTAGCACCAAATCACCGGCAATTTGATGGAGCGAGTTTTATAGGAGGTATAATATTAGCATTGGGTTTAGTAGCAATTGGATTTGTTGCATTCAAATTCTATAAAGCACGCACAGAGAATAATTACCATACTTTATAAGGTTAAGATTGATGAAGATTATATCCTACTCAAATTCTATCTAATTTAGCTATATAATATTAAGCTTCTTTACTTTGTTTTGCCATCTAGACGATGTTTGTTTTCCATCTTTTTCATATGCTGAGAATTCTGATGTGTATCAGGATCACATACCATAGAATTATTTAATTAAATCTGTGCTCTTTACACATGCTGATAAATGTGTTTAATTAACTTAATAATAATGATTTACATAATTATGATATCAATTTCAATATATATATTCTCAGCACTGTGTGGAAAATTTCTATTTAGTCATCGAATTACTATACTATCTCATTATTTTTTTGTGATATGCTAGAATTATTAAATATATGTAATGTATAAGAGGATCAATGATAATTATTGCCTTTGAATATATTTTAGTTTATACTTTTGGAAAAATCCTCAAAAACAAAGAAAAAATTTCAATTTTTTAAGATGTGATAAATGCAAATCTCATTTGTTCAAATAGGATTTGATTTGATTATTTTGTAAATAGCTGATAATAGACTGTGCATTTGGAGTAAAAAAAATCAGTTAATTGACTTAAGTATTTTTATTCTGTCCGTTAAAAGTGCTCTTATTAGAGAGTAGTTTCATAATAAAAATAAAGATTCAATTAAGATTATGAGGGTGCACTAGAATAGTAAACACAATTTTTGGTAAATTTGTTTTTCAACAATATTTAGACAATAGTAAATTTAGTCAAAAGCAAAACTATTTTTTCACGTTATTTCTTTATCATAAGAATATTAATTAGGAAACCATTATGTTCTAATGATTGTATAAATATATGTATATTTTATTTGTTTAATTGCCTTTTTCATTTACACCCACTTCCTCAATCAAATACAAATTATAAAACTTTATTCAACATGAACGATCAGAACATTATTGTTTGTTCTTAATTATCCGAAAGCAGATTATTGTTCTGGCATAACACATTTAAAATGGGTGAAAGCCAAACATTTTAATTATTTGTTGAACAAAGTCTATTAAAATTTATGAACATTCAGTTAACTTAACCGGCAGTTTAAAATCCACATAATTAAGAGATAAGAATAGGGGGAGAGTGAGCAGAGAGAGTGGTTGTCAATATTTGAAAATGGTCTGGAAAATGTGGGGACAATAGGAAAAGTCACAAAGAGTCGCGCACAGGGGCTTGGTGAAAAGGAACCACGATATTTTCACCTCACACCGTTAAATTTTCTTTATTTGAAAATAAATTGGAATTATGTCGCGTCACAAAATTTATTTGCGCCCCACAGTAATCGAATTGAAGTTAATTAAACTTGGCTCTCCACCAAGCGCATCTCTCCAGTACAACTATCGCAACAAAAGAGAATTTTGTAGATATACTCTATCGTTCTATGTTGAAACTTTCATCCAGATATTGGCCACAATTTTCGCAATGAATAGAAAAATTAATGACAGCCCTTCCTGCAACAGATACCCGAGTTGTGTGGTTTTGAAAATTTACTTGTATGTTTCGAAAGGAACGAATCTATCATATTTTATCAAGCGGAAAGTCAACTTGATCGGATTTCCTGCAGAAGGACTGTTTCCGACAGAATCTAAGACAGGACATCAAATTCTTTTGTCTGCTTCAAATTGTTTTCAACTATACTGTGGGTAGTACAAGAAACGAAAAAAACTACCCCCGAATACACATTATGGATGTTTTTATTTCGTTTGTCTGACACGAACCGGACCTTTGGCCTATCAATAAATTTCCAATATAAAATGGACGGTGCTAAAAAATGCGCTTTTTCCCATTCATGTTCTTGTTCATTAAACGCGTATAGCGGTACCAATGTTGGAACCCGTTGCTGGAATTAGCTGTGATAAGAGAAAACACGCTTCTCTGGTACATTCATTAGGAGAGAATCGCGCTTGTTTTGCATTTTGTATGTAAAATGTGCGATAAATAACAGTATGTTAACTCAGACGACTCCAACAATTTTATTTTATGACTTTAATACGATCTCTCGCTGCTGCTACACTGTAAGTGAAGTGTAAAAGTAGACACGTTAGCTAACTGTGCATACTATCCTCCCATAATGATAATGATTAATTTTCCGTCAAAACTTGTTCAAGATATAAATCTTTGAAAAGTTTTCTGGTCGCGCGCACATTTCTCCCCCTGGAAATGATCTCTTTTTCGGATCTTAACATGATGCTATAAGACTTTTAGTTTGGGGAAGTGTTATCCGTTTTTACTTATTTAGGCCACACTGTAATCCAGAATGCTGTTATATAGGAGACACAACTTTTGTGTCCTTTAAAATTCTCTCCTTCACTCCATCTCGTGTGCTGTGCTGCTTTGATTAACGAGTTTCCCCAACGAAAGTCATTACGTTTTCATAAATTATACCGTACCAAGTAATTTTCACTTTATAACATTTTCACTATCTCTCAAGTATAATCCATTGCATTGTTCCTCATTTTCATTTGTTGTGTTTATATGTGGAAATAGCTCGGGAAATAGTCATTTTTCAATCAATAGACTAAAGTGCCATTTCCATCATGAATAAAACAGACGTTTAAGAAGGTCTTGTTGTTATAATTTAATTCCAAGCAATTTCCAATCCACAATAAAATTCCCTTTGTTTATATCTACCGTAATCCATGAATTTAATAACGCCATAAAAGCGCACAAGTTTGTATAATAGTGGCCGTATGTAGGTTGCCGCCACTTTTCCTAACATTTTTTTCCCTCCCAAAATTTATGTGAAAATTGTAACACATTTGGGAATATATCTATAGTTGTTACGTATACAACATAATATTCCAGTAATAAAATTTAACGACTGTTAGCGTATATATGGTATAAAATGTTACAGATAAAACCGCAAATATCAAATTAATACGCTTTTTTTCAGTTTCAGTTTATTGTAAGATTTATAGCCGCATGCGATATTTGTATCTGTTTAGAATATTTAAAAGAATAAAATGACTTAATAGTCGCCTATAGTCTACTGAAATAATAGGTATCTCTTTCTCGATATTAATGACGAAGAATGTATAGTTTCCGTTGTGAAGTGTTCTATGCCATTCGAAAGCATCCCCTAACTTCTTCCGTTTTCGTTGTGTTGTAGAGAGAGATTCGCGCAACTGTCAGCCGCAGTCTTTCCTGTGTGTTTCGTATTGCTAAATCCGTTATTCACCATCTGTTCTAACTCTCTAAGGCCATCCTCTAATTAAAACAAGTCTACTGAATGCAATTGTAACCCCTTTAACTGTGTTGGAATTGAATTGGTTGGTTTTTCTTTTATAACATTTTGCTTTCCTGCATTATTTCAAGCATGTAATTGACTGATGTTCTTTACCATTCGCTCTTTATTGTCTACATCTTGCATTCTAAAGAGCGCAATTCCATTCACCAATACGGTAATTAAAGTTAAGGTGAAATGTGCGCCGTTTAGATTTCCGAAAGAATAAGATAAAATGGGCAAAAAACGCGCACACACAAGGGGGAAATGGTTTGAATATTGTGTGAACGTTTTGGATTTTTTATAAGGAAATTCGGTATACCTCGAGACTTTGTGTCACTCTTTTAATTGCTTTAATATATGCAAACGATTTTCCTGTGATGGAAAAGATAGATGTAAACAGTGGCGTTAGTGAGCCACGAAATGAGACAAGATATTGAAGTAGCTCTCGTACGACAGATGAGAGTGGATGGAACGACGACGAGATGTGCGCTCCTTTCTCTTCTGACTTCTATTACCATCACAAGAAGGTCCCTTGTGTATTACGAAAGCATGAGATACTATCATTAGCGTTAACGTAACAAAACCCCTGTTGCAGTTTGTTTTAGTATAACCAAAGTGCCTTTGTTAGTCTATTTAATAAATAACTACGTATCTATGCAAAATTTATCTCTGTATTCTGCAACTAGTGCAAAATGTTATGGAATTAAGCTATTCACTACTACTGCTGTATGATGTGTCCTTGTTCTCATCATACCCCCGTATTATTCATCACAATTTCCTTGTCCTCTTTCTAGTATTTCTCATCATTCAATATCGAGAAAAATGCTCCAACATCCATAACATATTTATCCATACACATGCAATTTTCATCTGTCACAATCATCAGGGGAGAGTGCAGCTTCTAAAATATGAAATTCACATAGTCGTCGGTTTATCTATTATTTTCCGTCTGCATTGGTCCATTACAAAATTCATTCCAGTTCTTTGTACGACCACTGTACTACTGCGACCGAATAATTGATATCCCCAATAAAAAGCCGATACATTTCCATTACATGGAATTTTCTATTAGGAGTCGCGTATGCATATTACACGAGACATCTGTTCCCCTTTTGGCTTTTCACTCCGAAAACTGATAGTGGAATTAACCTGTTTTTGGTTGCGGTTTGCATATCAAATATGAACATTTCACCCCCTGTCCCCATAATAAAATAATATAAACATGCCCGTTTTTGGGACATTCTACTAACTGGGGTGACTTTCGTATATTAATATAAAAGGAAAAACTTTCTAATATTATCTGAGGGCCCTGGTTGGTGTTGGTTTGCGTGGTGGATGACGGGCAGCTTTTGATTTGCCGCAAATTGGATTTGGTGGCAGTGCAGCACACACAAGGGTAAAATGCGCCTTTCATGGCCCATATAGAAGCGGACCATTGCGGTCAGAATGCGTGCAGACGCTACAATACAGCAAGTAGTTTCACTTCGCTTCCCCTTCGAACTTTATTAAAATCGTTTCGCATGCAAATTTCGAAAAATATTTCACACACAAAGAGTTTTATTCGCTCTGTCCGTTTTTTAAACGGTTCCAAATCGATGTGGTATATAGAATATGTATACAATGTTCCATTGGGGCGTGTTTATTTTAAGGTGAAAAATGTAATTTCGGGGCTAATTTGACCAATTTCGGCGGGCTGATGATGTATTTTAGTCGGATATGCGTGTGTGAAGGGGAATATTGTTTGATATAGAATACAATTTCCGTGGAAAATTGAATGATAAGGCGGTATATGCATGCAATAAAGAATTTATTAAGGATGTACAACGGTGCTCCTTCATTTTGATGCATTAATTCCTTTAAGGCCTGTATAGTTTTATTACTTTGATATATTTCCTAGTGACTGGCTCCATGTTTGCGGCATTGAGTGACGGGTAGCTTCGCGTGAAATCAGACACCTGACATTTATGCTTTTGTACACAAAATGCAGTGTAACATGACTGTTAAATAAAGCTCTAATATCATATCATGTTGCTGTGCATTATTGCGATAGCATGAAATGTGTGTGTAGAAAACGAAGATTTTTCGTTAAATTATTCAGCGTACGAGAATAAGGCGACTAAAACCACTACCGCCACCCAACTAGCTGCTATCTTCTTGGTTGCGGCGGAAAAGTGTTTAAATAAAAGTCTAGCCAAAGAGAGTTTTCCAAGGAGCATCACCATGCCGTATTTAACAACTAATCGCTACGTTGGTCACGTGTCGTCGCGACAACTAACTTACCCCTGAGTTAACGTTTAAATTATGCATTCTGGCCGGCTGCCAGCAATTTTTTCGACCCTTTATACGTCTATAGTAGTTTATTTTGAAACCATTTAGTTGTAAAAAAAACCGTTAGGAATTACATTCAACAGAAATTACCAGGGATAAATTTAAAGTGTAAAAGTTTTATGAGTTTTGAGGGGGTTGTGAAAAACTTTCCATAATAATGCAGTTTATTCAATATAATTCATTAGCGGGTGTGGGTATTAAAAGTACATTTAACGGTAAATTGGACCCCTATTACATTTTAATGTGTACAAATACGATGATGTTATAGTAGCAAAGAGAAGGAAACAAAAAAAATTCGCGTGCTCTAATAAATTTTATTACACTTCTAAAAGACAGCCAATTTTCTTGTGAATCCTTTACCGAGTATTGGGTAACTTTTTAGCTTCTTTATTTAACAACTTTCTTTTAGTAAGTTTTTTCATCAAGTCGTAATATTTTTATAAATCCCTATAATAAATATTAAATTGGAGGGTTTACCTTCTAATGGATTTATTGTTGGATCCGCACACTTTTGCCCGTTGTGTAAATATTACCGCGCGTTTTTTTGTTTATGGACTCGAATAATGGGGCACTTTTAATCTTTGATTTTTTTTCTCATTTACGAAACAAATAAGAAACAACTTTCACAAGCATTCAACACGTTTTTCATTCATATATTGCTTTTATACAGTACATATAGTGTATAAAGAATTTCCATTTTCACTCCAGATTGCCTAGGGACTTTTAAAATGATGGATTTGTATTCTGTTTCGAAACGAAAAAGAGCGTAAATGCAATGCAAGCAGTTCTGAGAGAAAGGAAGTAATTTAAACTGGAACATTGATTAAAGTTTACAAGTAATTAATGTGCAATGTTTAATAAATGAACCTCTTGTATGAAAGTTTTGTACACAGTATCTTTGAAAATATTAACGTGTGTATATGCTAATATTATGCGTATGTTGAACAGAGGAAGGATTTTTGCCTCCCAATTGCTAATTGCGTAACTCGCTCTCGTGAAGATGTGCGTTCAGGAACAATCCTCCGGTGGATTCCGCCCAGCATAACATATTAGATACACGTGGCCCGAAATGAAACTCTTGTGATAAATGGCAAAGACCTGGTTCACATGGCAACCGGAGAAGACCTACACCTCCGCATCTGGATATGTGTACATATTCCACTATTGTACAACTAGATATAGCATTTAGAATGACCGTAGTGTCACCGACTACTGAATTTTTCAAATTCTTTGTGATTTTTTTATATTAAATTTTGTGTTGAACACACATTCATGTGTGGCGGCTGTTCTTGCACTTTATATAGAGTCTACGTGGTGTCTTTTATATGAGGGGATGAAACTAGTGTCAAGGGAGGAAGAGACAACTTTTATTTCTTCTCTACTCGCTCGTATTTTTTCTCTCCTAAATGTCCATGGATGTTTGGGTGTGTGTGTATAGTGTAGGCAGGACATTGTCAATTACCCTTATTGTTGTGTAGTAAACAGAATTTAATTAAATAAATTGTTTAGCCACGATTAGTTGGGACAAAAAAGCGGAGCGAATAATACTGTAAATGGACCCATTTGTGCTCTTGTTGGCCTGTTTTGTTCTTTAAAAATGAGTGGAAGCGCTTTAATTAGATACCTGTGCCAAGTCAGCTTAAATCAAAAGTTGAGTAAATAAGCAAAAATGAACGAGCCAGTTATGTTTTATATGTCAATTCTTCTTTAAGAATTCACCCCTATTCCATTTGTCTCATCATTGCTTTGTGAATACACTTTTTCCGTTCGCAATTATATTCATTACTTCCGGCTTTAGGGCCATAATGAAAATCATGTTGACTCTTTGAAGTTTTGCAATTTTATTTAACCATCATCATTTTGTGACAAATTTCTAGGACTGTATTAAAAAGGCAGAAAGGTACACTCTAAATAGGTAAATTAGTTCCACTGCTGCAATTTACTCTCTTAATTTGTTTGTTTTCCTTTTAGTCCTGTTGTGTTGTTTTCTGCGTTTTTCTCTTCAGTTTGTTATGTCGTAAATGAATAATTTATCTGGCCGTCGCTTTGATTCGATTGATCCAATTGTACAACAAGCACTATTAAATAAGTTACAACATAAATTACTAATTACACGGCATAATGAGATTTAATTCGGATCCTGTAATGGAATTCCTGGGACGAATTATACAAAAGGGAACACACATCCGCCCCCTTTTGACTGTTCAGCGTGTGTATTTTTAATTTGTAACTTGGAAAATTAAACATTTTCCAACCGAGGCTTAATATTTCCACGCGGGTGCCTCTGTGTTTTCCACTCCGAAACGGAGGGATGTTGTTGCCTCGGTTACAAGAAACAGTCAAATGATTGTTGAGGAATTGAAGCCATCGTCAGTCAACAAGCACCCTCATTTGAAGAAGTCCTTGTTCCATTCGTAATGACAGTGAATTCATTGCATTTTAACCATGTTAAAAGTTGGTAATTTATTTATTCGACTAAGTTAAATGACAATTATTGGCTGGTTTCCCTTGATTGTCACTCGAAATGAGCTTTTGAACAGAGGAACGATGAAAACAATTTGTATGATGGGGGAAGGGTGCAAGGGGAACATAAAAATGTTCCAAATATTGTAGAACTTGAAAATATAATGAAGCAAGTCTTGTGTATACAAGTTGAGTGTTATTGTCTTTGTAGATGCTTTCCAGTCACGTTGTAATACGAAAGCATGAGGAACACTCTTAAAATGGAAGAAAATTTCCAAAAATGTCTTTCTATGTTAAATTTGTCATTTATTTAAATTAGGCTGACAATGTATTTCCACCTGAGCACAGTTTCCATTGTTTTTCCGTTCAGCGGGCTTTCTTTTTTTATTAGTTGTTGTATTGCGCCTTCAGCTCCTGCAGCGCGACTCTTTCTCCCTTGGCGGAATGCATGTTTCCTGCTTCCTGACACAATAACAGTCCTGGACCAACCTCTGTGTTTTACTCCATTTGTTTCCATTCATCCCTGCATACGCAATGAAATATGTGTTTACCGTGATGCATCAGTATCAATGTTCTCTCTGGCAAACGGCAGAACGGCATTTTCTCTATAAATGTGAAATCTTCCAGTTTAAACTGAACGTATCAATGGTTTACGCGCACAACAAATGAGGCCCACATAAAATATTGATACATTCTCTCGATTCAATATCAGCAATGGGAGAAAAAGCAGTTTTTCCACTGACAGTTATGCATAACTCTTATTTTATTACTGCTTATGTATTTTCCGAGCATTTTGGGGGTGGAGGTTGTGTGTAATTTCGCTTTGTCTTCTTCTCGTGTTCCGGCAATTTGTCAAATGTTCCTTCTCGCGTTCGCTCCTTGTTGAAGTATCGATAGGAAAAAATCTCAAATTTTTATCTACGCTCGCGCTTTCGTCTCGTGATTTATAAGTAAACTGAAACCTAATTTTCTACTATGTACAATTTGAAATTCAATAAAAAGAAAATGCAGCCAATTTAAGTCCAGTATTTGCATTGTTTCGCAATTCCAAACCGTAATCTAATTAAATTAAGGCGAATCATTTTCTATTATTGCAAGTCGTCCTCTTTGTATTGCACTGGAAACATTGGAAGTGTTTCACTCTTCTTGTTGTTTTTCTTTTTCATTTCGCTGTATTGTATTCACTGTGTTTCATGAACTTCTCTATAGCCTAGATGGGATACAATTTTTCCTTTCGACTAATAGTTGAGCCCACAAAATTGGAACTAAAAAATAACATGCCAGAAAACTTATTAAATTCACTCAACGCAACGCAATCCAATTCCATTCCATAGATGTTTATCTTATATGTAATATTAATTTTCTGTTTGATTGTGTGTTGTTTGAAAAAAATTCTATTAGTTTACCCTCGAACATTGTGTGTGTGGCTTGATTATACGCATTTATTAAATTTGGAGGGTGTTATTTTTTCTGATTATCTGCAATAACCGACGTAATTTATTTCTTTAGCGGTAGCTAATCATATTTAATGTATGGCTTAAACTTCTAGCCAACAATTCTATTTACCTATCTTGCTACTTATTAAACCTGTGGTTTATTTAGAAATGCACGTATAGACGGTGAAATAGTGCAACCCTCCTGTGCTAAAAGTCTTCCACAACTACAAGTCAAAGACTTCTCCATGCCAAGAGCATTTCAATTAAACTTTCAGTTCTCCAGGCTTTAACATTTTTCAGTTTCCCTCCCTATAACACAGTATATTGCATACCCCGCACACATATGCCACCCCAATCGTAAATAATATATATTTTCTATTACATTCTTTGTTTTTCGGGCGTGTGTGTGTGAGGGGGCCGCATATATATACTTCTACTTCTAGTTGTTTTCTTGTTGTGGAATCGCTCGCAATAGATTGAATTTTTTATTAGTTGAACTGTTAGTTTATAGCCTGTTTTTGTGAGTATATCGCGCAATATTTATACCGTATCGATGGCAAGTTTTACGTCTTTTTGTTTTGCTGTGTGTTTGAAAACAATTTCCATAAGTCAAGTGACGGCCCAAAACACTTCTGCAGTCCGGACATGTTGCTCACGAAAAACCATCGAACTATGCTAGCTTCCAGTCGCATAAAACACATTCCGCGACTCTTCACCCACACCTAAACCATCTTGAGAAGTGGCCAGCCCTCCTCTGGGAGCTCTCTGGCGCCACGTGAGATATGAGCCGACACTTGGAGAACACCCCCAATGGTCGGATGTCCGGTTCCAGCGCCCCATCCCCTCGAATCGCTCTTCCTGTGGCTCACCGCACTTTGTAACGTGAAAATAACTTTATTTGTTTACGCTTTATTGACAACTGTTTGAGATACATTCAATTTTGTTGCCTTGTGGACGTGTATATCGAGTGAAATATATCCGGTTACAGCTACAGCACTTCGTCAAAAAACAATCATTACAATGTGATTGCGGAGTGGAGAGATAAAAGTTGCGTCTGGGAGTCTTGTGTATACAATATTTCTTAGTTGTTTTTCCTGTTTATTACGGGATGGGCTGGAAGCAACACCTCCTAAGCCGTTGACTGATGGTCCTGTCGCCCGTAATCGCCAGGGATTCGCTAAGGTTTTTGTAATTTTCCGAGTGGCTGTGCATCAAAACACACTACCGCTATTGTTTCACTGACCGCACGAGATTGAGGAATTTTTCTATTTGTTTTCATCCGTTATTATATCATGTTATCTCTTTGTATTCGCTTATTTTCTTTTGAGCCACAAATATAGAAAAAAAGAAAAGTCGTTTTTATAAGAGGAGCAACGATTCTTCTTTATATGATTATTAAACCAATTAACTCTCTGAATAATTTCGCATAGTATTTTGGTAACAATGACGGCTTTTAATGAGATATCGTTCGTCTTCTCTTCATTATTAAGACGGAGAGAATCGCGTTTGAGAGCGTATTGCAGGACAAGAAAGTGTTGCCTTAGGCTGTCTCTGTGTGTATGACATACAATATTAAATAGATAAAAACGGTCCCCATGTTTGTTGTATCCCTTGTATTGCAAAAACCCCCTTGTTCGTCTTATGTTATGTACATCCCTTTACGCAATATAAAAAGGAAGAGAACTTGTAAATAGTTAAACAGGTAAATATCTTGACAATTTTTGCGTTTTCATAATAAATTTTCTTAAATGTATACGACAACTGAAGGCACTTTTCTACAAGTGACTAGCTGTATTTTATTTATTAATTTTCCCTCGGATATTTGTCTTAGTTTCACTGTGTAAGGAGATGAGCGAAGAAGAGAAGCGAGAGAGAAGAGAGTGTAAAAGTGAAAGTGTGAGTGGTGGCATATTGTATAGATAATGGATTCGCTTCTCTATTCTGATGGCGTGATTAATTTTTGTTCAAGTTATTAGAGTTGATGGATTCTCTCTAAAGGATACATATTAGTTATTCATTTCCAGTTCATTATACGGTCAGAATTAATCAGTCACTTTTGGTTGTAGTCGTGCATGTTGAATGCACCAACTAATTGAAAAATTATAATGAATTGCTTTTTAAACATTTTCCAAAGCCTGACAAATCACTTTGTCTTAATAAAAGTAATTTATTTTTGTAATATGTGTTCAGAGTGGGGTATTAATTTGGTTAATTAAGTTTGCTTCATTTAATTTCATAATAAAAGTTGAATCAATACACAAGTAGATTTGAATGTGGCAAGGAGAGAGGAGAGTTAGAAGAATTCAATTACAAAAGATTTCGGAATGAGAAAGAAATAAATTGTTAGACAGAGCTATATGGAAAAAAAAGTTTAAAATTGCTTCTTAATTGGATTCATGCACATAGAATTTTATTTTGAGCTTATTCAGATCAAGGGAATTTTCATGTCCAGCACAGCCAGCGCTTTTATAATAACGTGATTTGATAGTAGCATAGGAAAGCAAATTCTGGCATATATAAGGGTTGGGGGTGGGACTCGTTTTATCCTTGCAAAGTCCCATTCGTTATACCACACAAATACAGTGTATTAGTCTCATAATATTCTATTCTTTTGGTTTTATATGAACAAGTAAAGCAACTATTCATGCAATATAAAGTGTAACCCTTTTCAGTCTTTCCGAATGGCCATGGATTTTTCATCACCTGACAACATGACATGTTCATTTTTAGGAATTATCATTTAAAAAATATCGCTTCACTCATATACGACCTTTTTGAGATTTCTATATAATATACATATAGGGTAGTACATTATACATATCTATTATATATATATGTATATACTTCCGCCCACACACATAAATCACTGCGAATGATTAAATACATTTTCTACTGGAAAAATAGATTTTTAATTTATTCGCGGTGGTGGTTTAATAAAAATGAATAAAAAAGCAGTCTGTTGAACGTTCTCAAAATAGAAGAAGGTTTAATTTAAATAAATCCATTTTCTCAGGGGAAATGTTTATTGCCGTTCATATAAGTGAGTAAAGTGGCATTTATATCATCAATTTGCGATAGTAAATTCATCCACTTACTGCTGATTCGTATCTTATTTTGGCTGTATCCTTATATTAGAAACATATAAGCTAGTTATATGCAAACGGCGACCTATAAAAATGGTAAACACATGAAATATTCATGTTCAATTAAATAAAGTAGTTTATACGGTTTGCGTAAATATACACTAAAAACTGGTACAAGTTTAGCGCCCCTTCGTATATGGTTTACATCTATTAAAAGATATCAACTTTATGGACTTCAATATAAATTATATGCTATATTGGATTATAATAATGGTAAATAGAAACTCTATCATCATTTGCATACATATTGTTATTATAATTTTGCACAAAACATCAAAAATTCACAGTTAGATGACATGAAAAAGTAGTTTCTTTTTTCGCTTCATATCTTCCATAAATTTCAAAAGTAAATGTGAATATCTTTACTACATTTTTCACTCCATTTCGTCCGTTTTTCACTCAATTTTTCATCTAGAATATTTAAGAGATAGACACATTGTTGAACGACCCCACATTTAAAAAGGAAAAAAATATTGATCAATTTGTCTGTCCTTAAAAATATTAAATTGTGGCTTTGCTGTGTGTGTGTGTGGGCTTTGTTTGCAATAAATATCAAACGAAACTATGTGTAAATTGGAGTGTTTTTCTCGGTGGACCCTCTCTATTCCGGTTATTACGCGAAATATTGGGGACAGTTATAGGGAATTTTTATTCATAAATTGAGGGGTGGTTGGAATCGAAACTTTCATCTCTTTTGCTGAAATCTTATGATCTGAAAGTTTATAGTAGTTCGTGATTTATTTGGGCGTGTTTATAGTCTGCGAATATATTTGGCGGTTTTGTGCTTGGCAAAACAGTGGCAATATACATGGCAGTAAAATGGAGAAAAGGGGAAATCATCCTTATAAAATAATATTAAATAATATATAAAGTGCTACTATAAAATGTAAAATGGCAATAACAAACGCCTACGTGTTTTTTCCTTATAGGCCCATCAAAAGGCTTCACATTTATTATTGGGAAAAAATTCAGCTTAAAGGCTCATTTTTCCACACTTGCTGAAACTGCACCTAGACTCCTATATAATAAACTTAAAAATAAATTAAATGTCATATTTGTGAGAAATTGCACATTAATTTAATTTTCTATCCTTTTATCAGCAATTTATCAGACGGAAACGCGTTCGCAACTCATATCCAAACGTGCGAAAAAGGAAATTTAAGAGAATGCATCTTTTTCTACTACTGATAAAGAATTCGATATATCTGCAAATGGGAACAGTAGTTGTGAGGGCATCCCCTTTCAAATGTCTGTAATATTTCAGATTCACTATGAAACAGGCGTGATACAATCTCATCTTGCTAACATGCGTATATACATGCATATTATATAATATGACTAGAAACATAAAACTGGTAAATGTGTGTGTGTGTCGAATAATAAAAATTTTTCCGGCAAAAAAACTTGCCTTCAAAACCGACGGGATCAAATACGAAAACAGTTCAATTATGTAACATTTGCCTGCCGCAATTTTATTAAAAAATATTTCATATTCGAATGTAAAACTAGACTTCATTCAATTTGCAATAATGTTCCGGCTTGAATGTGGAAACTGCAATTTCCATTTTGCACTTGCAATAATAATAATCTACATTTCAATCTAAAGTTATTTAAACTGCTGTCTTGTATATATATATATATACATATATTTTTGTTATACTTGGAAATATAATTTTGGAGGCGCACGAAAATGGGAAAACTCCAACCTATACAAAGAGCGCTTTTCTATCACCCAACAACTTGCTCAATAGATTATTGTTAGACATATTACAGTTCGAACAGCATTTTGCAATTCAGGCATCTGTACGATTAATGTCGACCATTTGGAATGACTAATAATAAAATATGGGCGAGTAATAAATGAAATTCTCTCATGAATAAAATCAATTGGCACAGTTGACTAAATCTCCATCGTCTTTTAATTAATTGGCCCCCGATATTAATATATATGTAAGCAGAATTTTCTTTAAGATAGAAGAACTCTCGTTCAACTATTCAAATAACTCATATAAAAAGCCCTTCGTCTCCATATTTTCGTTCATTTCAAACGATGCTGGCGGAACACTTGCGGTGGTGGCCCATCACGATAATATGTGTGCGGTGGTGGATAGTTGAAAGGGTGTGTATGTATGGGTGCGACTCGCACATTTTATACTTCGTACCAGAAGAATAAGGGAGCTAAATTCCATACTGTATGCTAGTAAAACGCCTACATTGGCACAAATGGCTCGAAATGATCAAATCTTTGCGTTTATTTGCCGTTTGATTGTTATGACCGAAAGTTCCTTGCCAGTTGCTTTTATTGCTTCGCCTGGCCTGTCTTAAACGAGACCCATTAGTAGATTAAAATGCTGTACTTTGTTGATGGTTCGGTCTTTTTTATTCCAACATACACGACGAAATTATGTTATTTGGTCTAATTATTCCATTAATTATCCAAACAAGCCCCTGTCCGACCCCTCGTATCTGGACCCTTTTTCCTTTCTCGGTAGAGTTAAAAATCTCTTATCAAAATTGTGAAACAAGATTAAATGGATATAAAGTTGAAAATAAATTGTTTCATATGACCTAATAGATATATAGAACATGATAAGATTGAACTCTAACATGAAACTTTGAACTTGTAAAAAAGAAGAGAGAAGAAAGAAGTTGTGCTGCTGCAAACTAGGTTTGGGATAAACCAATCCAGATTTAAAACGGAAAATCTTTTAACAAGAAAGAATCTCAAAGTGAAATACTTTGTAGCTGATTTTTCTAGCAATTTTATTTGATTGTGGCGAAGCGAGTATTTTATTTAAGGAAATTGTTTGGGTTGTGGCTCCCATTCACTTATGGCCGATATCCTCTCGGCGATCGTTTAATGTTAATTAATTACGGGGCTGAATCAATCACGCCAATGGAGGAAAAACAAATAAAGACAACAGTCGATCCAATATCCTGAACGCTTTTACTAATCAGTTGTTAATTAAGTCTAGGAACGACCCTAATACAACCCCTCCGCCCTAGTACAAGGTGCACCGATATATTGAAGTAACGAAATTAAGTTTGTTAAGATTGTGTTCGTTTCCATCGGTTACAAAATGTTCATCGACCTAGAAAGAAAGGAAATAACCGAGATATCTGCTGTGCCATAGAGTATGTTTAAAATTTATAAAGAGAACATGTTGTTTCTGTTAATATTGGATCGGACTTTATTAGAATATTTATGGACAAGTTGTGAGTTTGATGAAAGTTTTTACAGAAGAGTGAGAGAGAGAGCTTTCAATGGAATTTGTGCTATTGAAATTTAATTTTACTTTCACAAATATCATCATCTGACACATAAGAAAATGAAATGTCTCAAAAAAAGGTCTCAAAGAAAAATTAATTGGTTCAAGTAATTTGCATGAGAGTGTAAATTTGTTTAAAGAAGTTCTATAATAAAATCCCCAATCTTCATCCCCATACACCTACATTTTAGTAAAGGGAAAAGCTACTATACCTTTAAAATGTGTTATCTTATTACGATGACTTCGTTTTATATTCTTTAAGAAAATTGAATTAAAGTTAAAGTTGTTAAAAAGTTTTCAAAACAGCATTAAAAGCATTCATATACTATACGTTTAGAGCTTTTACACTTTTTACTTTCATCATGTCATTTTCCAAGTCACTTTTATTGCTTAGTTGAAATTCGGGCGTCTTAGAAATTTTGAATAAGTGTTTCATGTTCGATTAACATTTTATAAGGCCCTAAGCAATTATACGATAGGGTTTTGGTTTGGTCGATTTGTAGTTACGTTTAGACTTAGGAGAGTGAATGAACGTCTTGGTATCAATATTAGGTGAACTTAGTTATATTACGGACCGCAATCACATTATCAAGCTGTTGCCTGCTTAATCGGGCGGGGCTCCAAAACTTTACAGAATTAAAGTTAAGTTCATCTGACCCATTTTGCATAATTAGTCTTTCTGGCTTCTCTCAAGATTAACTCTTGTTTCGAACTGCTTAGTTATAGGTAGTGTGTTAGTGTTTAGGGGCGCCTAGAATGTGCTTAGAGCTTAAGCAATGATCATTGCCAGCTGAACTGACTAATTTAAACGTAATTTGTACGATGTCAATATTAAGTTTCTCCTAATACACTAGCGAATATAAGTGCCTTCAAGTTGGATACATAAAATATGCACCTGGATTTAAATTGAGCGCAACCATACCATTCCAAGCAGTCTTACAATATTACACTTTCGTAAATTAATTTTATTTCTAATTAAGTCGAGAAAATTACCACTTTCCACCCATGATATATATGGACCGATATGGAAGTGGGAATGTTGTGTGTGTACTGCAAAAATACAAATCACTATTATCAAGTGTCACTTTAATGCAAATAAAAAGGAATAAATCATCAACATTGGAGGCAATAAATCATCATCCCTCTAAGCTTTTACAAGTGTGTTATAAATGTGTATACATGTAAAACGTTTCAATATCTCGAATGCACGAGAATGTAAAAGACAATAAGCATGCTAAGTGAATTTTCCACTCAACATTTGTATTTCACGTCAGAAAAGTTTTCAGTGGTTTTTTTCCTAGGAAAAACAAATGAATTTTTAGCCATTTGTAGTCAGATGGAAGAATGTATTCCTGACGAGAGGAATGTTTCACTCACATTGAAAAAATAACGCCTCATCCTTAACATTTTCGGAGAACACTCACATATAGTATTACAGAGTTTTTTTCCTCCATTTCTGTTTCCTCTTTCCTTTGGGTGTAGAATGTATTTCCTAAATAGAGAAAATATTTAATATTCTGTGTGTTTATAGAAAAATGGGTAGTGAAACACTTTTTATTATATTAAACAAGCTTTGCAGATTTTCGACAGTTGCTTGGAAAATTTAAATCGAATTTATAGTTAATTATTAAATATGAAAATGAAATGTACGAGTATGTTTAATTCAGAGTTAAGTAGGTACATAGTTTTAGTTCTCTTGTTTAAAATTTCGTGGAGAAAATCCATTAACCAATAAATATATTATCTTTTTAGGAACTAGTTTATTTCATTCAATCATTTAACATATACATATCACTCTAATGTGTTGACATTAAGAAATAGTTTCAAACAAACAAGATTCTAATTGTACCAAAGGGAAAACTTTATTTAAATCCGTTGAGTCACCCTTAAAAAATCCTCCTTGCGCCTCATAATACATTATTTAATCCGTATCCCCAATTTTTCGGTATAATTTATTTGTGTATGCATTTTGGTATCGTTTTGGGGTGAATAATTTTATTGTTGCTTTGTTTATGTGTACAGACGACGAACGCTTAAAAAATGGATACACATTCCTACTGTTTTTCCTTCACGTGAATGTCGTGAATGGAATAATATTTAATATTTTTGTATTTTATTTTCTTTTATATTCGAGAGAATGGAATGCGTTTCTCGAAAACCGACTAAAGCAATTAAGCCAGTATTTTTTAAAGCTTATTTATGGGGTGGAAAAAGCGATTACACCTTCAAATAGGAAGTTAAATTTCCACAAAAAGAAATCAATGAATTTGTCCAGCTTTATTTGCCGTCCTTTTTACAATACACACCCAGATCCATAATCCAGAGGCAAGTTTCGTCTCTTCAAGTGTAAAGATACGCAAACGATACAACATTAATTTTGCACACAGAAATCCAAGAATTAGTCAATTTGTTTGTGCAATCCTTTTATCCGGGAACGGTCCCCTAGTCCAGTGTTTTATTGGGCATTATCATGCCAATCGCTGTTTTTTTTTCTGTGTATATACTGATAGTGAAATATAGCGGAAAGGCGGGCTCCAAATAAATTCCATTTTGTCAGAACTAAAATAAAATAGAAAGAGGCGCATAATAAATGTGCTTTACGGCAGAAAAAATCCTATACGTACCTAAATGGCTGCAAACCAAATGATATATTTATTATTATCGTAATACTGGCTCTCAGGAAACAGAACAATAAATTTTATTGTTTTTCGATTTTCGAAATTTGAATAAAATTCTATGCACCAGTGCCAGATGAACGCAGTGCACGATTTTATTCTATTACTATAAAATAATACAAGTGCAAGTATTTGGTTTATTTCGTCTCGCTTCGCAAGACGTATTACCATAAATCCAATATAGAAAAGACCGTATCGAGAAATTATAACTATAAAATATTTATCGATTATTGTAATACCTTCCACCTGTAACATGTCATAAAGTAAAACATAACGGAATCATTTATCGATTACTCATAAAATGTACAAAGTAAATATTGGAAACTCCAATGCGAACGCGGTTATACCATCCCATCTGACAGAACACTTAAAGAGATCCAATTTTTCTGTTGTTCAGGAATACAAAAAACTTTAATGTCCTTCCACCACTCCTATCTTATCTTCACATATTGCACGAAACTTTCTCCATAATTTTCGCAACAAAATAAATTATTCTCGTTTGTTCCATAATGTTGGTTTCCGTGCGTATCAGTCCATCCTCCTCATATTTATGTAAATCGTTATTATTTTATAAAATGTACTACTCTGGTGAGTAGATAGGAAAAATTCCGCATATAGACCCTGTATATCATAATATACTGTCTGAAAAGCATACACATTCACCATCCGAATGGGCATACGACGAGTGTGGTTCAATGTGGTACGGCGTACACGCACAATGCGTCTGTTTGTGTGCAGGAGGAAAACTCAACAGTTTCACCTGAAAGGGTCCTGGAAGAGAGAGAAACGATTATGTAGCACCATCGGTTCGAATTTCGACGCGTTTCCCTAGCAATTGCATTTATTATTTAAAAGACATGAATCTATTAAGTGCATCAGCATTCGTCGCACGCAAACCCCCTTCACAACCCCCCATACACACTTAACAGAGCGAAAGGGAATGCACACAAGAAATTTATTGAATAATAAATACGGGTCAGGTAATATATGAGCATCAGCGTAGTTTACGTTGACATATATGAATAGCGCTTTTCTACTGCCAATTCAGCGATTTACTGTCGCATTATCTACGTTTTTTAAGTACCTACTCTAAACATGGGTCACTTTTTAATCATTTTATGCAAGCTTTCACTTGTTGGGGAAATTCATAAATAAACAAATGTGGTACTTGGGGTGGAAGAAGCATAAATGTCACATTTAATTTGCGGCGTACATTTTTCACAAACATCGTAACTTATACTTCCTGATGGACAAGAACAAGTTATGCTTTATAAATTATGAGAGAGCATAGTGTTGTTGATTTTCTAGTGGTTCAATTATATATGAAGAAATACTAATAAAAGTGGAAAAGTAGTGAAAAGCGCTCGAGGGGGTGCGAAAGAGAATGCATTCAATTCACTTAAGAAAAGTCTTTATTTTTATGCATTAAAAAGATGACAACGTCGTTCAAGAGCAAACTATTTTGTACACTTATCCTGGCGGAAAGAGAAAAGACGAAGATGTTTTTAAAAACATTTCATGAATAAAAATAAAATAAAAACCGGAAAGAAAAAATCTTAAAAGTTCTTTCGCAGACAAATGCCGTCGAGGGACGCTTTATGAAAAAATATAATTTCATTTCCACACCAGTTGTGGAATTTTTCGCGGCGGCTCGGATTCATAAGGGCATATATATTTTGCATACATAATGTTTTTATTACTTGATCGTCCGCATTTCTAAACCAGCCACCATGCACACCTTACTTTTTACATTATTTATCACAGACTAATCTCCCTAGAGAATTGCTTTTCGCTATTTTCTTGCTCCACGCCCTTCCATCGTGTTTCGTCGTACTTTTCAAAACAAAATATGGAACTCATTCAATTGAAAATATGTCAGGAGGTTACCTAACATTCAACATTTCCGAAAAGGAGGGTTGTAGTTGAACATACCAAAAAGTTTCCCTAATAAATTTTCCTCATGTGGACAATTTAAAGCATTCTAATAATTCCTTATGCTAAATCCGAAATTAAATAACATTTTTATAGAGTCTGCAAACTTTAATAAAGGCATTTAATAAATGGTAACTTTAATTAGGTTTTATGGGGCGACTTATATATTTTAAAACGGGAGAAATACTGGCAAAAGTATGGTAGTTATAAAGACATAATGTAGCTGGTACACATTAACACAACATTATTGCACACTGGAGAAATAGTTTCATTTCGTATAATATTTACTTTTCAGTCGGAAAACTTAACTATCTAACTTTGAAAATATAGAGAAAGAGTGCAGTGCACAGGATCTAAGCGAATGATAAGATTTTTCCCACATGGACATGGAGCACTTTTTATAAAAAAACTCCGTACTATCGCTTTTAATGTATATGGTCTTAAAGAATGAAATTAAAGAAAGTCAACACCGTCCGCTCCACCCCAGCTATTGTTTGTTTCATTTTTAACGTAATATTTTTATTAAAAAACTTTTGCACTCCATAAAATTTCTATAGTGTGTCTGGCTAGCTTAGATACGAATTGAAACTTTCCCTATAGGGACTAAATATTTTCCTTATCCCAGCGGACACTCCTTTCTATTGCTTTTCCAATAGCGAGATACACTCGTTTTCTTACAGCTCGATTACGCTATAAATATACTGTTCCAAAATGGTGTTATTAGAGAATCCAACCCTGCTATTTAATTTTTCAACTGGATACAACTTGGATTCCAAGGAAAATGGACTATTTTCAGTGTGAATTGCAAATAAAAAGAAATGTTTAAGGTCTGGTGATATAAAGGTATGGAAAAATTAGCATGTCCCATCCCCTCGATTGCATACGTTACACCCCCTTGGCGGATTTTCCCAACCAAATTAATGCAACTTGTGGCAAGTTTACTTTTGATTAAATTATTCTGGTGGTAAGTAAGTTTTCATTCTAGCGCGTATTTAAACGTGCCTGCCCCAACGGTGAAGGGGTGATCCTCCTCGGACTAGAAAGGAAGTGTACTTTGAGGGTGGTTAAGACACTAGTCGCTAGGGCGCCACCTTGCCACTCTAATTGGAACTAATGGCGACTGGTTGTGACCGTACCAAATACATCACCTTGCCAAGACAACCTTAACAGGGAAAACTTGCTAATTTGGACTCTGGAGACCGAAACCACACCAGCCACTAACTTTCCTATAAATTATGGTCATTTTTAATAGAGGAATTATATGCTTATGTCAATTGTGTGGATGTTTTATCACCTATTAAATACAATAAATGCCTGAAAATTTCGCTGAAAAGTTTTATGGAAGAAAAGTTTCCAGACAACTGTTGGGCATTACAATGAATCTGCATTTATTCTTTGACTCGTTTCTTTTTCAAACATGAAAATGTTTTGCAAAACGTACATATATCTGACATTTAAATGATGTCTTATCTTATTTTCAGGTGCCTGACACTGAAGTCTATGAAAGAATTATTTGTTTTATTCTAAAAATGGAAACATGTGGAGTTTTATCTTGAACTTCTCAATAAACAAATAGAACCTTTGTTACATTTAAAAAAAATCGATAATCTGGAATTCCGTGCTCAGTCTTGTGCTTATTTCATAATTTATCGTTTATCATCGTCTATTCTTTTCCAAGAGCCACTCTCAGAATATTTAGTTGGACTGATTTTTTTCTAGATATGAAATCATTTTCATTTTATATCCAGAAAATTAATGAAGCCATTAAAACTAAAAAATTGTTCTAATTGCGAACCATCTGTGATCGTTAGCGTTTTATATTTGTTATTTGAAAATGTTTGTTAAAATATTGTTTAATAATCCAAACTGAAATAAAAGCAGTAAATTATACCCTATTTTCCGTGTGATTCAAACTTTTGACTTGTTCGCCTATAACTTGCTTATCTTCACATATACTAATAAAAAATGTGTCAGTAAAAATTGTGTCCAGGCTAAGTTTTACTTCTTTATAAATCCTATTTAGAGTCCCTTTGAGAAAAGTTTTTCGACAAGAACATCCCCCTCCAGTAATAATTCATCCATCCAAAGAAGAGGTATCTCTTCTGCCAAAGATTATTATAATAAATTGGGGACTGGGTGCCTGGGAAAATTGAAGATCAACAGTTTTTCATCATATTCCCTTTAATGAATTCAACGCTAAAAACAGGGATATGCGATTTGTATAGTGAACTCGTCGGATTGATAGCATCGATTGGATGTGTTTATCTGTACATTGGAATCTGTTTATGCAGATATTACTTTCTTATCAAGTTCCCTCAATTTAGACACAATAACACGCCGAGGGAGTGTATGAATCAAGTGTAGATCCATCTACGTAGTTGGTGAATGATATTTGCAATGTGTATCTGAGTGTAGTAGACGATAAGATACTTCGATATATCGACATCGTTAAACCCTGCTGCTTGGTCAATACTCGATTTGATGGATGGGACCAAATCGTATACTCTCTATTGCTTTTCGTACACTCTTCTTCCAGTGATGAAGTTTTCTGTCAACAATCCTCCCTCGGCATTTTCTAATATTTTTCATATATGTATAAAGTAATTCCAAGAGTAGAAAATTACAATCCATTCTTTGGGCGGACAAGAATATTGTTAGGAACGGAGCATGTTGGATGAGTTGCACAAAAATGCATACATGCAGTTATTAGAAGATTATTCAAATATGTGTACAAGCATAATACGAAACGCCCTAAGCCAGTTTCTTTGAAATGTTCTCTGAATTCAGGGAACTTTTCTATGCTTAAGCGAAATATATTTATTTGATTCGAGATCATCATCGACTTAGTGAATACAATATTGCAGTCTTTAGAAATTATGAAAGTTTTGCTCAGCCCTTATGTTTCCACCCTTCATCTTGTGCGCTGTCATACGAGAACGGTAAATAAGTTGAATAGAAAAAGTTTTGAAATAAAACAATAAGAGCAATTCGTAATATTTGCAGATATTTTGTGTGTTTCATTATGAAGCCACTTTTTACGATGTTTTGTTTCGGTTTTCTTCAACATTCACTCGAACGTTACGCCATATTCATGTAAGAGCAAAAAAAAAATAAACGGTGTCACTCGAAATTCTATTAATTAATTTTCCTAAATTGCTTCAGGAGTGTAAAAGAGATGGTAAAAAATAACTTGTTCAAACTTTATTAACGTGGATATCAATAAAGTTGTAACGTACGTAATAAAGTGCTTGGTGAACTTTATTCATTTTACGACATTTTACGTGCAACGTCTGTATTAGATATAAACATTTAACTCATTGCTAATGTTAATAGTAGCTGGAAATCGAGTTAAATGCGCTAGCGCGCAATTTTGAAAAGATTTTTCCGATATTATAAATACAAAAGTAATTTATGTTAATTGCAAATTTGAACGTAATTAAATGGGGAACTATTTGTACAATGTCCAGTTGATTGCGAAAAAGCAGCGTTCAATCCATAGATATAATTCAGTGTCCAATTTGAAATAACATCAGCGTTCCGTAATTAAGATAATATACGAATGGCCCAGAAGAGATATGGGGTGTTGAATGTACACATGTCAGAGGGGCGACATTTTCCTGCTCATGCTATTTCCCAAAAGGACCCTCCTGGGATTCGTCCATCCACTGGACATAACTATATGCTCCGCTGATTTAAATGTTACACGTCAATGCACTTGATACTACACACTGCAGTGTCATCAATGTCGCAAATAACATATACACACACGATGCACACGAGGAAAAAATCATAACAGAAAACAGAAAGGCGGAAAATTCACTTTCCCTCTTTGTATGTCCATTGTTGAATCCAGTCGGGATAATTTCATGTGCAAAAGACATCAGTGTTGTTTTTTTATTCGAGTACCTACAACTACATCGTATAAATGCTTGTGTTGAAGGCATGTTTCTAAATGGATGTCTTGGAAGAAGGAAAAGTATAGTTTGAAGGGAATAAATCGTTCGATTTCCCCACCCACAAACAACATTCTGTCGATGCTAACAAGTAAAAACTCTTTTTCCCGAGAGTTTTCAGATTCGCAGGTTTTTCTCTCCTTCGCTTTTGTCAAGGGAGAAATTTTAAAGCTTCGCTAAAGCATATAATTTTGAAATTTTTATCAAACGTTTTATAACAGTTCATTTTAATTGCAGTGAAATCATGCATCTATTGATTCGCCGTTTATAAAGCATTAATTCACCTATCGATTTCTAATTTATCCTTGTTATCGTATTATAATTTTTTATCGTCGATACTTAATTTTACTGGGAATTCTTCCGTGTGTATGTGTGCGGTGTGTTTGTCGATTCACCCTGTTGCGCCACTATTGAACCAATTTTTTAATCCCAAAAGCCTTTCACACGCCATAAATCAGCAACAATACAATAACGGATGATGAACACACAAGCAATTTAATAATTTTGACACAAATATTAAGGAACTATGCAATATAATAGCCCCAGGACAAAATCCAGCAACGTGTTATCTGAAAAATACGTCTCCCTCTAGCAGTCGGCTGGACACAAAGGTGCATATCCTCGAAACCTATTATGTGTGTCTGGGAGCCGGAAATTATTTTCCGGAAACTAGCTATCCTACCCCCACGGACACATCAACATGCCATTGTCCATTAGAGGCATTCAGCGACATAAAATGAATTTGAAACTGTCACTATAATTTCAGGAGATGTGCGCTCCTTTTTTTGTTCGATTCATTACATTTTCTAAAATTGTCACAATGTTGCAACCTAATTGCACATAAAACAAAACGCATTACTGTAATTGAATATATACTTTTATGTGTGCTGGCACTATTTGTATATGTTTCGCAAATTATACAGATAGATGTGAGTGTTATACTCGTTATTTATAGGTATTCGGTTATTTACATTTGGTCTATGCAGGATCAATTTCTGTGTTAATGGCTTTTGGAATTAATGTTCAATAACGCAATGAACCACAACTAGAAATAAAAAAATGGAAAATAAATCAAAAGAATTCAACCAGCGTCTTGTTGGAGTGTTCAAGTTTAATGTCTGTCTGTATTATTATTTTCCGTTTTCACTTTCAGATTTGAGAAGATTGAGACGAGATTTATAAGTGGCGAAACTCATCACAATGGCAACAATTTTCACGCCCCTCTTATAAACGAACGTGATTGTATGTTTTTCCACTTGTACACATAGAGTCTCGTTCTCGTCTGACCCCTCTGATAAGTATGAAATCACACAGAAGAAACTATAATATACACATACACATCACCAGCCACCAATCCAGCCATTGTGTATGAAATCAAAATCCATTACGTTGGAGGGAGCTTTTGGGCTGGTGAAAGCAGCCACATAGTACTGAAGAATTTCATGTTAAGCTGCTGCTCAAATAGAAAGTGTGTATTGTTAAGGCCATGCTTGAAGAACATGTTAGTGAATACCGATAGTGGATAATCCCTCACTCTTTCCCTATGGGGGATCATACCACCACCAAGCAAGCAATGCAACTCTCCCCAGAAAACTTTTTCACTAAATCATCTTAGACTGTTCTCTTGTCACTTTAGAAGTTTTCCACATTATGGTCATTTTTTACGATCCGAAATGCATTGCATGCACTTTGTGGAACATTTTTAGATCGCATGGTGTCTCGTTATTTCCAGTTGCCGCAATTTTCTATAAGACCTTTAGGTGATACTATTTTACGGGCCAAAATAAACCACCAAAATTGAACTGATCGACAGGAACTGATTACTTTTGCTATTCTTCTTTGGAATTGATGTATTGATGCAATAGCATGTCATATTATTGAATATTCACAGTAAATAATTTATAATAAAACCCAAACAATCTGCTAATAATGTAAACATGAAACTAAACATAATTTTCCATTTACTAGTTGCTTCTGGCAGATAGCTATAATAGAAAATGTCATTATGCAAATGTAATTATATTAAAACACTCATATTTCACTCATCATTTAATTGCTAAAACAAAGTTTTCACCCGGCACTGGTGCCGCATTATTTTCTAAATCCAACACCGAAAATTTACACAATATATGCAAATCAAACAAACAGTTAAGCCCTCTGAACAGTTAAGTACGAGCAATTTGTTAAGTTACGCAGATGGCAATAATACATTTACAAGGCTCGATGCACTCTAATTCTTCGAGCAAGATCATAAATTAATCGCTCCCTGCTTGCGTTTGGTCTTTCCACTTCAACTTCACTATAAATGAAACGTACGTTTCGTTCAATGTGCCCTCTTATACCACTATTGGGTCCCGCGTACGTTTTCCCATGTACAGATATACGCTTTTCACCTCCTCTTTCTGCGTCCTTAACGCGATGGGTTTCAACCAAATGCACTGAAAGAACATCTTCATTCATACGCTTGTTTACGCTCGCCTAGGCCGCTTTTATCCCTCAGATTCGCGGTCGTGTTCCATTTACTATAAATTCTAATAAAATGCCATACAATATACATGTATATCGCCTAAGTTGTACATTCTTTTTTGCCATAGCGAGAGATGAAAAGAAAACACACCCCTCCAAATGGGATGGTGATGTGTTGAAATAATAGGGTTGGATCAAGAAATTGTAAATAAGGAATGAGGGTATTCCTATTATATGGGGAGGATTTTAGTGTCATTTTCTTAGATTTTTTCTTGATTAAGTGAATATAAAGCCATGTAGAAGTAGCAAATGTTTCACCATGAAATGTGAGAGCTGCAAATTTATTGAGAAGGGGAACGAAATTGTTGACAATTGTTTCATATAAAAAGCAGATCCGGCCCCTTCTCTGAGGTGGAGAAAATGAAGTTAGAAGCTAAGAATATTATTCATCGCCTGCAGCTCGGTTAGGAAAATTTAATTTTTAATGTCTTAATTAAGAAAAAAGAGTAGCGATTCTTTTCGGGTAGAGAGTCAAAGGAGGGTAGGTTTTTCTTTCTTAAACGGGAAATAGTGTAGAAATGCTCATTTCTAAGGCCGCAGTTGGCATTTTTATGTGCGATAACGTTCATGACTTCCGTTATTAATTACACAATTATAACTCTTTTAATTAAAAAAATCAGCATAAAACTCACATAAAGGCAAATGAACAACACAATTCTCGCTTAAAATAACAATTAGGGTGTGCTTGGACTATATGAGGAAGTGAACAAAATAAATAATAATAATCTTCGTCTACCTCATTAGCGGTAAATATTAAGTGGTTCAAATTAGAAACAAAGTATAATCTAGAGAAAACTGAAACTGCGGATTCTACTCCCAGGTGAGCACTTCTATATTTTAATTAACCCGCATTAATAATGGCAGTCAAGATTATTATATGTTGCCACCATTTCGTGCTTTATGTGCTAATATAATACGGTTTAGATAAATCATGAATGATTTCCATATTTTCATTTTCAGTACTTTTCATATGGACACTGAGGAGTAGGATATTAAGAGAGATAGAGAGAGAGAATTAACACCAATTTACGCACTTCTACGTAGAATCGTGATGTTTACCAATCAATTTAAGGGTTGCTGTAATGCAAAAAAAATATTTGAAAATCTATCCCACTGTGTGAAGTAATTTTTCTACGTGCTATTCATGTGCCACATTTTGCATTGTTAAGTTTCATATAGAAGTAACCCTTTCAAATTCTCTCATAAAGGTGAATAATACATGCATAGTCGGTTTTTTCACCAACTCCCTTTATTCTGCTTTAATTTGCTTTTAAAATTCACTTTGTTTTAGGTAGGCACGCGTTTGGAAAAATAATAAGTCCCATTGAGCTTTAAAACATGAGCGCGCGGATTACTTAAATATTCTATTAGGATATTTAATAAGGGTTAATTGTCTAAATTAAGCAGAATCCCCAAAATACTCTTTCTAAATGTGCATTCATTCTCGTTGGCCCTGATACCCAAGTAATTACAATCTAGATTTGTAAATGCAAACAAGCTACTGGAAACACAATTCTTTTTATACATGATTACTTTAATGTTGTTTTTGGGATTTAAAAATCTTCCTAATTACCATATAGCAGGATATGAATGAGATGTGTTGCAGACAGAGAACAAGTATGTCCCTTCTTCAATGATAAGAATTGCGTATATCCTTTTATGGCTTCTAAAATCAGTGTTCGTCTAGATTTTAGAACAAAACGACATTTTATAAGGAATATTGAACGGTGCAGAGAGAGAAATAGTCTACGCGCATTCCTTTTGGAAACGTCAATCCATCACATGCAAGAATTGTCCTGCGACAGAAGGAAAAAAGTAGTAGAATCCAGGGCATTGGCGACGAGTGTCACCAGGGAAATAATAAGAAAAGAAAAATGAAGGAAGGAACTGTCGTGATTGATTCAGGATGCCTAAAAAACATTGCCGTTTGTTTGACGACAACCTTTTTACTTCAATAACATTTTACTTTGTTTTCGTGTTCAACTTACCTACATTTCTTTTACATGTTTTACAAAGGTGGTTTGTGAAGGGCGGTGCGACAGACCGTTATTAGATTCAATATGATTTCAATCGAGTCTGTGATACTTATGAATACGATACAATTTAATATATCTTTACCTCACAGAACAATTTCCAGCATTACACCAGCACTCAGTGATAATTTCATGTTGAAATTTTCAACACTTCTACTTATCTGATAATAAATGTTGAAATTGTCCAAAGAAATCAATAAATTTGTAAACTTATGTTCCAACATTAGTAATTGGTGTATATAATGGAAGCCAATGTAAAAGTAATAAAAGCTCAAAGAGAAACTTCTATTGGATCCATTACAGTTCCCAACTTCAGCATTAAAATTGTGAAATATTTTTATTTCATAGATAAACGTAACCATATTGTATATTAAAATCATTGGATCGAAGTGTTATAAAAAGTGTATTGCATTCAGTTCCTCCCCGACAATCTAAACAACAACAAGCGCATACAATGTGCAAGAAAGAAGGAAACGGTGGCGGGCGATATTAAATGTTTGGTCGTGGCGGAACGGGGTGAGAGTGTCGGATACTGAACGCGAAAGGGTAGTAGCAAGATAAGGGAAAAGTGACGCTGATGCAATAAAGCCAAGACGCCTCTCACTTCTTCCACCCATCGCAATGTAGTGAGTTCACCCTGCCATCGTGCATTCCGGTGCGAATTATGTTTTTACTAAGTGAACACGAAGAACTTATACAAGGAAAAAAGAACAAGACGAAGATAGCTTGACTTGCTCCTCTATACAAAGAAATATTATAAATTGATAGTGCCATAGAGGAGAAAATAATGTTTTAGTCTCTTACGAAAATCATATGACAATATTGAAATTTTTTACTGGCTTCTCATCTTATTATTCAACATACACATGAAAGTGTAATAAACTTTTTTCAGGAATTTATGGCATATTGTCAGTCTGCCTTTAATAAGCTTTGACTCTTTGTGATTTTTTTTTCTATACTACTTCATTAAATCCAACAACATAATTAAAAGCAGAAATCGAGTGACGAAGAAATTAATAAAAACAGTGCGTAACAAATTAAAATTTAATTAAAAACACTGATTTTTAATTAAGAAACATTCGTTGCGCTCAAAAATGGACTAAACTATTTAAATTAAATTATGTACAACTCTAAGCAATTGCATCTAGCCAGACGAAACAATTAAAATAGAACAATATAAACAATACGACATTAAGGAGAAATAGAGAAGTTTCAAATCCCACAGACATCTTGAATGGGGAAGGCCATCCGGTTGCTCGCAATCAGTTTTCGGGGGGATTGGATCATCTTCAGTCTTTCCTGCTTCGACAAATCTGGGAAATTAACAACATTTCCACAAAGACTTCTCTATCCCCTGCAAATGCAATTTTACAAGTTTCGTTAAGTTTATTAAATTTCATTTTACTAATTTCTTGACGATTACATTAATTCCAAAACTTCTCGTCCTTATGCCCTACTCCTAGTTTACTTACTTTATAGCTTTTCTTCATTAAGATACAGACTTCTTAAAAGATAAATTTTGAAATTTTCTTAAAAAAGTGCACTAGTGGAAGCCATTCATGACAATGTTGCACTGTTATATAGCAAAAACACATACAAGTTTAATGTCGGAGAAATTGAACCGATTCCCGATATATCGACTGAGAAAAGAAGAGCTTTATGTCTTTCCTTTAGGCTTTTATTTCATGAACATTTTCGGTAATTTCTTTCGCCTAAACGGCTTACAGACATTTATTCTATATGAATGGGATCAGTAAAAGTGTAACTGCCAATTCTGTTACATTATATGAGGGGAATGGCCGGGAGGCGTTGAAGCTCGTAAATTTTATAACCTACTCAAAATTTTTTGAAAATCGATAATAGAATGTCAAACCATTTCTAATAAAAATAAATAAATACAATTCCGTTCTATAGAAGCTTTTTGCATTTTATGCGAATGATGGTGTTATTGGTATTCGACCGTAAAAAACTTAACCGGTCCAAAAAGCTTTGCATAACTATGCGTAATACGAATTGAAAAGTGATGCATTCTGATGCAGGGGGCTTCGTTTGCGGCGCTCTTCTCTCTGTGCAAATCCATTTCCCTGGTCTTCCAATTAACGTGATTGGGTTTTTCTCATACACATTGTGTACTGAGTTGCTTGTATTAGTATTAGTATCAGTGCATATACACAGAGCAAAAGTAATTATTCGGACTCATGAGTGAACACAAAACAAGTTGGAATTTTTAGTTCCTATATTTGTACAACCCCCATTTTTTGTTGATCGCAAAACACTTCACTTTTCTATATTTTAATTAAACATCATTGAGGGTGGGAGATGGGCGGAGGTTCTTTTTATGTTTTACCGACGTATACAGTGCGCACTTTTAGATAGGTTTCAATTTGTTTCTAATCAACCATATCAGAAAGTTTCGTTCAATACGACATTAATTTTTTAGAGTGACATCACATTGGCATTTATTACGAGTACGATTTAGACCGAATTTACGCAATTTCCTATCTGCCTCGGTTTGGGGAAACATCATTTTTCAATATGTATCCTCAGTTGCACACAGAAAAAATTACTTGAAAAGCTTTCATCTAATTTTCATGTTGTATGCATACTAACCAAATGTCAGAGATCTATTTTCCATGGGTTTTCGTGATCGTGCAATAATCAAACCCAATTTAATCAGAATCCAAACAGTGTGTTTGCTGAACAAATGCTGTAATATTAACTGTGTGCTTTAGATATGTGTGTGTCCGTCCACACTTGTGTTTGCCGCTTTTCTCTTCTGAGACCAATCGTAATAGTTTCCACCAACTCCTTTATACTTTATATATAACCCTTCTGTACAAAGGGGAGTCGCACTCTCGTTTTGATCAAATAATCGCACGTGAGTCAATATGACAATATCCCTCGCCTTTGTGCCGCTTATTATATGTAAATACGCTATAATGGCAAGTGTGGAACGAATCGAAAAATTACAACCTTTTTATCAAAGCATGTAACGACGTTGAACATACAATTCCTCTCTCCACTGACATTATACTGGAAAATTGTGATTGGACAATGAATTATTATGGCCGTGTTGTAAAGAATGCCATACCAGTTTATGTACTATTATACTTAAATATGCTGCGTCGTTATATTTATATAGCGAAATTTAATATTTTCAAATTTTATTGCAAACACTTAATGGCTTATTATTGGTTATAAAACTTTTCTTTGTTGCTTCTATATTTTTTTTAAATCGAATTTGAAAATTTGTTAGAGTGCTCCCCTTTTATGTAAATTAATTGTATTTTTTGTGGTAATGAAATTGTTCTGAAAACAATTTAAACTTTTTGACGAGGTCTGATGTCCTGTCATGTGGAGTTTTGAAGTTTTGGACGCCGCTCCGAATTCGGGTGAATGAGGACCGGGGTGGAGGTGGACTGACTTGAGAAATGTCCGCTCAACTCAATTTCATGGTGGTTGGTCACTGACAGTCCAGCGACGTCTGACCCTCCATGTACCAAAAACTTAGAGGTCGACATTTATTATCATTATAAGGAAATTATCAACGTTATTCATCACGGTTGTGGCATGAAGACGAGATTTTCCAACATTTCAAATATAAATACATAAGATATTTAATTTTCACCCATCAAATAGCGAATCATACAAAAGTTTTATCTCTTTGTTTTAGTCGTTCGTACATTAAAGGCAGTCCGTGGTAATCAATCATTTTTATTATCTTTCCTTGGGATGAAAAAACTTTTTTGTGGAATGATTGGGTGAAAGCTCGTTAAGGTGAATTTTTTGCTTGACTTGAATAGTTGCTTTTTAATATTGTTGAAATTACAATACACAAGTTGAAGTATTGAATGAATACTTTTCATATGTTTGTAAAATTGCGGATTGTAGGTATGTGTAGGTACTTGAAATTTTAATAACACAGGAAACAATTTCATCAACTATTATTTTTCCAGTGAAAAGTTTTGAATGCATACAAAAATCTTTTTATATCTATCATAAATATCGGCCAAAATGCGCTTTATATGCGTTTGTGAAAAGTCGGCTATTTAGTATTCATCGAGTAAAAAAAATCGTGATTTTGATTAATGGAATACCGATTTGTAACCTACGTGAAAATTCGTAATTCAAATTCTGCCACAAATAATGCGATTGGTATAATGTACCATCCCCGGCACAGTGTCAAAATTTCATTATTTTGCGAGCTAACCAGATACGTGTCAAACTCGTTAATTTCATTGATTTGGGAGTATTTTTAATGAAGTCGTTTTTCGGGAAACAACACGTCTTCTTCTCGCCCGAACACTTTATTATTAGATTGGTAATTTGGCATAATAATATGGGAAAAAAAGGAAGAGGGAATAAAGATGAGGGAGAACTGCTCTCTTCTTGTGTCCGTATTCTTCATATTTCCGATCTGAATTTGATTAGTTATGGAATCAGCAGCACAAGCTAGGCAATGTTCGTCTCAAGAATATTAAACTGTCATCGTGAAAGCTCAGAAAAATGCACAGAACAAAAAAGAGAGAGACCGGACCGAAGTTTACTAGCTTTTAATTTAGCAAAGGAATTTGAAATTTAAAATTTATTCTCTCTTCCCAATAGGGGTACATTCTGTGGGGGGCCAACGAGGGGATATATTAGTTCACTTATTATTTTTTTGCTCCCATCATCTTATTAAATTATCAAATCGGCAACAGCTGTGTGCTCTGCACCACCACCACTATACACACACAATTCTTTCTAATTTCCAAGGGATTTGCATATTTCTTTAATTTAAAATTGGAATTTGATTTTCTTGTTCACTTTTGTTACGTTACATGCAGTTGAACGAAAAATATCTACTTCCACTGTGTGCAAAATGTAAATTCTCATCGTACAGTTATATATAAAAGAGGGCAAATCCTCTTTGAATTCGTCCAGTTACAGCATTATTCCCCGAGGGATTGTCTCGAATTAGTTGTAGAAATAGATTACCGTCCGAATTGTCTCTCTTCCTATATATACCTAGTAGTTTACATTAAATGTAATGCATATGCATACAATAACGACTGGACGAAAAATCTTTATTTGGTGACAATCGGGTCTGTAAATTTAATTAAGTTTGGTTCATTTCCAACTAGGCTAATTAGATTGTCTCACTTTGTTAACATTTTATTGACACATAAAAGATAATTTCGCCTCGGTTTTGTTCACAGGTATTAAATAGGGATAGCTAGAAAGCTGGACAAACACGCGGTTGTAGGTATACACCATACTGCACCATTTCTGTTATAGCTGCAAAATAAAACTTGATAATAGGAAAAATGTACATTTACTAGATGAGTTTCTCTTTAAATGATGTAGTATATCGTTTTGTGATGAATAAATAAATTTTTCTAAATGAAATTCGCCACGCACACCCATAAATATTGCACGAATATAAGCGCTTGTCGGAATATTTATGCTGTTCCATGTAGGAAGTGACTTTTTATTCACGCTTTAAGGTATATGGACCCCGGTCCCAGTGCGTAAAGGGTGGATTACCTTTCAGGGAGAAGATGATATGTACCTGGGGGGGTCGATGGCACGTGCGTTTCGACCACGTAATGCCCTTTGCACACACATCCAAAGTAGTATACGGTTGACTTAGCCAGTTCGATCCCACAGGTAATTTACTTCACCATCATCATTACACCGTCTATTAATTACGAGTACACACGTGCTCCAACTTCACACAATCTTCTTGTTATCTTAAACACTTGCACTGAACAATGGAAGCTCCTGTACAACGACTCAGGATGGGAACGTGTGTGCACTTTAATTAAAATTTCGGCTGTTTTCGATGTCCGCCACACACCTAGCCTTAAAATAAGTGTTGGTGTGTGATTATATTGTGATCACGAGCCGCGATTTTCCACCAATAATTGCCTTGTAAATGAATATAATTAATGAACTTGAGAGAGCGAAGAGAGGATTGTTGTTTGTTTTTCACTCGTTAAACATATTATGCACCTAAGCTGTATACATATACCTATACCTATCAACTAATTAATAAAAGTTCAGATGAGGAGATCGAATAAATAGCGAGTGAAAAGTGGAGTTATTTTTTGCTGATTGCACATTTCGATTAATATTAGAGACTAGGTAATTGGCTCTAGTGCGTTTACCTTTCGTGTGACATTGCTGGAGTTTGTAGCTGCATTTTTAAATTATAAATAACAAAAAACTTTTGCATGAAACTAAAGTAATTTACGTTAGTTTGGTGCATAATGGAAATGAATCCATTTATGATGCATCACCCCATCATCATTTTAAAATACAACTATATATTTTTGGGGAGCAGGGCAACGCAAGAGCAATTAATTAAAAATATACGGCAAAACAACCGTTCGTTACTAATTAGTTTTATCAAAATATCCGCACGTTATACACTTGGAGCATGCCGGGTTACATCCCAGACTTGTAATTACAAGTTTCCTCGTCAATAGGGCATAGAGGATAATTAAACACGCTTAGATCTTAGAACTTGAACAACGGATATGTACACACACAATATACACATGTGTATATGTGCAATCAATGTGCATATAATATAATATACATAGTGAATGTGTTTGTTCAAATGGGAGGTCATATTGGCACAATTTATATGAATACATGCACATATTATTATATATGTCAGTGATTTTATGCGTTTCTGCAATCAAGCTAACTACTACCTGTCTGAATTTGAACACAAACACAGGTGTGTACACGTGAAGAAAGTGTAGAGAGCAACTTTTTTGCAAAACCTTATTCATACCTAACTGTTCTCGACCGTATGATGTATTATGACGGTCTTATAAAACTGCGAAATGCATTACCTATACCACTTGCGTTATTTTTTTTTATTGTTTTGCTATTAAGGGTTATGGTCAGTCAAGTGAAATATTCCAATATACAGCTATAATTACATACTACTTTATAAGGAAAGTATAAAATTGTGAAACAAGCGTTTTTCTAATTAACTACTACAGTAATATGTGAATAGTGCGTTGGTAACTATATTATTTTTAGACCCCCTGCTTTTGCTCTGGCACAATTTTTATTCACTTCATCGATCAAAAAACTAACTTTCCTCTGTGTATTACGTCTATATTGATTTTGTCTGCATCAGTTTTACCTTCAGTGCTGAAAAAACAAAAGTTATTTTTGTTGTCTTAAGGGAATATTACTACTTCCCCCTATCCTTATATGTACACACACATCCGCATATCAAGCGGGGTGTATAGTTCTGATGCTGTTGTATTAATTTTAAATCATCAGTATGTTTTGACACTGCCACGGTTGAGGGGAGACTTAATAAGATTATACGCTAAAAACTTAATGAAAACAGCACCTAGTTGTCGATATAGGTTCACAAATAATTGACTTTACGACAACTTGTATCGTAAATTACGCTTATAGGTGCGGATTTATTATTACATCAATTATGTACCAAGTCATGAAATATTATAGCCACAAGTTTATGTGTTTAACATTTCATTATTAAATATTATAACGCCCAAACAGCACTAGAATTTACAGCCGTGTAAATAATAGTTTTCAAAGATACAATCATCCTGCCGATCTAGATTTTCCTTTCTTTACAACAATTTTACTTCAAAAAATATCACTTTTGCATAATGTTACACACGGTGTGTATATAAGTGTGTTATTTACACGTAAATGATTTGTGCTTTCACAAACTAAAAATAATATTGTTTCAGGCGCATTTCAGGCAAAACATAATATAGGACAGTTTCCGCGTTTCAGTTTCAGAATTTCCAATTTAATTTGAATCAATTTCAAACGTTTGTGTTTGTAAATTGTAACAGTCTGTTGACACTGCCTGTAATAGGTATGGGATATGACAAATTCATTTAACACGAAATGAATACAATTTGCGCCCTTTAATGTGTATTTTATTGTTTTGTCGAGATGTATTATAGTCGGGCACACACATTCGTTAGTCGCTTAAATTGGCCGCGCGCGCGTTTTTCCGCACAACTTTCCAGCACTGCTGCTGTTTGGTTTGGAAAAAATGAACAATGTGTCAGGAGGAGTACGTGGACTGGGAGCATGTTTCACATAACATGAAACAAATTTCCGCATTTAAATGTCTATCGAATACACACATGTACACATTCCAAATGTCTAACAAACACCATTATAAAATGAGCTTAAAACTGATATATTGCCCAATTTGTTAATATTTTTTTTATTCTCACTCTGAACTGTGTTCGTTAACTTTTGAAGCCATCAATTTTGAGTGTATGTTGAGAGTTTGATATGTTTTGAAGTTTGTGTGCTATCAATTTTACAGCCGTTCCCATTTAATCAATCTTATATTATCTAACAAAGAATTCGAAAGTGGAGAGAATATTGTGAACGTTCACATCGTACTACAGTTGTAATCATTATTAACCATAAAACTCCCCCTTTTCGTTGTTCGAAACCACGTTTATGGAAAATGAGAAGTAAATTTCTAATAAAGTTAAGCCCCTCAACAATTCGAATGTGTACGTAGATATGCATTTAGGGTTACTTAACAATTCCTAGATGGTGAACTAAGTATTTTGGGCGATCCCTTCAGCGGAACATTATAATTAAGCAAAGAAACAACAAGTTCTACATCACTCCGTATATAGTTTAACAGCAAACATGCATGTATATGAGGAAAATCCATTTAAATCATGGCGTTCCACAGTAACCACGATATACTAAATATGATGGTTTATCTGAGCATTATCGCGTTTATTCCCTCAGGATACTTAGGACATAAAGACCCAAAACAGGCGCTCGCAAGATGCAACTATCTCCTACCACCACCCATATATATAATACTAGTAGTTAGTTAGTGTTTGCTTACAGGCCAAAGTCACTTATATATTACATAATATTATATATAAGATTGGCTTGAATCGCCTTAGGATGTTTGCAAAATTAATTTATGTTTATTGCAAACAAACGTAAAAATTCACCCCACAACTATTACATTATAGAGTGTGTTCTTGAGGGGCGGATGAAATGCGAGTTTCGAATACACAATCATATTATACTTGTAACTAAAATGTCAAGTATTATTACACCCTGACACTATGCGTGTAAAATACTACACACCAAAACTGGAGATAAAACTTAGTGTTTTTGGGGCGCTTCGGGGGACGAAGACCAAAAAGATGATATTCTGTCTTTTATGATTCCTGACTTGACTTTTTTACGTCTATATTTAGGTGTTGTGTATACTTACAACAAAATCCAAAGTTAAATAAAATAGCATGATATATGAGTTTTTACGTGCGCGATCATTCCCATAAGATGATATATGACGAAAATAGGGGCTTTTTACTTAATCGAACTTGTGTGTGCTGGCAACATCTAAATCCTGATTTATACACATTGCAAGTTGTTCTATCTGTTTTTTTTTGTTTTGTTTCAGCAGCTCAAACATATACGAGTCCAATTCAATCACAATAAAATCTGCTATAAAACTCTACATAAGTGTAGTTTTACGTTTGGTAATTAAATTTCAGCCCTAACGTTTTATATGTGCATAGCAATTTGCGAAAAACCACCAAATGAGAAATTTAATTACATTTTAAGCCAACAACTAGGAATAAACAATTCGTGAATGTGTATTGATGTTTTTAACTTTGGAACATTTCAGGGGGAATGGCAAGTGAAATGGAACAATAAAAAAAACTGCGACTGATTGATAGACGGGGTTCGGAAGGTCAACACTTGATGGATGGAGCCGTGGTCAGAGTGGGACGCTTGACGTTCCCCAAAACTTGTGCTTCTGCTTCACGGATGCCTGATTCTAGTTTGCCTGTATTTGTTTCTAAAACTCCCTGCATTATTTGGGTCGTGTTCCTGAAATTTGTAATGTTTCAGCCAATAAGGTGACAAAAATGTCCACGTTTCCATTTATTTCAAGTGTCATGTAGATTTTTCCTGGACGAATTTTTTGACAAGACAATTTATCACTTGTTAGAGTGCTAAAAATTCTAGAAGAAATATCTGCGAATTTGCTGTACACAAATCAATAAGTGACCACTTTTGCGTTAGTATATAGCCGAAAATAATCTGCGACATTTTATAACCCTGGCAGTTATTGATGGGGACAGAAGTCAAGTGCAACACTTTCTTTAATGTGTGACTGTCGATAATGTGTGCGTATAGAAGAGATATCGACAAGGGACCGTGTCGCAATAAATGATCGTGTTTGTATTAAAAAAGATACATCATACTGACACATCAATGGTTAAAACGTTTTCATCAGAAAACATATCGGGTTCTTCACATTCACATTGTAAGATGGGAAATAAATACATATAACAAACCGATCATTTACCTTAAATGTTTTCCGGGTGAATTTTTCATAGTTTTTTAGCAAATATTCATATAATCAAGTTTCCTATATAAATCTAATTTAGCGATCAAGTCTCCCCAGTCGAATTAAATGACTTGAATTACATTTTACAACCAATAAAACGTACATTGAAAATGTAATTGAAAAATCCGATTAAAAAAAGAACACGATCAAGAACAGAGGAAGTCGCTATAGAATTGTGGATACTATTAGAGATATTCAGTATTTAAAATCCTTGGAGGAGTTGCTGAATTGGCAATTTAGTAATCTCGCAAAAACATACGATCTATTGAAAATGCCTTTGAATCCGTTAATTCGATCAAATAATTGTTTTAAAAGACTGTGACAAAAGATTTAACATTAAACGTTCCCAATTTTTTTCTTGTTCCTTTTTCACCGTCATTCTTCCGTTTCTCTTTTCGATTGGTTTGCATAAAATTTTATTGTTCTTGTAACGGATAATAATAGCGATCGTGTGTATTTTATTGGGGGGACTACTGGGAAATTCTGTACGTCATCCGTGAAAATTGCACAGAAGTGTCTGGAAAGTGGATGATTTGATGGAAAATTACGCGCATTTAAGTCGAACAAAAATGAAATAAATTAAAGGAACAAAAAAATCGTCTAAAACCAGGTCAAGAAAGAGGAAACAAAGCAATATTTAAATATGGCAAAGACTAAAAAGAATTTCGAATGCGTTCATGGTTCCGTGTATAATACATGCGGTTTTTAGTATAAATATCTGCCTTAAAGACGTCCATCAAGTGCTTTTGCATTATGTAAAAGGATATTTAACTCAGCGACCATGCAGACAAATTTATTATGCAAAAGTAGATAAATATTGTTGAAGGGAAAAATTTCAAAATTATAGAAAGACAAATAGAAATCCACAATTATATCTTCTAGTTTCGTTATATGTATCAATAACATTTGATTAAATTTTTATTTCATGTTGCACTGTCAGACTGCAGATGCGGAAAATCAGAAAACTCCCTATGACCTTTGTTCATTATTTTTAGGGAAAATCCTTATAAGTTTGATCAGGGTTAAGAGTGGATATTTGTGCGTGTCTGCTCAATATTGACCCACTACGAAAAGGAGGAGAAAGAAAATTAAAGAGAATCCTGTTACAGTCCTTATGACAAAAAGCGGTTTTTGGAAAGTGTTATTGGAGTGCAATTTGGACCGTCTGTATATTAATAGAAGCCTATCCGATTCAAATCGTAGGATATGTGAATGGTAGTCCCTCGACGAGCAATAAAAATCAAAAAACAATATTGTGTGTTCTGAGTCATTTAGTCGGGGAACTGCTAACATTTGAGTGGCATTTGTCGTGGTATTGTGGGGAATAAGGGTTGACTTTAATGGCAAAATATTCCATAATAAAAAGCCAGCCATAAAGAGCTACAAATTAGAATGTTTTTCAGACAGGCAATTTAACTAACACGATATAAAACAACAAAGTATTCCGTTGTTTACACTATCAAGTCTAAACGCCTCCTTGGCGGACTAATTTCCACTGAGGAAAAATCGAACAGATTAAAAGAAAGATTGTCACCATTTGTTTGCCTTTACAAACTCCATTTAAATATAGGCCTGTAACTTTTTTTTGCTTGCGAAAAGCATTCATTTACTTTGGAGATGTAAAAAATGACGACAAAACTCTTTAACATGGAAAACTTTCTGCAACAATGGCCATTCACTCGATAAAACAAAAAGGATATTAGTGTTGTTAATGGAATTAAGAAGTTCTTGATCGATTAAAGTGATCTAACATTTTAACTGAAGTTGAGGAAAAAACGATACGACTAGAGAAGGGTTCGGACCTGGCTGTAACATGAGTGAACAGAAGACATTCTATACGAAAAGTTCGTTTTTCTTTCGTTCACTATACGTTTTTTTAAGTCTTTGCTTGGACTTTAATTCACTATAGAATTGGAGTCGAAAAAAGTTTCGGTTAACATCTTACATGCAATTTAAACATCTTAATCGTTGATCAATGTTGAATCTTGTGTGATGGATTGCGTAATCAAGGACGTGCTTATCCATGAAAGGATCACCCATTTGCACGGCAATCGCCCCAAGACGTATGTCCGTTATCTCGTCTTTTCTGAAAGATTTCTAAGTGTTTTTCTGCGGGGACAAATTCAGTTTTGCACAATTTCATTGAGCACTTAATATCGCGTGCTTATAGAAATTGGGTAGCTTCTTCTTTGCATGGTTTTAGGTATAAATGCGAGATGTTTTATTTGTAGGATAATTTCGGGTCTTTACCAGGGCAATTTAATTTGAAATCCTTTACTTTAACAATTTACCAGAAATAAAAAAGCTGCATGCCAAGTGGATAAATTGAATTGAGAATCTCGCTTTCAATAAATGCCGTTTTATAGAAATTATTCGATTTGTCTTCAATAATTGATGTAATTGCGTTTAGTGCAATTTAAGTGAAATTCCGTGGAAGCTAAAGGAAAAAATCCTTTTTGACTTTGGTAGTCAGGGGTCATCCACAACAAGCCCATCGTTATTGACAAAAGCAGGAAAAGCATCTGTGATGTCCAACGAGGCGTCCGCGGCCCCTACTATAGGATTTTCTCTGACGTAGAACCTTTCAACTAATTAATGTCTTTCAGTAGACGCAAGCTGTGAGATTAGAAACGCTTTTGCTATTTATATCAAAGCCTTTTCCTTTGGATGGCAAACCCTCTAATACTTGAATGGATATACGAGTATGTGTGTGTGGTGGTCAAAAGGAAAAAGAGGAGACCTTTTTCCTGTGTATATTTTTATTTGGCAATGTACCTATATTCTCGTACATGGCGCTTTTTATCACTCCTTATACACTTTTCTCATCTTTTAGCTGTTCAACAAATAACCCGCTGACTTTTCTTATATATAGGATATATTTTGCGTGAAAAATTCTTTGATCATCGTAATGTTGTTTAGTTTGATTTATTAAAATTGACTTTTCAAGTGTGCTCTTTAACCCAGTAGTGTAGCACTGTTCACTACAATTTCCTTTTTTCTGTTTAATGGTATACCTAAATGTCGAAGTTATACTATACGGAGGAAATTAATATTAATAGACCCATACTATATAGCTTTTCAAGTTTTTGCGTTTCCTTTAACCTACCGGATTTATTCACTAAACAGAAATGTTATTAACAGTCGGCTAGCTTCTTAAACCAACTGTCAACTGCATTTTGCCAAACACATAATTCTACTGCTTGTGTTGATTTTAATTCGTTTCATCCTGTGAGGGAGAAAAATACTAATGGATAAGGAGACAAAGGGATTAAATGTCAGGTAGAAGAGTTGTCAAATTATCTTTTGTATAATTATGTCTTTTCACTGTCCAGGCTTTTTCCGATTCAGAGAAATGTATGCAAACATATTGAAAGTTAAGTCCTCTGTTGAGTTTGGCGAATGCGCCGTGTAAAAACATTTCATTTTTATGCAGTATGCTTGCATCTCATTATTCGAGATTACCAAGATACCAGATTAAAGGGATTTTCAAAAGAGGTTTCATTTTTGTTAAAATACTGTCATACGGTCGAACAAACAGATAAGATAATAGCCAGGTATTGCCTTGGCTATTATGTTCATAGAAGTCAAAACTTTGCCGTTAATATTTTTCAACAATATTTTAAAATCCTTTTTTTCTCTAATGTTCGGAATAAAAGCAGCTTTAAATAAACCATAGGGTTTAGGGTTAAACAGAAAAAGTATATAATACCTACCTCTTTTTCGGTATATTATTCCAGTGATTTTATCTAAATTAAAATGCAATATGTATGCATCATAAGGCGGTGTTTAATAAAAATAGAGCCGTCAAAGGACCTGATTAACACCGCCGTCCATAAATCCGTATTGATAAAGAAGTAAATAAGAATGAAACAAACAATAAAATTAGTTAATTAAATTTGTTACAACATCCGTTATGCTATTGAACGTAATTTGGGATGTGATTATATTTCATTCATAAATCTTTGGTGTAACTTTTACGATAAACCATCAGCCGCTGTTATAAATCAAAATATAATAAATATTTTGATAATACACTTATCTTAATTACCATAAATTGTGTACAAGAACAAGTGCATAACAAATGTTTACATGGAGAGCCGTTATCTTATATTACGAATATGTCTTGGATTTTATCAGTTTTAGGGTGGACCCGTTATTTAAAGTGGTTCTTGGAATAATCAATGGGTGCAATGAAGGGACATTTTTCCAATGAAACTTGTAACGAATATATTCTACTGGGGAAACGAGCGCAAAACTCATGCCATTGGTAAACAACAGGGCACTTCGAGCGACTAGCGGCTAGCAAATATCATGAATTGTTTATGGGTTAATCAGACCGAGTCCACGAATAACTGCCATCGACCAGCATAGAGGGGCTGGTGGCTGCATGCAGTGTGGTTATTGCATGTACTGTCATAAAATGGGCAAATTTCAAATTGTGATTTTTGTCATATTGATTTACATTAATTAAATGTTTAACAAAGCAATTTTTGTAAAATATTTATGTATTGTAATTTTTGAAAAAAATTTTCTCATTTAAAATACATATGTGTGTATATTTAGTTTGTGAATTATTCAGAGAGCAATTCATTTTTGCAATAAAAATCCACAACATTTACAATTAATTAAAATCCATTGGTTTTTTATTAACTCGTCTATAGTAATCACAAAAAGAGACTCGTATAGGAAAATTATTACGGTCTAAATGCATTAAAAATTAAAAACCGAATTGGTGTACAACACAATTCACTATATGCTTACCATTTCAGGGGTAAGATATTCTACCTGAGTGCAATAATAGACCCCCTTATAAAATGTTTCAACTGAAATTGTGCCAAATTATATAGGAGTTAAAAATCCTCTCTAACCAATATCGCTTTTTAATAACAAAATGATATTTTAATTATACCGATCGCATTTACTTTGATATCCTCTCTATAATTTTTCTAATAAAATGCAATTAGCTTAATTTCAGTCTTCACCAATAAAATAAATCATTTATTTACTTAATCATAATTATAGAATTTGTAAAATTGGCAATAATATTAAAAATTCTTTAAATCGATTAGGTACATATTAGGATTTGAAATATGTGAATTATACACATACATTTGAACATCAATTTTAAGTAAATAATTCATTTATTTAATCTATGCAATATGCAGTAATTATAAAGTGTAAATATCAGTTGAAGCTTGAAAATTAAATTCAACAAACATTAATAATTAATAAAAATTAATTTGTGTGGGATAATGAAAAGTTGAATCGATAATGTTTATAATAGGAATCCAGGTTGGTATACTTTTGGTTTTGCATTTTTTCTAAATAACTCTATTAAAAGTATGAAGGAAATAATGATCCATGATCCTAGCAAATATTCCTACAATAAATACTTTAAATATGCTCTTTGAGGAGGATGGGTCTGCATACTAGCGCTATGGGGCCACCGTCCGAAGACTGAACTAAAATAAGCGCTTGCGTTCACCTAGCTTGATTTCCACATCCTATATACTCTGCAGTAGCTTTCAAGAATCAGTCAGTTTAGCTTCGGATCCGGTTGAGGTCGTAACGCACGACCGGCAAATGCAAGACGCAACTTGTACGTAGTTTTTCTAAATAGTTACTGTGATATGTGTGACTTGTAAAACGGAAATTAACTCCATTTCGTAAACCAACACTTTAGGGAAATATGTGGAGAAAATACCGAAAAGTGAAAAACTCTTTATAAAACAAAAAAAACACTTGAGATGAAATTTGTGCTGTGCAAAAGATCATAACAGCTACGTTAAAATTAAAGAAACGAAGAAAACCAATGATGTGGCTGCACTTGGGTTTTATGTTAATCGCCGCATTTGGGACATTGGTGGCGGCCCGTTCCGATTGTCCCGAGCCCTGTTGCTGGTTACCAGACAACAACGATAGTTCATCTTCGAAACTTGCGGTCACTTGCAAAGTGCGGACTTTGGAGGAGATGGGCGCAAATATAAGCGCACTTCCAGCAGAAGTGACATCGCGTTTACGGATTAATTGCAGTGATGTGTTATATTTTGAAAGTGTGCTTCCAACGCAAGGTTTACATCGACTCCACGAACTCGAAGACCTGCAAATCACTAGCTGTAAATTATTGAAAATCGAACGCAATTCCTTCGAGGGATTGTACAATTTGAAGAAATTGTCAATTAATACCTTCAATGCTGATTGGAGTTCAACGAAAAGTCTCAATATGTCCAGTGCCAGTTTGCATGGCTTGAAAGAACTCCAAATGCTTAATTTGGCAGATAACAATATACGAAATTTGCCAGACGGTACATTTTGTTCATTGGCAAATTTGCAGACTTTAAATTTGACAAGGAACAGGATTAGAAGTGCCGAGAGGATTGGTTTAAATGTACCAGAGTGCATGAATAGTGAACTGCAATATTTGGACCTGTCTTATAACGAATTGAGTTCTTTGTCGGAGAATTCAGGCTTTACACGGCTACGTCGTTTACAGAAACTCGACCTGCAATTTAATAACATCACCGAAATATCCGGTGAATCGTTGGCCGGTCTTGTTTCACTGAGGGTTTTAAATATGGCAAACAACAAAATTGGTACACTACCACAAGGACTATTTGCTGGTTCACCAGAACTTAAGGAAATCCATTTACAAAATAATTCACTATTTGCGCTAGCAAAAGGACTTTTTCACCGACTTGAACAACTGCTAGTTTTGGATTTGTCCGGTAATCAGCTTACAAGTAACCACATTGATGCTGGGACTTTTACTGGTCTTATACGTTTGATTGTATTAAACTTGTCTCATAATGCTCTTACTCGTATCGACAGCCGCACATTTAAGGATTTATTCTTTTTACAAATACTCGATTTAAGAAACAATTCGATTGGGTTTATTGAAGACAATGCTTTCTTACCCTTGTACAATTTACACACACTAAATCTGGCTGAAAACAGACTGAACACGATCGGTCCACAGCTATTCAATGGTTTGTTTGTTCTCAGCAAACTTACACTAAATAATAATCTTATTATAAATATCGATACGAGAGCATTCCAAAATTGTTCGGCGTTGAAAGAATTGGATCTCAGTTCGAATGCATTGAAAGAAGTGCCGGATGCATTGCACGAGTTGTCCTTCCTGAAAACATTGGATTTGGGAGAGAATCAAATTAGCCACTTTACGAATGGTTCCTTCAAAAATCTGGAACAATTGACTGGATTACGTTTAATCGATAATAACATAGGCAATTTGACCAGAGGTATGTTGTGGGATTTGCCCAGTTTGCAAGTGCTTAATTTGGCTAAGAACAAAATCCAAAGTATAGAACGTGAAACATTTGAACGTAATACACAAATTGAAGCAATTCGTTTAGATGAGAATTTTTTAACGGATATAAATGGAGTTTTTGCAACATTGGCAAGTTTACTGTGGTTGAATTTATCGGGAAATCATCTAGTGTGGTTTGATTACGCGTTCATTCCGCTAAATTTAAAGTGGTTAGACGTTCATAATAATTTTATTGAACATTTAGGAAATTATTATAAAATACAAGATGAAATAAAAGTGAAAACAATAGACGCTAGTCATAATCGAATAACAGAAATCAATCCAATGTCGATACCAAACAGTGTTGAATTATTATTTATAAACAATAATTTCATAAAATCGGTACATCCTAACACGTTCCTAGATAAAACTAGTCTTGCGCGAGTCGATATGTACGCTAATGATTTGGTGAACTTGGACTTGAACGCTCTACGGATTTCACCAGTGCCCTCAAACCGGTCTCTGCCCGATGTCTACCTGGGTGGCAACCCCTTTCATTGCGATTGTTCCATGGAATGGTTACAGCTTATCAACAACATGTCTGCATCACGTCAATATCCCCGCGTCATGGACCTTGACAATGTTGTATGTAAAATGACACACTCTCGCGGCATGACCCATATGCCACTAAGTCAGGCAAAGCCCAGTGACTTTTTATGCACCTACGGTACACATTGCTTTGCTTTGTGCCATTGTTGCGATTTTGATGCGTGCGATTGTGAAATGACCTGCCCCAACAATTGCACTTGCTATCATGACCAAACATGGAATACGAATGTAGTGGATTGTTCCGGTCAAAGTGCATCCGAAATTCCACATCGAATACCAATGGATGCCACAGAGGTTTACCTGGACGGTAATGAAATCAAGGAGCTTCAGAATCACGTTTTTATTGGTAGAAAAAATATGCGTGTATTATATGTTAATAATAGTGCTGTTGAAACAATACAAAACAGCACCTTTAATGGATTGCATGCTTTACAAATTTTGCATTTAGAGGATAATAAAATTGCTAGACTAGAAGGATACGAGTTCGAGCAGTTGTCCAGTTTGAAGGAATTGTACCTTCATAGCAATCAGATCGCAGTAATTGGTAATAAAACATTCGAACCATTAATTTCATTGGAAATATTACGATTGGATGGCAATAAGTTGGTCACATTCCCCGTATGGCAATTGTCATCCAATACAGAATTAACTGAAGTCACACTCGGAAATAATCAATGGTCGTGCCGATGTAAATTTCTACAGGGACTGACTGCGTGGGTCGGTGAAAATGCCGCTAAAGTGGTCGACAGTTCCGATATGATGTGCTATTATCCGGATTCTAAACCACGTGAATTGGACTTTAATAGTACAGCGTGCAGTGACTTTTATGCTGGTAGCTCCGTAATCGATAGTATGTTAGTGTCGGACTATTGGCCAATGGTTGTTTTGACTCTATGTATAGTTATCCTTGTATTGTTAACATTAGTGCTTTCGTTCGTGTTCCGAGACCCGGTCCGAGTATGGCTCTATTCTCGATACGGTGTTAGACTGTGCAGTTTCCGGGCCACGGCCGCTAAACAGTTTGAAGACCGGGACAAACTTTATGACGGATTTGTGTGTTATAGTCCGAAAGACGAGGAATGGGTCGTTCAAGCCCTTGCTGCGGAACTCGAGCCCAAGTTCCAACTTTGTTTACATTATAGAGATTTACCCCATACGGCATACATACAGCATACCGCTCCCGCTGTTCTGGAGGCGGCAGAGGCGAGCCGCAGAGTGATATTAGTATTAACACGTAACTTTCTACAGACTGAATGGTCGCGTTTCGAGCTTCGTCAGGCGTTGCACGAGGCATTAAAGGGTCGTGTGTTTAAATTAGTGATATTGGAGGAGGGCCCTTTACCAGAAGCTGAACTAGATCCTGAATTGCGATTGTATTTAAAGACAGCTGACCGTATACGTTGGGCGGAGAAGCGGTTTTGGGAGAAATTACGGTACGCCATGCCATCCGTGGAGCCGCGCGGCAAAATCAACGCCAATTATCGTCGCAACATCAACAATTACACAATCGACTCGCGAGTGGTTGCAAATGGCACCCATCACACACATCACACTTATCCGGAGAAGATTCGTTCACAGGCGCCCCCATCACCCGGCATGCAAATGATTCCGCCGCCCGCATATTCGGCGGGCATGGCACAGGAAGTGGACGATGCGAATTATTCGTCGGCGACGACAGCCACTCCATCTCCAAGACCATCGAGACGCGTCCAGGAGCCAAGGCCTGTATCCGATCACATTTATTCTAGTATCGATTCGGATTATAGTACCCTCGAACGTGGCGGGTCGGGGAGGCGCGGACCCCCATGGAGGCCCCACGTCATGATGCAGACTACAGGCGTGAACAACGGCGGCCAGGCCTATCTTGTGTGATAACTTAATGACTGACTAGATAATAATAAAGACTTGAACGATATTAAAATATATATTTAAATTATTATATAAGTCGAACGTGTAATTTTATTCATTTTGTATTATTTTTGTACATTATTGTATATAGATAATATTTATTTGTTCAATATGTTTTTTTTTTGTATTATTCTGTGTATATTTTTTACGACTTGCAAAACGAATTATAATGAATAAATACGATGTGAAATTTAACAACTGTGTGTTTAAATAGTCTGCAGTGCAGTGTTTCATCCCTATGTATGTATATATATTTAATCCCCTTATTTTCAGTGAAATACTTAAATAGGTGAATAAGCTTTTGTATTATCAAGTACAATCAATCAAATCACTTTACACAATGAAATGTTATAAGATTACATTCCAGTAAGTATAATCGATACGTTTAGTAAAAACAGAACCAGGAACCCTTCGACTGGAACCCGTTTCCAAATTTTCAACTCAAATATTAAATTGCAGCGACAATTAAAATTGAACGAAACTTACGTTACTTTACCACCAAAGTAGATAGCTAAATTACAGGTACAAACTTTTCGAAGGAACAAATTTCAAACAGAGCATTTTAATTAAACCTTTAACTTTTCTATTCTAGAAAAAGATATTCTTTTTTTATTTAACATACAATCAAGTGTTTAAGGAAAAAAGGAATAATTTTTAAATTGTTTATTTACTTTTAAACAAGAAAGAAATTTTCAAATTTAGTCACTGGTTTGTGAAAAGGAATTCTTTATTCTCTTTTCGGTTCCTTTTTCTCGCATTCAACTTGATACATAATGGTGTATGTACCTGCTATATAGGTAACATTCCATACTTTATTACATACTACAACAAAAGTTTCGGAAAGTAAAAGTCTGAAATCCACTAGATTTAGAATAGTTTTTTCTTTCACTCGGACAAACAACACAAACTATTAAAACTTCCTTTTCTTTAACTGTAAACAGTTAATCTAAAAGCCAACGATTGTACTGTGTATGCGCTGTGAATTGAATTTGAAATAATTAATATTTTGTAAGGACCATTGTGCTGTCAATTGCACAAGTGGACCATCATCCTAATGTGTTCCAACAACAGCGCACAATAATTTCTTATTCGTTTTGTTATAATTGGATTATCCTTGGGCCTCGTACTAAATGAACTAGTCACCATTAACGCATATAAAAAGCGACTCTAACAGATGTACTATATCAAAGAAAACGAAATAAAACACGTAATTACATCGTGCACAAAAGGCACGACAATATTGTTAATCGAAGTTATTCCCAAGACGAAACAACAACTGAACTTGTGGCGGCGGCGGTCAGCAAGAGAGCCAACAAGAGAGAGACTGCTCCAAGCAATGAAGAAGCAAAGTAATGTGCAATGACGTTGTAGATCGTGTCTCACTCATCCCCTATCGGACCCACCATCGCCATCATTAGATACCATGACGAGATGCGAAGAGGCGAAACACAAGAGAGGAACTCGAAACTCTTTTGTATAATGTTAGTCTAATCTCTGGTACAATGGGCCCAGTCCAGCTTCGTTCTCCAACTAATAAGCCCTCTCGTTTAAGAGGAATCCCATCCAATGCACCACTACCCCTTGAAACAATGCTAAATTACGAGATTTTTGTTACCAAATAGTTTATTTACAGAAAGTGGTGGTTAGTTAAAACTTAATGAAAAACCATAAAACCATAAACTAAAATTTTTAGTGGCTATATTTTGCATTGTGAAAGTTTCAGTGGTCAATGTTTGGGGCTTTTAGGGTCGAAATAGGGCGCGTTGATGACTCATTCTCTTGTGGATATTTATATAAATTCCTCTTAACAGGATTGTTTAACAAAAGGCATGCTTTTATAGCATCATGTATATTTTTATAATGCTTTTATATAAAATTTCGTTTCGCTTTATCTGTTTCGTGAAGCGCGTGTGAAAAAAATCGATATAATACTGCGCTATATGCCTTCGAATACGGGTAATGGGGCGAAATTGAATATTTTGAATAAATGTCTTTCACAAATTAAGTATTAGTGCTCCGTTTTATTGAATCGAATTGATGGTTACGTATTGATTTTGGGCGTACTTTGCGGGTATCATTGGAATATTGCTTTTAATTAGTTAAATAAATAAGCTATAGACCATTTTCCGTTGACATTCTACATAAAGGAAATTGAATATTCATACGGATAATTAGAGGTTTTTTTGTTTGAATGATGACAATATGTAGGTTTACCTATATGCACATTTGACATATATGTGTATTTATAACATTTTCTGTTAAAGTATGTGTATTAACTGGACATAAAATCGTCAAATAGTTATTATATTATAGAGAGTTGATTAGTGTATTTTAACGTTAATGAACGTTGCACGAATTAAATGCTCGTTTTTTCTTAATTAACCGTTTTTAATCCGGCCTCGTATACATATATAGAAAGCATTTCATTACTGTCTAAATATTATAATATTCTATTATGTTTCAAAGATATTGTTGAAAAGATTTTATATTAATTAGGACATTTTTAAAATTCTTCATCCACTTATTTCAAGTAAATTAAGGGCATTGACCATCATTGCTACTCTTGTATTCTCATATCACTTTGTTATTATATAACGTGAACATGAGTATGAAATTTGAAAAATGCACCTTAAGGATAACATATTGCAATCCTAATTAGCAGATATTTTATTTTCCTGTAATACGTTATATGCGATGGATTCTCTAATGCAGGTGTTCGTTCTTCCCCATCTTATATGTATACCAATATAATATAATATATAATTACAAACTTGTAAATGTATAGTTGAAATATAATTTCCTTATAAATATCTCATGTGTAGAAGAGTGTGTACACATATATTTTAAAATAGAGCGAACACACTGTGTGTAAATGTTATATAGGTATAGTCAATGTAAATTTAAAATATACGACAACGACCGTGTGTTGTGTATATGATATAGCAGTGCGGATGTGTGTAATTATTATTATGGAAGGGAAAAAAAATTATCATATACTTAGTTTTTGTGTGTGCTGGAGATGAAGAGGTGCTTCACCGTCTACTAGTCGTCTAGAAAAACATCTCATCGGTACGAATGTCGCAAGATTTACATCAAAAGAATCTAATTAGCCAGAATAAGAAAAAGTGTCCATGTGTGTCTGTTTGTTCTCTTCTTATATGAATCCAGATTTTTAATTAGCCCTTCACTTTTGCTCTTTATAGCGGGAGATAGTTATGATATAGTGATAATGTTTTACAATAAAAATAGCACACATGCATTCACATAAACAGGTCAAAACAATAGGCCATTAAATGTTATGACAGCTCGGGAGTTTTGCTGTGTGTAAAAAGGACACTGATCGCATTCCACCATCATATCTTTGGAACGGCCACAGCAGTTATAATAATGGAAAAGGATTAGTAGCTGTCTGGAATTTATAATTTTCGTACAATAATAATAATGGTGATGGTTGGTTAATGAAAATCCATTATATATGAAAAAGTGATCAAATAAAATTAACAGCATCAAGAAGAACAGGTTCTTCTTTGTTGTAATTGAAAAGAAATATTAGTTTATTGGAAGTATTAAGCGGTGCGCACAATTTTCCCACTGGATCTCTGTCGTTTTCTGTGTATGAATTTATGCTAATTTCTTTATAGTGAAAATATTTGCTCAAAGCAGTCATTAGAGGAGACTTATTAATTTTAATGTCTTTGTATTCTGTATAATAGAGATGGACGCGCGCTTTTATAATTTATATCATTTATTCGTATATATGAAAAGTTTTATCGATAAAACCATTTGCATTCCTTCCATTTGAAATGAAACAAAAATACTCACTGACTGAATGACGATTCTTTTTTAACCGCCAAGTGAAAAATTATGTGAATATAATAAACGGGAAAATATTACCAAAGTTAATGCATGAAATTGTACATTTAGAAAAGAATATCCATCATTTTCTTTTACTTATTGTTACATTTCGATTAGGTAATCGCCTAAATTATAATCGTATATCCGTATCTATTACAGTTCTTTTTTTCGGGAATTTATTCAAATCGCTTTTTTACATTATAATTAATTTAATTACTGTAATTAGTAGTATTTTTTTATATCGATAATTTAAGTTTACTGCATTGCGTGATCGTTGTGTATTATATTAAATTAAAAATGAATAGTAAAAATATTATGATGCCGTTAACTCGTTTACTCAACCCAAAACTATACACAAGCACTGTGTATAAAATTCCCTAAAAACTGGTATCGTTTATTATTCAGTTTATTATAATCTGGAATTTTGATTATTTATTTGACAGTTTAATAACCACTATTATTTCAAATGCTTCCATTTCCTATTTCCATTGTGGATTTTTGGATGTAGTTTGTGTGTGTGGCTGTTTAGAATATTTTCACGTTATTACAGTCTTTTTTTATTGTGTGTCAATATTCAGCATCAGAAGTCTCACTGATAACGTAAAATTTATTATGTGGTTCTTGAAATGCCTTGAACCAAACATCAGGGGTCACTTATTCATAATTTACCCGCTTTTATATAAACAATTCCCGCGTTCGATAACTATAATTAAATTCTATCTGTAAACCATCATCTCGAATTATGCAAATCGATCCGCTGACATTTCATCTTCGTCAACTGATGATGGTTTGGATTTGAAAAAGAATAAAAATTATTTGAACCGATAGTTATGCATTCATTATACATATGGCGATAACATGTATGTGTGGTGCTCCTGATCTGCTTCTCTATACGCAACATCGATTGATACAGAAAATTATACGGAGAAAATTCCGTATTCAAGAAATTAGACTTGTATTACCCACTCTTCGACCACAAGGTATTAAATGACGGTAATCTTATAATAAATAAAGTAGTTGATAATCAATTCCCTCTTGGACCAACTTTCATGTTATTGAACTTTTCTTGATGTTGGCGACCTTCATGTGGCATTAAGTGCTTCAATTATAATAAATTTTCCAGACTAAGAAATGCATTATTTATAGCATTTTTTCCAGAATTATGTTGAAAACACAGTTGGAATTCTCTCCCGGGTATGTATGTACTTAAATTATTAACTCTTTGACTAATTTTTTAAGTAAATAGTGAAAATTAAACACACAATATTGTTTTCGTGCTGTTTTCCATCCTTCCGTACATAATTTCCATATAAACTCACACACACATATAGGAAAAGAGTCGAACAAAGTGTTTGCTTAAATAAAAGTTTGTTTAATGGTACGTTGTAAATAACAGTTAATTAGGCGGAAATTAGAAAAGGTGTAATGTAGAGTTATTTCTTGAATATATGTAACTACTTAATTTAAATTTCTATACTCCGCTTTATCTTCACTTTATAACCAATTCTTAACGGTCCATTGTGCCTAATTTGTGAAAGTTCTTTTCAGTGCCCAAACAACATAATATTAACAAAAATTTCATAATAAATTATGGCATTATTTTTGGGTGACTAGAAGAGATTTGTCTTTTGGAAATTGTCTGTATATTTAACCTCTGCCTGTCCATTTAAATATGATTAATTACGTAAAATTATATTAAGTAATTTATGCGGAATCTCATATACATTATATCTGTGTGTGCGCGCATATTTCCTATACAATTTTTAATATAATAAAAAAAAAGAGAAACATTAATAGGTAACATAATATTTATGTGTACATTTTATAGATTTAACGAGTTTGTTGGCTGTATGGAATTTTTGAATTGTTGACAAACGGAATCTGTGTTTGTATTTAATACATAATTCTTGTATATACAAATTTTATTATAATGGAGACCACCTATACATAACCAATAGAGTATAAGCCGAAAATATATACATACATATGTCCTCATATATGCCCATAAATACCAAATAATTTGATTTGTTCAACAATATATTTTCTTGTTTCTCCTGTTTAGTATTTATAATACAAACACACACATATCAGTTCACTGGCCGTTCAAATAATTTTACGCCTACAAAACTACAGTCATTTACATTTAATTTAATCTGTTTCAATTCGTTACGATGTCAATTTAAATACTATAGTGTCAGTACAATTTGTCGCAGTCAGAAATCTGCCATTTGTGCCTGGTATTGCTGTTGCAATTACATTCTACAATAACTGCACCAAAGAATGGGGTGAATGTGGAATGAGGAGAAGAAATGATAGTCGTCCATCCGACGACGTCTTCCTTCAATAAAACGGACGGACGTGGTCTTGTGCAGAGTGTTGTGGCCTCCCATGACGCCAGACCATATTACAATCCAACCTGAGGCCATCTACAACTTCTTCTCGTTCCACTCTTCTTCGTGTATTTGTAAGACCGCTTTTATACTAGTTCACCTACCCAAATGCTAAATCATACCTTCCATAAAACTGCAGCTAATACCCTTATAATGACCGTCCTACACTATTTAACACTATCCTTTTTCGTGTTCGTTCTGTAAGAGCGCACCAGACAAAGAGAACGGTTCTGTACCGGCCTTTATGCATGATACATCTTAGTAGAAACTCAATTGCTCTGGACTAGTTCTGGCGGATACAGTAAGCCATTAATTTTATAACACTAAAACGTTAATCTACCGGTTCTCTCTCTAATAGCTCTTCGGTCCAAGTAAACAATGCAAATGATTTTTTGTTACTTTTATTGTTCATTTATTGCTTATGTAACCTGTTGAGTTTTGATATGATGTGTACGTTCGAGATTCCTTTCTTTCCTCTTCCTTCTCTTCCTGGTATACTTTGGATATATGGGTAGAAATATTTCTGTTGACATTATTCGATTTTCAATTTAGTTAAGATAAAGGATCTTGTAATGATTCACTTGATTAAGTTTCAGGTTCAATTAAAGATAAAATCACGATTAGTAGAAAATTTACTTTATCGATGAGTTGTTTGTGGTTTCCGCTTTGGTAAACTCTTTTTATAAAAATACACACTCACAGTGTAAATAATAATTAATATGTAAATAAGTGCGAGAAGTTTATCTTGTTTCAGGAAGAAAATTACTAATCCGGTTGTTACACTATTAGAATTATTTTCTAGTTGCTTGGATTCTTCGACATAAGATTAATTATTTTATTGGTATATGATAAAATTATAAATGACCAGGAAATGATCACATTTAATTTTATCGTTTAATTTATTGCTGGTCAAACTATGATAGCTTATTAGTTGGATGCTTAAAAGAGCAACGATTACACTGTAATTAGGGTTTTATTCTTTGAGGAAATGTTGTTTAAGATGCACGCAGTTTCCGTGCCCACATTTAAAAGAGCGTCACTTTTTTAGTCCGACATTAAAAAATTACTCTCCCAACTTGAAGAGGCATTTTTAATTTCAACAAACCCCTACAAAACGTCCGCTACTCTTTCTTGATGTCTGTTTACCGTACCGTCAAATAAAAGAACCAACCATTTTTATTAATATTAGTTTTGTTTTGATACTCTGTTTTCTCTTTCATTCCAACTCGAAACCTTTATGAAATAAAAGTTGTTTAATTTGTGAACTTGTTTCGCAAGTTTTTTTCTCTACTGCACTTTTCTATTCCGTGTAAAGCCTGTCCTGATACCCTAATCCCATCTGTCACACAAACAAATTCAATATAAAAGGGGTTGAGAAACATAGACAGGAGGGAGTTTCACCATAAAAATACGTATATTTATACATATAACGGCGACAAAAAGAAATGTAATTAAAAGCAAACAAATTAAACGGACACTTTTTAATAACATTTTCTATTTTTAATTTTCTCGTTGGGAGTTTTTCAGCCACCACACCCACCCCATTGTGTGGGCCAGATATTTTCGTACACGAAAAAGACCCTTGACGTACTTTTTTCGTTTCCTTATAAGTAAATTCTTTAATTTAGATTTAAAACGAATGTTCAAACCGGATATAATAAATAAATAATGTGGCCTTTAAGCCGAAAAAGTTCACCCTTAAAGACTTTTATTGCGTGATGATATTGAAAGCCATCCACTTGATGATATTGTTATTGATTATGACTGTTTACGAAACTCAATTCATTTTCAGAAGGCTCATTTCTTGATACTTTGTTTTATATATCTACTTACACTGTTATCAAAACTGTTCGCTTTTGCGAAACGAACCTCATTTGCAATTCTCGACTCTTATCTAAAAATAGTTTTTCAATACGTAAGTGGAATGTAATTTGAAGGGCCAACGAGACATTCTGTAATCTGTGGTGTTGTGTTTCGATAAAAGCACATCAATACATTGGATGACGTACACAAGTATACCTAATACACACACACACACATGAGGGAAAATGGTGAAAACAGATTATGAGTAACATTCAAAGGCAGTTTGTTACAAGAAGAGTAGCATTGCGATTATATGGAACGTATACGTGCCTGTCATACGCGCCCAGTTGGGCGATAACGAGTCGGCCTGCGGTGCAATCGATAAGGATCCACCGCAGGGCATTGGAACCCATCCTTCAGGACGAGATATGGGCAACTGGATTATTATAATGCGACTTCATACATCCGACCTGGTTCCATCTAAGTCTATCATATAATGGGTGACACTTTTATGTTAACGTTAAAACCATATCGATTTCTCTACACGAAGGAGCTTTGCGCGCTTTGGAAATGCGTGTATACTTGAACTACTCTTATTAAAATCAAATCATGGAAATTGTCACAATATGCGTGAATTTTCTCACATTTTTCTAAACCTAACTGTAGTACCTGACAATTAAGCGTACAGTACATACGATTAATTTGTTTGCTCGGATTAAAATTAAGACATTTAAGCTGAATTTAAATAAGTAAAAATAGAATTTATGGGCAATGTAGCGGCGTACATGTGTAATGTACGTCTAGTGAAACAATTATTTTTATTAAAACATGGGAATTGTGTGCAAGAGCTTTTTTTCTGTTTTCTTTTTTCTAGCAGTGGAGAAACGTGTTCCGGCAAAATGTAACGAGACACAATTGTATAAGAGAAAACAATAAAGAGTTGAGTTGTTGTTTTTTATTTCGTGTAGCAAAAAAAAATCTATGAGTTAATTTGTTAAAACAGCAAATAACAATGAAAATTTAATTAAGAGATTAATTTGCACGACTGATTTTACCGCACAAATAGAATTTTAAATATCAGTGAGGCGATTTTTTATCAGTCCATATCAATTATTGTTTTATATGCTAAATAAAAGAACATTGTAATAAAAATTTGTATACTGATGAAGTGAATTGTTTTTGTTTATCTATTCAACTATACATATTATATTGCAAATAACCAATTGAATATGCAAACGTGTAGACTATCAGTCCAGTTGTTGACATAAATTTTGATAGAATTTTTGTATTTAAATAACGACCAACAGCAGCATTGCGACTAACAATATGATTACATATACATTTTGTGTATGTGTGTATTCTCGCCCCCGCTTAATACTTATTCACACAGATATACATATAATGCATTAAATAAATCAAAATATTTAATGGAAATTTTTCAATTAATCGCATCGACTAGTACATGTTTTTGACATGGCCATAATTCAATAATAATTCTTTATAATGTAATTAAAAATTAAATTATGAATGGGAGCTGTTTGTATTGCGTACGATTCGGTATTGGAATTATTAGATTTTCCAATTTTTATAAACGATGCTTGCTTGTCTATTTTTTCACATAGAAAAAAACATAAATGAAACTCTCTACATATATTTGGGGATATCATTTGTATAAATGCTACAACTGTGATGTGGCAGTCTCGTTTCGAAATATGCCACCATGCCATAAATCGAGGCCTGTTCTCACTTTCCACATTTTTATTGATCCTAAACCCCCAATATAACAATAAAAGCGAACCAACAAGCACTACAGTAGCAAGCAATATCATAGAAAGGCCGAAAGAATTCCAAATTTACTAACAGGAAAAAATATAACGCCAATAAAAACACACCGTCGATTGCTCGAAAATCTATTCAATGTGCCATATTGGCACACCGAGTCCTCATTGAATATTGGTTAGGACAGCCGGTTGTAAAACGATTCGATTTTGAATTATGGTCCACGATGCTACTGGAATTTCAAGAAAACACATTACAACACTTTGCATTCGTTATGCTTTCTGTACATGTTTTGTTATTATAGGTGTGCACTATTCTCTTCATTATTATAGAGATTTTTGAATGAGGGACAAGAATACAATTAGGCACAAAGTTTGTATAGTGTATTTAAGTAAGCACTTGTACACATAAACGAAATATTTGGGGCTTGACAAATTCTGGGTTACCTACTTTGTACAAACGGGCCCTTGAAACACGCTCTCAAGTTTATTTACTTACAAAACTCATTTGCTCATTGTTCCCCATCAACATGAATTTTCTCTTTACAGGAGGGCCTCTCCCGAATAGAACGATTGTGTGTGTGGAAAACAAAGCATCCGCTACATACACTTTTCCTAAGTATAAGAAGACATTTAATGATAGTAATATCACTTGGGTTGTATATGTACAGTAATGTTCCAAAAAGGAAATTATTATTATGCGCATGTTTGGTCTAATGAAATTTTGTTTCACTACTTGAATGGGGTAAACTGCTCCTTCTTCCAGTTCTTTGATTTATGACAAACTGATGAGGGCATATTAGTGTAGCAGTGGGTCAATAATTGTTCCATTGATCGAATGGTGGTCTTTCTTCTCCGATTAGACAAGCTCCTGTGTTTTGAAGTGGAGCAATTCTCTATAGGGGGTCGACCAACTTCCATACCATTACAGTTGGGATGTTTGTTTAGTTGTCTGTGCGCCCTACTACTAACCCAATGGAAATGAAATATCGTCTAGTTTGTAGTAAATCATTATATGTGATCAATATTGTCTTTAGGTCTATCTAAATACGTTATTATGATGGAGGCTGCAACACATCCAGACTCTGGAAGCACAGAGTGAATAGATAGGACGGCAGATGCTGAGGACAAATGATGGAAGGGTTAGATTAGAGGCGAAATTTCCCAATGTATAAGAGAAGGAAATTAAGAGACTGTGCATGCCAAATAACTGTCAATATGATTTCATATTTCAAGAGACAAATTACAATGTCTCTGTAATGAGTTTGAGAAATGGTTGGACCCTTTGTGGACCGCAGCAATGCCGATACAATAAATTATATTCGAAAATTTATAACATCGTATAATATGAAAGTTTTACAACGTGGAGGAGCGATTTTGTGGCCGAGATTTGCCTTTATGTTTTTACCTACGTCCCCTGTAGTAAAATTATACGACAATACAATTTAATACAAAAACCTACGTATTACGTTGGCGACTGGTCGACATAGAGTATCCCAAAATATCACCGCTATGTTCGGGAAGGTCGTAAAATAGGGTCTCCACTCTCTGGCACTGTTGATGGTCTATCACTTGACCGCCAACTGGTTTTCGTTGCATTATACAACTACTCGGATCGTCTCTTTGTTTTCTCCTATTTTTTTTTCTTGTTATGCATGTATGTACGGTGGATTGTTTTCGTTATAAAATCCTTCACACACAAGTGGAATTGAATATAATTTAATTCTAATTATTCTCCGAATGGAAATGATGAGCTTTATTACAACATTATCACTATTATAGGCACTACAAATTTGAATAAATGTGTTAAATTCAATTGCGTTTTGTTGCATTGTTAGACAAATAACATCAAATCTATTCAGGCTAATAATAAAATGTTCATTTTCCACGATCATTATTATACTTTAGTAAAATATCAAATGCAAATGAAGTATTTTATTAATTCACAATTGAAGCTGCAGTACAAATAATGGATTGTTTTGTTGGTTAATATATAATTACATTTATGTGTATACCTAATATACATATACATATACTGTAATCTGTCACTAATATTACTTTAATTTTCACTGAATTAATTAAATTGTGTTTGTATATTTTTGCAGTAATTTATGTGAGTATATTTATTTAGTTTATTTTATTGGACAGGTTGAATAGTTTTAAGCATTCTTAATTAATAAAATTATTCAAATAATTAGAAATCTCTTGCTACAATCGGAATTCATTTCAATATTTTAACTTGCATAATAAACTGTATGACGAATTCATTTTATTGTGTACAAGAAGGAACGGTACATTTTGGATATCATAAAAATCGCATAAATATCCAACTCAAAAGAAGTACAAATATATGGGAAACCTATTTGAATAGTATTATTTATTTTTTACACAAAAAATAGTTATTTATGTATAGTTTTAGTCTTATCTCGTTGGAACAATTTATTGACTAAAGACATTCTTTTTCAATTTATGTAAAATTTATTCAACTAGTACACAAACCAGTCAAAAGTATTAAATCTCCCACGTAACAGATTATTTATATCGAAATAATAATATACAAATAATTGTGAAAATGAAAAGCCAAAATCAACGAAGGAACAAGAAACTGAATAACCAACTCACCGTTACATACGCTTTTAAAAATAGCCATTTGATGCCTGTGTTTTTCTTTTCTGTAACATTTTCTTTGCCTTTTCAATGTGTACGTTTTACGAAAGATTGACATCAGTCTTCTAAATAAATAGACTAAAATTTATGTCTCCGGCAAATTGGATAACTTCAACTCATTTCCGAGCAAACATTGTACTTCCACGGATTCGTGTTATAATGCAAATGTAATTCATTATTTACGTAAGGTGGAGAAAAATCGTCGTATTCAAGAGAGAATTAATCCATAAATGCATTCATTTAACTCCCCGTCCACCAAGTTGAATAGTTAAAATGCCAAATGACTATATTTTCAGCATGCAGCTGATGGATATTACAGTTTGAAAACTCAACTATTTATGAGGGCGAGATTAAAAAGTGGGACGAAATTGTTACAGACCATAAATTTGTCAATAAAACCGTTTTGTTTATTGTTGTCTCATATAAAAATAAAAGTTGTGTGCTGTTGAAAATTCGACAACACACAGGCACACAGAATGAATTGCTACCGTTTGTGGGTAAATTTTGGACGGGCAATAAAATAATAAAATTACAAATACTCCATATATCTCTTTTGGTCTCTTTTTGGATTGCGATGCCGCTTGTTTATGATATCGAGAAAAAGTACTTCAACAGGTAAAAATCTGCCCACACGAACGATTTATTATCAATGTTTTAAATACGAGAAAGGAAATGGAATCACTTTCTCATCCACCACCAAAAAGTTTTGTTTTTATTGCTCTAAAGTCATATAAATCCGCCTGGTTTCGCATACATATGATAGAAACGTCTGAAGAAATTTAATAAAAATGCCAAAGACACTGTTTTGATTTATAATATTCTTACGAGAAATTTTTTAAAGAGATGTGACGGTGGGTAGGGTTCAAGAGGCGGGAGGAAAGGATGGAATATACGCAACTTTCGTCTAATGTATAAATACCTGATTTATTGTATTGCTGTTTTTTTTTCTTTTCAAATAACATTGTATAGGTAATGGGTAAGCAGCTTAAATGAAACAGTTTTTAACGTCTACACTTAACTGTAAATAATAGTAAATTAAAAAATATTGAAAATTTATGCAAATCCTGTAATCAATACATGTATGTATAAGTAAGAATACTTCAGTCGTCCGCCCCTGGGGGAATTTTTCTATAATTAGATATTTGTGGCAATGAAGCAAGGATGTTTATTAGGAAATTAAACGGCATTGTCAGTCACTTGACATGTGTTTAAGCTAAATTGTTACACGTCCAATTTGTGCACTTAAACGAAACAGTAGATTCCATGATGATGATGGCGGTTAAATAGATTACATTTCCCATCTTTATTCCATAAAATCGATTCGGAAAATTATTGTTCAAATATGCATTTGTGTGTATTTGAAAGCACACTCCGGTCTATATAGGTATACACAGCTTAGACTCCTTCATCCCAATATCATATTTTAATAACCTGCTGCCTGACTAAAACGTCAATTCAAGATAAATGCTCTTTGCAGTATACCATAGTTTTGCCGGAATTATGTCCGATGATAATTTGAAAGCTTAAACAATCGACTGAGATTTAAACATCCACCAAACTTCTGTGCATTGAATTATTATTAAAAGTCAACACAAAGGCGAATCTAATTCTAATCGAATGTCGTATCATATAATGCAGCATGTTGCACAAAAGAATCTCTCAAATCAACTTTAATTACACATCCGCATCGTGTATACATTTTTATGGCTTTCTAAGTTTGTCGCAATCCATTTCAATAATGCTACACGATCGGCCATAGCATACAGTCAACAAATCCATTACAAAGTGTTGGCCAAGTGGACAGAATTAATCTAACCCATCATTTATTAGGAAAATCCGTAGAGGCACGCGGTCATCCGCGTGTGTTGGCTTTATAATGTGGGGGAGGGAAGTGTACGAGTGACAAATGATGGGTCTGCTTCCGGTAGCCTTTGCAACACTTTCTAATGACCGGAGGTAACGACCCGCCAAACACGAGGCCGGACTTTAAGATCTGATATGGTGTCAACTGCAGAACGTTGTTGACCGCCTTCCTTTGGCTTTTATACCTCTCTTGCTGCCTTCGCTGTTGTTGTTGTTGTTGTTCTCGATGTTATTATTATTTCTCTCTGTCCTAGATGTGGAGAGTTGGTTTTGTGCACAAGTTTAAACAGTGCGTGTCACAAATTACTATTTATCATAATATTAAAGGGAATTGCACTTCAAGTCAGTCGCAATAATTTACTAGAAACTCAGATTTGTATTGTATTTATGCTGTTTTGATATTACCATATGTTATCATACCAACGTTCTCAGAGAGCTTTATGCTTTATGTCTTATATGTAAATATACATCATTCCTAATAGCAAATGTCTTAATCAAAATTTATTTCATGTTGGGAAAAATGCTCGAAAGCACACACAAAACGATCAATAAATATATGCAGTCTCTCTTTTCATGTCACAAGGAAGCAATGTTAGAGAAAGGACCTTTTAATAGATTGCAGTTTTAAGAAACACAAGATACAATTATGAAAGCTTTATGCACGATGTTGGGTGTTTCTTTTTTTTTATTCCATTTTAGATGGTTGAAAAATTTCTAGTTTACGAACTTCTATGTCGGTATTTCAATTTAGGGCGTACATAATTAAAGGTAATAATAATGTTTTAAACTTTCATGAATTCCACCACACCTTGCAACAATGAGAAATGCATACTTTTATTGCAATATTTTATTACAAAGATCAATAGGTGACAATTTAATTACATTTAAGTGAAAGATCACTGAATATGGAGTACAAGAATTATGAATATATGTACTTATTTATACCTAAACATAAATAATTCACAGTAATGAATATTATTATCCGTCATTTTTTTTTAATTTCAAAGTTTGCCAGTAAACAAATTACAAAACTCGATTAGTTCGATTTTCAGACTGTGCTGTGTATATATTTTGACTGTAATTAAAGTTTTCCAAAGTAAATCAATTCGAATGGAGACAAGTACGAGTAATTATTTATTTAGCAGTATAAATGTCTGAATGATGACATTGTAATTTGGTAAAAAGTGATCATCGAAGATAAATTACTCGTTTTCTAGCACTTTATAAGTCTGTGATAGTTCATTAAGAGAAATTATCCTAATTAGGAATAAAAAATAGATTACATAAGAGCAACACATCCTTCTTTTTGTTTATCGCAATGAATCAACTTCCTAACTAATTGACGTTAATATATATTTATGCATGATTTCCGTTTTTTATTTTTGCTGGAGAAGATCGAAATGCAACCTTGACCTAAACACGCAAATACCTCGTTTTCTCTGTATTATTTTCGTTTTGTTTATACATGGATATGGGTGTATGGGCAAACAAGGAGGTGTAGAATTAATATTACACAATTTTCGCCGAAATACTGACAACACCACTCTATATTGGATTGATTTCCAACTATAATATAGAAGATCGAATTCGGATTATATTTTATTAAGACAGGAAATTGCTTTTCTAGTATATATAAGTATATCTAAGTTCTTCAATGAATATAATATCCAGACCTATTTTTCTCTTAGGTATAATACCAGCATACACAACCTAATAACTATACGAGTAACTATACATACTTAACAGAAATACGAGGCATATCGATCAGTTCAAGTTACAAACACACAAAAGAAAAGCGCGCGACTATTTTTGGAAATTGAAAAATTTAATCGAGATTTTTTTTGTATTGCTTTGTATTTCATTTTCGCATACACTCACTAAACTTTCAACCATCAGACCAATAAATTCCGTGCAAACACCAATTTAAAAAAGTGTATTATTAAACTGTTAGCAAAAATGATTTTAAAATCATATTTACTTTTTGATTTACCGCACATAAGCCACCACAAATTTTCGCCGATTAATTTCTCAAATGGTTAAGAATTAAATTAATGCCTCTATTACACCCGGAAAATGGGCTATCAATTTATTGCTGTAAACCGCCACTTTGTCCCCACATTGGCCCCACTAGCCCGACTGTTCCCGTCTTTCCCTCTGTTTAACTCGTTCTCCAAAACCACCAACACCATTGGAAAATATGGTAATCTGGTAGAAATTTTGTTATACATACGTGGTGTTTACAGCATTACTCTGTGCATACATAATAAAATGTTTACAACACGTTTGTCTGCTTGCAAATTGGAAACATATTGAGAGATTTTATGAAAATTATCTTTGAGAACTCGATGTAATTTCCGCGTACGGCCGTTAATTAAAATTGAATTAGTTTTTTTTTTCTTCTCTTGTTTACTTACGAAAATTGCTTCGCTAATTTGACTGTTATAAATTGACTTACTTTATTTTATAAATGCACACACAATACCTAATTACAAGAGGAATTAATAAACCATTAACTCATACTTTAGGGTAATTGAAGTAGTACAGGCCAGTGTTTCCGCAAAATAAATAGAAATGTGGACTGGATATGTACATGTGGGATAGCTTAACTCATTAAATATTAAATCAGATAAAATATAATAAATTTACTAGCGACCTAGTTGTTATATACTCTCGTACTTACCTCATGTCAGTAGGTATACCTACCAATAGCATCAGTTTAAGAAATGAATAAATGAATTATTTATTAAATTTCATATAGGTATTGAATTTGGTATTATCCCCAAATTCACATCCAAAACCTTTCGATTAATTATTCAGCAAAAATTTGGACGAGTTTCTGATATTCTCTATTAAGTATTTAGTGAACGTTTCTATAACAAAGGTGACCCTGCATTACAAAACTGGATCACTTTCCATAAAGTGCATTTGTGTATCCAACAAAAAAGCGAATTAATTTTAAATTCTGTACAGTAATTAACAAACAATAGTCGTGTATTTTACTGATTTAAATTGACAATGGTCTGTGTGTAATGGATTATAAACAACCACAATCACAATGATACCGTTAATTATGTATCGAAATCAAATTTTGAAATTCGTTCATTATTCATAAAAGATATATGTATAACCTACCTACGAGTATAATATATTCCCAAGAGAAATATTACCAGTTTATTATTAATTAGAAATGTTTATAGAGGATCGTAATTAGAATAAATAAAATATGAAAAGAGTCATCTAACAGCGCGGCAGTTATCGAGTATCTAACTAACTCATTTCTAATGATATTGTTTTAGTTCTTCAATCGATTTTAATGTAGGAAAATACCTGAGGCCTAATAGTTGGAAATAAAGGAAACAATACTCGTACGTGTATGCAGCTATATACGCTTTTTTTGTAATTAAAATGAATAGTATGAAATTGAAATTTCCAAGTTGAGGAATCAAGTTAATGGATACCGAGACTTCACATAAAACCTAATTGCGTTTTACCTATTTTTTAAACTTTTATATGTTTATGCAACGAAAAAATAATAAAACACGTCATCCCATTAAAAGTTTCTGCTACATTAATCCATTACAAATTCATGAAGGAAATATGAACTCACTTTTATTTATATATTTATAATTAAAATAATTTTAATGGGATAGTAATAGGAATGATAAACACACATGCAATTGGTAATTAAGAGGCCAATTGAGTAGACCATGTTCATTATAACAAGTTGGCAAGAAAAAAATTCCTCAGGAGCGCTCAGAAAGAAGCATTGCCTCTTTGTATCAAAGGAAACCAGTGTGCACAGTTGTTAATCTAGTTATTACAGTGTCAAGCTGAAAAGACATAGACTGTTTGAAATGTGTGGAAAATATAAAGAATAAGAAACAAGAGAGAGAAATGTTAAAGATTTAAGTGCAACAAAATATGCGCAAAGAAAATATTACAGTAAAATATGAAAACTGGTTGACGCGCGAAGGTACACGCGATGAATATTTTAATATAGAAACTGTTATGTAAAGTCGGCGAAGTGCAAGAAGAGATGTGAAATAATGCCCTTTATGTTTGTCATCCTGAGATGGTGTCAAGTTGATTTTAACATTTCATAGAAAACAGATTCGTAATTCATTATTTAAGTGGTATAAAACCTTTATGTATTTATGTGTGTGTATGCATTTAATATAAATGAAAACAACTACTTCTCCAACTCTGTATGTTCATACACAACAACGACACATTCCTATACACATGCAAATTTACTACAATTTATTTAAGCTGTTACTTAAGTAGAAAATAACTTCCTTCCATTATAATAATTTCCGTCAGTATTTAAATAAATTTTAATTGTACCGTCGTAGAGTTTGTAAAGTGTTAAGGCAAAATGAAGGTCAATGGAATTAGAGACATTTTAAAAGACCTGTGCCTGCCACTAATGCATTTAACGCACTGTACATTCAAGTAATCTTTTATTTTGCTATGTGTGCGCTTATAAAGAAATACAAGTTCGTTTTTTTTAACAATTTACTGCTAAACATGTACGAGTTAAGGAGCAAGTGTGTTTGAAAAGTGAAGAAAAAGCCTTGTTTATGAACTAAAAAACACCATTTTCATTCAATCATTACACATTATTTCTTATTATGAATAAGATACAAGAACATGTCCAGTTCTATGGGTACATCTACTAATTTAGATACTGGGAACTCGATTCGATTATCAAGCACTTTTCTTTGGGCCAAAGTGGCATAATTAACCCATTAAAAAAGGACTATGTAAAATTGACAAGAAAAGAGTTGGAAACTCAAAAGCTGCATTAACAATAAACCAGTACGGTACTTAATTTTCAATTGAATCTCGATAACATTACAGTGTGTCTGAGAATGTCAGAGAATGAGCTGATATACGTTCGTTCTATAAAAGAAACCTAATGGGCTCTTTGAAAATGATGTTATATGCAGGTGTGGTGGACGGACTGCTGTGTCTTGGAAGCCGATGTCTTTGACATCGGATTCTAGGTCATAGGTTTTCTTGAGCTGTGTGCTTGCTGGATGGCTGACTGACTGATAGACTTTGAGGATAGTGTGGGATCGATCACGAAAATTAATCAGTGTATATAGGCGTTACAAAATGAATTCTTTAAATATGCACCTAATTACAGATAATACACGAGTGTTTAACACTCGGTTTAACAGTTGCTTTAACATTTTTTTTTGATATCAATCGTCTTCATTTGAAAACGGCGTATATGCTCTCTGTTATATGATATTAGATGATCTCGTTTTATGTTTTAAAAAATCTATGCCGATTGTTTCATGACAGGAATAGTAGTTGAAGTTGTTTTATGCATTTATAAACTATATATAAATGTTAATGTTCAAGTTGAGCGTTTGTCCATGACTTGAAACATTTTATATTACATTGAAAACTAGTTTAAGTTGATTTAAAAATTGAAAAAGCAACCGTAGAAATTGCAACTGTACTTTGATACTTTTATATTATAGATATGGAATCAGGAAACTGTTATTCTCTAACATTTTTTATCTTTAAAATCCAATTCTTGGTATAATATATTAGAACTTGATGTGATCTTAATACCGATACGTTCCACTTGTTTTTCTGTCCTATATATTTGGGAAAAAATATTAAATCATCTAGTATTAGTATTACAAGTATAGGTATGTGTACATTTTCCTTCAACAATTTATTTTCCTAAATTTAATATTTTTTTTACAAAAAACATTACGTTGTTTACGAAAATTTTATGTTTTTTTTGTTTGACTTTCCTTTGAAAGACTCTTTACTGTGTATAATCCAATAAGACTTTATCATAGAAAAGAACTCCTCAAAAAGCCAATAGAATGGTATTAAATCGATCGAATAAATGCTATATAAGACATATTTTTTCAGCCAACAAAAATATATATCGGAAATTTGTCGCTTTTTCCAATCTGGCGAGTGAGTCGTCTATAATGATTGTCGTAAAATGGCACTAAAAATTCTCAAAATCACTTCTCATTAAGAAAGTTTTTAACTATAAAACATGGTTATTAAATCAAATATAATAACAATAAAAACCGAAATCGAGTTATTCGATACGGCGGCGTCGATATAGTGGACTGGACCACACCTGATAAACACAAACTATATTTCTGTTAATTCAATGAGAATAAAAACGAGAATTTCAGTTAACCATCATCATCATGGTAAAACAGACCTCCAACTTGTAAATAAACAAACAATTAATTGGGTCACGTGTATCATGTTCTAATTGCCGGAATGTTTGTTTAACATCAGACCAACAATGTGTGCGAGGGTGTCAAAGATGGTATTACATTACCAGAAGGGCCTCAAAATCAGCATGTATACCACCAGACAAAGCATTTCTGATGGTAACATGAACCCGAAACATTTCCATCATTTTTTTCACGGCTTCATCCGAATACTTTCTTCTGTGGTTCTCAGGGATGAATTACACCAAGGAAATACAAAATACCATCACGGTTCTATTCGCACTCCTAGGGCCTAGGGGAGACATACCCACCTTTTTAATGGATAGTGTTTCAGTGTTGGGCGCTTTGACGAAATTGATTTTTAAAGTAATTGCTGTAAAATGTTGTTCCTGCATGCAGGAAGGAATTTGTCCCGCATTCAATATATTTATAACAACATAATATTGTTTTGGTGTCAGTTTGAATAGATTATTGTTATATACGCGATTAATTTATTGTTTTGATCAATTTCCAATAAACAAATTCAATAATAAATTATCTATACATATTTTATAAGTGGCTATAATTTACAAATTCAGTTGCAAAAAGCCCAACCACCATTATATATGTAATAGATATATTTATAATATGGATAATTAAAATTAAATTGTGCTAATTTACGTTTGGATTTCAATAATAATGGGCGAATTGTTTATTTAAAAAAAAATAGGAAATTGTGCTTAGATACACACTGTGAAACACATTTTTATTTTGGAACGGGTTAATAAATGTTTGCGTGTTTGGTATACAGTGTAAATAAGCCATTAGTACTCGTATAGACACACAGCTAGTCGATTTCGAGTGAATTTGGAAAAAGCAGAAATTTCCCTGTGTGCAGAAAGCCAAAACATATACACAAATGGTACACGGGGACTGTTTCGTAATTTATAGTATACTTTGGGTCTATTGGGGAGCTAAAACTTGTATAATTGGCTGCACTGGTTCGGAAACAGATTGCCTAGACTATGGGGAAATTCGCCACAAGCCCTTTGTTTCATTTAAAAGGGTTATTTTACATCGCCGAGCAAAGATACTGACTTGTGCTTTAATCTTTGCGAGAATAATGACCTTTTCTCTCTTTGCCCTTATTGCATACATGCCCAGTATTTGTGTGTGTGAAAGCACATAAAATTTTTCCAACTAAATTCCTATATTCTTTATCGTATACCAGACTATTCATTTTTCTGTACTCCTTTTTTTATCGCTTTCAACTTCTAATTATAAGCTAAATTGTTGAGAAATAAAAACATAAAAGAAATTAGTGCACGTTTTATATAATACCTACACTGTGTATGTATGTTGTATGTGTGCGGCTAGTAATTAATTACCAACTTTTGTATGAAAACAAATTACTTTGGACGAATTTTTTCAGTTGAAATTTCGGTTTTAATTTGATTTGTGTCTACTTAATGTTAATTATTGGGAATTTTTACAAAAGCAAATTCGTACATTCGCCTTTTGACTTGTGTGCGTTATATCACATACACGGCAACGTGTAAAATGTTTTGACAAGCATATAATTGTTAATTAATTTTCGGAATTTTATAAGATTTCTTTTTTATGAAACTTGTATGACATCATCGAACAAGTTAATTGATTTATGCTTTAACTATTTCAATTAAATTTCACATTAATTCATATTTGTTTCGATTAGATTAATATTATATTATTTATTATAATATAAATTGTACCATACATATTACAAAATAAATCCTTCACAATCTGGATTAATAATTAATTGTCTACGTATTGTTATTGTAATTATTGTGCCACAAGTTCAAGCATAATTACAATAAAAGATTATCAATTGTAATTTAAAGGCAAATAACCCGGAAGTAACGAATACAAATAACATTTTTTTCCATCTTTTAATAATGGACCCAGTATTAATTAGATAGATTTTTTTAATTAAATTCAAATACATTCTTGTTTATATTAATTATATCGTAATTTATTGCTTTATTTATTGTGTGTGTATACAAGAATTCCTTTTAATATTATGGAGTTCGAGAAGGTTAATACAAATGACTGTATACCTACAAATTAAACAACATTTCCACTCTTTATCTCCACAATTGTTCTATGATTGCGATTAGAAAAAATGTTCATTGGACTTTTTTATGGCATATAACTACATAATTGGTACATTATATGTAACTGATATTAATTAATGTAATTGTCTTTTAAAAATGGCTATATTTATTATGAGAATATGCGTGTTTTGACGGGTCCCAAATGTATAGTTTTCCAATAGCAAAACGAAGAAATGAGACGAGCAATCAGTGTCATTCATGAATAACCCCCAGGGTTTGGTTATAAGAGACTTAAGAGCATAAATAAAAAAATCTATACATAGGAGAGGGACCGGTTCTTATTAGATCGTTTTTAACTAGTAGTATTCGATTTGAACACATATCTTGTAATTATATAAATAAAGAAAACAGAAGTATCTTTTCTTAATTGGCGGTAAGGATGTTGTAGGTCGGCATGCAATAAGAAATTATCTGGCAGGAAATATTTTAACGAATTATAAAACTGAATAAATTAAATCTCTATGTCTATATGAGGATTTTTTCTTTCTAACAACCATGCATCAAACTAACGTTCCTTAAATACTTTTATTGTGAAGATATGTTTATAGCAATTTGTTGACTACTTGCTCATTTCCACTAATTCCACTTTTATGTATTAATTATTTCGCTTGGACGTTGCTATGATCCAGGCGACAAAAGCGTTTTGTGCTTAATTAGTCATTTCCGTAAATATATGTATGTGGGTTCAATTCTCTTCTTTTTTTTGTGAGTGTGCAGTTTTCGATTGACGACCTTGTCCTTCTCAGATAGAGAGATCTTTAACCCAAAGAGTATAATGCAGCAAAATAAAGACGGAAAAAATGCTGAACTAGGAATTATGACAGATACAATGTTTTAATTAACGCGCTTGTATTTTCGGCTAATTAAAGTGATCGATTTAATTATAAAATTATGCACTTCCTTCATGTTTTAATTAACAAATTTTTCATGAGGGAATTTGAAAGGGAAACTAAGCGCAGAGTATAAATAAAAATTCTCATTTGTTTATGACACAATTACAAACCGCAGTAAATAAACTCGAAATACTTATTATCAAGAAGAAAGTTTCTTAATTCCATTGTTGACTACTTTTTCCCAACGAAATTGATAGGTTCATTAAAGGGACAAATAACTATACAAGAAAGCCGACAATACATGAATGTAAAACTAAAGAAACCGAAATCGAAAACAGATTCCCTTTCAGTTAGTTGTTCCACTAATTGGAAACAAACTTCCATTCGGGGGTTGAAATAAAAAAAGTAGTAAAGACAAGAAAAAAAGAAACAAAACTTCTCTTACACATCTGCTGTTGGACACGTTTATTAGAAGGGAGGGCAACGAGGATCTCCTTTTATCCCATTTGAAATAATTTTGGTAAAATGAAAAAAGTGGACGGATAAAGCACATGTTCATTTAAAAGTTTTAAATTACTCTTAAGGTCAAGAACTTGGTACCAAATTAGTGTTCAGTCATTTCACAATTTTAACTAAGCTAATTTGTAAGCCTGTCAGTTTAATTTCATCTGGAGGGCGTTCTCCTTTGTGAGACAAGTCCAAGTGTAATTTGTCACACGGCATATAGTTTTTATCGACTCCAATATTGACGTTTTAGTCCTAAACTATCATTAGTTTGTAATCTGTCATGATGTACTTTGTTATTGGAATTTCTCCTTTTTCTCCCCCACTTTACCATTAAGACTTAAACTAGACAAGTTCGTGCACACCTTCTTCTGCAACAACAATAATCGGCTCCCTTCTCGTCTTCTTGCTTGTTTCTTGCCTGAAACTACATGTAAGTGGGTCACATTTTACAATTGAGTTGTAGGAAACGAATCATAAAACTGTCAAAGGAATTTTTCTCTAAATTACTTTCTAATCCATTTATTGTGTTGATTTTAACAATTTTAACTGGCTACCATTTTTCATGACCCTGCTGTCTATTGTTCACAAATTTTGCCAAGAAATTAGAAATGATCGTCTCTTTCAAGGCGCCTTCAAAGACGAATCTTATTAATATTAATAACCATATCTATTTTAAGTGTTGGTTTTATATTAATTGTTAATTAATTTGATTGACGGGCCCATATAACGGTACCCCAATAGAATAATATTTTAATAATATATGTATAGACTTTTTTTCCTATTTGCATTGTTACAGTTAAGGTGTTTCTTTAACACGAAATTTATTCAAGCATTTTTGGATGCATGTCGACAGGAATATACAGAAGAAAAACGACAAGACCGACTGTCTTGTTGACATGTGATCTTTCGTCCTGTTAAAACAAATGTTAGTTTCTACTAAGAAATTGTCGATAGAAATGCCGACAACAACATATTTGCTGAATCTTTGGTTACCGGATGCTTTGACACCAAAAAAAGAAAACCCCTATATTCATATATGCTTACAAGTTTATTAATGTTGCACGTACATATAGAGGGAATTTTCCTAGAACGTATAGAAGGCATATTTTATACACTATATACATATGAGAGGTATTAGTTTTCTTTGAAAGCTTATGCAACTGCATAGTAGAAAAATTACCTTGACTGTCTTTGATCATTTCGGTTTTAACTTTTGTGCAATGCTTTTGCAGCTGCTACATAAAATTATTTTCATTTTGATAAAGGATATCTATACTTATATTTAATATAATTCTCGCCACTCAGTTTATTTTTGTTGTACTGCTCTGTTATTGAAAACAAGTCTTTATTTACCCATATGGCTTACTAAAAATAACTTCTTATTGCATAAATGTAGCACTTATCGCGCGTCTGCTAAAAATGCTGCTGGTTTTATGTAATCGCATCCTTTGACAAATAAAATTGCGATTAGTTTTTGAAGAGGAAAATTAAGAAGCTAGATATTCGTGACGACGTCGCTTATGGAGCACAGCATCAACATTAGAATGTGTTTACAAGTTAATTAAAATCGAATTAGCAGAATAGGCATTAAAACCAAAGGGTTTATAACATTAAATGTAAGCCAAAATAATTTGCAACCACAATAATTGCGATTTAAATTCACACAAACTCTTCATTAACTTTAAATTATAAAAACAACAAGTTTATTATCCTTATAATGTGCTTAATTTTGGGGGCATATTTTTTCACAGTAGAAAAATAAGTAGTGCATGAAATGTGTGTGTTTTTTTTGGCGGTTTAAGAACAGTAGTAAAGCCCTCCATAAAACATGCCCATTTATTCAAAGCTATTCTTAATTTATTGCGAATCTACCGTAAGCCGAAGTGAATTGCTTATTTGCAATGCAGATGCCTCTTTCACGCTATGGATCTAAACTTGACAGTTACTAAAGACTTAAATTAATATCAAAGAATATTTTGCCACTTGCTAAACAAACACTTTTAAATAATATTATAGAATGAGAAAAACGGATGATGATGGGGGTGAGTTTGGGAAGCCGTTCAAATATCCGGCTATTTGTGTTATTGTTGTACTTGAATTCGCTTGTATCTTGCACCGAATAAGTGCTCAATAAAACGAAAGGAAATATAGATCGCGATTGTTATTTATCAATAAAGAAAAATTACACTTTCCTCTCGGAATATCTGTTTGTGTTTCGCGTATACGGATATTAAGTTTATTCTAAGGCTATATGGATGCTGTTGTTGGATTTCCAACTTGGAAATAAAAACAATGAAAGAAAAGAAATTTATAAAGTTTATATTAAAGTCGAATGGCTCATATGTCATTCTATTTGAACTAATAACAGTGTTTGTATGTGTTAGGTGTGTGAGTTCGTGTGGGAATAGCATAGAGTTCTCAATTTACTGTCACTGGAGATGCTTCTGTATCAAATTTGCGGGCAACATATTGAAACAAATGTGTTTGCCAGGTCGATATTAATCTGATCCTTTTTCTTACTCTACTCTACTATTATAAGGAAAAGGAAGGGATGGTTGATCGACTAAAGACCCCTTTTGCTTTCTTAATATACCACACACACACTCGCACAAACTGAGCAAATTTCGATACCCAAAACATGTGATTGGCAGTAAAAGTACGCAGTCATAATATCTACATATGAAATGCAACCCCCTCAACCCCATTTTTATATTATATAAAATTGGATATTAGAAATTTATAATGTGTTCTCGATCGAATTGATGAGAATAAATTTCTTTGAAATGTGATGTAGATTTTCGATTAATTTTCCAACAAATTTGTACCCATATGAAAAGAGTATAGTGAAGATATGTGTACGGTTTCCATGATTTGAAATATCAAAATTCTAGATGCTCTTTGAACAAATAGCTGTTAACGATGTGATATAACCAGTTTTAATTAAATCTGGATATAATTTATAATTAAACGTATAAAACATGAAATTTCTAATAAAAATAAAAAGATGTTTATTTGCAGTTAAACCTTCGTAACCACCACATTCTATAAAGGTAACGTATTTCCCGTTATTTCATTAATTGGATAGTTGAATTTCATATTAATCAATTACCAAGTCACAATTTTTCGAATAATTTTCTTCTTCAATAGTAAATATTGAAAGCTAAAAAGTGTTTACCCATTGAGGCGTAAATCTACTTAAATAATCATTTATTCCCGTCGAATTATGTTAATAATTGATGCTGTTGTCGAACTACACAATTGTTTTCCTCGTTTAAAAAGGAAATTGGTATTTTTATTGCATCTAGCAAAAATATTTAAATTCATGTACAACTTTATTGTCAATCATTAGATACTCATGTTTATTTACGACACGATAAAATATAAAATTGATTAGATATATACCTACCTATGATGAGGAAGAGAATTGTGTGTGGGGTGCTTCCTTTAATCTTCTGTGACAAACTGAAAAGGGTGCACCCTTTAACCTGAATATTCAATTATCAACACACACCTTTTTAATTTCTCATAGTATCCTATAGTAATTTTCTAGTAATTGGTGTTGTAAATGTGTCTAAATGTGCATATTTATACCTGCTTGTCTAGTGCCTGCAAAAATTAATAAACACTTGCATAAAGCTCTTGAAAATACTATCCACCCAAGATGTAAATTTCAATAATGCATTGTTGTAATAATATCTCTAATTGCATTCCATACCTGGAAAAGGGACGCTAATTCTCAATGTCATCACAGATAAGAATGTAAACGCAGACATTGTAAAATAATCTCGTAGAAGTTTATTTATTGCCACTTTCGTGTCTACACAATGCACACACATGAGACACCGGCGTCAAATAAATAATTATAAATTTTATTATTTACAATGCCAGTCAATGTAGGTGATGTTAAATAATAATGTATAGACTATACATATAGAGACTCATAATTTATTGTGATATTAAAGTGTACAGAATTAAAACATTATATGTACGCATCTATTTGTAAATTTTATTGCGGCCATCAGTGTATTCCAATAAGCGCAACATTAAAACGGTCTTTAAAATGATTGAGTATTTCTCTAATAAATAATAAATAATATAAGCGATTTGAATATATGATGAGGAATTTCAGGATTCGTTCGAATATATAGTATAATGCCATCATCAATGAGTACATTATTTTTAAAAGGCATGAAGTAATTACATAGTTTTAAAAAGTGTTCAACATTTTCAATGTGTAGGATATAGAAACGCATTCGTTCTGCTTATAATCCTCTCTCGTACCAGAATTAATATTCAAAATTTCTACACCTTGAGGCTGTGTACGCGAAAGCTATAATAATATTATAAGCAAGAAAAATAACCGTGACGATTATTTTGTTTTTCCATTTTTACAAAACTGTCAGTCGGAATGGAACGCGCATTTTAGTGACGAGGAACAAAGGTGCGACAATATGCATTGAATTATATGTGAGGCTGGTAATAATGTATCTATGGTCGATTAAAATTTGTGAAACATTTACATAAATTTTCCTGTACCTGGCAAATTATATACATATATTACACATAATGAGCAATAATAATAAAGTTGTGGCCTTTTCCTTGAAAATTTTACGCATCTTTTCATGTTTTAACACGTTGTGTTATTCATTTCTTTGCGCGCGGTAATACACTGCTCAAAGGACCAAAAAAATTGACGAAGAAAATCAAAAATTTGAATTTGTTTCCTATATAAACTTTCCTCTCTTAGGCTTTGTTGAAGATTATTTACTCATATTACCTACATGTGAAATTTTCCACCTGTTATATCTAATTACAAAACAGGTTAAGTTTTAATTATACAGTAAAAGGGAAAAAAGGAACAAGTACCATTGTGGATAATGTTACAATGTTGCATATAAATGATTTATTTATTATGGCTGCAAATATTTTATTTATTCATGTTTACACTAAATAAACGGAAATGCATTCGCGGAATTCTTTATCGTGTTAATGTAATAACAAACTGATAAAACTGGTCAATAATATTTAGATAGAATATACAGACTTTTTTATCAAAAGTTTCGATTGACTTCCTCATACAACTCCCAAACTTGATCGAATATAGATAAGGAATTATGTGCGAGGAATAAAATGATGAAGAGTTGCTCTTACCGCAATTTCCACAATACACAAATTCATGGAAAATTGCATTAACAATCTGCGGACAAGTTGAAGGATTGAATACGAGGATGCGGCCATATGTAATGTGTATTTGAATGTAATGTAATACGTGTGTCGTGTCGTAGTTATTTACAGTCCAGTTGTCCGAAGCCCGTTTTCATATACACAACAACAACAGCAACAAACACAACAACCAAACACTACTCCAACATGTTCCACTGTCTGCGTCTCCGTTAACACCGATTATAATTCTTGAAAACCATCGTCCTGTATATTATAATTCATTACCTACAATTTTTACATCAATTGCCCGTACAACCAGCCATCAATTTACCAGATTGCCAATTATGAATGTTGTTAGTGAAATTTACAGTAAAACCAGACTTTTTCCTGCACTTATTTATATCTATATACTAATTACCATACTTTTTATGATTTTTTGGTGCATTATTGCACAAAAGCCGTCTTACAATCCAATCCCAGCCATATGGAAATCATGTGTGTAAACTAGTTTAAATATTAATAAGACAATTCCTTATTATTTAAAACCTTTCACTGTAACATTCCCATTTTTTTCCTCCACACATAGTTAAAAACCCTATTAATTTCGTTTTAATGGAACCTACTTACAATTAGTTACGTATAAAAAACAATACACTTTTTCACATGGGTTTATATATGTAAAGGTAATTTAATTCCTATCCTGGAAGTATTATGCAAAAACCTCGTGTATAATACGCATAGTATAAGTAATCGTAACGTAGAGTAATTCATCAAATTGGTACAAGAAAAACGGTGTTGAATCCATGAAAAAGTGTCTTCCGCTTACGGCACACGTTGGTCTTTGTAGGAATTGTGTTATAAACTGTTTTATAAGCAAAATAGTTTATTTTTTTTGTTGTGCAAATTTTATGTAGATCGATTCAAATCCTGTCAGCCTCGTCATTAATTAAGATTATGCTAAAAACCCGGAACAGACCATAAAACGGCAACTAGTACATTTACTAGCGATGTTTTATAAGTAATTAAACTAGAACTCTTAGCGGAGAATGCAAACGTGGACGAAATACTTTAACACTGTTTTTTTTATTTAACAAAATTGATTGCAGATTAATAGCAAGTTTCTCTCGATTATGGTTTCCGGTCGCAATTTTACGAGCTTTATGCATTTGTGACAATAAACTTCATTTATCCGTGAACATTTTAATCACTCAATATTAAATTAAAACATGTACAAGTTCTCTTCCTTGTTCCTGAAATGCCTGCAAGATTTCGCAATGCTCATAAAATACTTTAACGAATAAATGGACGAGATTTTTTTGTTGTTACCTCTTGTCCTTCCCGCGTGTTATTCCAACCAAGTGACAATAAAAAATATTATCCCATTTCCTCTAGACGTCTGAATATTACAATTTCAATTTGTATATTCTTGTTTTAATGTGTGTTCACATTATATTTAACTTTGTTTAAATTTACATATACATTTACCACAAAATTACTGCTTAATTTTCTAGTAAAAGAAAATTAAAACTGTGTAATGATAAAATCTCTTTAGTTGTTATTATTGTCGTAAATTAAAACGTGTCATAATTTGAAAACTATTCACACACTGCCTGCATGTTAAGACATCACAGAAGAATATGTATAAAAATGTACACATAGTGGAGAATAAAAAAATATACAAGAGGGATAACATCAGGACTACTGCTGGCATACTAATTTATTTAATAGACACTCATCCAACAAAGATATTGTCATTTTATGTCGGTTATTAACCATATTTATTATATTTTCACGAGAATAATGACGGTAATTAGTTTTTGTCTATCCATACACTTCATAGTGTTGTGGAATTGAAAAATATTGGGCATTCGACTTTGCCAACCGAACCTTAACCGGAAATAAACGCATTGTGTCCCTTCACTCAGCGGCACCGTCTCTTCGGTACGTGCTTCCTGTATTCAGTACTACAATACGTCATATTTTATTATTTATTTCTTGTTGATGTGGTAATAAATATCGAAATTAGCAGTGCATCCATTCTACGCTGGCGCAACTCTTGTATCCAAGTTAAAATATTACAAAAGTGATTTTATAAACAACACACGATACATGCTACTTTGTTGTTGTGGTACTTAATGCGTACTGTGAATTTTTCAGCGTGTAGGCCGTATAAATATATACAGGCAATACCTGTTTTGAAAAACACAAAATGCCGTCTCCTTCTTCATCGTCTACATCAAAATTAATGTACTGATGTTGCGCCTGTTGTTTATTATTTATATCCCATATGACGACAGGACAAATTGAAAATCCATGTGTTTTGATATCTGCACTTGCGAATTAACACACACAGGACCGGCTTGCAGCCTTTCAACTGCATTTGGTTGCTGAAAAGAGAAGAGTTTACTTCTATGCCCTCATGCCGTGCCTGTCCAAAGGGCAGGCCTATAAAATCTCCCAACAGTAACAAATTGTTTTATGTTTTATAAAAAACATATAAGCATTCATTTCATCCGAAAAACTAATAACCACGTCTAGTGCGTGTGTATTTTTAATGATTTTTCCCTTCTTTCTTGTATCTCTGTAGATGTCATGCATATAAAAGGTACAATAAAATTGTGATCGTAAAGTCTCTTCACTCCTCTCCGCACACTCTTTACTTGTTGTTTTGTTGTCAGCAGGACAATGAAATTGTTTTATTTGTCATTGCTTCGTCTTGGTGTTCTGTTTTGTTGCTTGTTTATTTTGCATAGATTGTTTCGAAATGTCCGGGGATCCTAAATAATATACAACGTCATAAAAAAGTTAATGATTTTTTTAACGTTGGAGTTATGCGGCAAAATCCTTCACTCGATTCCACACACCACCATTACCGCCACCATTGACGATTGCATATTTTGCATAAATTTTCGGCAATGGGGCTGATGGGAGGAGGAGTGACTCTATATACTGCTGTGTAGCATTTTTATAGTTGGCACATTTAAAACGAACTCTTATGGGGGTGCTAAATTTTTTATAAGCAATAATTTGTGTATAGAGTTTAGTGTACGCGTTGCAGAGGGCAAAATATGTTTATGAGTTTTGGTCAGGATTTTATTAACAGTGTGCTATTATGCACGAGTGAATTGTAATAAAGGTGTAGCAGGATGTTGGTGTATAATTCCAAATGAAAACTCATAAAATTATTTACTATTTTAATTATTTCCTCAGCGGAAGCAACCCTGGTTAAATGTAGAGAGAAAGAGAAAGAGAAGGAAAGTGGGTGATGCATTATTTGAGTATACAGTTGAAGGCCCCCAACAAATTGCTGTGTTTTTCATTGAAGATGCATTCTAAACACAATTTTCTATCAATTGTCCATAAAGTTTAACTAAATATTTGTTTAACCTACAAGTACACATAATACCTATTCCATTCGTTTCAATTTCCTATCTTGAGACCCACTAATAATATTATTGAATGTTTTATTCACAATACAAATTAATTGCATAACATACACAATAGATTACAAACTATAACGGAGAAATAATAATATAAAATAGAGCTTATGAATAAATTCTATGATAACTGAACAATTATGCAGGGAGTAGCGACAAGAGAGCCCAAGTCTTATAACGTTGATGCATTATGAATAAGATGTTTCCTAACATTACAAGACATAATTACTATATTCTCTTTTAAATCACTATTATGTTATTCTATTTTAATTTAAACGGTCCCTCTTCCATAAAAATTTCTGATGTATATGGAAATAAACAGGTGCTCAAAAGAGTCTTGATTCAATTTTAATAAGTCTCGAAGAGAGATTCTATGTGTATTTTAATTATATAACATCGTTCTGCAGGTGTTTTTGTGAAATACTCTTCACTCTTAAGACGATTACATATCATTTGTTATTTATCGTTTTAAATTATCGACACTTTAGAGGAGGACGTTAACATTTCTCACATCACTGAACTATTCGCATTCGCGTTTTATTTAATAAGGTCGGTTGTCTTGAAAAGAATCGCTAATTAGATAGTTATGACCATCATCAGATGGTAAAACATTCTTTAATGGATGGTTAAAAATGGTAAAAATTGAATTAATAAATTAAATCTAAACGAATTTTTTGCAAAAATGTCCCCATGGCTTTAATAAAAGAATTTCCGTTGCTTTTACGATCAAGATAAGTACTATATATATTCAAATTGTTTAATTTCAGAGTCAACATCAGGTCCATTCTAGAATTATATGAGATATAATTTTATTAATGCATACAAATTTTTTATTGCCAGAGATTTAAATACATAGTAGAGAGAAGAGATGATTCAGTTTCCCTTTTCCGTCAAGCTTTGGGATCATAAAAACCTAAATCCTTTGAGAAGGAGAGCAGTCCTTTGTCATTTTGTGTTTTTCTAACCCTCTTACACCCATCCACCGTTTACGGGTATTTCTGGTTCACTCGCACTCTATTATAATCTGTGTGAGGTTTTCTTTGTTTTATTTCGAAAAATTCTTAATGTCCAGACGGCACGCTCGTAATCATAAAACGTTGAGAAAAATGACTAGCACATCTAAGTATAGGAGGTTTTATTCGGTTCCCCCCATCATTGACGCATATAAAAATGCTCCTTTTATATGTAAGTATGTATAATAAGTATACAGAGAGATTTGTTGCAACATGATTTTATTTTACGTTTAATTGCCTCTTTTTACGCTCTTTGTAAATCTTATTTCAAGTCCATATATTAGGTCTAAAAGAGTCCAAGAGTATTTTAATATCCGTACTTATTTGAAACGGTGTGCGCCTGTTGTGAAATTGGTTTTAATTAGTGAGTTGTGGAAATAAAAATTTTATTGTCTTGATTTTTTCTGCAAGATTTTCCAAAGAAAGAGAAATTCGCATGTACTCATAGGGCGGTTTGAGTTTATTTTCAGAGACTCGCTAAGATCAAAATCTTGTAATTTAAGTGCTTGTGGGAACTCTCTGAGAATGTTAACATGTGTGTTTGCCCATTCAAGAATGCCCTACCAACTCCTCTTTATGCGCTACCACCGCAACCACAGCACAATATTTTTTCTACTCCACATGAAATAGAGATATGAACCGACACTTACCATTAATTATAAAATATTTTCTCCTACTTGAATTTTATAGTTGTTGTAACTATCGTTAATCGTAATTTTATTAGTTAGAAACGGTTTTATTGAAGTTCTCAGCTTATTATATAAGAGGAGTTTTTATTCCGTTTGTGGGTCCGTCACATTATCAAAGAGGTTGTAATAAAATCCCCTTTGAGAAAGAATTAGATTCAAAGAATTTTTTTATACGAAAAATCATATAATTTTACAAACGGATTCCTAATAAAAATAAATAATGGTTTTATAATAAATTCTGAACGGCATTTGACAGAGAAATTTATTAATCGTCGTTTTCTTGACTTCTTAATTGCAGCTAAAGCATTAGAATAATATATCTTAATTTATATGTTTTTAATTCAACTATGAAATACAACTTGGCTTCTGAATAATTTTTAATATTTATAGAAAAATTTTTCGAAATAACGAATTCTAAGATGGTCAAATTTTTTTTAAGACATTTTCCTATTTAGATAAAAGATAAAAGAACTCCTCTGGAATTTAATATTTATTTGAGAAATAATTTTATTAATAAATTACCCATGCAGTGTAAATTATTGCAATGATAATTATTATTATTTATTTTTAAAATCAGAGTATCAATTTCACCAAAAATAAATATTTATCGAAAACATTTACATAATAGTCCTACTCGTTATAACTGTCGATAAAATTTCGAGAAATTTCATATGGTTGTATTATTTATTACAATTTATTACAATAATTCTGTGAAATGTTTATAATAAAACTGATGATTCCTTCATCATGAATTAACGCTTTATCAAAGTGTTTTGTAATCTTTACAAAGAACTTAAATTTGTTATAAATAATTTATATTATTCTGGGAATCCAAATGGTAAACTTTTAATACGTTTTATTTACTCTTTGAATAATCATACCCCAATAATGTCTTTAAATTAGCCACATTAATCTAATAATGCACCTAGAAATGCATTTTAAAACTAAATACAAGTCATAAGCAATTTGTAACAAAAATAATAAATAATATGTATGTATGTCGGAGTTCAAAATGAGATTAGAGACATTGCCTTCATTTGAAACAATACAAATTGATATAAAAGCCAATAAATCTTCTATTGTATAAGTAATTGACATGAATATTAAATATAGGAGAGTAATAAAACCTACGACTATAATTTCATATCAATATTTTAAATATCTCCGCTCTTAAAGTTATAAGTATTACAATAATTACCAACATTTTAAAATATTGTAATGAAGGAAATAGTATAATATAACGTAGAATAATTAATATCAATTTGTACTTTTATGTAGCATCATAAACTGTAAAATTTAATCGTTTTTTATATGTATCTTACACTGTTTTATATTGTATATTATGTTTACATTTATATGATAATGTGGATTGGCTTGACCGCTAAGTATTCCACTCCAAAGTGGACAATCAACAATTCCAACATTTTGAAGACATGGAATTCGCCTTTACAAACTGATAATGAAGCCATAAATGTGACAATTGCCTTTTAGAAAACTATAAGAACATTTTACTTATTGAATGGTGTTTGGATTATTTTTGTGAATTTTATTGAAATGATTAAATGTTGGACAAGATTGTCAGCATCAGCACATCAGATGTATACTTTTACAATCGTGTGGATGTCAAATAAATAAATTACACAAGGGTAATATAACCAGGTGGAAATTTGAGTTGAAAAAGACACATTTTACGAAAGAGTGTAGATGAAGAGGTTGTTGTAGACTTTACGACACTTCACTAACAAGCATTTATCGTAAAAAGCATCTAATTTAAAATTGGAAACAGTTTCACCACTTTTTACTGCCATTTAATGAACTAGTTAGTATTAGTGTATTTACTTTTACTTAAACCAACATGCCAATTTGGGAAATTATGTCACCAAATATAAAACGTAATTTCAAGTTAATTAGTCCTATTACACTGTCAACAATTACACATACACATCACATACTGAAGAGTTTAAAAAAAAAATAATAAAAAATTACACCGTAAATTAGACAAGTAAACAGACGGCAAGTTAATTCACCGTGAAAGGAATAAGATTTGTAGACAAGACGAATATTTTTTTCGAATTTAATTACATTATTCGAATCGTCCTAATAATAATAATTTTGTTTCGCCAAAAAAATGTGTTTTTCATTCATATTTTTTATGTTTCCCTGAAAATCTTATTAAGTCATTTTCTTGTTTCTATTTCTTTCACTTTGAGTGGTATGCTTGTATACTTTTCTCTTCTGTTAATTTATTTACCTACATATTTGGCCACATTGTGTTCAAGGAAGTTTTTAGTGGATACACATAAAAGGTGTGTAGGTGTATATATATATATACATATATATAGATTTAATATATGTGCATATTATTTTATCTTCATACCTCCGTGCGTTTTCTGAACTATGTTAACCGAGGAACTCGACGAAGCGGTAAACCACAAGAAGTGACAAACTCTCTTGGCGTCTTCACGGTGTCATTTTACATTAATATATAAAGTCAGTGGGTGTGTTGTACCGTAGATCATACGATATTATATGTATTTGTGTGTTTGTGTGCCTCTCCATTCTCCATGTAGACCAATTTATTTATTTCACGATTCATATCCTAGCCATATTTATGCAATATTATTTATCAAGAGTTTCAACTCATTGGTTGGTTCCAAGATCAACTTTTAGTGTCACATACCCAAGAATTTGGTACACACTTGAATGGGACATTTGCATATCCAAATTTAATCGATTTTCTTACTCAATTCTACGATTACAATTAATAACTGTGCAATTTATTATCCTATAAATCTGTTTGACATTGTAGCGACATAAAGAAGAGCGCAAAAATTCAATATCGAATAAAAATGAAATTATAGTTAAATTGTTTTGAGTAATTATTATTTCCATCAAAATTAAATGAAAACTTTATTTAAACGTTTTCAATTGTTTCTTGCAAGTGAAATGATTGAAATTTATATGTGTATGCATTTTTTAATGAACATTTCAATTTTACGCTTAATATCACGTAATACCAGGTGCGTTTTTAATGTTTTTCCACGTTATAAGTTGAAAGTCTCTTGGCATTGTTATAAACAGTGTTTCATATTTGTAGTGTGTAATTATAGAAATGTACAATTATGCCGTGAACGATGCAATTATTCTTTATAGAGAGGCAATCATCTCGTTTCTATTATAGGAAAAATATTAAATTCGATTCTCTCCACATTTATTACACCACTCTTCTAAATTATATTCACTTTTATCATCGTAAATTTCACAAATTCATTTCCAAAGTGTGAAACAAATTTAGAACGTTAATGAACTTTTAAATGGAGGTCTTAACCTTCTTGGTGGCTGATGATTTATTATAACTCTTTACCTTTAAGGTATATTTTTTTACAACTTTTTGTTGAAAATTTTAAGAACACTTCTGTTCGCTTGTACTGTCTGTGCATCTATCTATCTTAACTAGTGAAAAAACATCTTTCTTTTGACGACGTAATATAAAAATTTCACATAATTGTTATTAATTAAATTACGATATTCGTTGTGTATTATTATCAAACCTTATTCACATATATGGTGCGAAATTGCCTGAAACGTAAAATAAGCACCATATCGGAATTAATTATTACTTTAGCTGCTTTTTATTCCGCTGTAATTAATGGTATCCCGTCTGAATGGTCAAAAATTACGCAGAGGAATATTTATTAGGGAAGTATTAAGCATATTGATTGATTCAAATGTTCAATGTATTATGCTGATCCTTTTGATTTCCGGATCTTTATAATATATTATCATTCCAAAACAATAAAAGAACTCGACCTGACTGTAGATTTAATTCTCTCTGCTGAAATTCCTCATAATTTATGTATATTCATCACGCATTTTAAATAATGTTTTCTATTGTTCGTAATCCGCTCTGTTTTTTTTAATGATTTTCGAATGCACAACAGAAGGACTAAATGATTTATCTCTGACGCATACTTGAGAGTTTCCTTATAATATGTGACGCATTTTCCTGTCCACAAGTGCTTTATTCACAAGACAAATATTATGTGTATATGGAGTGAAGAGTGGAGTGAAAATGGGATGGTGATGGTATGTAAATAGTCTTTGTATGTACATATATTTTACACCCACAAATGCTGTGACACACCCGTCCATTCCATATTCATCCCCTTTGCCATATCCGATAAGGAAAGTCGGTTTCGAGTGCACGAATTCTAATTAAATCAGAAAAATTCGTCGTTGAGCGAAAACAGCCCTCTCAGGCCCCCTTATAACACTGTATGCCAGTATTATATGTTTAAAAAAGGCTTTTAAAAGAATTAAAACCCCAACCGTGGATAATGGCATATAACGTACCTACATTAAAAATTCAATTTTAGTTTGGATTTTCACGTTTCCAAATGTTTAATTTAATTATCCACCAAGTGCTTCATCTTTCTTCTCTACTGGAATGTGCATTGAAATCAGTAGGTATTTTTTTCCAAATGGTAGAGAAAAACTTTTTCCAACTCACAACCTACACACCTAAATATTTCAATTGATTATATTTTTTCGTCGGTTCTGTACTAACAAGATTTTTAACTTTAATGGATTTTAACAATTTACTTAATAAAATGTCAAACTTCAGGGAAAAAGTTTAGCTCTCTGAAGGCCTGTGTGCCTAAATTAATTTGATCCCATCTTTCTCTCTCTTTGGAGGCTGTGTGTTACAAAAATAAACATTTAGATAGAAAATATCAAATGAATAGTAATTTACAAAGTTATAATTTATAAAAATGTCATTAAGTATTACAAGAATGAGGAGATAATAGAGAGAAAAGGATAATTTAATTTCGGTTTTTCGGTTTTCGATGATGGAAATGTTGAACCTTCAGAATTTTTGTTGAATAAATAAATAATATAAATATACAAGCATAAAAAGAGAGTCTAAGATCGAGAATTATAGATTACGAATTCACCCTTTGGCTCATAAGCTCATTCATCATGGAACAGTATGTAGCACATTAATGAAAATACCCTTTTCACTTCGAATATAACTCACTTAGTAAAACAATAGAGAAAAAATATTTTATATGGATATACATTTTTATTATAATAATTGACCACCTATGCAAGTTGAATAATAGTGAATAAAAAAATTATTGGGCTGGGCGTTCCTTCATGTAGCCATTACGAAGATTAATTATTTTTATTCTTTGTTATAGGGAAATCACGATTTGTCAAATACTAGTATTACAATAGAGAATCTGACAACAAAACGTGAGAAATAACTCGTCTGAACGGTAAAATGTAATTGAAGTTTTACCACTTTACAGAGCATAGATAATTTGACACAAATACATGTATAGAATTAAATACGAAATTCTATTAGAAAAGTTAGTACTTATATTTAAAAACAATTTTTCTTTCATATTTCCCCTTGTGCTTAGCTATTAAGCGTGAAAGTGTTTCTTTTTATTGTTTCCCTTTTTCAAAGTAAAACGTTTTACGTATGAATTCATCTTCTTCGCAATGGAAATTAATTTGTAAATTACTGTTGTTGACGGTTGTAGCACTTTACGCAGAATGACATTTTTTATCATTGACTTGATCTCTCGGTTACTTTATACTTTTATATAGAAGAAAAAAAATATTGTAAATAATAACTTCATATTTCTTGCACATTAATAACTGTTGTTGAATATATGTACCTTTACATATCAACAAGTATCTTTTTCCACTTGAAATATAATACAATACACTCAAATATCAATAATGAATTGAAATCGAGGTAAAATAAGAATTTTTATTAACGGTTTTGTAATACTTTATTCTTATCCTCCCCTCTCTTAATTATAAACTTTATTGAACACCGCATTATTCCCCTTCAAATATCTAATTATCCAAATGATTGTTTGCTTTCAAGTTTCAAATGGCATACCTATAGTTGTGCATTGAGACACGGTAACTTAATTAACAATTCAATTAATTAACTATTCAATTATTACAAACTCTTTCTTATTTCTCAAGTTTCATTTTTATTTTTCTAGTAATAACCGCGCTTATTATTTAACCAACTTAATGTTGTCGACTTTGCATACATTAACTTGAATCGCAAAATAAATTATTCATTTTCTTATACCTACAACTGGGAGAACCCATTTTGTGTATATTTCTATAGTTTGTATATTTGTATGCATCAGTAAATCATACAACATGGGTTTGTTTACGTCAAAATTTTATTAAAAATATCAACAGAACAATATAAAATAATAAAAATGCATTAATAATGGGCTCATATTTCCATTTTAAGAATGCCCTCGCCGCTCATTATTAAACGAGTCAAAAGTTCCCAAATGTTCAACCCCGAATGGTTTCAGGTAAGAACACGTTTCGTCTTCGCGTAGGTAACTTGTAATTATATTTTTTTCTTCATCTCACTATTGTTTACTATATTAAAATTATTAAATTTAATAAATCATTAAAAATAATTACGATAAGCTAATAAAAAAGGGCCGGGGTGTATTGTAACTTTATAAGTTTGATTTTTTTTCTATTGAAATATTTGTTTGGAACAAGTTTTACAATTAATTTCGGTTTCATAACAGTCCCAGTCTGCATTCTTGATGAAGTATAGACGGTGTTAAGTGACATAATCGTCTAATGGTGTCTTAAACTAATTTAAGATGTCGATAATCTGATGTTAGAAATGTTGTAACATAAAAGCTACCTTTAATATCGCTTAATTGACTCTTCAAAATTGACATCATCAAGTGTTGAGGATTATATAAACTGTTTTAAAAGAGTTTTCTCACTCTTCAAATTGCCGCCAGTATGTTTGTACCTACAGATGATGCGATTTGAATTCATAATATTTTATACATAAATGGAATTGTTGCTATTGTTTAAACTACGCGAATGGAATGGAATTATATAATGAAATTTTTTAATTCGAATTATTATTCATTAAATTTTCTGGTAATAAACCTTTAGAAATAAATGCATGAAACCTACATATACATAGAGCAAATATTTAAAATTAAATAAACATGGAAATGGAACAAGCACAATTATTTCACTAACGTTAACATATAATAAATATAAATAAAATATTTTAGCGCTTTTGAAAATTATACTCTTTTGTGTATTCATGACGTGAATTTTGTGTCCATATTTTATTATTTACGGGTAATAACAAGCTGAATTTTTTATATATATACTTGGATATATTTATACATTGAATGACAATAAATTACATGATTATTATATCATTTTCCTCCAAACCAAACATTTTCACTTTGACTGTCTGTTGGGGTGTGTGTAATATTCGATAGAAATTCGGACTCTAATTTAATTTCGTTTCGGTAAGTGTCTTTTGGGAACCGCTGATGATGGAACCCTTGGGGATCCAAATATTTGTTGGGGGGTGTTTTGGTGAATGTCTGTTCGATGAATAGTGGGCAAATGTGGCCACAGAAAGGCCAGTCACATGTATAGATCAATGCACCCTTTTGTGTCAAATTGGAGACCATGAGAACTTTTCAAAAACTTGCCCTCACCTTTAGAGTGAGATGTAAATATAGGTGAAGAGAGGAGATCCGAGTGGTTTTTATATTTTTCGACTTGATATGTGTTTTGAATCTCTTGTCATTTTCTATATTATGTCCCGCTATGAACTGTGCCCCACTGGGAATATCATAGAGGATCGGTTTTAACTACAAAAACTTACAGAATGTAGAGAAATAATGGAAGACATTGCATTTTGATTAACGATTGTTTGTCAGTGTGGTTTCTAATTTTGATGGTGACTTTTGCATTTTTTTAATATAAAGAATTCTTTTCACAATCGTTTCAGGGAGATTTTAATCAAATTTTCAAGGAACTATCTTTTTCTTTCTTTTTGCCTATTCATAAGTTTTTATAAATCGAAGAAGATACATATTTTATTTATCCTTTTTTCAAGCTGCGAGTTTTATATAGAGAAGTTGATAGTGTCACATAAAACTTTTTTGATGTACAAATTAAAAATTTGTCTAAATTAAAAGCTTTTAGTTTTTACGTTTGTGCCATCAAAAGTTTCAAAGTGAAAATTTAATCGTCTTGAGGATTATGAAATTTCCAAATGAAATTCATAGATTTACTTTTTCTCATTTCATCTAATTGAGTCATCAAATATGTCTATAAATAGCGTGATGAAAAAACAAAGACATTAATTTTGGTAATCAACAATTTGCTTTTATCTTAACACTTAAATGTTTTTCGAAATTCAACAACAAACTGGAACATAAAAATATTTCTTTAATTAATCATTTGTAGCTACAACCTACAACTGAAAGAATGACATGGAAACTAAACAAAATCTTGATGTTAATTCTAGAAGCTAATTAGAACAGACAAATTTACGAAAATATACCAGTCTAATTGGACTTTTAATTTAGATAATTGTGTATGTAATTGCGGTCTTTCATTATGAAGTAATGTGAAATATTTTAAAGGTTTATCATTAAACTATCCAGTTTAATAATAATACGAGCAGACTAGTTTACGGATAGTTTACTATAGAATTATATTTTTACTCTTCATATATGCTGTTTGAGCAATGAAAAACGCTAAACAAATAAACGTTTCTCCTCTTAACTATGTGAGTTTACAATTTCCTTTTCCTTTATGCACTGATTCCAATAGTAAATATTTTAATGTATCTAAATCTAACGGTAGTTCATAAATCCATCATACAATAAGATTATACATATTGCGTGTATGTAGCCAAACGTGTGCTCTATTCAAAGAAAAAAAATGTGTATATAAACATACATTTACATCGACAGGAAATCTCTATTAGTCGGTAATGACAATAAAATTATTTGAATAGCATTAAAAATTCATCATGTGCCTTTAATAAAAATGCTAACTGCTTTTTTCGTTGCGTTTTATTTGTTCTTCATTTCTATGCGAGTGGAACTTTTACAAAAACTATTATTAAATGTTTTATGTAACCATAATGTGAAGAAGAGGAAAATTATCACTAACAAACACTCACACATAACACATAGAAAAATAATAAAAATTCTTTTAATCGAAATGAAGTTTCGCATAAACACATGTTTTCAATTAAATGAAACGCAAATTTATGTGGTGTATATCTTTATTAAATATAAATGTAAATCGAGTTTTTAGATGTTTTTATTAAAAATACTATTTGCATATAACAGAAAAACATACTTTATGAATAGATTACTTAGAAAGGCATCAGGGTTTATTACAGGTAGAGACTATATACATATGGAGACCGAATGCGCCGTTAGTTCTAGCTTATATAATATAGCTTAAGGCCAATAATTTATATACTTATATAAATATACCTATAGATAAATAAAATCAATGTAGTTTATGCAAATGTATATCAAAATCAGTTGGACAACCATACAAAGTCTAACGCCTTTATAAGTTCTCTTTTCTCTCTTAAAAACAACAGTCACTTCGACTCCATTAGTCCCCATCTACTTTTATATACGGTTTATACCTGATATCTATCTGTTTTTCTTGGTCAAATATTTACAATAGCAGACGAACTGGTTGTAATCGGACTCCATAAACACTTGTTTGGGATGTCATTGGTATTTATTACCGTTGACAGGGGTGTAGTTTTCGAAAATGAGTATAGAGAAAATGTTGTAGCAACGAAATATTTTATTCAAAAACAGCACACGATTGCATTATAACTTTCATCTACGTATCAACAAAACACTTTGAAATACATACATCAATAAATCGATCATTCAATTTATAGTAGTGACCTCAAGGACAGCCTTTTCACGGAACCTCATCATGCACATATTAAATTATAATAGTTTAATTTCCTTACATGGAACATTTCCAATTAAATTTAGAGAATGAAATGTCACTTAAATATACATAAGCACGTAATAAATTTACAATTAGTCCGCACTGTTTGTAATGTAATTGAAAAGATTTGGCCCGATGCCAGACCAATTTCTTTATAATGTGACTCCAAAACTGTATTATAAATGATAACAATAATAATATATAAAGTGGTGACAAGCGAAACTATTAAAAATCGCTCGTAATACTTCTTAGTCTAGAGGTCCTAAAATTTTAAATGATATTTTGATAGTATAATGAATATTTCGTCTACCTTATATGAAGATTAATTGACGAACCAGAAATTCGTCTGGTTACATTTTCTAACCAATTATAATTTTATTCATGCCTAATTTATGCTAAATATAGTTTGGCTATTATTATTTAGGTGTTCAAGATCTATTTACCACTTTTTTTAATGTTATTATTGAAAATAGCCATTTATACGTTGCTTATAATGTTTTGGTACATTGTTATTATATTAGATAACTACTGAAATTGGATGGACACGTTTTTTTCCTCCATCTCCGTATACAGCTATACAATTAGGAAATATGTTTGAAAGAAAAAATTCTTTTATAACATCCACAAATATACCCACAGAAATGAAAAGATGAAATAAATCGCTCTTCTGCTAATGTATCCTGCCATTAGTTATTGTTTTGCAGTTTGCACTTTATCGAAGTTGTATAGCATATAGGGAAAAATTTACGATCCGTCGCTTGTGTGCAATTAGAACGTGAATTTATAGAATCATTTCCATCAGGCAAACTTTAATTAAGTCTTATTACAATAATAATATTTCCAGTTGTTTTATGGCCCAACTTTAAGGAAGAAATTCCTCTCTCGTTTATATATTGTCTAAATCAACAAGTATTATAATAGTACATTTGGCCCAAATCCAAACACTGTGTATTATAGTTAATTTAAGTTACATTCATAATTTTCGAAACGCTAACTTTTAAACTCGATCCTCGGCATTTTATTTCCCATTTTATTTAACATTTGCAAGTTTTAGCGCTCTCCTTGTTTCTTTTGCTAAAAATCATGTTATTCAAAAATGCAATAAGTGTTTACTGATTTCGAAACGTTATGTTTAGGTGTGAAATGTATTCCATTTACATAAATTAATTCTATGTAAATTGAATCAGTCACTTAGTTTGCATTGTCATTATCTGATTAAAGTGCATTCTTGAAATGTCAACTTGACTGAATTTAACTGAAATGCAAAATTCTTTCCATAGAGAATACTTCGTTCCGTTGAGCTGTCTTATAGAGAATTTGTGCATTTTATTAGATATTTAATCGATTCGGAAAAAGGACGAAATCCGAGGCATATATAGCCGATTATTTTCTTTGTGTAGGTACCGATATTTTTTCTTAATCTATTAGTACATAATACATCCGAAACGAGTAATGAAATCGGTTAAGTTTCTTATAGTAATTGGCAATTTGTAATAAAATACATTTCTACTAAAAGTAATCAAAATGTATTCGGGATAAAGTCCCGGCCAGATATCCTGGACGAATTCACTACAAATTGGAATCAAGTTAACAACAGTAGAAAATAGGATCGCTGATAAAAGATTCGCGTTCATTCTTGAAATCGTGATTGAAACGTACGAATCTTTCTATTTATTTGACATAAAATATCCTTGTACACATACACAAAGTTGAATGGAAATTAGATTGAATTGAGGCAACTGCTGCTCGCCCATCGTTTATCCAAATCAAAAGAAATTTAGAAATACGACAACTTGTGTGGCGTCCTTCTTTAGAGTCCTAAATAGAATCGCACCATTTACCTACATAAAATTTCGAGCTTGCAGACCAAGCGGCCTCACAATCCTCACTTCATTGAAAATCACGGCGTTACGAATTGCTCAACCGGGGCCCCCAAAAAGAGTGTCGCATCTGGGTATAATATTCGTTTTCGAAATATGGGTCCCGCAAAATCGAGATTCGCTCTGCTTCGTGTACTTCTTATACATATCCTTAGCGTTCAGCTGCCCAACTATAACGAATTCTCGTTTTTCTACACATTTTTATATATTACACATTCTTAGTGCACCATTCAAATAATATGTTATACGGTTTTTATTAATTTTTGACGTGCCAGACAATGTGTTTCGAGAGGTTTATGGGCACATGTTCGCTGTTTTCTCAGAAACTCGAACGTTGACTGGAATTGTGAGTGCGGATTTTTATGGGTGGAGAATGTTTGTAGTTTTAGTTACGGAATTTCGGATTAGCACATTTATTAGTTTGTGCAGGAGTATGGAATTAAGCTCGGCAAATCGCCTTTTGTTGCAACCTTATTCTTCGGGGAGAAAAATTATAAGATTCGAAAAGTTTCTTATACCCTTTTTTCGTTGTCATATACACAGTTTACACTTTCAGATAAATTTGTTATTATTGGATACTGAAAACACGATAAACAAATATTTCTCTAAAGCCAATGTAAACAGTAATTAAAGTTTTGTCGGTAAAATCTTGCGCAATTATGAAAGTATTATAAAACCCACGGGCACAAAGGTCCATACACAAATAGGTGTAAATATAAAATGTAAACAAAACGAGAAAAACTAGATGTGATAAGTCACGTTCGTTGTGTTCGGATTATAAGTTCCCCTCACTCCCGCTAAAGTCGTTTTAAAAAAGCTTTTTTGTCCTTCTAGTTTGCAATAAAATGGCGTTTTTATTTTTTAAACAATCCTCCAGTTGGGCATTCGCCTTTAACTATCGACACTTGCAAACAATACAGTACACAGGGTTGAAAGGGAAAATTTGAAATTGTTTTCCAAGGTTGTGCCCTTGTGGCCCATTTACTATTCTAAAATGTCCATCTTCCGCTGAGCGTAACTAAAATACTGGCACTGTATCTAATCGACACGTTTGCAGTTTGCCGAACACATATCGATATTCCAATATTCGGGTATATACCTTCAGTGTGTGAAATAATGTACACAATGCGAAAATGTTCAATTGTGTGCTTAGAATTTCAGGTGGGCCTAAAACGACAACAAAAACAAGGTTACGATTTAAATAGTTGTACAGTTAAGTTGAAAGGGAATTGAAATTGTTTGTAATGTACGTTTTTGGGGGGTAGTAGAACAATTGTTTAAAGTGAAATGACAAGGTGCTTTTCTGTATAAATCTCATACAGAAAATATGCCTGTAAATTGGATCAAGGCCGCAAAATGTAAAACATTCAATTATCTTTTGTGTATTGCTTTCAATTTCAATTGTAAATGTAATGCAATAATTTTCTCTCTCCGATTCTAGATATTAATAAATCACCCTTAATGGAATACGTAACATAATACAGGTCATTTTTTTTGGACGGTTGAATTTATAAAAGGGATTTATAACGAGTACTATTGTCAACAACTGCCCATGAACATTCCGCATTATTAATTTTTGTGGCATATCAAATGAACAAGATGCGCGATTCACGAATGTGTTATAATAAATCTCGTTGTAATTGAATTGACTTCGCATTTAACCATATTGCATAACATAAATAATATCTTGTCAATTTGGCCAGCGGTACGCCCCTCGCTTTGAGACGCACACAATTCAGGACATTTTCTATTTCGGAGCAATTGCAATTGTCATTGCAATTGTACTTGTTGTTGTTGGCAGATGTTGGATCCATTTGATTATTTGATGTGTGTTGTTCGCCCCATGGAGTAATCGAGCACTTGGTGGTTGTTTTTGATGATCAGGTGCTTTCGCTCATGCGTCACAGCTGCGACATCCGTTTCTGCTGGTGGTGTCTTTCCCATATGCGACCCCTTTTGCTGTTGGTTGTGCCCCGAATTAGGGGAATTTTTGTTTGTTTTCGTCAAGTGCTGTTTTATTCCGTTAGTTTTGGCGTGTTTTTTCGGTTTTCATCAAAATAGGGTAGCTTTTAGTCAGTTTTTTTTTCAATTTTTAATTTTCTTTTCTTGTACATATGTACACACAATATGTTGATCAAAGCGGATCGCATGCAATTCCATTTCCCAGACGAATTGATAAATAAATAATAAATAAACACACACCGTGATGTAATTCATTACTGGTATTGTGTATTGAACTCTACTTTTACGAAAACACAATTTGTAGATATGAATAAAAAATTGTTTTCATGTAAAACTATCACATTTTTAAGCGATATTTTGTTGGACAATGTGTAATGTCCCGTATTCATTTTAATTTTCAAACTGTCAGATGATATGCATTGCAAAACTGTTCAAATGCCAACCAGTTCGTTTTGTTTTTGCCTTTTACAATTTATAAAACCATGTTTTTTAGAGCGGCATAATATTTAACAAAAACATACATTTTATTTATTATGGCTTTTTCAAACTATTATCTGCGATTGTGTATTGGGTGATTGATCTGATTCCGCACAAATATTAAATCGAAATTATCGTAAATAAAGGAGAGCGCGCTTAAACGTGCCACCTTTTTGCTTTTGGTAACATTCCTCAAGGGGGAGTTTAAACATCTGGAAGGAATCGGTTCCCAACACCAAACGCACGCACACCAATACACTCGTATAGAGTAAAAATAAAAAAGAAAAGGAGAAACTTAAAATTTAATATAGCTCGAAGAAGAAAAATATTTTTACAATTGTTTTCCAACTTTATGCCATAAATCATAGCGCGGAAAGCGTGCATTTATGACCGTCTAACAACCAACCCTCTGCATCGTAAAAAACAGTCAAAGAGTGAAAAGAGGAATAATTATAATACGTTTTAAATACTTTTAAGAAACATTGTTGTTTAAAAATGTACAGCTAGTTTGGCTAGTTTGAAAAATTCACTGCACAAAGATGCCTTTTTCTGCGCTATTGTTTTGTGTTCTAGAGAAACTTGGCTTTAATAAATCATCGTCGTGACGTTAATTGCAAGTGTAAAAATAGTAAAAAATCATTTTAGCCTAGAATTATAATATTAAGCGGAAATGCACCTATAGCAATACGGAACGCGTTCATCATGCAGATAAGAGAGGCCCCAGAGAGTGAGGGATTATTTATCAGTCATCACTAGTAACATTGGCACGCATATTCCTTTTTCACATAAACTCCGGTAAGTAGTAGGTCGTTGCATGCGATTTCCTTCTGTACTGGGCGAATCAATACCGATTTGCAAAGCGGCCAGATCTACTTCTTTGCCACACACTATTCCCACCTACGTACATATACTTTTACGTAAACTTCATACTAAACAGTGTTGTTTTTTTTTGGTTGATTTGATGTCATGTCGTGTTTCTTGTGCTCTTCTTGAGAGCACACTGGATGCTGCCAATATTATTATAGTTGGAGAGTACCTAAATGTTGGACACATGCAAAGGCGTACGTGGAATGAATAGTGTTTGGCGTTCACTTCCTTTAACTCATCCTTCACATCTTATTCAGCATGAATGACTGCTGATACGTGTTTCGGAAGCTTTGTGGAACATGAAAAAAATTTGCAGTTTCCAATAAAACACTGGTAATATATATTTTGTAAAGTGTTTAACAAACTTTATTCAGTTTACGTTTATTTGGCAACTTTACACTCGATAAACTTATCGTCTCCGCATACAAAGTACTCATACATCAGAGAGACGAGAGTGAAATAAAAAGATGTGCGAATCATGCAATGGTTTTTCCTACTTTTAATTAAAGTCTAATTAAATTTTCAGTAATGCATGTCTATCCAACACACTTGGCTGCAAATCGAATGTAAAATATGTTAATTTAGAATAGGTGAAGCGTGATGAGTAAAAGTCCTGTTTGGAGGTGGAATTCTTCCTGATTCTTCGCTATTCTCAGGTGCACCTGTTCAGGTTTGCCTGTCCATCACGTCATATATATGAATACAGATAAAAGTAAAATAGCGAAAACGGCATCGCCATTATGCAAACCTCATGCGAATTTTATAATACATATCTCTAACAGCAAATGATTTCTGCAACATCACACACACCATCCTCATATAAACTAGACGTACACATTTATGCTCAAAGCAAATAAGTGATGTGCATAATTTAGACTAATTAGTACAACAGTGACTTGCTTTTCCGCAAACCATGTTTATTTTTCAACTTGGATGAACTGCATTAATGTGCTCTATGTGCTGGAGGATAGGACTCTAGGGGCGATGGTGGTTGTGGTTTTTCCAAAATACTGCTCTTGTTATAATATTACAATTAAATCGGGATTAATTCTGCAAAAACAATGAATAGTAATTATTACAACTAATTAAAAGCTAATATTTACATGAAACCGAGTGGATTTTCCTTTGGGTTCTTTCACATATGAATTTTCTCTGTGTGTTTGGGTTTTCGGTTTTTGGGATGTCGTTGCTTGTTAAATCTACTTTTAAAATGCACATCAGAAACAATTTCCATCTTTACAGTTTTCAAGTGAAGAGATAATTAACAGGTTACCCAATAATAGTGCTTTGCTTAATTCCAGGATAATTTTGGTAAATGCTTACATTTTAATTTAAGTTTCATGCAGTTATAACGTGCACAACAAACACACATAGTTAGAAATCAGTTAAATTTAATTTCAGTGTGTTAGAAAGCATCATACAGAGCAGTGGAATTTTGCACTAAGTTCACGAAATGTTGCGTTTATATATCAACTACAATTAAATTATTTAATTTTCCGTCTAAAGATTCACAAAACACATAACTACTTGTTTTGTCAGTCTTTCTGTCAAAAGCATCGATTTCCAGAGCTTTTCCTTGCTTGAAAAAGGAGTAAAAGTGAAGAGGTTGCTGGAGCTAGCCCACCATGGACCGTTGCGCGTGTTCATAATGATAATAATATTACATACACACATCTAGCATATAATCGAGCATTTCGTAATGCTGATTGCGTCCATGTAATGGTGTTGTTTTGTTTTGTTGTAAATGCACACACAATACCAACTCCCATTGCATGTGAAACGCGGTAATGAACAATCATAACTGCATTTCCTGTAAAACCTAATTAAATAAACTATGAATAACTTCTATGTGTAGATACACTCTGGCAGTATGTGTGTGTCTATCTTAGCACAAAAGATAAAATTCTCTCTCTATAAAGCAAACTTGTAATTTCGAAAGTTGTAACGAAGAAAAATAATTATGCGTTTTGCGACTGTAATTATCTAGATAAATTGCAGCAGTTTAAACCTAAGTTCCTGTGAACAATTTTAAATTAACAAGAGCGAAGAGACAAAGGATTCTCCATGCTCCACATAAATACATAGCTTAGGAAATATTATTGTTATTTTTATTTCGCTTAAATGTGGAACTGGAAAAAGGCTAGGCCGCATTATTATCTAAATAAAAAGTACTTGGAAAGATAACTAAAGCAGTCCCCCTTGAATAACTAAATACAAATAAAATAAGATATTATAAAAGAGTTTTCGTCAACAGACAAAGGGAGAGTGGGAGAAAGAGCAGGATTTTCCATTCATTGAAACACAGTTGTCAGGATCAAAAGGCAGAGGCTGTATTCCTCCGCGTCCCCAGCCTTTTTTGGCCGGAAATGAAAGTGTTACACTGGCTTAACAATCGTAATATCAGCGGCCCTCTCTCCACCCCATCATTGAACTTTTGTAATGAGAAAATGCAATTTACGTCACGACTTGATTAGAAATTCGAGTTCCTGTGTACTCTCCGTTATTGACTAATTACATGGCAATTTCATCGTACTGCCATCACCACCTTTTCTCCTCTCCTCATTGACATTTCCTTAACTGTTATAATTAAGTAAATCGGTCATACAATCATTTTATGGGCGCACTTGATCGAGCCAGTCCTCGACTTTTAAGCGCATTTGCCACGCTTGACAACAACCTACTTTCGCAATTTATTACAGGGTGGAATTGGGGTGCCCTAAAATACATACAAATCATAATACAAGACCATTATTTCCCATCGAGCGTCTAAAGTGGAGTGCAACATGCACACATGTTGCTATATTATGCATATATTCAAAGACAGATTGGAAATTGTTTGTTGCCAAGCGAAAAGGAAATAGAAGCAGTTTCTCTAATAAGTGCATTTAATAATCCACAAAGTCAAAATACAAATTGATTGAATTCCGTGGTGTGGTGTACCCACACAGTACAGAGAGCTTGTGTATGGATTTCTCTTCAAAAGTTAGTAGTTGGTGAAAAGTACAGTGCCAGGCTAAAGTTCAAGGTGCGTGAATGTTATCTAATTCAGGCTGAGCTTAGCGAGGGGCTTAATGGATAACTTACTATCAGCTAAATGCGAAGCTCACGTACTCTTGTAAATTGCTTTAATTATCGACCGGCAAAGCACCAAGATCTGTATAACCTGTAACCCAATTTAGGGGATTTACATGTTGGGTAGAGAGCCAAAGAACTAGAAGGGACCGCTTTTTGTAAAAGGTACCGAAAAAACGCCACTAATTGATTAGGGTCTTATTAATCTTTTCACATAAAATGTGAATATAGCACGAGGGGTGCTCTAACAAATCTCCCATTAGATAGTTTCTAGATGGTGAATTAATGTCGATTAATTTACGTATGTACACATTGAACAGATTTAACCACAATATGGCAAGTAAACTATCTATTTGAGACCGGGTCTCTTATGTATAACTAGTGCGGATCATTAGTGGTCTACGAATGTAAACTTGGGCCACTTAGTATTTGCATGGTCAAACTATTTTGTTTTACTTATTGTTGGTGTACTTATTAGTTGTTTGGACAGTTACATCAATTTGGGTGTCTGTTAAATGAGCCTAAGTTGAAATATAAATACGGCAGTGTGTTTAGTAAGTCTCCGTATTCGGCCTCTCTCTCTCGCTGAACTTTCGATATTTCGGTTATTTGTACACACATACATTGGACTTGTTTTGCTCTCATTTACCAAATATCTAATCTTGGTTGGAATTTTGCAATTAATCATTTTTCTAATAGCGTGAAGGTTGTCGAAGCAATAATAAACAAACTTGATAAGTACATTAGTTTAATTAAATGTAAACATATTCCAACGCTTTTGTACAGAATAACTCGATGATGTGTGATGTATACTGGGAAATATTTCCAGTAGGGACAGAAAAAATATTATGTTGATAAACAAGCAACGCAAATTAAATGCAAATTATACCTTAATTTAAGCGACACTTTTTGTTATACACATGGTGAATAACAAAGCGCGTCTCTTATACAACACATCAACATTTACCACACTCTATTACAGTCTCTCCGTAATGACTGCTCGATAATTTACATTTAATATTCGATAATATGTGATGTATTTTACAGTTGGATTGAAGTGCTGGTTATAGGGCACCACCTGCCATTACTACTAATAGTAATAATGATCACAAATTCATTATGTCAACAATGAAGGCGATACTTAATTAATATGCATCACTCGTCATTTAAAGTTTGACACTTCTGCTATATTGCCTATAACGCATACACGCGTTTAATACCTACTGAAAATCTTATTACACAGGCTGCATTCTAATTCATTTCTTCAGATACTATGTTCTTGTATATGTATATGCAAATTATGTGCACAATAACATTTGTTCGGCGGATACGGAATTTGTTTACTCTGTATTAAATTATTGATTTTGTTGAGGCTCCGTTGTTAGGACTTGAACTGACAATGCAATCTGACTTGACCTGTGTTTGGAGAAGCTGTTCCTTCTTTTCTTCTTACACCCCAGTATAAAATAAATAGAGAACAAAATGACTGCATTCTAGTGCACACACACATAAGAAATAAAAAGAACTATAGAAGAGCAGTGTCAATATTGATAGGGTAAACAAGATTTTTCAACATTTTCCTTTATCTTCTTCTATGGGTATATTAGGAGAATTGTCTCCATCATTAGATTTAAATATTTATTAAAAGCTCCAAGGTGTGTGGTGGATTTAGAAAATAATGGTATAAATTTAAGATCAGATTGAGTATCAGGTTGATTATACAGTTATTTGGGGTATATGAAACGAATCAATTGTGCCATTTTTGTCCTGTTAGAAATTGATAACAATAGGATTTAATTACGAGCGATAATTCACTACCGTATAAATGATTCGGTGATGATTGTTTACATTAAATGCACAGTTAATTTTTCATTTGTGTTGTACTGTTTGCGTTTTAGGTCTCTCTTCGATAGACAGGAATTAATACTTAATTAATGTTCGAGTGGATAAAAGGAAAACAATAAAGTAAGAAATATTTATTAATGAGTTTAATGCTAACAAATAATGCAATTTGTTAAGAAAATATGCCGCTTTGGGAACAATTCACACTATTTTATAATGGTATCATTACAAATTTCTTCCAGTAACTTGTCTGTCTATGGTGTCATTTTTGCATTCAGCAGGAAATTTAAATTGTATCTACAATTTACATACCAACAGAGACAAATGTTTTAAATTGTGTAGTGAATGTAATGAGAAAATAATGCAGGTATCAAGTTGTTCGTTTTTCTGCACTCTGTTACATGGGCATTTTAAAGTGGAATTTATATCTTCAAGTCCATTTTATGTGTATCAAACTAATGTACGGGTTTTATATCTTTATTAATACCTTTATTTTAAGTCAAAAGCGAAATAGAAACAATGTGGCTGTTAAAGTATTTCAATTTAAATAAATGGGTGAAAAAAATTCCTTTGGCCGATGTAATCTTTTAAATATAGCATGTGACATGACTATTACATTTCTATATTAAATTTTAGAGGGCTTCTATACGTATGATGAATTATTATAAAGCAGGAAAAAATATTGTCGTGGCTACTTAAATTCATTTAAATTGCACACAGGAATATGTAACGCGATTGTTTATTAAATTTTATCAAAACGAATCTCGCAACTTTTCTAAGTAGTTTTATGAGAATGGAATTATGAAGTTAAAATGTAATTTTTCTTATTAGATTATGAGTTATTTACTGTTTACTTTGTGTATAAAATGGCATAATTTCTGTGTTAAGTGAAAAATTATTTAGAATTAAATATATTATACTCTCGTTGGTATTGTTGTTTATTTTCCTTTTTCATGTAAACAATGTACAATTTTACCACACTGAACGGGTAAAGGTTTTTTAAATTCTAAAAAAAGTGTAAAGCATTGCGTGATTAATTTTCATTTAATTCCCTTAACAATCTTATTATGACAATATTATTTTTTTTATTGAATAAATAAAATTGCACACATTTATGTTTAGAAAAACAATACCTACTACTAATGCTTTTAATAAAGCCCATTACACAGTCTCCTCGTTTTTTCTACAATTGCACCTAATTTACTTGTTTTTCTGTACTTATACTTGTATATTTTAAAACATAAATTAAAGAGTATTCATAAATTTAAAGATACGTGTACACTACACTTGCAAGTGCATTTTAATTAGAACTGCATTATGCCAACATTATCCTCTCTTATTACCCAATTATCCCATGTTGTAGACCAACACAGTGTATGTCATTAGAATAATAACAATGTTTTATACAATAAAAAACAATAAAGTCGTTAGATTTTTTTTTGGAATGATCCCGCTGGGGTGAATTATAAACCATCACACCGAAAATGTGGACGCATTATAAATAAATATTAATTTATTGTTGACACAATGTTACGACTATTTTTTTCTCTAAATTTAATATTGTATGGTTGTAAATAATATACGAAGAGTTGTATATATGGGGTCCTATTTTTATATCACTAATAAATCTTTGTTTCAGTAGTTATTTAGAGGAGATTTTTCGATATAAAAAATAATACTATACACAAAGTTATGGTCCAAATAATCCCTATAAATAATTTTCTATATCGAATAAATTAAACACCGCTTAATAAAATATTTTGTGTTAATTATAAATTTGAACTGTTGGTGTAGATGTAAAAAAATTTCCTGATGGGCCGTGCCCCATAAAAAATCACTTTGATTTTGATTAAGTTTTTTAAACGAGCTATGCTACTGATTATGAATTTATAACTTTATTAAAACATATATAAAATCGCCTGTAGAAATAATCATCATCGATGTATCTCTTCGGATTCATTTTTATTAACTCTATAATTTTGTTTATGGTGATTTGAAGGAATTTTGCCCATAAATTATTTGTAATTATGTGGAAGCATTGTTTTTCTGTAATTATTATTTTTGAGTGTAATTAAGTGAACGAGTCGCTGCTTTTATTGGAAATCTGTTGATGAGGAAGTGGGTGGACCTGATTTAAGGCCCATTTCAAATAATCCAGAACAAGCTCTCATAAATGGTCCTGTTGCATGAAAAATGGTTGTCTTCTGTTGTGCAGACGGCGATTTGCATTCCTAATTGCATTGCCAAAAAATAAAGACAAATTATTATTTATTGCGGATGATTTGTTTGTGAGTGTGTGATGGTGTTGCAGTTTTTTAAATGATGATTTACAATACCAAATACGTCGTTTATGATTCTATTAATATTGTAGTAATTTCTACAATGGAATCTGATGTTGTGCGGATAAATCCCCGAGATAAAAGAGTGTATTGATAAGGATTATTTATGTTTTAGTAATGTCAGCGACCGGCAGCATAATGAATTATGTGTGCCTGATATAAATCGACTCGAAAACACGGCTAGCACTATCGAAACCAACCACAAAATAAACGTTCCGCCCTTGTGAACTTTCGAAAAATTCTTCTCTTCTACATGTGGTAATTATTATAAGTAGGCACGCGATTGAAATGATTATAATTACGCTTTTTTCAATGTAAATACAACAAAATAAAGTTGCAATATTTCAGCGGGGTTGGAGGGCGGAGGGACGTTCATTATAAAATTTTTGTTCGCGAAACAACAAAGCCCATTCTTAATTAGAATTTTTGATATAATCAAACGATTTTTTTATGCGTTCGCAGTGATCTAATGATGTACATAAAACGAATGTTATGTTTACATGTAGAGATGCTGATGAGATTTTTTTCAATACAAATCATTTTTATCAGATCAAAAGGAACACATTCCAATTATCTTTCATTTTAAATAAACATACATAAATAGATGACACAATCATAATAATAATGGTGAAGTGGAAATAGAATTATAATTGAACGTCTGTTTTGTATATTAATTAAACGGGGTATTAAATAATTTTCTGAATAAAAGAAAACGATCCACTCTCGCATACCAATCGGTTTGTCAAATTTATATTTATTGGAAAGAAAGGTACACACACACACATTTGTAAACTGGTTAATAAATTTGTTTGTTTGCTGTCTCTTGTGTATATTATAATGGCCTTAGATGATATCAAATGTTGTAAAACAAAGTATGTTAATTATCATATATAATATTCTTTTAAAATTAACTTTTCATATTCACACCAAACAGCGGTCGTCGAAAAATTAATACACATTTCAGTATGATTACACCATGGTCCGTTGAAGGGTATGATTTACTTCCGTTAGTTAAAAGGGTTCCATAAGTTTACGTGTTAAAACACCAGGTGATCAAAATAAATATAAATTTAAGCATGTGTAATTATAGAAACGGTTTCCTCTCCTTGTCCAAATAAAAAAGTGCCTAAATAGCAGCCATCTGATTCTATGAATTCGGTATAAACTCATTCCTTTGCTGGAAATGTTTCGAATCTCTTCACATTTGGTTAATTAACAACTATAGGAAATGTTTTTAGATCAAATGAATTCCTCTGCCCACCCATAGTGCGATTCGCGTACCAAACATCTTCATATATGCGGTGAAAAATGCGCGAAATCACACACACGTTTCCTTGATGCTGACATGCGGCCCGATTTAGACAAGCCAATTATCCAGATGAAAAACTGTGCTGTATAATGAAATGATGGCAAAACTATTTACATATCCTAATCTATGACAATCTAAATGTGAAGTTATTTCGTGAAGGAAATTTTAATAAGTAAATTTGACATAGTTTTCAACTGCTTTATGCTGTATAGGGAAATATATGTGGCTTTGATTAACATCTAATCTAATGCAATGCCAAAGTATAAACCATAATTAGATGGCAGAGTGGCTTCGACGGTAAACAACTTCTGAAGAAGTTGTCCATTCTATATATTCATATAACGTCATGTTTCGTCGTCTCTCAGGACACCATCACTCTAAACGTATAATTTGCTCTGATAGAATTGTAGTCTAAAATTACAGGCTTGCAATTGGCTTAATTTCCTCTTTCTTTATATACATACACATACCAAACTACATACATATACACACCATCTATCAGAATTCTTTGCGATAATAGAATTATAAATGAAAAATAATCATTCTCTACGAATAATTTGTAATTATATTTTCAAAACGCAGGTATGCGCATTGCTTCTAAAGAATTCCCTAGCACAGAACCGGCTTAAGTCGCAGACACAAAAACGATCTTCAAGTTTTTCCAGTACCTAAATGTTGTTCTCTTCTATGTGCATCGGTAAATCCAGCTTTGGACTCTAACACAACGGTTTTAATGATTGAATAATTATAAAAGTAATTTATAGAAACTCGGAAGCAAGTTTTTAAGTGTTGTACATTAGAAATGTTGGGAAACTGGAAAAGTCGTAAAATAGAATGTAGTTTCGCAAACAGTCTCGATTAAAGTCGCTTATATAGTGCTAGTTGTAGGAAATGCGTGATAAAATGCAAAGATAATATGTTCGGCTACCATTTAATTACTTTCATTAATTTATTTAAATGAAATAATAAGAGAGTTGGCTAAATATCTTTTCGTAATTACAAGCCGAAGATTCTTTTGTACACCAATCTTTTCTTCGTCTGCGTGTCGTCTTTGCCAGCCAACATACATTTTTTCTCTCTTTAACTGTATGCATATACACAACCATAAAATTTAGTTTATGAAGATAAATCTGCATATATGTGTTTTTAATGTCATTTAAAGAGGAATTAATAAATTCTCGTAAACAATTTATCATCAACTCATCTTTTATAGTGTTTATATCTGCATAAGAAGTCCAGTGGATTTGTCCGATTACGACAATTAATAATCGATACACACACAGCTTTTCTATTCGATTATTCATATTGGGATTTATTTACTATGCTCCACATGCATACCTTCGGTGTGGGCATTAATAAAGTACTTTTCTGTTTGTGGGCAAGGTTTCGGGGTATCTTAATACAAGTACATAACTTATACATCCCTAGTCACGTAGCAAATTAAATTATCGACCTAAATTCAAGGGGCTAAGGGGCAGAGAAAAAAACCGTGTATACGGTTAGATCTAGGTATCCCCTAGCGGGAATAAATTACTCATTATTGTAATTGGGGTAAGGCTCGTTACCAGTGAAAAATTTTTAAATAAACCTGTATTCCTTATATAATTTAATTGTGCTCTTTATAAAGAAGGAAATTGAGTTTTTCTAAATAATTTAATATATTTTTTCGTACAAGCTGATTGCTTTTAACGGAAGTTGGAAAAAATTAATAGTCTGTTGTTTGTTGGTAATATTTCCTGTAGCACATAGCGTAAACCAATAATTATAATATTTTTCCACATATACACACAGAGAGAGAGAAATTAATTAAATTTACATTTGGAATTCGTTCAACAAACGTTATAAAATGCTGGAGCGTCATTTGTGGATTGGCTGATAAAATAACATTGCTTTTATCTTTCGGTATATGATGGGTTTTAGTTCGGATTATTGTGGACAGAAGCGGAGGTCTGGGTGATACGGTGTGTATACTTCTTCTTTGACTGCCTTGTATATGTACTACCTAGCCAACGAGTCAGTGCTAGTGTCCTCCATTAGTAATTGCAGGCATTTGGACAAATCGCCCCAAGCAATTCAACCACACGATATGCATTTATTACTTTGTAAACTCGTATGTACCAGAATGTTTGTATAAAAGAGAGAAAGGGAAGCTGCTGTGGCAAATGAGATCAATACACATGTGCAAAATTTAATTCCAGGAGCTTTAATAAATATTATTTGTATGTGCTTAATTTATTGAATAAAAATTGATAAATGGTTTGTATTTGTCAGTTTTATAACGAAGTGAATTGGTATGTGCGGTCGTATTAATAAAAAGTGCACGCACACATCTGAGGAAATGTAATTGCCAGAATCGGTTTTTTTTCTTATTCTTAAAGTTGAAAGCTTTGACAAAACAGTCACAGACACTCCGAATGGATAATTTGCTATATATTTTCCTTGTACGTGGATAATTCGTCTTGAAATTGAAACGTTTTCGGTGTGTGCAAATAGAGGCCGGAAATAGGCACATTATGACATAAATATGAAATTTTCCGCCCTTACTAACTCACTCCCCAGAGTTTCGTCTTCTTACAGACCGCGATATAATTGTGCCAGTTATACTCCATATATCAAAATCCGTATTGTATATATAGTACTTTGTAACAAACTAATTATCTTTATTAGTTGCTATAACATAATTTTCTTTCTAAGTTCATTAGTCGACACCACATCCCCTTAACGTAGTACATTTATTATTCAAGTTTCACCATCAATGCTGATCGTAATCTCGTGGTAAAATGAATTTGATATACAATAAATATCATAAATAATAAGAATAATTATACACTGGTACTCAATTTGTGTTTGTAATCAGAAACAAAAGTTGTGGTTTTATAAATGGGATAATTGTATGGCTTTCAGTTTTTTTTTAATATTATTTTTAAACATGCCAACCATCTGCATACTTTTACATATACATATTAAATTCGGTTATAAAAGAATGCCGTATTATATTTGAATATTCCTGAATACATTTTTCTGATATACATTAATTTTATTTTTATTAAGAAAAACTTTTTTATTTGTATACATACATATATCTGTGTGTACAGGGTACATATGTATATGGTGTTGAATAAAAATTCTTTTTCGGTTTTTAACAATATACAATACGTAAAAAATCCAAGTGTGGCGTGAAATTATTCCAGAATAATCAAAATGCATGAAGTTTTAACAATGTACTACATAATTACAATATAATGTTGCATGAAACTTAAAGAAACAAAAAATTAACATCAACGCCATTATATATTAACTTCTTAAAATACCAAAACGTATTTCTCTTTAATATTGAAGACAACAATAACTATACCTAATGTCGGCTAAATCTGTTTCACTTTGGGATTTTCAAAACTCATTGGAAATAGAATAAAAAATGACCACAATCTTAGCCACAAGTCAAACGCGTATAATGAAATCCCACATTCTCTGTTTCGTTTTTTTTCTACATTTGTAATGCCATTACAACAATTATGCAAATTAATATAGAAATCTAGGATGGACAGTCGATCAACATTCCCTTCTCATCTTTTTCTAAATTGTTTTCTCGAACAAATCCGAAATGTTTAGAGATGTGGAATGTAGTGTGTCACGCGCACGTTTTCAAATATGAATAAAACAACAAGAAATATTTATAATAACAAAAAGTGACCAGATCTTGTATCTCCGGTAAGAAGAAGTGCTGTGGAAGTGGCTGGCTCTCAGCAGCCAGCACAGCCAGCAGCATCGGCGGCGTAATTCCTGCGAGGCCTTCAAACGTTCATTCACTCGCTTTCTGTTTTACTTTATTGTTGAAAAGTAAAATGTGAACTATTTTTATATATTTTAATAAAAAATCTTTCGTATAATGCGAACACAAAGTAAATTTTTTCGCAATTCATCCTCTATTGAAATGTTCTTTAAGCATTAATGAAATGAATAAAAAACACAACTAATGATGTGTGATAATTAAAATTTGTATCGTGAAAATGGTTAGAGATCGTGAGATATTAATCTTGAAATATTTCTTCTCGTTTTATATTATATAAGTATATCTATATATGGTTTTTTTTCTGGAAGAATTCGCTTGGATAAAATCGTAAAGTCTATAAATAATTTTCAGGGACAAACTGTTCATTTTCTAAGGTAAATAAAATAGGAAAATGACAGATAAAGATAAAGTATGTTCTTTACGCAATTAGAAATGTGTGATTGACAGGAAATAAATCTAAGGACCAAATTATATTTTGAGGTCTTATGCATTATTAAGGACATGAACTGGTTTTTATTACACTGCATGGAAAATGAATAAAGCTGCATAATAAATTGTTAAATTTTACGATTTTGATCAAAACATGATAGTTTCTATAAACATACATATATGTAATGTGTACTAGCTTATACCTTCTAACCGGGAAATTGGAAAAACATATCAATAATAAAATAGACGTAATAAAGTATTAGGTACCCAAAGCATATGTGGAAGTGTGCCATATAAATGCAGTACTTAAATTTACTGTTTATTTATGAACCCTGTTAATATTTCATAAGTAGTTAGTGTAGCTAGCTTGCGAACTTTTCAAAATAGAGTCATTACATACATGTTTTGATAGTTCCAGTTTCTATGGGAAAACAAGTCCGAATCCGAACAGTTCTTCAACTATTTAGAATATTTAAATGAATATCAAGAGAAATACCGAGTGGACAAAATATTATAAGGAATATTTGATATTGTGAAGTAAATACATCTTAATTGATAATCACGGCGAAACAACAGAAGAATCTGGAATTATTATACACATAGAGTTGGAGAGTTAAAATTCCTATGAGGAAGAATTTCGTTTTAAATATGTTACTTAAAAAAAGGTCAAAACCATTTTCAAAATGCCTATTATTATGGTACAAGTCGTTACTTTATGGATTAATACGAACGTCTGCTGTTGTCTGGGACGTCTGTTTGTTTCCGAAAAACTTTTGTTATAATTAAGCTGTACCCAACTAATATTTTGAATTTTAAATTAGAATTAGACTTGGTTTCATTTCGTGTTGGAAGAGAATGTCAGTTTGAAAAAAATGCACATAAAATATAATCATCAACAAGCTTTATTTATATCTAATTTACTTGTGATGACGTATTTTTATAAAAATTGTAATTTATGTTAATCGTTTAGATACACATACATATAGAAGTGGGTAGAAAAAAAGGAGAAGATATTCTGAATTTATTAAAAATAATTTCGTTAATTAAAGGGTAATTAATTAATTAGTATGGAATGTTTTTGTTTGTTTCTTTTAAATTAAAATCTCCTTTTAATACAACAATTTCATTTGAATAAATATATTATATGTATATAAATTATAGATGAAATTTACTGCCAGTGTTGTGTGCTTTTTTCTTACAAGAATACAAGTTAAGACCTATTATTATTATAATGAAAAGAGGAATGGTACCGCAAAACTTATAAAGGGTCCAATGACAGATTGTCGTTTTTTTGCCGTTTCCTCCACACTTTAAGTTGACCAAATCAATTAAAATCCTCTCAAAACACAATTCCAAATTTGATTTTAATCTGTTCAACTGTAAAATAAGTGTATAAACGAAAAAGCAAAAAGTCATCATTCCGAAGGTGCCAGCAACTTAAAAATCCTAATGTATATTTAAGTATAACTTTATGTAACAAATAATATCTTTGTTTTTGTTACAAATGGATGGGCCCGAAACGTGTGTGTGTGGACGTGGATTGTGGATTCCTCGAGCCACTTCAGATATCAGATGAATTAACATTATTTGGTAAGTAATTGTAATTTTGTAAAGTGCTTTTCACTTCTTAGTGATAACAAATAATATAGCGGAACTGATTAACTGATTTTCGACAGAGATACATACTTTACACTGTATATGGTTAGTATATAAGTAGTAAAAATCGGTGGATTATTAACAACACCCGCTCTTAAACCCAAAAAAACAACTATTCATTCCATTGTTTGGAAATTTCTGCTGACCAATCAGGTCAAATGTTAATGGAAGTGCTATTAATAGTTTTTTATTACCGTTTCTGCTTTTAACGTGTTATTATAATACCTGCAACCGTCTGCAAGGTGTCAGATATACTTGGAAAGAAAAAATCCTAATTTTACGGGCATATATGTTTCATTTCATTAAGCAGCCTCCGCATGGTCGAAACTTAATAAAAGACTAGAGCTCTATAATGAATTCGGTCTAAGAAGGTCGTTTTTCCATCCATAGGTATATGATGGGGTAATTTGGTGTCATTGCCGGTATTTGGGGAAAGATTGAAATTTTTAAGTATTAAACGAATACAATGATACAAAGTGTAAGGGAATTTAGGTCAAGTGGCACATCTAAAAAGTTTAAATTGCATCATCTTAAGTTGAAATAAGTTTTATAGGGAAAAGAGATAAGAACCGCTTCGGTTAAAAAGAATCACTATCATTTATACCCGTTATACCACCAAAATTAATTTAACAAATTCACAGATAAAATGTAAAGTTTCACACATGAAAAAACACTCTACAATTATTTTTAATAATGCCCGATTTCTCTTGATTTAAAAATGACTGCGAAAATGACCCAATTTTCCAAACATTTCCAGTATCATACACTATAAACTCTCATAACACATATACTTGTTATAAATTACAGCCTATTTGTTATATCAATAAATCACTTTGAAGTCAACACTGAACATTTATCTAAAATCTGAAATCAAACTTGTTAATTTCAGTTCAGTCAGGGAAAAGGTTTTTCCCATGCAATCCGTTACAGTTATGTGCAAAAATCGATCATTTCTGTGTGCGCACATGGATTTTTTTTTTAGAAATTACACTTGCAGTTGTGGAAAACTGTTTGGAAAAACTTTTAATTACGGTCAAGTCGTGTACATAATAAAAAAGCACACACAAACACACCGACTGGATAACTTCATTTTATTGCCACAAAACTTAATTGCATGTATAAAAATAATTTCGAGTCCCGTTTTCAGACTCACTGCTCCTATTCTAATAATGATTATTGTTTGGAAAGCGTCACTCTTATACATACATGTACAAACTAGTTGAGCAAACAATAAAATCAAAACCAACACTAGATTTATGAATTTTGCAATAACGAACTTAATTCATGAATATTTAAAATCCCACCCTTACAATAAACAAACATACACACACTTAAACTAAATGTTTTCCATCATAATATTGTTTTATGCTTCGGTTACGTGCTTAGAAGGCGAGCTTTATTAAATGCATGCTAGAAGTCGTATGTATGTTAAGCCCATTTTGCTAATTTTAATAAAAACAATAATATAATGAAACACAATTACAATACAGCAGAGAAAATTTAATTGTTTTATAGAAAAGGTCGTCCATTAAATTTGCATTGATTGTGTCGAGATTGTTTTGTTAAACTGGAGGAAAATGTTAATGGTTCCTTATTGTTTCGGATCTCTTTCGTGCAGTATTGATTTCGGTAAGTCAAAAACCTGAAAACTGTTTTAGCACTTTCTCTTTTCTCTTCACTGATGAGGGGCTACCTGATAGTGTTGTTGCGACAATATTTTCATTAGTTTAACCGTCTTCATAAAGTCTTTATTAAACTATTTCCATTTAAACGATCCAGTAAAGAAAACGATTTGCATACAAACTGGCCACAGTAGTTTTCTAAAATGGTTCAATTTAATTCCTAAAAGTGTACTTAAAAAGTGTATAGAGAGTCAAGTTAAACAGTGAGTATGTGTGTGGTAATAAGAGTGTTATTTAAAAATATTTCCCTTACACGTTTATTATAGGAAACATCTGCATCTTGTACTGGCGCAATAATTTATTCATAAATTCGATGCATTTATTATGAAAATGAAGGTACATTCATTATTCATGCATTTGTGTGTATTTATACTATATGGAGAGGCGCGCTTCTTTTCGTCGTGATGTTTACATTGTCCGAATGAAGTTGAAATTTGCATCACAAAATTATATCTGTGTGTTGCCATGTAGTAATAATAAATGATAAAGATTTGTGTGTATAATAATAGCCGGGCTTGTATTTACATTTGTACAATGACTTCTTTATACAATATTAACCCGTGATAGAAAGAAGTAGAATATAATATACATTTCGTATCGTGAAATATATTAGACACATCAATATGCATAACTATAGTTTTAGACCATGTTGAACAGATATGGAGGAGACGGAATACAATTGTATCACGAGATAAAGAGAATTTTTCTATTTCATTGTTGTATTTAATTCGTGTGTTCTCTTTTAAATAATGGATAGATGGATTTGTATTAAAATGCGAGGGGCAATACCAGCATAAAGATGTTAATTTTAATGGGCTGGTATGCGAAGAATTCTTAATCTTAAATTAATAAGAACACCTACTGTTCACTCTGCAACAGTTTTACTAAGCATTCAAATAAAGGCACACATACACACAATTCCCATCCATGCAAACGTGTTTTGTTCCAAAAATGGGTATGTAATTGCCATTATTTTAAATAGAACTACATTAAAAGAGAGAAAAGAAAAATTGTATATAATAATAGACTGCTGAGTGTAGAGTAAAAGACAATTAAATTTAAAGTTTAATTGTTGAGAATTATACTGGAATAAAAAGGAGTAATTGCGGATCTAGTTGTTAAGAACTTGTGTGGGTTGTAATTATGATGGTAAAAAAAACGTTCATAAACAGAAGGAAGGTATCTACCTGGAGGTTGCATCAAAATGTGCAGTTTTGCGAATTACAAGTCTAATTAATTAAGAATTACTTCTAGTTTACACAACAAAAGAACTAATTTCGGAGGTATTACATGTAAGTTTGGATTTTGAAGAACATCTAATTAAACCTCAACTTTTAGAACAAGTTTCAGTTTTGGTGTATACTGGCAGTTTTGCAAGAAAATAAAACATACTGAGTTTTGATTTGTTTTCGAAAATTCATTCATATTTCTTGCAAAATCCCCCTGATTATGAAATGCTGATTTTGCAGCTGCATTTATGACTTTAATAATACAGCTGCACAACGTAATTATTGCACCGATAAAAAACTGGTGTCTTTACAGCGACTTAAGTATTTAATGGACCGCAATTTGTGTGCAATAAACTAGCTTCGTAAACTGGTCTGTTTAATTTTTCTTCATTTTCATATGTGTACCATCACTGAATAAAAATAAGCAAAAATACGCTTTTGGAACGCACAGATTTACCCTACGCAAATGTAATATTGCGTAAGTACACCAAATATATTATCCCCTCAGTTAGAAAAAAAATTCATGCCATTATTATGGGAGAGCATTTGTATAAAGTAGCACACGATTTTCTGCTTATGGGGTTATATAACTTATTTCTGATATCGTACAATATTTCAAACTAAAAGGATCGAATCTTGTCTGAACGAAAATTTCATATATAGAAAAGCTTTTCTGGGAGCTATCGCATAAATGCATATAAATGGATTTAATTATGAAAAGCAAGTCCAGATCACATATCAGAAACGAAATTCTAATTTTCTCTATTTAATGGTGCAATATTTTACATTATATTGTTCGAATCTCGTTTCGATTCGAATTCGCACAATCATTTTGATTGTAAATTCCCCACACCTTCAATGTGGTTTCAAAAAATATAACATAAAACAAAAGGATTTTTTGATTAAATTTGCCAGATATTTTCTGTTTGTTATTCAACCTCTACAAATTCGCGTAAATTAAATATTTTTTAGTGTGATAAAAATTTAATAATTTCCACACACACACATATACAAGAGGGGACCGACCATTTTGTACGTGGCCGATTTTATGTAGGAATTTAGTTAAGCTAGAAATGTTTTCTAAAATTACTCGAACATTTCACTATAATCCTAGCTATTTCCCACGTACTATGGCTGTTCAGAAAGGGTTCACAAGCCCATTGTTAAGTACATCTTTACCCCATCTAGAGCAATTATTGTGGTCCTTTCAATACACACGTTTGTCGACCAAATATAAATAGAAAATAATTCAAGCGTTCATCTCTCCACCTTCGAAAACTTTATCACTATCAGATCATCATCCTGTGTTGATGGAGATTGAAAGCAGATGCATCGGAAAGGGTTGCTTTACATCAACAAAATAATTCTTAATAATAAATGTCTCTGTATGTACGTGGCTATATTATTTCATGAAAATGCAATCCAAACACCGCCATCAATGCACAAATATCGGAAATCTCTTCACAAGATGCTGTCAAATTTATGAATTCACTTGATTTCTGTGTGTGTGCCATCTGTATTCGTGACCTTTTCGAGCATACAGCACACAACTTGATAGAAGATTAAACAAAATACTGACGAGCCAACATCGTTTGCATATTAAATATAACGTCTCTTCATTTCAAATCGAACTTATTACATTTTCTCACGGGCACAGATGATGAAGACCCTCACTTCACCCTGTGATTTGAATGAAATATCTCAGGCGCTAATTTTATCTGCGACGATGGGATTTCGTTTTTCATCTCTAATGAAAAAAAAAACATAGTTTCTATAGGTATAATATATAATTGTCCAAAGTTGTGCATAAATTTAAACTTAGGTAAATGAGGCGGGTACGTGTACTATATGTTCTAAAAAAGCTCTAATAAAATTGTGCCACTCTCATCCACAGTGTACTTTTAATATTTCATTTGTATATCGTATCACTAAAAGCCTTTTGCTACATGTATATGTATAACTAAGTTTAGTTTAAAAAATTCACAACAAAGTTAAACTTGCACGACCTATTTTTCTTTAACGTGCCTTCTTAGTGCCTTCGTACCTTTACAAGTATTACATGCGAGTATACTAATTTTTAATGCATGTTTCCATTCCATTTTTTCACTTGCATTTTTACTGCAACGAAATAACATTAAATAGCGCTATAGCGCTAGATGAGAAAAAATTCTCTGCACTCGAGTAAATAATTTCTTTAATGCAATTACAGCTCTCAGTACAGTTGGGTGGATACGTGTAACTGTATAGTGTATGTTATGTATGTGCTGAAAAAAATCATCATCTATTTCTGTGTATATATGTATATGAACAACAGTAATTTTGTAGAGTACGTCTCATTGTGTATAAGTTGTAGAGGAGCTATTAATTCCAACTAAGACGAACGAAAAGAGAATGTTATCTCATACGTAGTGGCATACAAATTGCCCGGTAGCTTTGTACCCAAAAGATAATTGGCCATGATAATGAAATATTTCATTCGAAACGACCGTAATGAAGTTTTTATTTCGGTGAATATGAAATGTTGTCCCATTACAATACACTGCTACACAGAGAAAAGTCCTTTGGTAGATGGTGGATATGTTTCCTCTTTATATCTTTGTATACTTTTCAAAGTTTAAATGAGACACCGGGGAATTGTTGAGCTATTTAAAACTTACCTAATTAAATACGTTGCGTGCTTTTGATTTTAGAAAAATTTGAGGTTTATATAGATTCTTTTCTTGAGCAAAACTATTTTGCTCTCTTGTTGAAATAAGCAGCTCAGTACATCAAAATGGTAGAGTGCCATTAGAGCTGCATTCACAAAGAAAATTTATTACTTCACGTACACTCGGACATCTGAATCAGATCATATCACGACCAGATATACGTGGCTTCTTCTCAAAATGTTTATCTTTGTTGTGTTGTTGGACACCCGATTTATATTTTATTAAAATTCATATCAGAGTGAAAAGTTGTGCTTCCAACCAGATGCCAATAATTTTCTATTAATAAAATCGGACCAACACAAAAGGGTCGAATGAGTTTCGTTATGAAATTTTAGTGTCATATATGGATGAGTTTATGTGCTTGGAAGGTCAGTGGTCTTATTTTAGTAGTGCTTACGTACAGCACAAAATACAAAATAGGTCAAAATGAAAACGAGCTCATGTGGAAAATGACGGGGTTCTTTAGTTAACTTTAACAAGGGTAAAATAAATACCTCTATAACTTAATACCTAAACTTCCATATCATACATTACTTATGTGTTCTATTATTATTTATTATTAGGAGAGAGGGTCATAAGAAACTCCAATTAATTAATACGTATTTGTTGTGTGATAGTTAAGAATTCACACGTTATTTATAATAATTAAATGGGTAAATGTTGAAAACAGTGTAACGGAATCGTGTACGATTCTGTAATATTTAATTAAGAAAGAAATTAATTTTAATAAAATTTAAGTCAAAAAACCATTCCAAAGCAATTAATTATTTTGATGAAATTATTATTTCAAACAATACCCTACACCTTATTATAAAAGAAATATCGTCCTTCTTACCTCCCCGCGCGATGATACTTTGATATAAAATTTAAATAACTGATTTTTATCATAAATGAGGCTATTTGTTTAGTTGTCCATGTCTAATATTGTTATACACTGAAAGCGATGGTATCGGTAAACAACTTTTAGTTTTATTGAGATGAAACACTGTATACCTATATAGAAAAGGCAGAGAGGACAACAAGCAGCATGTACTTTATTTATATTGAAGATCATTTATTTAAATTATTAATATACATAATTTTAATATTATTCTGCTCACGCCACCCTATTAACCATGTATATTTACCTTATACAATTCCGACCTCCACACACATAATACCTACCTACAATCTATAACCAACATTGATTGTATTAGATTTATTGTTAATTAGTTTGTTTACTTGTTAATTAAAATTTTTATATGCATTTCAGCTTTGTGCATAAATTTGCAATTATTTATGTACCCTTCATAAGTAAGTAATGATTACAGCACCACTTGCATTACATTCAGCAATAAATCCACAACATATAACGCGCCATTCCTTACGGATTTGATAAAACTCTTTTCTGCTTTCATAATACAAATTTAATTTAATTTTTTCTAACTTGATGCAATGGAATAAAATTACTTTTTCTTATCTATACGTGCCGTACCAAACACATTGTTAAAAAAGTCATAAAATGTCTATCTCTTTTATCAGAGTAAAAGAAAAAAAAAAACAAACCGTATCAGATTCTTCATCTCCGGAGTAGCAACAGCCTCAGCCACGTCTCTTCCAACAGCTAAATTTCATACGGTGCAAGTGCATCTTCGCTGATATCTATTCAATTTCATATGTCGAATATAAAATCAAAGAAACGTCTTCCCCATCAACCAGAACCGTGTAGGAGTATGTCAGTTTCTGTGTATAAATGAATTGATGAATTTTTCTGTATGTGTTTTTGAAAAGCTTTGATTTACGAAGCGCATATTAAAATTATTATTTTATGGTTAAAATTGCCTTCTCATTATTCGTATTATTCAATATAATAACAATGCTAAATTGAAATGCGTATAGTCAATAAAAAAAACGTAATAACATAGCGGTAAGTAACAAGACATTAGTCTGGCCTCAAGCGTAACAATTTAGAATTATTGTATTCTCATCTTGATGTTGGCCAGTAAAGAGAGGAAGAACGTATCGTATGATGCGCCCTTTCAAATATGTCACGTTCTGCTTGAAGAATAAATCACTACTAAGGTGATGCCAGGTTATTACATAGTTCATCGATTTGGACAATAAAAACATTAAGGAAACACTCACGTGACGTGGATAAAGATAGACAGGCTCGCGAAATAATGAGCCTTATCTCCATATTTTGGATTTCATTTAATAACAAGAGGCATCAGTCTTAAGTAGCCTCTCACGATCCCGTCTTTGTCTCTTCTCGTTCCCAGTGTCATGTGGAGCATAATGTTTTTGTAATAAAAGTCATTTATTTGAATGCCTTCCTGAATTTCCACTCCCTTTCCCTTCAAAACAATTTAAACGTCGTTGTATATACAGTCGTAAATTCACAAAAATATTTCATTTCGTGTATAACGCTGTTTTTTAATGCGCACCCTTCTTAATGATTCTTCTTATATGGGCGTTTGTGGCTTAATTAACCGCATTCTCTTCAATTTATTCGTATTGCACGATTTCAAAAACGTTTTCTGGAATCAGTGCTGAAATACGGGAAGCAAGTTGAAGACACATGTAAAATATCTGAATACTGATCGAAAACAAGTACCTAAAGTTAAAACTCCACTCAACAAAAAGTTTACTTGCTTGTGGATGCTGGAAGGAAACTTGCATCACTTCAAAGTGCATCCAAGTATGATGTGATAGCAGGGCTATATAGATATTCCGCTTAATTTTAATTCTTTACTGGTCTGGGTTGGAAAACTTTCCGTCTTGCTGAGTGTTTGTGCCAACAGAGTTGTAAAACAGATGTTTCAAAATTTTTGCAGCTCAACTTTAGTGAAAGAGTGACGAAAAAGAATGATGTGTATGCATGAGTGTGTGTTTCTTTGTTTTTCTTTTCAATTTGGAAACGCAAAGACCAGTGTACATTTTGGTGCGATAATATGGTTTAACATTTCCAAAAATAGTCGTTTAATTAGCTAATTTAATTAATTAATTTTCATGGTTTCGGGCAATTTACAATTGAAAATAAAATTTATTTATCCCATCTATATTACAAATATATTATATTATATAACACACATATGAATGTGGGCAAGTGGGGAATTATTTAATTGGTTTGTAACTACCAGCACGTACTAGTGTTTGCCCTTTTCCAGGCGAAAAGCACTCGTGTTCTGTATTTGATACAACACACATTCATATTCTATGTATTATCGAATTGGTGTTGCTTGTTACACGGTAGCATTTCGTTTGGCTGCTAAACGTGTCGTTTATTCCATTTTGGTATTTAAATTTATTCAATCGAATAAATCAGTCGATTTCGTGTGTAAAAGCTGGAACTTCCTCTGGTGCAATTCTAGACGTTTACATCTTTCTATTTGAATACAATCTTCGGAACCATCGATTTCTCATTTCAATTTCAAACGAAGGCTAAAATTTTATTATGTACTAAACGTGCTTATTTTGCTCACTTGTTAACTCTAATGATTTTTTAAATGCTATATGCCATTGTCACAATGGCGAACAACCACACAGAACAATATTTCTCGAAATTTTCTATCAAGCGTAGCAGAGGAGAAATCCGCTGTCGAGCTTCAAAGGACCTTCATTAAAACTAAACTTACGTACTAATTTAATCCCCAGAGAGAGGATTATAAGTGGAAGTTTTTCTTTGCCTGCTTGAAATTATTATATACACATATTATTCAACAGAAAAAAAATATGCTACACCACAATGGAAGCATAGTTTTTTGCCACACTTGTGTTTTAAAAATGACTTAATTCTATTATTAAGCAATCTGATGGTATTGTTTTTAGAGAGATGATATTTTCAAGAGTTTTTTTTTATATATCCACAGAACTAGCGTTGACGCATTATAATGTTTGTTATATAAAATAGTTTAGATAAAGCAGACTAGGTAAATTTTGGGACCGTAAAGCGGATTATGTTCCCTTCAACATAATCCAGCACTCAAAAAATTACATGGCTGAAGTATTTTCAGCATTGATTTCAAAAGGATTTAATGGCAACGCTCAAAATATATAAACTGCCGCATATAGGTGTACCTCTATATGCAAGTTCGTACAAGTATATATTGTGGCGGTTTCAAGTGGTTTATGTAATCTCATAAGTAAATAAACTTAATCCGCAACTGCTTTAGGACACACATAATGTTATAGACAGTTTCGAATATCATTATGGCGTTGGAGAGTCTTAAACTAATTAATAACTTAACTAATGGTGTATTTATTCAAGTATCCTGCTGCTCCCATCCATCTCTCTATGCTATCTTCTGCTTCTTTTCCCTTGCTGTAATCGATATAACGTTAAAACGACTGATTGAATCGGAAAATACGAGTGGCAAAACAAGAAAACACAATTTGTAAAGTTAGTAATAGTAGTAGTAGTTAGAAGTGAGTTTTACTGTGAACGAAGCAAAAGGCAATAGGATCCTTCTTTCTTGGTTTGATCCTCGATCGTTAAATAAGAACGTGATCTTTTCGTATTTATTCCAAACACGCGTACTTTTTAGGCTTTTCCTCCCTTCAACTCTCTAGCCTTTAACGTTAACGAAATAAGTGTAATCACTTTTTAATGAAATTGAGTGTTTGTAGTGTACTATTATGCTGCTGTTGTTGTTCTTCTCTGTTGTCTTGTCTCGCACTCGTAAAAAGATACTATTATTAGGCCATTATTTCAGTCACTGTGTTGTATCCCTCAGTGTAATAGTTTTCCATTTGGATCAAAGGAAAACGAACCGCGCCTCAGTACACACACTGAAATAATAATTTCCTGACTTAATCTGTAATTGCCATGATTCGCAACTAAATAATAATAAATTTCGCTTAATTTAATGCAAGTTGAAATGGAAATAGTGCACAGTGCTTGTGTACGCAAACATACACTAAGTATATCTACTATATTCACCTAGTAATAGATCCCATATTCAAAACATTATTTATAGCAGTTAAAAGTGGTCGCAGCTAGGGTAAATAATTTATAGTCTGAAAGTGGTAATTTATTTGATTGTCCTTCTTCACACTTGCCCACTATATCGCATGTTTACACACTAGTTTAGGTGACTTGTTGTATATATTTAAATAGAAAAGGATCATTTTCATCACGAGATTATCACATACGATAGCGTTTAAAATAAATTATTTGCCCTTCAACTGTACAGAAGGCATTAATTGAGTTGAAAGTAAAACGAGTATCACTGATATGGAAGGAAAAAGAAAGAAAAAGTTCAGGTCCCACCGAGATTTGAACTCGGATCGCTGGATTCAGAGTCCAGAGTGCTAACCATTACACCATGGGACCTTCATGCGCGCTGTGTTCGTCTGTTGGATGGTAAAGTGCGTTATCCTTGCGTTATCCTTACAAAAGAACAATGCAATTACAGCATTTAGAAAATCAATTTAATTGTTTAAATTCCTTAGATGATTAACACTGATCTGTTTTTAATTCATATCACCTTCGGTGCCTATTGTAAGTAGTGATTTTGCAGAAATTGTTTACAATTAGAAAATTACCATTTGCACTCTGTTCTGCAATTGTTATAAATATGAGTAGTAATAAGTAGTTTAGGTAGGTATGGTTGAAGAGTATTTTTCTTGAATAACACTTGTAGTTTATGAGATGCAAATAAAAATTCTAGCACCTTTCTGTTATACATTCAATTACAGTTATTTGCAAAAGGAACTTGCATTTATAGCTTAAATAAATGGTTTCATGTTGAGTATGCAGAATAATTGCAAATTATAAACTATAGGAACGGTCTACCACTTTTATATAACCTAGGCAAAGAGTGGCTATTAACTAGTTCAGTGCGAAACGGGAGTCATTTTCCGGGTGTAATTGGGGTAAATGTGGCCAATTATTTTGTTTAGGTTTTGGCAAGAAATGTGTCCATTATGGCAACTACTTAATTTTACGACTGCAGATAGAAATGTTTATATTCATATAATAAAAGTGTAGCCACAATGTTGTGCCTGTGTGTGGCAAAAAGCATAAGGAAAGGAATTCCATTTTATCTCGTTTTTTTCCTAATTCAATTATTATATGCTATTATTCAATGTTTTGTGCACAAAACCATTTGTCCCATTGCAGTTGCACTTTGCATTCCATACAAACTAGAAAATTGTCCGTACATTATCCGCCCCATTTAATATAAATGCATACTGCTGCACTGCACAGCATACATAGTACGGGAAAAAATTTAATAATTTCGTGGAAATTACCATTATATGCGTGAAATGGTCATAATGGAACACTCTAATCATAATCCTATCATTTATGTACACTCTATATTCTCAAAATAGATGGTAATTATCTGTGCCAGTGGCGTAGAAATGTACACACTGCCACAACCGACCATTTACAATTTAATGTCCATCATTGCGGTACCATCGAAAGGAGAAACCGTCTGGTGGACTGTTGTGTGAGTCCGCATTGCGTGTGACAATTGCGTTTTAAGTAAAAGTTTGCTTTTGTGTTGAAAAAAATGTGTATGCCGTGTATCTCCCCGCGTCTACTATATGTAGGTATACACCTAGTCGTCACTACGGACAGTCCTTCTGTTAGTTTTTTCTCTGCGTGTTAATAACATTCTAAAACACATATGGTCACGTGGCAATTTCATAATTTCTAATTACTTCCTATATATACCCGAGGACCCCACAAAAACATTCAATTTAATTCAAATGTAACAGAGACACCAGATAATGAAGGGTTATTATATGCACTTGGCACACTTTGTCAAATTGTTGTGTAGTTTCGTTTGCACGTCATCACGATATTAAGGCTCTATATTTTATATTTTCAGTCTTTTCATTTCAGTGTGTGTTATCGCATTAGGGGGAGTTCATTTTTAATTACATATCCCATTATCCCATTCATTTCTTTATGGTCGCGCTCTGATTTAACATTTTCTCTCGTCACTGTTTCGAGAGTAAAAATCCCTCAAAAGACGTTAAATTAGAGTGTTTCTCGCATATGCACGTGCCAGTGACCCACATGTCATCCATAATGGCATTTAGGGAGACATTATCCAACGCTAGCAGATAATCGTAATGTTGGCTCATCTAGCACTGACAATGACATGCTATAACCATACATTCGCCTGTAGTAAAACGATCATTGGCACTAGTTATAGAGTAAAGAAATTCATATCAGCAAAATGTGTGTGCGCCAACATTTTTGCCTGCAGACATTAGTCTCTCGCTGGATTATTTAGTGAAATTAATGTAGCGCACTTTTAAACGCGATATAATGATGCAAATAAGGTTTGAGATGCGCGCTTCTGTTGGAAAAAAGGGGGCGCAAGTAATTCACTTTATACTGGTGTATATAACAGAAGAACACACTACCACTAATTCATATTGTGAAAAATTTATGCACGTACATAAGCCAAGCCATTGCACGACTATAAGAAGAGTCTAAAATAAAAATAAAAACAGATGGCCTAATATATATGTTGTTTTTCTTTTCTGTTCTGTGTGTGTGTGTATGTGCGCCTCTCGGCGTTCGTCTCTGGCTGATGGTCTGATGGTGGGTGCCTATGCGTGTGTTTTAGCTATACAACAGCAAAACAAGATCCAGGGCCTAATTTAATCGGATCCATTATCTGACAGCACAGGCCATTTGCTTTTATTTCTTTAACTTTTACAATTGGTATTACGTTGCGATTCCACCCTATGTGTTTTTTCAATAAAAATAAGGAAAACTGGCCTCATCATCAATACTGTTTAAGTGTTATTGCGTTTACGTTGCACGGACGTTTTTCAGACATTGGAATTGAAGGGTGTATATAGTAATTAACGGCTTGATGTGCCACTGCTGCTGCTGCTGCTGCTTCGGATGCTGGGCTGCTGCTGGAGCACTTATTTACAACTGTGACTTGGACTTGGGGAAAAATCAATTGCGCTTTTACAAGCGGCCTGATTATAAATCCTTTAAAACAGTTACTCTTTGTTATAATAAAATCTTGTACTAATTTTCCTTTAAATTTCCTCTGTTTTGGGGTGGCTGAACCCTTATCATTATCGATTGGTATAAGAGCGTACAGTGTCGGCGGAAAAAGGGTTGAAAAATCGTTAAGTAATTTTATTCGGGCACATTTGTTTGGACAGTGCGCTGAAGGACTGGAGAAAAAAGGACAAGAGATAAGGTGTATTTGGCTGAAGAAAAATCATTGTTTTGCGAGTTATTTAAATGAATTCCATTCAATATACGGATTGTCGCCATTTATATTCTTTTATAAGAGAGGGAAAGTAAATTGTATGAGGATGCGAAGCGAACGTTAAGATTCCAATGGATTTAACAATTAATTATAATGCCTTGTGTCCTTTTAAATCCCTTATCAGTACCAGATCGAAACGTGATGGTCACAGAATGATACAACACCGTGTTCGGTAGAGAGATAAGAGAGTAAAAGAGCGGACGTTGAAAGCGAAATGATAAAGACAGTGATAGAGGTACCAAGAGTGTGCGGCGTTGGGATAAAGATGGAATATGCGAGTATTTTCTATACCTAGACGCTGAAGAGGGACATCACTGTGAAATTCTTTGGAATTTTCGAAGCACACACGCATTTACCGCACGTTCAAAGCCTTTGTGTAGTACATGGTATACTACTCGTAGCATATGAAACTATAAAACTATAATACCTTTTTTAGTTTGATTCGAAGAGAGTCGGCGAATCGACTGCCTTAAGAAGCATATTGAATCTGTTTTACATTTTTCGCTTCTAGTCGTACACTGTAATTAAAATGTTTCACTTTGTTTTGCTCTTTGATGGAAAATGTATATCTACTTTTTCGGGATGTCGTAAATCTTTCTGAATTAAATCTTAACCGTTATATATACATTTTTTTCTCCTCTTTCGTTTTCCATAATTTCACTCTTGAGATTTAAGATTTAATAAATCAAAACTCGACTCGGCAGTAATGTTTAATCAAATTCTATGTCTTAAGCATTAATTAATGACTTTTGTTTGGGTGATTCGGTGCCGTATAAATTATTGCGGTGATTTTCTTTAATTTATTTTTACTGGCTATTAATAACTTTTTAAAACCATCGCCCATTACCTACATACTCACCTATTCACGATTCCTAATAATTCTCTAATGTTTGACATTTCAGTTTAAGGAACAATGACAGTAATTAATTTGAGGCGATTAAACGAAATGGCCATCAGTGACATTGAATATTTCCTTATTACACAAACCTGCTTTGGATAAGAGATATGCGATTCACAAACACAACACAAAATGAATAGGAGACGATCCTTTCGGAGCGCAACTTCGGCTTAGGTCACAATTGGTCCATTGGTGGCTAGTTGAGGATTTATTGGTGGAAAAATCGTATACGGCCTTCCAGAGATTTTGCGGATTTGGCAAAACACAGCATCCTATTAAAAATGGAATTGAAATTTTATGATGTAGTGTTGTGATGTTTTATGTCATCATAATTCTAAACACTTTTTAGTATGCTTCAAAGAACTTCACAGTCCATAACTTCTGTCATTCCAGGTTATCTTAACACATGTTCGCTGTCGTTGCCCTTACCATTGCTTGGGGTGATCGTTCATCTTAAAATAACATGCCATTTTTCAACTTATTATTTTATTACACTATAGTTTTATTTCATCACATCATTACAGTGTAATAATTTTTAAAATCAATCATCCGCATCAATTATTAATGACACTTCTTTCTCATTCTTTTCCTCGTCTTCGAATATACAATATCTTCCCTCTGACGTTGTTGTAAGCTCTGTAATATGATACAAATTTCAAACATGGACATTATAATAAAGAATTTATCAGTCGATAAAATCTCGAGAAAGAAGCAAAATCTCGTAAAGTGTTGAAATCCAAATCAAATGCGCATAACCGCCAAAAGAACAACCAATTTAAATAATTTAATGAGATTTTCCATATACCCGAAAGGGTTTTCGATGTGCCTTTTGTTATCTTTTCATCCATTGTACTTTGTATCTAAACATAAAACCGTGAGGTAGCAAAATATAATAGACCTTTTTATTATTTTAAGGGTCGTACCAGGTCACAAAAAATACACACAAGGAATAGTCCGGTTCAAATGAAAAATAGACCATTCTATGCACCTCAAAAGAGACTAAATGCTCTGCTTGATGTTCTTCGATCAAGATAGAATAGACATTCAATAAAAATCGGAAAAAATTGTTTGCCTGTTTGGTTAAACGTGTGGTTTGTGTTTTCGGAATGAACGATTCATTTCATTTCAATGGATTTAAGAACATGATCTTTTAAGATAACAAACTCTTTCTTTACAGATTTATCTTTGTGTGTGGGGCACACACACAAAAAATGTATCAAAGATTGAAGGGGTACAGATTTAATTTTAGCGAAAATCTTTATCAAAATGCGTTCTACTTTCCGTAACACATTATTGTGTCGAAGAATTAGATTCAATTTTTAATCAAACCTCCTAACGACTTTTTCTTGCTGTATTATGCGAAGGACTCAATTCTTTAGGATTTTTTCACCCATTTTATAAAAGCAGATGACTGTGTTACACTTTTTTAAGAGTTAAAAATCGTCTTGTTTCTCACCATATTCAGGTAGGAAAAATCAATCAACGTTTTTATCGTGACATATGCATTATTGATAATCGACCACCTGTATTATAGGAAAAAATTCTAAATCATTAACCCATATCTCGATTTTAATTAGTATAATATATAATAATAAATCTCTGAAATTGATGTATGCGGTAGCTATTTCGAAACGACTATACTAAATGTTACTTATTGAATAAATTATGGCCGTAACACATAAGATTTATGTCTATGTGTACTATTGAGATCGATTGTAGGCGAATTTTAATTACATTAACGATTTTTCTTGTGAATTCATGTCGCTCAAGTTTATTTAAATCAGTTTGCATAATTCCATACTCATATCTATGAATATAAGCTCAGACTAGTTTTGTATATAAAGAAAACTTGGCGGCTTATTAGTATTCTATTCACCCTTTTAATAGAAGTATAAATGGCGAGCAAAACGAATCGAAATTAGTTGTATACACCAGCTGCCACAATAATCTTTCTATATCCTCACTAAGACGTAAAGTTTCCGTTTTGCAGCAATACTGAATTAAAATTTAAATCGGCAAATAAAATTCAAACGGTTTTGGAAAACGGAACAACAGCCACTTTATTCCACAACCAACTAAATGTTTAATAGGGAAGAAAATGTGAAACTATGTGACATTGGGAATTAATGAAATTCCATTTTGTATTAAATGTAATACATTACTTTGAAATAATATGCCCAAGTATGTAAGAAGAATATCTTTAACAAAAGCCGTTTCGCCTAAGGACATACTCTAAAACTCTCTTAAATGTCGAAAGGAGTAATATATTCACACCATAGAACATAAATTATAAATTATATTTATATGAAATAAGTGTTTATGAATATTACAGTGTGCTGAGGCTTCGAATGGTTATTTATTTTAATTTTCCTAATAAAAACTAACTAATGAAATAATAACATTCTTACATTTTATCATTTCGGATTTAAACAACAAATTGCATGTAATTTGTTTGCGCGTTTTCTTTAAGATGGAAAAAAATTAAAAATTATTTATTCAAAATGCATATACTCGTATAATACTGTGTGTTTGTGCCAGGTATAAAATATACACACCCATTGGTGGTATGTGGAGTGAATCTCATAGGCAAATCTCAGACCCATTTCCCCAATCTATTATTTTATTCTCATGTGCATTCAGTATAATAGCAAGTTATTTATACTGCATTAATATTTAAATTTATGTTTGAACCCAAAGATGTCATTATAACAATAGGAAAGAGCGCCTGGTAATTGAGATGAGAATAACATAAACGGATTCGAAGAAAAACATTATTTAAATAAAACAATAATTTTGTAAAATTGACACTATTTAAAAGACCCCAAAACGGTCTGTTTATATGCATGTTTCATAGTTAATTTGAATATTTAAACAGGTATTTAGATCCTAGTTATTCTTTTTTTAATGATTTTCGAAATGATACGAATTTTAAATGCAACCCACTGGAACTTTATAATAAAATAATGTTATATATTTTGCATATTGAATAACTGCTGATTATATGTTTTGCATAAAATTAACTGTCTGCACACACACACAATTCGCTTGTCATAATAACAATACACGAAAAAAATTATACGTTTTTTTATATTCCCAGAAGAGGGATAGAAAAAGTGACGTTATTCGGGTGTGTAAATTAATCAGAAAAAGTACTCAACTTCTTGTTTTGAGTAGGTATATAGGAAAGCTTGTATCTCTACGCACAAGATGCGGCATCATCAAAGTCACTAACCAACTCGATTGGTTCGCTTTTTTCTGGACACAAGTAAAAAGTTAAACACTTTGATGGTATCGGGGAATTAAGACATGAAATATATATTGACAGTTGCAGGTTGTTTTCCAGCAGCTTGAATTCGCTACTCCTATTCATATTCATTTACATGCTCACAACTTGGAAAACCATAATTTCCTCTTCGAACCATTCTCGCGACCCATCCACTGAAGATTCTTCAACATATCACAACACTCACATCCACACAACATTTACATGTTCAATAACAACAACAACAACAACAATGACATGCCACTCTTCAATTCTCTTGTACTTATATAGGAAAAGGAATATTGAAAAGATTTAATTACAATAATTACTACAATGTATCTGCTTATATTATAGATCTTCTTTAATACAAACTTTGATCCTCGTATGATATCGGATACAACACACATAACTAGACTTAATACGCAATGTCAAATGATTGATTGACAAAAAGAAGAGTAGCATGACTTGCGACTCGTATAATGTACGGCACTGTGTGATGGTTGTCGATGGTTTTTTACCCTACACAGTTCCGTACTTAAGGTGGATTCTTCTTAGTCATCCACGCGCTCTTAATCTCGACCTACTCTTGCATATTGTGCCCAATTGAATTAATCATCTTGTGTGTATGTTGGAGTTAAGTTGTGGAGTTTTCGTTCTGCACTGGCAAACTTCATCTTGCCAATATTAATGAATTTATACTCGATACAGTCCTGTGTAATCAAGTGAGTTTCGATCAAATCAGCCTCAAGTTTAAGTACATATAAAGGACGGGCGGTGGTAATCGCTGGATGAGTAGTTAAATCTATACAAGCAATTAACATTTTTGTTAAGTATATATGTAGTGGGAATTCATGCTGATAGGTTTCAATATTTTTTTAACATGCCTTTGCTGCTCTGCAAAGGGGAATTAGATAAATTAGTTTCGGACAATACGTACAATATCCTCGACATGTACGTATTATTACATACACGGCGGTCCGTTTCTCATATAATCCAAAGAGATTTAAACGGCTCGCTGTGTTAAAGTGGAGTGTATGAGTGTTTGGTTGTATGTTATCTGAAATCTAGAAATGTATTTTCACATACATTTGATTGGTATTTGACATGGAACCGATAAATGGATATGTTATATACACAGACGAACATAAAGAGAGATCATCTTTTATGATATGCCTTAAAATATACTTGCCAGGAGATGTGGTGGTCTTTTTTCTTCATTTTTTACAACGTTGGAGTGACACAAGCAATATTGCAGTTCGATTCATTAAATGGATAATATAAGGCAGCCAGTTGTGACGGATGGGCAAAAAAACGAGCAACTCTTCTATTATATCTATTTGTAATTGAATTATTGCCCGTTTAGTTCGAAGAAAAGTAACTAATTGACTTTGTGAGAAAATTCAAAAGTGAAATTCTTCTGTTGTATAACAGGATATTTAATTGTGTGCCATTCATATAACAAATTTTTCAAGCTTGATGTCGAGTGCAAAAAAGAAGGAAAGAAAACTCGATCCTTATCGGAAGGTATATGTAGGTATATTCCTCTAATCAAAAATCGATAAAAACGCAATTTTTCCAACACCGTTAAATATGTTGTGTATATAGGACAAGAAAGTAGTATATAACTTTTATAGGGGAAGCTTAACGTCAGTTTCCTTAAAGAAGAGGGTCGAATGGAGAAGAACTTGTACATATACATAATACTTATCACGCCAAATTGACTACGTTCCCATTGAACCCCCATACATTTAGGCCATTTATTGGTTATTAATAGAGAAATTGTACGTTCGTAACTTTACTTAAACTGCCTTAAATGGATATTGTTCATTATATTGTATTACATCAAGATAACAACACGATAAAACTACCCGCATATTAGGGCTTGTCACTCTCTCAACGGTTTAATTAAGTGCTGTGGCCAGCTATTATTACAACTTCATAAAACTAAAGTATGTTATTTTCAACTTTTCAAAAAGAAGAAATATATGCTCCCTCGTAAAATGAATTTACAACATTATTCAAAATCATTCACACGAATAGGGGGGTTGGTTAAAAAATAAATTTCATGGTTGCTTTCCAGAAATGCAGAAACTGATCCTTATCCACGAAAGTACAGACTAACAATGCATCTGCGCTAATATCGAATAGGAGAGTGAAGCTTAAAGAAAACAAATTACTCTGTACGATTTTTATCGCAATTTTTTCTGACAGGACACCTTTTCTATTATAATATACATTCCTACATGCACTTATATAGAAAAATCGGTAAAAGCGTTACGCCCTGTAGTCATATATTACAGGTTGACACTGCATCTGCTATTCTTGCGTCCCAGTATGTGTACAACAGCAACCCCCTTGGAGAATGTCATAATATTCCTTTCTACCCCCCAGGATGAGTATTATTTGCCTTCCTTGGTGGTAAAGTGAAATAAAACTTTGACACGATACACTCGTACAATGTGTACTTAAATTATAAAGATAACTTATTGGCTTCAAAGTGATATTCTTGCTATATGAGTTGACTAGTGGATGGAGATGATAAAATGAAAGTAGAAGAGTTAATAAAAATAGCAGCAGCTATATCATTCTGGCATTTCTCCTGCATAATTTTTTCCGGTTATTAAATTAACTTGTCTTTGGGCAATAAAAGAAATGTGACATTTTTATGAACGTTTATTGAGTACAATTTAATGAAGTAATAAAAATTAATGTTTTATTTTGTATAAAAGCATTTTGTTCTTTTTATTATGTTCCAAAAGTTTATTTATCCCCGAAATATGTGACTATAGTCTACATATATAAATGAATATTAAAATTTCACTTTATAATACTACCAGAGAGAAAATTTGTAAGAATTTACATAGAAACATTATTATAATGATATATTTTATGTATTTAAAAGTTTTGCTTTTTTATAAACGATCTTCTATACCGAAAAAACCTTCAAACTATTTTTATTCATTCAGTAGTCCTAAATAAATAAATCTTGTTTGCATGTTTACCAAGCTTTCTAAGAATCTATTCACAATAATATGTTAAATTCTTTTCGAATAAATAAGACATGCTAAAACCGTTTTGATAATTTCTGTTTCATGACATATCAGTTATATATTAATGTAAACAAGTACAGGTATATTATGGTAGTTGATAATTTATTAGATTCTTTCTTTACAGCAGCTGCTTTGAAATTGTAATTTTTGATGACGCATTATCAAATTTTTGCCCATGAAGAGACCCTTTTTCCATTCGACCTCCTTCATTTAAACAATGTTAAACAAATATTTAAATAAGATTACAGACCACGAGCCTCCAATTGTGTACCGCATTCAAAAAATTTTACGATTACACAAACATTTTGCATCTGTCGGAGGTTTGTCATTGAAAAACACACCAAATATATACTGATGTTATCTGTAAATGTACATAAGCAAATCATTAAACGGTCCAGGTAGCAAAATAACCGCTAATATAATAGAGACGGTCAAATATCGGTTAACCGAAAAAAATAAAAGTATTTCCAAACACGACCATTCTTCTGCTACCTAATAAATGTCCTCGAAAACTATTTTTCAGGAACTATAAATTCAGACTTTTGCAATGAATAGTTCGACAATGAGAGCAAAAGAAAGGAAACCTATAAAGGGAAGAATGAAAGTAAAGTGGGCGGTCACGGATACCGGGAAGGCAGAAGCAATGATTTGGAACCGTCTTCTATAAGGCTAAGGCTGTAATCATATATAGCAAGAATAGGCCCATATGCACACACTTTGAAAATTTCCTCTATCACCCTAAGGGAATTTGTAAAAAATACTGCCTTTGATATTATTTAGTAGATTTTTCTGGTGACTCCATTTCAAATAGAATATCATATAAAGGAAGAAGGCGTTCGTGTAACATGCAAAATGATTTTAAGCAATGCACGTACCCGTTTCTTGTATACTGATATACATTTTTCAGGGATATTTTATAAAAACATGTCGAACGCGTGACAAAAATATAAGGGGACAATCGGAAATTGTGGAGTAGTTCTATTCCAGCAATTCAAATATATTAGATACATTTAAATAACGTTGTGTACATTTTAAATAAATAATCGCACATAAGTGGAGAAATATACGAGCATTTATTATGCTATTGCAGTGAATTTATTCACACTCTTATTCTCGTTAAATATAAAAGTGTAATAACAACATTTTAAAAAGATGAAGGGTTATTTCCTTGTTATTTCCAAAGCCTGTGATATGCTCATGGAAAACACTTTTATGTTGCATATAGCAAATTAAATAGTTGTTTATGCAGAAATATTTCCCTCAAGTGCCATTATGTACGTTATGTATTCCACGAACAATACAGACTGGATCATTAATATTATAAGGTTTTTGTCTTGTTTGTCGGAAACCTCGAACTGTCAATGAATTCAGCACTTTTGTCGCCGAAAACATCTCCAAAAGTACGTTACGCTCTCATATTCCATAGAAAATTGAAGGACCAACGCAGAATGTTATTTAGAACAGAGACCATTGTCAAATTTGTTCAGTGCGAATGGCAGCTGAGAGAGGCAAGGTCGACAATGATACAATACTTGTAACTCTCAAGTGATCTTCGCTGTAGCTGACGGTCTTATGTAATCAGTGACCCATTCCATACCGGATGGCTGTCTTCAATGACAATGTAAACATTACCACAAAAATTTTTCCCGTCGTGAGAGTCTGGTTTTGATTCACAATAGGGTTAAAAAAATGACACCATCACTCTTTCCTATTCGCAATTTGTCTGGTGCCTTTGAGGTACGGATGAAATTCAAATTACCTGTCCACTTTACGTAAACAAGAAGTTATTAGAAGGAACGAGTTATGTAAATAATTATTGTACATAATAAATTCTGTAATAGAGATAGATTATAAGGGAAATGCACAGCATGTTGTTAAGAGTGTGTGCGTTTTTTTGAGTTGTCTTTTTTTGGAGAAATAAGGGAAATGGCTGTGCTTGAGATTTTTTACCAAAAACTCGTATATGCATACATGTTTGACGACTTGTTTATGTTTTATAATAATTTCTTCACTCGCGTATTTGTGATTTTTTCAGTATAACAGTTATTTGCAACAAGATGCCACATATCATTTCACACATTACTGACAGGCAAAATAAATTAATATAATTAAAATAATTATAGTTGCAGAATGATTGAATATATTATAATGCAACGTGTATGTTTATAGTAGGTAATTTTATTCGACGACAAAGTGGCATTTGCAATTAATATTCTTTTATATTAGCAACGATGAAAAGGAGACGTGGTGTGTTTAATAAATAATGGTAGTCTGCAAATACTGGATGGCTGCAGTCGGTACATCTATATTTATTTTGTACACTTTTCGCTTTGTGGAGAAAATGAAGTACACCTACCACTCTATGGCTGTTGTGTGTGCCAGTATTTCAGCGTATAATGTGGGAAATGCTTAACCACCGTAACGGAAAACTAAACAACACAATCAACATCCATTATTAATTGTGACATCAAACTGTGTAACCACAAAACACCATTGGTTCAATTATCTAGCCAACAAATCTACGACCAATGATGGTACGTGTTTATTTGTTAAATTGTTTCTCATATTAGAAAACAGGAAGCCAATTAAATTAAAAATTAACCTTCAATTACACCTGCGCCACTCGAAAAGCACGGTTCCAAAGACCTACCAAGGCTTCAATGCCGCTTTTTGGGAAGTCGATCTAAACAGCCATTAATATGCTAATAAAAATGATTTCTCGCCATTTTTATGAGGTGGAATTAATTAAAAACGATAATCAACAAGTTTTTGCTTTTTATTTTGATGGTGTTTTCGCTTGGGAAAAGTGATGCGTCTTTTTGGCCACTTAGTGAGGAACAATAAAAATTATCCAATCTTCATAATCAGATTATGGTAAAACGTGTGGCTGGGGGATATAAGAGCAAAGTCAAAGTTCGTATATGTATATATCGAGTCCATATATACAGTGTAAAAAGGCTAAAAGCGCACCTATAATCCGACATCCTACATCAATCACAATTCACAATGTCGACTTTATTACCATTGACATCTCTTATAAATGATGACCGTGTGGCATAATCGCCTGTACCCGCATCTGATTATAATAATTTTTTTGTCTGATCCTTCTCTCCTCTCGTATAATATGGCTTTTTAGTGGCTCCACTAAGAGATAGTTTTGTGGTTGGAGCTTTTATAGATAAAATTCGATTGGAACAAGTTTTAATCTTTGAGTGCAGGTCACAAATATTCCGAATATATATTTTGTTGATTTGTTTTTTTTTCCTATAATACCATCGCAGGTAGTGAAAAGTAATAGTTTATTTTACACCTTTAAAATATCATAAATATATTCATAAATCGACATTTATTACACTTACAAATCTTTATAAAAATGGATAATTTTCAGCCTTGAAGTGGGATTATACGGTTAATCCTTAGGATGTCATATTAAAAAAATTATTAAAGTCCAAATTTACTATGTACAATGTAAATATTAATGTGGAATATATGCGAGCCTGGAACAAGTTGCTGGATACTCGAATCGTCGTTGACTATAAATTTGGATTTGTGTTTTAATAATCCGTACGTAATAAGACGGCCTCTTCGAATATTCTGCAATCAAACAGATTAAAATAAACTTGGTGATTTAATATTTATTTTCAATATTATGAATTCACCTTTTTCTACAACATTTTAACACAATCTTCTATTTGTGTAATTTATTTTGTACTTTATAGACTCAACAGAGGTAAAGTAGTAAAAAAGATGAAAAAATTGTAGACAGATTCATAAAAACTTTATTAAGATGTTAATGCAAATTTAATATGAAGAGGTAGCATAACGAATTTATGGCACATAAAAATACTTAATATTATATTAATAGGATAAAAGTTATCTATGTGTTATAACTAAAAACAAGCCATAAAAGGCTTTATCATTTCACAGTGTATGAGTTACGATTTTTCCTTTAAATTCATAATTTAATTCAAGAATCCTCTAAGGTCACCCACAATTTCATCTTCCCATTCAATGCACCATTTGTCAACTTGTCTCTTCTTAAATAATATCCTGTTTTGTTTTAAGATCCAATAGATACACTGTTTGGACAAAATTTGATTGTAAACTCATTAGTTTATCCGATTACTCGTTGTTTTTTTGTACACTCACTCTTAATCCTCTTCAGAATGTATTATCTTTGTCATATATTTCGTAAATTTCATGCGACAGCAGACAAACATTTTATTATCTTGTATTAAAGAAGCGAAGGAGTGGCCACTGTATAAAACAGATTGACTTTTATCTTCTTAGAGCTCTTGTAAAAAAACGCACACCAATATCCGAACGATTCCATTTTATATTTTTTTATTCCCCATATAAAAACCCCTATTATGCAGAATAAATATTGCATTAAAAACCAACAAACAGGGCTTAAAATCAATACTGGTCTCTCCCTTCATTCCAAATAAGCGCTAATACAAAATAATTAAAATAAAAATTATTTGTGCGATCAGTAAAAATTGTTGCATGTATATTTAATCAAAGTGGAAACATGCAGGTGCTAATTTATCCGCATAAGGTCTAATGCGAAATTAGAATTGATGTTCAAAATTCCGCTGTCATGCTTCTATTTATTGCTAAAATATTCAGTAAAGGATTATAAGAATGATATTGATTACATTGACAGTTGACTGTTTGATTTATGACCCAAGAACTCTTACAGTGGGATGTTAATAGACTTGTAATATTGTTATAAGAAAACTTCATTATATTTGCGGGTATTTAAAGTACATTTTCTAATACATTGTTTATGTAAAAGTGCACCCGTTCATATATCAAATCAAACAGTACAATTGCAGCAATAACATGTTAATGTTGGCTCTTTTCATGTCCAAACATTTTGCTCGCACAGCCATTGCATCAATATCAAATGTGTATCAACATTTTTTGATCCTGTTCCAACTGAGATTTACATAATATCACAAACGAAATTCGCTATATACCTGTATACATAATTATGTCCAAACATAAAAAATTCCTTCGTTGTTTGACGGGACCGTTAGTTACGTGTCGCTTTTCGACTTGGTATATCAATATAAGTACGCGGCGGCATATGTGTTTTTTAATAATATGTACTTTGTTTTTAAAGAGTCATACATGAAATTTAACATATCCGGTACACACATATACACAATCACATTATAGCATTTCTTTTCTTCTACATACCATCAACAGCACAACAATATACGAAATGTATCTGATAAGTATCTTTTTTGAAAAGCAGCTGACAGTAGGAAATAAATTGCAAAAGGGACTTGCACACTCACATCATATAATTTTATGAGTTTAGATGAAATCTTGTTATTTTAGTGAACAGTTTTTATGTTTTATTGACAATTTATTGTTAAAATGAGGTGCTGCGTTGTATTTTATGTACGATTTTTATTTCATAAGCTCTCTCCTAGGAAATGGTCTCCAAAAACGAAAAATAAACTGCTTAGCTTACAGACAGACACTTGAAATGAATTTTATATGAACTTAAACTTGAATATATAACAATTTTATTCGCTTTTTTGGATAACGTTAATTAAAAGTTATAAAGTGATCGTAAAATAAAAGGTGTTTCGTCAATAACATGTCTTATTAATTAATTAGTATTTTTAACGACCTTTGAAAAGTTTTTAAAACTAGATTTTATACAGATTCCTTGCTACACTTTTTTTGCTCGATGTCAAACCATTAATTAACTCTTAGAATATTTAATTTGTGTCTTTTGAAATTGAACGATCCTTTTAACTAATGTCGCATTCACGATGAGCTTAAAATAGATGACATCATGGATTATTTAACCGTTGGCGATTTTCGGTTCCGTCTTCCTTGGACAGAGTTTCCGGACTTGGCAGAAATGTAAGTCATTTCGCACATTACTAAATATATAATCATCCTAAATACATAATATGGCACTATTAAATGGAACGAATTATTGGCCCGAAATTGAGTTATACCTTAGAAGGCACATTCTTCACCTTATAGCTTAAGCTTATTACAGTTAGGTACGATTTTTGTGGGAATTAATGTATTTTTGAGTTATTGTACACAGTTGGCACAATGGCACACCTTAAGTGCATTTCATTATTCCATCGCACATACATACATATAGTCGGAAAGTCTATTTCCAAGCAATTGTGGATAAATATAATGCAATGCTGGAATTGTAGTATGCGTGCTTTTTCCACAAAAAGACCTAATGCATACATTTACAATATATTATTTTGTTAAATTAACATGTCATATCTCGGCATGTGTGAAATCTAAAAGCCGCCACATGAATTATGAGCAACATTTGCTTAATTAATGAGAAAATAAATGACATGTTTAATGTCAAAATTTGTAATAATTTAGGCATCGAAAAGGTAACGGAAACGGTTAAAAAACCTAGACACCTCCTTCTCATAACACTCTTAAGGAGGAACTCAAGAGAAAAGCGTTCCTCAACAAACGCAATAAATAAAAATCAACTAAGTATTATTAATATTATAATTTATTATCTGTATTGGAATGTGCATAGGTACAGAAAAAATGGATGTGCATTAATGAATTATTCTTTCTTATATTCTTGCAGATATTTCGGAGAAACGGCGCATACAAGCTATTGTTAACTGTTGGAGAGAAGAAAAATATAAGTGCCTTATATACATACATATATTTTTTTATTGTTGCTTGTATGTAACCTTGTCGAATGACTATCAATAATTAATCACTGGGTATAGACTTGTTATTTTAAGATTACGATTTAGTCGAATGACTTGTTAATTTCTTTCTGGTAAAATGAATAAAAGGTTAATAATTAATACGGTAATTAGTTAGTAAGCTTGTAAATGATCCTCGTATGGAATGTGTCTAGGAGAGGTTACTTTATTATTTTAAATTAATATTTTATTAATTATAACATTTTACCACTAAATGGACCATTATTAGTTTGTTCTATACAAAGTCACGGACTGACCATTAATTATTATTCTAATAAAATCTCGGTAATTGTTAAACACGTTCATCATCTCATTAATTGGAATATGATGTATTATTTAAGAAAATGTGTAACATCATCAACTTGTCTTCGGCAGAAAAAAAGACTACAGCTACATCTAATAATATATGTCTCCGTAACGAAATTTTATTCAGTTAGATGACCAGATTTTTTTCTCCTCCACGATTTGTCACACTAGAATAATGTGAAACAAAAAAACAAATTAGAATACTGTAACACTTAATACATGAAATACATTTTATAATTTACATTACCTTCAGGCTACAATATATGTATATTAAATATTTTACAGTTACAATAAAATTTCATTTTGTAATTGTCAATAGAACTATGGACATTGTTTTAATAATACAAACGTTAATGATAACACAGATATATATCTAATGTATAACTGTATATCGGGATAACACAATAGAAGAACATTGTAGCAATTTTAACACACATTGTGAGTGGTATTTTAAATGTCTGTTGGTGCTCTTCGTCGGTTGTGCTATTGCATTGTGTTGAACAGAGTTGGATGGCATAGCAAATCGAATTTCCAATAAGTAAAATGATGTTTTCGACGGGACGACTGGAATAAAACTGTGTAAATGTAAGGTGTGTCCAAAAATGGTAAAACTCTTTCCTCTATATATATTTGTGACTCTAATTTATGTGGGTGGTGGTGAATGGTGCGTGTGAGAAGGTCAATGGTCCGAAAAAAGGCGCATTTCCTTACTCTGCTCCACGATGTTACGATAATTAGTAATGGACCGTAATGAAGTTTCATGAAAAACGTTTCGCAAAAGAAAACGAAATGCGTGTGTGCCCATAAATATTCATACTGTAATCGATTAGGAGAGTGTTTCCACCAAAAATCAACATAATATTTCCTGAAAGCGGTCATCTCATTCTAACAGCTGTCACAATTTTAGATGAAGGTCCATTTTATCTACTTCACAACTTTTGGACATAAAATCTGACAAGCTTTTGCCACTAAACACAGGTATTCGATAGAAAAAGTCCATTCTTCCTCATCTAGAGCCGTTTTTATTTCGTGGGGAATGGCATTAACAGCGCACAACGATGCATATGTAAGATAAGATAAATGCCTTTGATGATGATAATGTTTTAAAAGCCCGAAATACATTTTATAACGAAATATGTTAAAGGGCGGCCTAAATCGCAAATGGATTGTCTTTTTAAAAGAATGAGGAGGAAAGACATTCCGCTATTAGATATGTGTGTGTATACGAGCAGCAGGTAAACACGTGCTTTTTTAAATATACGACCTTAAAAAACAATTTAAAAGGTTGTTTTAGCATTTTAATTGGACATTTAAGGTAGACACATTTTGTTCTTTGATAAAATAACGGTGCTTCACTCTCCGTTTTTTGTAGTAAATTTTTGGATTTATGTCTTTTGGACAAATAAAATAAATTTTACTGTGCACACACAGTACATTTTTAGTATTTGTTGGTATGTGTTTATATGGGAGTAGTCGATGCATGCATTTTCGTTACCTTTACTGTGGTAATAGATTTTAAAATTCTGCATAGCATGCACCAAAAAGTTTCCCCAAACAACTATGGATCAACTTAAACGAGCCGCGAACTTTAAGCATCTGTTTTATGGTAATGTACAATTCTAAGCAAGTGTTTATTTCCTTTCGTTTCTCTTCACAATCCAACACACCACACTTTTTCCCTGTGCTCTATGTCTGTGTCGAGTTTGTTCGTTGTTACTGTATAAGTGTTGGCAATTTCTTTTTAAAACTTTGATTGCGTCATTCAAAAAACATTTTACCAACAACCTCTCCCCCGACTTGGCAAAACTTTTCTAAAATAGATTTGTATTTTTCTATGTGTATGTGTAAGGTACCTAAAGAACCTTATAGGACTGTGTTCTTCGCGGTGAAAAGTTTCGTGTTCAGTTTTGATTAGATGCCAAATATTCGTCTTCTTATCTTGAAATTCATTTCACGAAACAAAACTCTTGTAATTATTTATGAAAGAGTTTCCGTGTTCCAATAAACGCGATATTGATGTTTCCTAGAAGGGTACAAAGTTTATGAAAAAACGCAAAACTTGAGGGCTATTCAATTTTTCACTAAAGGAAAAGATTCTTTGTTTTTTTTTTGCAAAACTCTCGTGTTTTCTTGTTATACTTATTATCGATGAAATCAATGTGTAGTGCATTTTTCCGCCAAAACTAACAAATACTGCCCCATCATTAATCTCAATAGCTTATACGATTATTTCAGAAAGATGTTTCGCAATCATTAATCATTAAACGTTGAAGGTCAAACTTTTGATGTAGTCAAAAAGACAACGTTCATTCAACCATCCATTATTTCTGATCACGAATATTATGTATACGTACTGTTCAAGTGATGATGTTGATGACCACTTGATTTTCGGCCAAAATAAAGCTATTATCAAATAATAATTAAATGATCGTGAATCATTTTCTATTAAATTAAATGTTGTGCAAATCATTTGTACATAAACACACACGATGATGCTGTGTGTATAATAAACACAAAATGCTGAATAGGAAATCTAAAGTAAACAACAAACATATACATTGAAAAGAATTCATTCTTAGATTTGTATAACGCCAAAGAGAAAAAATAAATATTAATTTAACGTATTACATTTCCTTTTGTCTGGTATAATATCAAGACATATGTATAAACAAGTATTTGAATAAGCAGTTCGTAGGAGTATAAATATGGCCATAATGGACTGAAATTAAAACTACATGTCTTCTCAAATTAACTCATACCCACCTAAAGAAAATATCATTGTTATTTGATACAGTGTTTGTAATTAATGGGTTATTATTAGATACCCAAACTAATATTAAAGCAACTAATTTAATAACACCTACACGTTTACGTACCTCTGTGTGTTCAAAATATTAATTAAATATCAGAGAGCAGGAATTTTATTGTTCTCCTGAGAAATTGGTTCGTCGAATCGACTTTCCTTCTAAGCTGTATGTTTATCCCTATAAACATGTAGATTCAATTCCATCGTCTCACACACAGTGCACAGAATGAATGTTATTAATTTGTTTAAAAATTCTAATGACGATAATGAAATTCAGCGTTGCGTATAAAAATAAGGTGCTTAATTTTTGCATGTGAAAATACCCATTTTTGCTTATAATTGACTGTATTATTGAGTTTTCTCTTTCTACACCATAATTTCAAGAGGTTGTGATGAGAAAATGTATTCAACTTGGTGTAGGTATGTGTATTTCCATGTAATTTTCAATGAAATTAATCTTACTCTCTCTTCTAGTTGGAAATTCTACTTGTACAAAATGGAAATACAGAAATATAAAGTATACTGAAAAACTTTTAATGTCAACCTTATAAACGGAAAATGATGATGTACAATTTACGATAAATTATTCCAACTAAATAATTCAATATACGTGACTTCTACAACTTTGATTCGCATAACGTCATTATTTATTAAATTGTATCCCATCGTCAACATTAATATTGTTTGTCTTTGGCAAACTTTCCCTGCCAAACTACCCTCAGCACATTCCGAATTTTCTTCTAATGCCGTCCAACGTAGTATAACTCGTATTTTTACTTCATTTTGCCTAACGTCATAATATTAATGCCGTTTTATTATACGTACATACTTAATTTTAATCATAAACACGGGGCCGAACTTGTATTCACTCTGTTTATGTTCCTCAAAGAGACGGTTCCTTTACAAAAGGGAAGAAAAAATAATTAATTAGTCTTAAGATTATGCTAAAGGGGAACTGATTAAAAGATTTCTAAATTTGATTATGTACATCTTACAGAACAAAATTATCGAGTATAGGGACGAAAGAGGGTATAAAATTACAAAAAAAAAATCATCAGACAGAACGTTGTCCTCATGTAGAATGGAATCTATCGAAGTACTTATAATATTTTCTTACTTATTTAATTATAGTGACAGTTTTTAACATGCGATGACAAAAAAACTAGATTTTCAGCATATTTTTTGTGATATTGTTATATAAAGGAATAATTAGATTTGCTGCTGGAATTAATTACGATTCTATATAACGGAGGGAAAGATATGTCTTACGGCTATCCAGTTACATATTTGAAGAGCTGTAATGAAGGCGGAATTTTTCCACTCACTGTTAATAACATTTTTACTCTGTTATAATGAATATGAAATCCTCTTTAGCTCTGAAACATAGGTATACGACCTGGTTACATTTAACTACATCAAAATTGCAACGAAACTCGATCTCTGACCAGTACTATCTAATTGTCTAAAGTAATTGGAGATGTTTCATCAAGGAGGATGTGTGCTGAGGAGGTGGATGATGTTCAAAGAGGTTGAACCCATTCACAGCCTCTTGGCTAAACTAAACTAAAGACAAGTAGTGTAAAGTGGAGAGAGAGGATGAAGGCCCCTCCGCATCTCGGGGGCAGATGTGGCTACTTATGTGGCTCTAGATGTGTTATCAGTGGATAAGGAGATGGTAGATTAGTGTCCAGCCGGTGGATATATGCGCTTGCGCGATTAGATTTCGCGATTAGATAACGTATCCTTCTCGTCCATAATACCCAAGCTGGAGAAGAGCTCTTTATGCGAACAACTATTCACTAATCTTTTGTGGTACTGTGTACAAGACCACGTGAGATCATTCCAACAGCAACCAACCACAAACCAAACCTATTGTACCTTTCCACGACCCAATCTTAAATTGTCAATGGGTCTTTAGTCTTGCATCCAGGGTGCTGGTGCTTACTTGTACAATCTATTGCTTCGCTATCATGATAACATCTAAAATTTGTGATGGGAATATATATTTATTTTGGGGGGTCGCAGTAGTTATGTGTATCCTGGTATCGATTTGTATAGCGATACAAATTTCTCTTCATTTACCATCAATACCTATACCTATGCTCTGAATGTGTTTTGTATATAATGAAGCTTGTTTCAGATATAGATTCACAACAAAGACAACTTGTCAACGAACTTTAGCCCAAATATACATACGTGCGTATAAAATGTCTGCAATGATCTCCCAAAACCCAACAATTTCAAATAAATGTGTTCATTTGGTTATATAGATGTTATATTTTCAATGTGTGTGGAAATTTGAAATTAGTTTATATTAAATAATAAATACAGCACGGCAATTTTTACCACTCTTTGTTGCATTCTTTTGTGCGAGAAACGTGGAAACAACAATAGAAAACAAGGAAAATAATAACAAGGCAATATAGACGAGGAAAATCTGTATAAAACAAGTTAAAATTTTTCCAATATAAAGAGATAAGGGGGAATAAAAGTTTTCCTCTTTTCAGAGGTCAGTATCCCCGCATTACTCACTTATACCTGTAAATACTTTTCTGCTAACTTTATCAATTATCCATCCCTTACTCTTCGTTTCCGTTTTTCCATCATTAGCCTATTATACGAGCCACCCCAGCTTGTATGTGAACGAGATCACTTTTTTCTTTTTGTGTGTTGTTAGTTAGGCCGACATTATTGGGGGGACGCTCATTAATTTTAGGGTGCGAATCCTGTATTCAAGTGAAAATTCAACATTTCTCCACCAATTTTCTTTTCTTTATACAAACGCCTATGTCTCGTAATTGATGTGTAAGTCGCTTGTAATTTGCAATTAATTAATTTAATTAACCTGTACACAGACTAATTAATAAACATTTCACTTTCATAAATCAGACACAAATTATTGGAATGATGATTAATTGACTAGAGTTGGTGATGTTTTTTTCTGTTCAACTCAATGCTATCGTGCACACATAGGTACCTATTTGTTTATACACATGGCAATTCGTAAATTGTTTATCCAACAAGTTCTGCAGTTGAGGTAAAATTGCTCGTATTATTGTAGCTTTGTCACATGAACAAACAATACTTGTAGAACAGCTGAAAGAATGAAACCCTTCTGAAATCAGTTTTATGTTCGTATTTTACCACTCACTATTATTTCAGTTCCTTATACAAATACATCAGAAAGCATCACTACCGACTATTATATACTTCATAAATAAAAGAGATTCAACATTTCATTGTTGGTGAATTTAATTTTATTTTCTTTCCACCACAACCGCATAGACGACAACGAATGTTTAAAATAGGAAAAGTAATGTCATCTCGAAATAATGCAGAACTTGTGTTTATTTTTTATTTGGATCTTTTGCAGTACAGCACAAGAATAATACCCAACTATAGATTCGATTCGCTGTTTGGGTTCAGGATTAAAGTAATATTCTCGGAATATTTGTCCATTTCAAGGTAGGTATATGTATATACATCACAGAGAACAGCATTTCCTGTTGCTTTCTCCACTGTGCTGACAAACTAATTATGAAATTTTATTTAATAACACCTTTCTTCCCATTTCAGTTGCTTATCTCGAACCTTTTATCTACAAGCATTTTCTTTGGATTGATTTGGGTACACAGTTACTTAGAAATGTCAAAAAGGTTCACTAAGCCTTATTTAAGCTCTTGGCAGGGTGCTTCAAAATACTAAATGACGTAAATTAAATCGGGTTGAAACTTAAACAGGTAGTTATTAATAACTTATCACACTGTAGAGCAAGTCAATGCTTATATCTTTTTTGTACATTATAATAAAGATACTAATTTATAGAGTTCTGTTGAACATTCACTGCAAAGTTTATGGATAAGATGGAGACTTGTGTTGCGTAATTATCTTTTGAATAATTAATTAAAACAAAGTCTAAGTTATTTCAAGTTTTTAAGCCAAACTATGCCCTTCTATAACAATAGACGCATGCTGTGTTCTCCTTCGGTGTGTTACACTAAAGTGGATTTTGTATATTAAAGAAAAAAAGGAATCATTTTCCTTTTGTTATACATTTTTTATTACACGCTATATGCAAACTGAAAGAATAAACTTTCCACTTTGCAGCAAGTTTGTAAAAAATATTTTTAAAAACAAGTTATAAAACATTAAAATCCAAACCACCCTCTTATTGCTGGAACTTGCAAAGAAAATTACATTTTTAGATTTTCATTTTCTAAAACTTTTACCGAGAGCCCAACATCATCGTAAGAATTTAAAATAGCCGATTCGCCCTTCCTCTCTTTATTTCACTTAAGGAGATTCCCTCAATTTCATATTCATTTGATAATATTATGTTATATTCAAAAAGTTTTCTAATGGTGGGCACAAAGTGTGGTGGTTGGGATGTATAATATAGAATTGCGCGACGGACAAAGAAGGCAAAAACAGCCCACGCACACAGTGGGAGACAGAATTTCAAAAAAGGGTAATTGCACCAGGGGTTTGTTTTACAGCTTAACAAGGTTAATTTGACATCGACGGAAAATTGCACAGAATTCCGATGTATATGTATATATACTGGGCGAATTTTGTTCATTGCAAAGAGATAATTTTATTTGTACGTTACGTTCAAATGCGTAATGAACTTCAAAGCATCCTCCCTTGTTTGAATTATATCATTCTAAAATTAATTGTGTTTGTTTTCCAGTTTTGCCTCAATTCAAAACAAATCGTTGATAATGCAAATTAGTGTCGTCTGTAACGGATTACACACATCTTCATTCCAGTCGTGATGGTGCACAGTTGATGGATCCCTCTTTTAAAAAATGCATCAGGCCGCAGTTGCGCTCTTTCGGTCCTGTGTACGCGCCTTTTGAAACAAAAAGTGAAAAGCGTGGCAGATTGATCCTGTCATTTTTCAGAGAGAACCTCTACATTTCCGAGAGAATTTATAAACATTTTTACAGTGAATAAGTCAGAAACCGTGTGTCAGTTGTGTAGAAGATTTTCTCATCTCTCACACAGTGTTCTCTCGTTACTTATTTTGACCAGCCAGAGAGAGTTCCTTGAAGCGTGCATCTGACGGGATTCTTTTTTAAATAGAATCTCTTCTTCGCTCTCTCCGCTTGGCTTCGATGAAGCACCACACTGGCTGTCTGTCAAAAGTCGGCCACACAATAGCAACAATGCCGTAACAGCTAATGCACTTGTGGCCTCCGAAACATCACATTACTATTGTGTCTAAGTGAAATAAGACGGCAGACCAATGGAAGAAAGAGGAAGATAGGTGTATGGAGCGTCAAATGATAACATCGGACATTACAATCACAATGAAATTATATTAAATGCTTCGAATAATTTCACAGTCATATAATGGTTTTTCTTTTAATTTAGTTATAGTGTACATTTTCGGGGCTCTTTCTCTTTTCAAGAAGCCCGTCTCTTTGGACGTCTGAACAGTCAAATCGTGTGTGTATATGCGATATGTTGGATATGTGTGTGTTCTTCTGAAGAGTAATCATAAAAGATTAAATGTATTTTCCTCGCCTTGTCCACTAATATTATTACACAGCATATCTTATAATTAATTTCCCAAGCACATTTTTTTGCGAACGCAAATTAAATTTGTATATGACACAATTATTAATTCTTTTGCGCGCTTGTTTCGGTTTTTTATTTGAGATTCTCAACGATAAGCAATAAAAAATTATATCCACATAAAGCATTCACAGTTTGAAGTGTTTCACTCATAATTCGTACAGTAGTCATAATATTTTTCCATTGTAAATTGACTTGAAAATGGAAGGATAAAAATTGAATGAAACCTCGTAAAGCTTGTTTTGAATAGGGTTAATTTATGTATGTTTCATTTTACCTCAGATTAAAATTTTAATGAAATTGTTAGCCGGAACAGCGGGCTGTTCAAAGATTAATTTTAAACTCTGCCGGTCCATATTTTTTTCCGCTTACTTTATCTCTATCTCTGTTCTCTGTTGCTGATTTAGTTTTAAAATACTTCCACACTCCTGCAAATTAGAAATTACACGAAATTTGTGACACAATTTCATACACATTTTACATACTTAACCCGCACATCCATTCGGGCCTTTGTCTAGAGAACCGACCCATTATTCCCACTAAACAACAAAAAAGAAATGTAATTTTCTACGAAAATTGTTTTCGTAAAATGTGGGAGGACATAATTGTCAAAATGAAGAACATGTTTATATTAAAAACATAATTCTAAGAGATTTGCTTGGCCCTTTTTCCATTTTTCTCTGCGATTATCCCGTGATATTTACAACCGTTCAATTTTTACATTAAACACTCTTTTATACATTTATGTGTTTTTGTTTGAATTTCAGTTACATTATTATTATGGTGTGTGACCTACGCATCCATGGATGGAAATTGACGAAGGAACAAGAAAATAGACCACACAAGCGGACTATTTAATTCAGTGCCCACAATTTATATGAATATTTAAATATCTTTATTCACTATTAATTGGTCACTACAGTTTTATAATAGGTACCCAGCCTGCAAACTCCTGTCAATTTGACGTCATGTTTCGGAAAAACATGACGTCAGATGATGACGTTATTAAGATCTTCAAATGACGGGAAAATGTCACAGCCCAGCGACGTCATTTTGTAACGTCAAAATGACGTTCTACTATCACGTATATTGTCACATATAAAACGACTTTATGTCGTCATATTATCGTCAAATATGACGTTGATACAACGTCATGTTTAGTGATAAAATATACCTTAAAAAGTTCAAAAAAGGCGTTTTTAATTATTTTAATGTTGCATTTTTGACTTTTTTTTACCAATTCTATAACTTTCTATGATACTTTTGCCTTTATACTTTACTTTGCCTGCTATTATCCACCTCTTTGATTTCTGTGTCTCTTGGCCGGGGGTTCGAACCCGGGACCCCTTGCTTCCAAGGCCGTTCCTCTTATACTGTGCTATTACCACCTGGCAACGTATTCTATTTATTTTAAATATAAGCTACAAATTTTAATCCAATTAAAAAGTAAATTTCTTATCTATTCGTGCTCGTAAGACTCCAAGTGTGTGACAATAAATATTCAAAAAAAATTGGTTAATTATTTAAACATATTATATCATAGCCGTCGTAAAATGGTCTTAAATTGGTCATTAATTTGACGTCCGTTTTGGAGATTTTCAGAGACTTTAAGACTCAGGTCCCTTGGGCGCAAAGGAATACAATAAACAATACATTTATTAATGCATTATAACTTTGAAAAATTATTTTGCTTATCAGATTTGTTTTAATGATTGCTCTTAAAACAATTTTAGTTTAAAAAATCGCTGCACAACTATTTATAGAATTACATATTATTTAGTTACATAAAATGTTAAGAAATTTTGAAGTATTTTATAACTAATATCATACCACAAATAGAGGTCTAAAAGACGTCAATAGATTGTCGTCAAATTGAATCCCAAATTAGTTAGGGATTTTGACGACATTTTAATCGACGTCCTAATTTATACCAAAAACACCCGTCATATTGACGCCTGTTAAAAGCCGTCAAAATTTAGTAACAAAAATGTTCGTGATAGTCACGACATTTTTTCTAACGTCCTAATTTATACCAAAAACATCCGTCATATTGACGTCTGTTAAAAGCCGTAAAAATTTAGTGACAAAAATGTTCGTGATAGTGACGAAATTTTTTTTACGTCCTAATTTATACCAAAAAAATTCGTAATATCGACGTCTGTTAAAAGCCGTCAAAATTTAGTTACAAAAATGTTCGTGATAGTCACGACATTTTTTCTAACGTCCTAATTTATACCAAAAACATCCGTCATATTGACGTCTATTAAAAGACGTTGAAATTTAGTGATAAAAATGTACGTGATATTGACGACATTTTCTATGACGTTCTAATTTAAACCAAAATTATGCGTCATTTTGACGTCTATTAAAAGACGTTGAAATTTAGTGACCAAAATGTACGTGATTATGACGTCTAAAGTTAGTCGACGACGTCGCCGACCAAATATGACTAAATAATCACCAAAAAATCACGTCAGCGTGCAGCCTGGGTAGTTTATCGTTTTCGTTCTGAAATGTTTTCGAATGGACTACAAGAAACAACGCTCACAATTTTTATGAATAAACGCGTTTAGATTTGTGTATTAGGTATGTGTACCTACATCCATTTGCATATGTTACATTTACATGAGGACTCAATAATAAATTATCTAATTTATTTTACCACACACATATATGAATAGATCCATCCACTTGTATTCCCTCTGCGTATTATTTTTAAAAACAGTTTCGGAATTAAAATAGTGTAATCGCTTTTTCGCGTATTAAATAATTGCATGATACAATTCCAATTAAAAATGGTACAATTGATTTGCAGAGTGTATTTTGAAACATAATGTTGAATATATAGAGGAACTCAATTTGTATCATTTATTTAAAAATGTTTGTGCTATTACAAAATGTGGTTTTTGATTATACAATTTCTCCCCAAAACTGATTAGCATTCGACATATTCGATAATGCAATGCGCAAAAGTAGGTAGAGAGAAGCAAAGTTAAAAGAAATTAAAAGTAGCTAATCTACCTTTAAATTCAGTTTGTACATTGACAACTGGTCACGCTATCAGCCACATTTTTATAGCTGCATAAATTTAAAAAGAGCCTTTTTTTGTTCTCTTACACAACATTAGCATATCATATCATATATATTAAAAATTACGGAATAAAATAGCCTTATAGACGTATTACAATAAAAGTTTATTTTCATACGTAAATGTTGTTAATTATGATCGTTGAACATGCAACATTTTCGACTTATCTTTTTATATATAATGCTTAATTGATGTGATAATGCGTTCTTTAAACAAAAGATTTACTTTTATACAATCTTTAAACAGACGGCTATAATAGAAAGCGAATGGCGGGAGTGAAGCAGTATACAGAAGGTCCTTTTAAGGCTGTTTTGTTTATTTACACTTCAGAGACGATTCCCGTTTAATTCCAGCATTTTGCTAAAAACAATTTATACAGAAGACACAATGAGAGGGTTACTTGAAACTTATAAGAACAATTTCCGTATCGCGAACTAGATCTCATCAAGGCTCCACTTGCATTATATTAGCAACAACAAAAAAATAAGAAAATTACCATAAAATTTCCTTTTGTCCAATTGAGAAGAAAGTTCGCACTTGTCCATTATGAATTAAGGGATAATTTCCTTTTCGGAAAATAACTTAATAAATTCTGTACCAATGACCTACATAATTATTTCAGTCGGATATAGTTTAGCAACTAATATCATACAGCCAATAAGCACGGGCAGAGTTTATTCATCCATCATAATTTAGGAAATTCTCTGAAGAACCCGCCTTTCGGTTACACGCAACACGACACAATGTCCTCCAATCGTCCATTTCGGCATTGTTTCAGGAAATCTGGGCCCAAAATAATGTTCCACGTCAATTAATAACATGGTCATACAGAGAACGACACAGAAATCCACTCAGCTGTTTGCAGGATCGATTTTTAGACTATCCTTCGCATGAATAAGGACAAAATCGCAAACATTTTTCATTGTTTTTTTTTTGAAAAACTGAAGATGTATGGTTTTTAATAGATTAAGTAGGTAAACTATCATTGCCCTTAGTTCATATTTATAGTTACGTATGTTACTGTATTTGTTTCAACGTACTAAAGTTATTAGATAACTTGATGTTATAGACTTTATGCGTTGATAGTGTTTGCTGTTCGCACTTAAAATTATTAGGTAAGTATACCTGTCCCTTGTTAGAAACTGTTGACTGTTAAAATATTCATTAAATTGTTATAAACTACAAAGGTACCTAAATAAATTTATAATTCTTTCTTTTTCTGATCATTTTCTGATCACTACAAAGCCTATAAAAATGGTAAGATCTATTTATCTCTTTAACATACAGAATATTTAAGATGCAAACTCTCTAACTGTACAGATTTAATTAAATAGAAAATAAATCGCTTATAAATGTGATCACGCCAATCTGATATCAACAAAATTCTGTGTACAGATACATCTTGTTATAATATATCGCCTTTTCACTACTAAATTGACTATAATATTTTAATTACATCCATGTTAATGAATATATTAAAATATTTGAACATTCGAAAATATTTTCTAATGAATAAGAAAACACAAAATCTATTTGAAAACATTATAAATCTTCACTTCTAATATATTTTGAATGCGTGAGTATATAAATAATATTTTAATATGCAAAACATTATATAAAGATTTTGTATCTTATGTTTATAATCGACTGAATTAATTAATGTATCCGCCCACCGTGCATACATACACACACACCACACATACCTAAAGATTTATTAATCAAATACGAAAATGCAAAGAATAATATATACAGGTGCTTCTCTGCTCCAATCATCTCAGTGAAACGGAACGCACTACTTGAACATAAATTTCTTAGTTGTTTCACCAGATACAAATCTTAATTCTTAATAAACAACTTTATTTCAATGTTTCACTTCCATTTGGTCCAATTTTCGAACAATTTCCTTTCTCGTATGGTTATTTTTATAAACATATACATATGTACAGATTATGAATTATTACCTTCTGTTAATAATGCTTGCATGATACATTTTTAAGCAACTCAATTAATATTGTATATTTTCTACAATGTTCCAAATATCAAAACAAACAAATAATAATTCTTTCATGCATCTAATATAACATTTAACAGCAACTCGAACTCGGTATACAATTAACGATATATATATGTTTATATATTGCATGCACAACTATTTTCCCTCATTAATAATGACAACTTTATTATACTTTGATTGTCCGCATGGTCCCCAAATATACCGAAATGCATTTAAATAATAAATTCGTTCAATGTATGTTCTATGTTTTTGCCTTTTTCGTGTCACCGCTATTAAATTGAGAAAAGTGTAATTAGTCTTGGCCCAAGCTGTCACTCTCAAGTGCATTTTATTGAGTCTGGCCTCGCACTGTAAACCTGTCGAAGTAGGTTTATTTCTTCTGCAAATCTTGCATGTGGTTCACCGTTTGCATGACCACTAAACATTACTCTGGCTACTGTTGATTTACCGACGTTAACCAGTCGAGACTGCGTTATATTTAAAACAATCTCAAGCATTTTTTATGTACTTTTAACTTCGCTTCTATGTATGTATATATAATAAACTGAGGCCCATTACGTAAACTTCTCCTCTGTGTTTTAAATGAGGAAAGTTTAGCCGCGATTATAATCGCGTTTTTTTTATGGAAACGCACCACTAAAATGGTTAATATACCATTATTCAAAATTGCTCAATTTCCCTCATAGTTTTCACTTTACCTTTACTGAATATTAAATTCTATTTACTTATAATACGGTGTTGAAGCATTTTTATTTCCACAATGCTATTTGGCGGTTATAAATGGATCTTTTACACGCATGTTTAAATAAACTGATATCTGGTAACCTAATTATAGAGGAATTAATTTATGTCAATGGGGAACAAGGTGAAAATTGCCGCAATTGTGTAGAAAAAACGGTTTATTCCATAATTCCTAGTTGTTGCTTTCTGTGTATGTATATACATATATGTTATAATGTGTACGGTGCAATTAAGAAAATTTGTAACTATCTACACCAAACACACTTGTAAATTACATTTATGATAATCGCAACTCCATACTAAACATCCACTCCTCATAGTTTTAAGCAAGGGGTGGAATGTCAGTTGAAGAACATTTCGCATTAATTTAAATACTTCACTTAAATTAGTTTTCTTAAGAGCGCACTGGTATCACAACCCAACCAAACAGACACCGTCATCCAGTTTGCGTTCTATATGATACTCTCTTGTACCCTCTGTTTTTCCATCCAACTCTGCTTCTGTGTCTTGTCTGTTGTTCTTTGTGTGTGTGTGCATAAACCCATCTAATTAAAACCAGTTCAGTACAAATGATTATTTTTTGGCACGCACACGCAACCCAACTTCCACGATATAATACTGTATACCTTCCTATATTAAGATAATACTTTAAACGATTATTGTATGATCTGTTTTTTATACATTGGGCAAGCATATGAAAGTATTTACTGTCCTGACTGGATTAATTATTTTTACCGTGATTCCGCATTAATTCTATGTTAATGTACTATCAAAAAAATATCCACAGCTCCTTGAAGCGATTTGAATAATTTTACAATTAAAGTGTACACTGATTGGCCAATTTAAACTGTTGCACGATAAATAAGGAGAATTATGAATCAGAGTCTTGATGGTGGTTTGGTAGTCGAATGACGTTAGTATGCTTTAAATTCATTAAAATTGAAATAAAAGTAATGTACGTATAGAAATAATTATTTTCGTTCCCTGGTCCGTGATTTGTGCTTGAATATTGAATACATTCCCCCAAAACTCAAGTTAGAAACTCGGTATTTTATTATTCTCAAGGTAGTTGGCATAAAGTCGACATAAAACATTAAGGGACTGTTTGCACCCTCCCTCTTTTACACACTTTCAGTCTCTTCGTTCTAGATGGACGTATGAAGCAGGAACAGACATAGAAAGTGCACTGACTTCTCTCTGAACACCAAACTATTCCTGTATAAAGTCAGACTGGTAATACAATAATTAATAATATGAAATATGGTGTCATTAACACCCCTGATGGCCATGTGTTTCGAACTCATCCCTCGCACCTAATACTGCACATCCACTATATATATATTATATGATTGGGTAATGGTGGTATAAAGCGAATTATGGGGGCCGAAAAGGGATGAACAGGTGAACTAGTATATGAAGATTGATGATAAAAATATGGAATCTAAAGCAGAACTTTTACTTGTCCTGTTTCATTTTTAATTTCGTATTTATTTGATATATGATCCTGTAAGTCAAATGAAGTTTAGGTAAACAAGGGATTGTAGATATTTTTAAAATATTGTCTAGAGGGGGTTAGTATAAAATGTGTCTGCGGTTGAAAACATAAGAAATTGAACATAACAATCAATGATCGTATTTTATGAAATAGTAGTTGTTGATTAAATATTAAATTACATATAGTCGGACATACAAAGAGAAATATATTATATGGCTCCAATAAAATTAAGTACAATGTACACAATGTTAATAAATAGGAAATTAAGTATCCATTTAAAGAATGATTTGTAGGTATACACGGCTATCGATGTTGTGTACGTTAAAATTAGTAACATGTTATTTTCCATATGGTTAATATTTCTTAGTTAAACGAGAGAACATGGTAGATACACGAATAGTAATTCTAATTATGTTTGATATGAAAGACTTTGATCATATGTTCAATAATAACATATTTTATTTTTGCCCCACATAACATTGATACTGCATTAAAAGCCTCTTTTCGCAATCGCTTTTTTATATATGTCTAAGTTGTAATAATTGTGTTTGCTGATAAAATTAGAGTAGAGCGAGTGGAAGAAAAATAAAAAGGAATTCTCTATAAATAAGTGTAAACGTTGGAAATGATGATAAATGGTTAAAGTTTCTTTCGTACAAGTCGGTGGATTTTTTTTGAAAATTTCTAAATTTGCTGTTGCAACTTTTAAATGTGACATAAATAAAGGCGAAAGAGCGAATCTGAAAAGGGAAACAAAGAGAGTTGGGAGCAAAAGTGGAATCAGTTGCCTCCCAGAATATGATGCATATAATGAATCATTAGGCGCATAAAATGACCTATAATTCATTTTCAAGAGGGGGACGGTTAAGGAAATGTCACTTAAAATATGTCCCAGCGTCTCCCAGTTTATAAATGCATGCAGGTTTTTGTGGCATTCGCTCGGACAAACAGTGATAATAGGAGAGTTATGCGGCTAGCCAGGATATAAATCTAGTAGCGTTCGTGAGTGTTATTGCAGCAAGTCACGCGAACCCTCCAAACATACACACTAATACACGTCCAGATTCGAACCAACTACCACCACACTAAACCCTTTAAGGAGAACTTTTAGCTATGGGATTGGATATTATATATATATGCGAACGTGACTGTATCGAAAGATTAGGCAAAGACTTGCTTGCACGTTAGCTGACCCCTGAAATTGATGACTACTTCTTGAAAAAGTTACGCACTTCTCCTTTCACAGCAGAAAGAAAGAAGTCAGCGTGTGTGCAAAAATGGCACTTTTTCCATTCGTGATGCTGACGAAAATCCTATCAAGGAGAAATATGATTTATTGCCTGCTCCACATTTGGACGCTGCAAATTTATTGGTGATTTTTGATGTTTTTCGTTTTTCGCAGAGATGTAAAAAAGTTTTTGCTCTTTACAAGTACTTGGAAGTTGCGTGATTTTATGAGTGATCAGTAAGCTGTTGGTCTAGACCATAAAAAAATCATCTATGGATATAATCACTTTATTATTTTTAAAATATAATTTCGTGCTTTAATGAAGACGGTGATCACTCATCGTTTTTACAGAATTACTCACTATTTTAATGTTATTTTATTTAAAAAAACGACATCTGCAATTTTAATTAAGTTGTATACTCTGGTCTAGACTTGGAACCATTTGCAAGGCACGGTTTAACACACTCTCTCATATATAGACTCGAAATAGACCAGCCCTCATTTAATACAGACCGTTTTATATTTAGTGGATAAATAAGTGTTAATTAATGATGCCATAATTGCATATTAGCGCTTAGCATGGTTTTACTAGCTTTATAATTAAATTGTTATTTTTAACCTTATCATACAGTATTACTGAGTGTTGGTTGGTGGTGTAAAATTTGAATCAAAATTTATAGGATATTAAATCATTAAGATTCTCTAATATTATGTACGATATTGACTATACAGTTTTACGACGGATATGCCTTATTGGATTTTTCTAATTTTGCTAAATTAAAACGCTTGACGAAAGAGAATAGCGTTATACTCCATTAGGTTTTATTGCAATTTATGAATATGAGAAAATTCAGTGCCAGTTTTCCGTGTGGCGCATCGCTTCCTAATAAACCATTACAATTTCTTTTTATATGTATAAGGAGGAATCTTAATAAACTTTAGTTCCGTTCAACTTTATCTCGATTTAAATATTTGCATCCGATGCAGAAATTAGGTAAATGCGACGCAGTTATTACTATAATTTCGATTCTATTAAGGGTTGTGCATGTCGTTCCAAAGGCACTTTGTAAATATTTATTTTAATATTCATTTTCAAAAAGCATTCTCTAGCTGATTGTATAATGTTATATTAAAGATAAAAACTTTTATGCATGCTAATAGAATTTTATATTATAGTGTTAAAAAGCATTATCACAAACATAGATTTTTAGTATTCATACGCTATCTTCTAAAATCATAAAGGAGCTTTTCATCCTTTCAAAGTGACGCTGCTTCTTAAACTTACATAAACTTTTGTATGTAATTCAGCGACATTTTCGCTCTATTAAAGCGTCTAACATCATTTAAAATGAAAAAACTTAAGTCTATACATAAAGATAGTATAGCATAACTTTATAGTCAAATATATGTACAGAAAATTTAATCTGCTAACGAATGGCAAAAACAACAACTTTTAACAAGCTTTCAAATATGTTTATTAAATGTTGCTTTTAGTTGCCTTATCATTACAAATTAATATGGATAGAACCACACACCATGGAAACTGAAACCCTCAAAGCGACAGTTGCTTATAAATCACAATTATAAATCCCACTATAAGCATTTGCCTTCCTTACTTTTGCCACAATTTACCCCAACTTCTATATTGCCATTCTCATCTTGTGTCACATATTTCACAATTAAAACTTTTTAATTACAAATTAGATTCCATAAATGGAAAAAATCTATTTTCACTGTAGAAAACAACACGTTTTGTGTAAATCGAAAGTAGCATGATATGAAATTTATTTAATGATACAAATTTAATATTAGAAGGAAATTGCTTCAAGGAAATGGAAACTTAAGCTTATCATAAATAAATTATAACTTATAGATATTTAATAAATAAGGGGGAAAAGGCCAGAAAAAGCTCATATATATGATTCGAATTACAAGTTAAAAAATAGAAACGTCAAGGATAATGAGGAAAACTTTATTAATTCGTATAGGTAATTAAATTTCCTACTGGTTTTTCAAAAGTGATGCAGAGTTGGAAATTTTGGCAGAACCGGAAAGCATTGCCTTACCAACAGTGAGCTCACATCAGCTGACCGGAAGTACTTGCCATCGTCCCGAGATCGATACCTTCTCCACCTGGTCTTCTATCCATCCTTTTCCCTATGCTCCTACTTCCGCCCGCACATGCAACCATTACATGTGACCATAGAAGTTCGATCGTCAATGCATCTATTATATATATATGCATTCACAATTGTCCACAATTGATAGTAGTAATGCGGCATACTAGACAGGATAATAGATCCTGCTGTGAACAACCCTCCTGTTTACACCCAAACCAGATCGGAACAGTGATGAAATGGATACATGCACATGTTCACAAATGATTTAAATATAATTGAACATGTGCCTCGTAACAGCACCAAATGCACTCATTAGAAATGTAATCTGATTATTAGAAGGTGCATTTGATGTTTCAAGTTTGATTAATAGGCCCACAAATCGATCGCTGCTAACATTTTTGGAGCTCGTTTTTGCATCTATTTCGGGTTTGGGGTTAGAAATGTTGGCAGAGTGGAATTAAGGAAGGAATCAAATAACATTAACATGATCCTAGAGGTTTTATTTATTGAAATTTGTAGGTATATACATATATTCAAAGTGCTACTCAAGCAAACAGAAATTTACCCGAAAATTTGCTTGCAAAGCCGGAATCCAAACAAGAGAGCCAACCAAACCAACCAACCATCAATCCATTCCATTTGTACGGCCTTAGAGTGTAAAATATGCACAATCCGATGTTGTATGTGCGTTTAGAGTTTCATCATGGCCCTGAGACCCACAAATTCGATAAACAGTCTTACAGTAGATGTTAAAAATTTCACTTGTATATAAAGTGAATTCACTCAGCTGACAACTTATCGACTGCTATATAGTTTACAAGAGAAAATGGGGGCACAAAGAGAGGAAGAAGTCTTATACAGAGAGCCGATGTTAATCTGCAGGAACATAAGTGCACAAACATAAGCTTAAATGTTCGTGGGAATTCCGTTCACTGTTTGGTTTTCCACAAACTATAAACACACACAGTGCTGAAACAGGACGTAGGGATTTATTTCGCTCTATTTTCTCGTATTTTTTTTATCATTTCTCCGGCACATTTACGTACACATATACATACATATATTGAATGTCAATTGTATTACAGGTGTTTTAGGCGCTCATCACATTTTTTATGTATATCCTGCGGCGGTTTATCCTTTTATTTCGATTCACGATTCTTTAAGCACAGCCACACACACATTTACAGCATAATGGAATTTCGGTAAATTGCATTTTTAATTGATGAGCCGTGAATTTTGATGTCTTGATTACGGGATTGCAAATTTGTAAGGGTTAGCGTTCTTTGTGTATATTTTTTTTAATAAAAAATCGCTTCTATACAATTATGTGATTATGAACATGTTTACTCATGTAAATTACTGCTACTTCAACTTCAGGCTGCATAACTGCATTTTAAACCATATTTGTGAATAATCACTTTAATAATAAAATTCATATTATTAAATGCATATATCAATTTTTTTATAGAGATGTGGGTATATTATACAGATACACATAATCGGGAAAGATGAATAAAAATATGAAATTTAAATATGTTTATGAAAAAATTGGATTCTTTTCTGAGGGATTAAGTATATTCAGGCTCGTCTGCAAATTTATATTCATTGTGAATTTTGTATACATTTTCTTATCACCATTCGAAAAGGGGGGAAATGTAAAGACGATCTTTGAACCCCTTGATACAGGTGAGAGTTAATACTACAAACAGCAGATTATCTAAAACGAATAGCAACTCTGATACGTTAAACGTACAGTAAATAAGCCTGTGAATGAAATAATTCCGAAAACTTATTATACATAACCCATATAGAATACGCCAATGTAAACGACTCTATGCAAAGAGAATCCTCCTTTTGGAGTAATTTTACAAATACCTACTACGTATTCAGGGTCTATTTGAAACAGTTTCAATTAGGCTTCAAAAGTTTGTTTTGTTGCTGAACCCATTAATAAAAGGGTTGATTTATAAATCGCTATTCAGTTCGACAACAATTTAATTAAATACTTATTATAGACGTTTATTGAAACAACTCTTGCGCTGGTTTGGTTTGTGGTTTTTGTATAATCTCCTTTTAATTTTCCAATGCATATTTTAAAATTTAATTGCTGAATTTTCAGCATATTTATTAAATGAAAATAGTAGAAGTCAGCAGTAGTAGGTGGAGGAGAAAAGCTTCCAAGATGTTTCCCAAATACATTACTAACAATTAATAACTTGGAAAGTATTATTTTGATAAAGCATCTGCTATATAGAAGCGGAAATATCGGAAATATAAAGAAACCGCGATACTATACAGAAAGTTGCCGACTTAATAACCATAACCGAAGTACCAACTTCGGCCATCCTTTTTCATTAACCGAAACTTTTGATAGGATTCATTGCCCACATTCATTATTCGCAAATATACCAGTTAAATATGTATTACAATTTTGTATGAAAAACACTTTACTTTTGAATAAATTATAAAATAAAAATGAATACAGTTTTGTGTAATAGAAAAATATAAAAGGTTAGTCAGCAGGTTTGCTCATAAATATCCAGTGAAATTCATCACGTAACCAAATAATTAACATTTTTCCATGTAAAAGTGTAAAAATTTCTAAATGTACACAATAGAAAAAGGTGGAGCTGAAATTTATTGCAAAACAGATAACAAAAGTGTTATTAAAATAAATAAAGCAGTCACGTAGTTTGCAAGTAGCCTATCAATATTATTTATCTGAAGGAATGAATGTTCTTTGGTTTGTGCCATTTCTCTATCAAATTAATTGAATTTGAACGTGCAAAGATACATATAAACGCCACACACCATCACCATAAGGAATGAATGTAATTTCATCAATAATATATTCGTAAAGTTTGATCAGGAAGTGAGCCTGAAACCCTAATTCTGTTTACAGTAAATACAATAATTTACATAAAATATGATCGAAAAGTGAAATGTTTTGCGTGCAAATGGGCTTTTTTCTAATAATACACCCCACGGTGGATATATTTGGTTTGGCTTCGAATGAGCTTTTTATATGACTGTGTGTGTTGGTATTGGTGGAGATGAGAGAAAGAAGAAAGAAAACTGCCATTACATCATAAATCGACAATTTTCCATTCAATTCGCGGATTCTTTCGCCCACACACAAAGCAGTTCTAGCGTGTGGAAAATTTGCAATACGTTCCGAATTTAGTTTACCTTTGAAAAATTGCTCTTAAAAAGTTTCGAGTGTTTTTTCACATCTATCTGTATGGAAATCATCCACTTTCCAACCATAATATATACGAATGATGTTTATTTAAAGTAGCTCTTAATTTGATTTCTCTCTTGATATGGAAAGGATAATATTGGAATATACTTGAGAAAATATTTAGACACTGTTTAATAACCATTTTTCTTGTGTATAAACGCTGTAAAATAAAGCTATTTATTTTTTGCCTGCTGAAACGTAAGGCAAACAGAACCTTTAATAAAAGTCGGAAAATCTTCGGGAAAAATAATTAGGCTTAAAATTTTTTTTCTTCCCTTGCATATAGCGGCGGTTTATTAAAATTTAGTGCAAAGTTACAAATTTTAATTAAGTGAAAGTTTTGTTTAAGCACATATACTTACGAACCGTTTCCATAATTTTATATAGGTTTAATTAAAGTTTTCGGGCAAGGATGGTGTGTGCATCATCTCCGAACAGCATCGCCAACACTGTCCATAAATGAAATATTACAAATATTAAATTAATAATTTTGGGAATGTGGCATTTTAGGGGGAAATGAAATACATTTGAAATTGTTTGGTCTCCTATATATACGTAAATTTTTCACAGAGAAAAACTTTCCACCATATATTATAAGAAGAAAGTTTTTTGAATGAAATGGTTATGTCAATAAAGATTGTCCGAAAAAATTTCCCTAGAAATATTCGAAGGCACATTTTTTTGTTCAATTCTCCCTTTTTGCTTTTTACAATATTATGTCGATATTGAAATTTCAATTTAATATTTATGCTTCTGTCAGGAAATTACGTCGCTGAAATAATAAAACTTGAACTAAATTGAAAAATGGAGTTTAAGAAAATAGAAAACATTTCTCTGTCTCAAAACTGTTTTATATAAGCGACTTTTTTGAACACCGTTCCACTAAAAAAAGGACCCGCTTGCCTGGTGCATTTTGCACTTAATAACAAAACCAATCATCCGCCCCATATAATAATTTAATAATTTATTGGCGAAACTGGTTAGCTTTGCTCAAGCATTTGAAACAAATACCAATTATTAAAATTGTTTCATAATTACACTATAAACGATCGCATTATTTTTTGGTGTATAAGCGATATTATTAATAGCCCAGTAAAAATTGATGGGAAACTGTGTTGTGTGTGCGCCTTGTTAGTATACATATTTAGAGTAAAAAAAACACCTGTCAAATTTTGAACGAGGGTCGAAGATTAAGTGTTATTTTTATTTAAAAGCAATTTCCTATGTCCATTTTTAATTCTATGAAATATTTTCTACACTCCAGCTACTTATATAGCCTAAATATTTCACATGCATTAAGGTTGATTAAAACAATATTAGTAATCGACCACTCCTTGCGGCATATAAACTTATAATCGTCCGTTTTTTTATTCATTCATAAATTTTCGGAAAAATTCTTAAAGTTATTCAAGCGGCGTAGATCACTTAACTTAATCGATTGACACAAAGCCAATTGGTTCCAAATCGAATGAACCTTATAGTATAATTGATTTAACCGGCAGAGAAAAGAAATAACACCCTCTTGCATACCAATAATAGCGTCTATCCACTTAGATACGCCTTTCGTTTTGGATTTTAGCGCGTAAATGTGCGTCTGAGAAAACAATTTCTTCTAAAGACTTCATTGGAATTGTTGTCTTTTACAATAATATTTAACGATTTTAAAACTGGAATGGAATTAGATGGCGAGAATTGATTAAATTACACACCGTGAATGGCTCTTTAATTTTAATTAGATTTATTATTAGGGGAATCTAGATTCGAAACTCTAGGTATATATTAGATTAGATTAAAATAATTACCTATGACTGTCTGCCAATGAAAGTCGACGGGATTACATTGAAAATGCGCTCAAGTTTTTCCTTAATTCAACAACGGTTCCGCAACTAGTTTAAATAGTTCATTAAAAACGTATAGAAAGCAGACAGTGTTGGTGTCAGCCCAGAACACACAGACGAAAAGTTTTCCCAGTAATTTGCTTGCTACTACATATAAGTTAAAGTTCTTACAATTTGGTTTCAATTAGTGTCACCAAATTAGCAGACGCTGCTTGAATACCAAAAACAAAAAAGTTTTCATTTCTATGGGTGCTAGCGAATAAAGCATTCACTTTGCTTTCCCAAACTAAATTGTTACTGTGAAAATGTATAATAATTTTGACTGGTAAAGTAATAATAAATTCGCTAGTGGATTAATGTTAATAAAGAGACCCATGCTGGTAAATTAACTAATAAAATGTGGGAACTGGTGGTGGGCCTGTCAGCAAATACAAGTCACAGACTGCAAACAGGCATAGAAGTTTTAGAATATTGTGCTAATTTTCACTGCGTGTTTATGACGTTTCCATTTCGCTAAATGGGGAAACTTGCTATAATATTGTCATTTTATTGTAATCTGCAATGACATGGCAAATGGTATACACCGAATTTATATACTTGTCCATAAACAGAAATGTCGATGTTAGGATAATTAATAAGTAATTGTTGTCAATAGTTAAGGAGTATTTCTACTTGTTGATTAAAGTGGGAGATACAAAGTTTTACTTTTGAAAGAACTAATTATATATAATAACCCCCTTGAAAAGTAAAGCAGTTTTAACAAATTAATAGCTTCTTAACAACGTGTACCCTCCTGCTCCTACTGGCTTCGTGAGCGGCGACCACCTACAACAGAAAAAAGGGACACAATCCATTCATTTTTTCCTATTCCATATCACGATAGGGGTGGGTTTAATTTATAGAAGTAGACATTTGTATCTGACAGCTTCATCTTACTCTAAAACGATATTATTTGATTCAAAACGGAAAAAATGGGTAACAAAAACAGGCAGGTGTAAAAATACTAGTTGCACACCACAGTAGAAAAAAAAACACCCAAAACACGATATTGAACAATTAATCAGTTTTATATATAATGTTTATTTGGAACAGCAGAGAGAAAAAAGGGTATAAAAAAATGTCAAGCAGGTGTAAATGATTTTTATTGTTGTATACATTAATTTTTTCTACATTGTATGTTGTAATATCAGGACTATTAGTGGTCTATATTTATATATATGATAGAATGAAAAAAGCAATTAAAACTTCTCCCAATCTCTTGTTGTTGAAATGATTTCTGTGTTTGTGATAACTTTAGAATTTGTACTGGAAAACTGGTTCCATGCAGACTTTAAGCCGATTTAATAATCTAAATTAATTTTATTGGAGACTAATTAAGCGTCTTTATCAAGCCACCCCGTTTAAAGATTATTGATAATGAATATTTATAGTCATTTAAAATGCTGTTTGCATAAACCATGTCCACAATTATTCACTTTTTTACTGACAATCGAAGAATACTGATATTATTGAATACTTCAAATACTATACAAAGTTTATTAATCGCATCAAGATGGGAAGAAAGTTTGCTGCGTTCATACAATATTCGTTATTCCTCTTATAGCGTCCCCCGACCATTTTCGATTATTAAATCTAATTTATACCCCTTGACAAACATAAACAAAAACTTAATATAAAATTCCCTCCACACTGGCCCCCAGAATCTTCGGTTGGCGGACTAAATTAAATTCAAAATTTAAATCTTGGTTCAGTAATAACTGGAATATTTAACTGCTGCTAATATAAAAAGCCGCACGGTCCTATAAAATAGGGGTAAATAAGCCTCCCTAGAGTAACTAAAACATACAATAGGCTTAGGCCATTTAAAGCGCCATATCTCATTCTAGAATTGTTTAATTCTGGACCTCCCTACACGGGAAACTTACAAATTGAGTTGGTTACGCCAATAATAATTCAGTGGTTCATGAAAAGCAGGGGTGGCTCGTATGCAACACTCTGTATATAATTCACATTCAACAATTTTCCTCCCTTACATATAAGCAGATTACGAAATATTATATGTAAGTTGTATATATTATATTTTCATAAATGATACTTAACACGAACTAAACAAGCATATCTTTTGTAATTGCGTTCATGTACAATGTACACGAAATTTATACATGGTCTTGTGGTCTTCGTCTGAATTTTAATGAAACGATGGAATAAAAATGAAGACGTCTCTACGCCACTGTCAGTGAAGAAAACAAATAACGCTGCACCCTCGCTTTTATAATGCATGCCTACATGTTGAATAATTTAAGCGTTGATGTGCATAAAGAAATTGATTGTGATTGTTTCACCCCTTCAAGGGCACAATGATTACTTCTTCTATAATATATATTATGTGAGTCACATCGAGGACAATTTAACACAGTAATAAAATTTAAATTAAATGGTAATAATTCTTGTACACAGTAAAATCAAGTTTAAAGTTCTTTTAAAGTTTTTTCTCTCCTAACACACATGCATATGAATAATGTCGTGTTAGGTAATTGTGGCCCTGTTTTCCATAAAGAAAAAAAAATGTTTCGGATTCATAAAGCGATGTGAATTATGATGTGGTTTACATTTGGGGAGAGTGGAGTTTTTCAATAGCCATTGTGGTGTACAATTCAAATAGTTATAAAGTATTTAATAATAATCATAAAAACAGCAAGACGTATTTATACAATTTTGTATTCAGTGGGTGTACGTACAACATATAAAATAAAATGTAAATAAATAAATCAATAGACAATTGTATTATATTCAACTATGAAAGCATATAGCATATACAATGAACAATTTCTGTAATATAAAACCTTTAAGACAAGACACTAGTAAATAATTCTGGGAATGTGTAACTAGAAATAGTGCCGATGTCACTTTTTCTATTTTATTTAAAAGGGAGATAGAGAGAATAGAAATTTTTACAATTTAATTCCAACACCCACACAGTAATTTTCATTTTTATTTTGGAAAAGTCAATTGAAAACATTCAACATTCGGTCATTACAGCATGAAATCCGACCTCTACTTTGTAGTTATTATGAAAAAGCTAATTAAACACACAAAAGCCAAATTAGATAATATCACAAACGCTATAAAGCGAATTTATATATCAAAACTAGACTCCCCCGTGTAATTTAAATACTTCAACTGTGATTTTGGGCCCCCGATTGCGATACGATCATACAAATGTGCTTTATACAAATAAAAAAATTGTTTTAATTTTAAATATTAATAAACGTGCCCTATTATACGAGTGTATTTCTCATCTGTTTTGGTCAAGGGGTTAGAATGATGCGTGGCTGGATGGCGAGACTGACCGCAGTAACTCAGGAGCGACGTCAGGGCCGCCCTTTTTACCGACAAGCATCGCTTTCAATTTACACCGACCATCCAAACTGCCCATACATACGATATACAAAAGCGCTGACGCTTCAATGGGATTTATATGAGCACTGTTTGCCTTTCGTGTTATTGCGATTATAAAAACACTTTATATATGTATGTATATACCGTCTTCTACCTAACTCGGGGTTGAGAGCGTTTCCCTCATTATTTCAATATTGTTTTTGTTTGATCTTCCGTTGATAACTTTTTGTTTGTTGCACTCTCTTCTATTCGGGCGTTTATTAAAGTTAAAGTCGTTTTGGTGCTGCATTTTTTAATGCTTGCATGAACTCGATTCACTTTCAAGACAATCGTCTCTTTTGCCAGTGCCGGATTACAAAAATTCGCTAACTAGACTATAGCCTAGTGCGCCATTCAGAAAATAGGCTTCAGAACGCAGCGTTAAGAAAATTTCCTTTCTCAAATTTTTCAAAAAGAAAAGAATTGTTTAAAATTTGCAGCACATGGAAATTAACTATTGTAGGTATGTATACCTATAAACATATTTCCATATACATACATATACGGTATAAATTTAACGGGTAACATCAATAAAAGTCGGTAGTAACTATTATACAATAATAATCTTAAATTTTAGCAATTTAGCCTTTTCTATTTTTCTTGTGTTTATATTAAGCGGTAACATAACATGTTTCTTTGTCCCTTTACTAATAGCCGAAAGTCGGCGGCAGTGTAGAGCTTACTGCTTACCTCTCAAATTTTGTATTTGTCTATTCATTATTCATTAACAAAAATGTCTTTTTAGTCGTATTGAAACAGTTCATTTTGGTGTTTAGTCATTTGTGCGTGCTTATCCGATGAAGGAAGTTTTGCTGTCTTTTCTTATGTAGTGTTAAATATTTGCAATTAAATTTGTAACTGTGGTCGGTAGTTGTACGAGGGTGCCTAGTGAGAAGAAGTGTGGTTGCTAGAAAAAAAAACTAGAAAAATAGGTAAAAGTAGGAAACAAACCTTTTCTCTTGAGTATGGTTATTGATTTTAAATAGGTTTCAATTTTTAAAATTCGTAATTCGAAAGAAGAATTCTATGGTTATCTAAATTGTAGGCGCTAAAATATTTTTATCCCAAGACGCTGACATGAGCTAATCCGGCACTGGCTTTTGTGTTCTTCTGTTCTCAAAAACGGACAAATAAAAGTTGCAAGTCCGCGTGTGCATTGTCTAGACGCATAAAACGGATATATTGTACAGCAAAAATCTCCCAATCACCTTTTCAAACAAACCAAATAAAAACAACAAATCAATCAGCACTATATGTTTTATTATTCTAATGAAAGGGAAAGTGGCAGCCGTATAAAACAATTTCACGATAATAAATTTCCATTTTATTCGTGACATATTTCCGCCCTTAATGATATTATTCGTTTATTTTAAGGGTGTCGTTTTTGGAAATAGACGAAATGGGCTAGTTTGTTTGTGTATGCTATGTGAAAGCTGAAAACGAGCTGATTTCCATTTTAAATGTGTGTAACAAACGATTGACAGGTCCGGCCCCGTCCAAACGGGATCCTGACATGGCTTTGGGTCTCTGCGGAATAACCGCAATGGGCACTATAGTGTGTCGAGGGTGATTTACGAGTATTTGCGCGTGAGACGCCACCATTAACGCTTTTCCAAGCTCTAAACACCTCGTATAGGTAAATGGGTAATTGGGGACATGCGCCCGTTGTTTGTTTAAGGAAATTATTAGGGTGACCACCAGTCGTTAGATTAAACTGATTTAGTGGGATTTATTTTTAATTTTTTGTTTCTCCAAGGACAAATAGTGCTTGAGCATAGAAAAATAAAAATATCTATAAATGGTATTGAAATTGCGTGTTGATCATTGTATGATACACACAAATAATGACTTTATTAGAAGGTCATCCATCATCGAACTGTCATTGTACAACAAAACTGATTAATCAACAACCCTAGAATGATACAACAGAAAAATGTAAAATACCTTCAGTACTGGTCATTAGTTATAAAAAGTTATTAAGGGGATAGCAATGAGTTTTCGCGCACACAACTTTTATATCATTGTACGGTAATATTTTTAAATACTGATAATAAGTAATAGAGAAGAAACATAGTGGAACACAGTGGAATCGCCTTAACACTAAACCGATTTATATAACAGTATCGAATTGAATCAAGCAATTTATTAAAGAGCAAAATAATCGCACTTCTCTCCTTAGTTTATAAATATAGAATATCAATTAAATTTTTTTCACAGTTTCCCATACGGAACACACAATATTAATATCTTGAAAATAAATTGTAAATCGAGCGTTTCTAAACAACATTAAATTATAATTTACAATCTATTCAATCACAGTTTCCGCACTATTGTTATCGTGAACAACAACATTTCAATAGAAGATTTTATTTTAAAAACTTTGAAATAAATTGGATATGGGTATATCATTTATTTTATATATGCATGCATTACATTCAATTTAATATTGTATTAACCATAACCTGGCCATTATTCACACCTACGTGGACACAACAAGTGGGGAATTTAGGCGACAATTACTAGTTCAGCATGTTTTCAATATTGTATTTGACCATTTACTTATGAAATGAAATTTCAAATATTCCATTTCAATGAAAATTGCAAATTATTCCACGCACTATGAGCGGAAAACAATAAATTGTGGTCTGAATTACCATCAAGAGAGGAGCAGGAGGCGGACGGGCGAGTGTGGCGTGGCGACGCTTATATGTGCGGAGGTGTTAACGGGGGAGTACATTTTTTCATCTGGCGCTCAACTCGATTCCACTCTCTCTCTAAGGGTGTTTGGGGGTGAATTTGCCTCGTTATAATTTACCGCAATGTGACTTGTACGTCACTGGTCACACAGTCAACTTAATTAATCGTCGACCGCTACACAGCCGATTCCCAACACTGATTATGCATGCCGCCTACTAACACGCTCATAAAGAACCATTTTCTTCCATACTATTTACACCTAACTGAAATAAATGCTGTTTAAATTGTTTTTAAATGATTGTGCGCCACACAATTCCAGCTAAACATCTTTATATAATGATGGTCCCAAGAAAAGCGCGCCGGTGTGTTGGTGCACTTTTCGCCTTTTAATTGCATAAAGCGGACGGTTAATAAGTGTATGAGACTAAAGATGCAATTACACACAGCATGTATGCGCTCATTTAAGTGATTTTCTACTGTTAAACTGAGAATGGAGGTTTCTGAGACTGAAAAATTACTTTATATGGCATTAGGGCCAATAAATTATCCCGTAAATGGCTCATTCTTTTATAAATAAATTGTCAAGAGCATGAACGTCATGTGTGGTAACAAGACTAAAGACCTTTTAATTGCCCTATTACTCTTATTTGTACCATGATCGTTCTAAAGATATATAATTTTTGGTGTTCAAGGAAAAGTAACCGTTCCTAGACAATGCGATGTTGTAAATTTCAAACTAATTTTCGACAACATTTTCATAGTTTCTGTCAACTGATTCTAATCAGTGCAATTAATATAAATTATTTCTTTTATTATTTATTGTTATATGGAGTAGACACGTTCACCTTTGATAATGGTTTCAATGTACTTGCAAAAAAGTTCTCTTTTGAAATGTTAAAAAAATAACACGTAATTAAAGTCAGCCTTTTGCTGCTCCACTAATCGATCTTCACCCTGTATATATTAACAAAGCACCGCGCTTTTATCTTTTATATAAATTTATTATCGGTGTTTATGGTCGTAAATTATTCCCTAACAGTTATACATATACATGCATTTTTTCCAACTCTCATATATTGTAGTTTCTTTAATTAAATTTATCTTTTATTGCTCTGTTTGCACGCAAATGTCCAAGGAACAATTTTTAAATACCTACCTCTAAAACTATACAAAAAAGCTAAGCAATTTTTTTATTATGCACATACATAATAAAGAGAGGGTCAAATGTATTTATGGGGACGCAAAAGTTTAAAACTGTGTGTGCTTTGTGCCACCATGTGCAAGAGTTATAGTGTCCAGACATTTGACAGAAATATGTATTCCAGTGGTAGCTTTTGCATACAATAGTTGGGCAAAAGAAATCGATTCTTATCTTCTTTCAACACATTTTTTTTGTATGCTATGTTGTTGTATTTGTTATTTTCTAAGTCGTGTCGAGTGCGAAAATGGTGCGATGGTGTGTTCGTTGGCTGTTTATTCAATATTTCCTCTTTTTTTACAAACATTTTTATTTAAAAAATGTGGATGTAGAATTTATATACACATTATATAGGCTGGTTAGTTTATCATTTTAATGAGGGTCTCTGTGTGTGCCTTGTGTGCACGCCAACAATAAAAATGTTCAACTGCTGTTAGATATGAGAACTTTTTAAATTTTCTAAACTGAATGCCGTCACGTGTGTGACTTTGTCAATGTAGGAAAAAAATTGTTAAATCAAGTTTAACAATTTTCTAGCAAATATAAAACTTTTCACAAATGAAAAAGCTTATTTCTATGTATACAATAAGTTCTTTTAGAATTTTTACTAGAATAATATTCTGTTTGTAAACGAGCTTTTTCATATTTAACTTTATTTATTTCATCACTCGAACAAATTTCAAAAGTCTCACTTTGATATTGTGTTTAAGTTCCGTATTTGTATCCTGCACTCTTTCTATGCACTTATTATCCGTATATGTTATGTGTTATAGCGTTATTTTGCTAAATGTTCAGACTTTCTCAATTAAACGAAAGCTTTTATTCCAACTTGTTACTAATAAGAAGGTAAACTTGTAAAGTGGATGTTTTAATCAATAAACGGTGCATCCTTGTGTGTTGATGTGTTTTGACAGGTTCTTTCATGTGTTTGCACCTTTCCATTCTTACAAATAAAATTATTATAATAGTATATTTGTTAGTACCGTTATGATTGTTGTAAAAAACAAAAACTTTATAACAGTAGTTAATAAATGATTTGACATGTAAATGAAATGAGAACGAAAATTCCATCGAATTAGATCCAATTCGCGCCCGTGTGAATTGAATGCAATGACTTGACAACTTTTTGTTCTATAAAACGAAACCGAATTTTAACTAATTTTCCACTGAATTCATTCATCTCTTTCCTTTTTTTTCTTCTACATGTTGAACAATAATATTTTAATGTCATCGTGCTTTATTAATAAAAATGAGGGTTGTATGTGGGCATCATCAGCAGCCACAGAACACAAAACGATTGTGCAAATATAAATATATTCCTACAAGTGGTGATTCTGTAAACCAAATTAATGTAAATAAAATAATATAAATTTCAAATAAGTGTACACACACAATGAGAGAGTTGCTTTTACATTTTAAAGTTTAATAAGTGGCCGCACCATCGAGAACAACAGTTTATCGTTAACACTTTTGAATTTAAAGCGCACAACCACTGTATACATATGTCTGTGTGTGGAGGAACAATATGAGATTTTCCACTATGATAAAGCAATATACACCCATTTAATGACAATATAAAATATTGTTTTAAACATTTCCAAGATGGAATTTTCTTCACTTAGTATAAAAGCAAGTTACGCACATGCTTTACACAAAAGCCTTTAACAATGTAATAATTCTTTTTCACTTAAAACCTTTCTATATCCGACTGATATATTTTTTTTCTTCATGGTTCACTCAGCATTTTTTTGCCTCTTTTCCACGGCTTTGAAGTAGTTCAATGTTGGAGACGCTGTTTTTAGCTTTGGGCGACATATTTACGATCATCCGAGAGACCGACGTCCAAACGTAACCTAATTTATGTCCAGACACTTCTTTGCCGCATTCACAGAAGAGTAAAGTTGGACCCGGTTGTCGTTGTTGTCATGAAGCCGTTGCCCTTATTTGGCACGACAACCTTCGTCAAAATGCCCATAGTCTATCTTTCTAAATGATTATTATTACACCTTTTCATTTAGACCTGTTTTAATTGAATTTTAATCAAGTTCCGTTACACACTATAAAGGTATATAAAATATTGATCGAATTTATTTAAATTATTCCTATAGTGGGAAAATTTAATGGAAAACGATGCTAATCCAAAAACGTTCCGTTCACAATTTATTCAACATTGATCGTTTCTCTGTGATCAAAGGCGACAAGTGTTATTATTTCTTTGTGTTGTAACAACACACAAGACACAGTGAGCCATCCAAAATTCATAAGGAGATTGAATTACCATTAACACGAAACAATGTATAAAACAATGTCTTAGCTGTGTTTTTTTGGAGGGGACTAAAAGCGTTGTTTTAAGCTTGTTAGGGTGGTATTTAAAATTGATCCGGTGTCCGGCCCCGTTTTTGCTCAATCGCCGCACAAACCGATCTCGATTTCAGATTAGATATAGGTGGAGAGAGTGGAAGGTTGGAAACAATGCGGGGATTTATTAGGTCTGTTTATAACGTAACTATAGGAGAACTGTTTGCCTTTAATTGGGCCATTTGACCGAATGGAATTCGAAAAACCTACAGAAGGAAAACGGGACGATGCACACATCGGACATATCGCGGCTACAACGTAGTCATCACTGTGTTTACCTTAAAACTAATGATGGGACAATTTCTCGATAAATTTTAATCATATATCATTATATGGTAGTGCGGGGTCCTACTAGCCACAATTTCCATTTTCGAGCATTGATTTTCACTTGCAGATAGACATTTGGAACGGTCCTATTACAGTGATAGATGACAATAAATTAGTATCTAGTTGCTATGATGATTTTATCTGATTGGGTATTGATGGTATGTATAATATAACCATAAATTATATACTATCAAATGTGTGTGTATGGGTCATAATTATTTGCATTTATTTTGATTGTTAAATAACCAAAGTGCCACCGTGTGTGTGGGTCGCATTTTGTTGAATTTTTCACACGATGAAAATATATTCATATACGTGTGGATTGAATTGTTTGAATTATTTTGCGCCTAAAAACCTACGCATCGAAATTGAAGGTTTAAGCCCAAAAACAGAACGAGAATGTTTATGAGTCTCTTGACCCTTTCATTGTTTAAATTTTAACTAGAAATATTTAATATAGGATGCATGTGTGTGTACTGCTGATGATGCTGGGGAATTCCTTCAATTTACATGTTAAGTCGGATAATCGGCAAAAATTCGTTTACCACACAAAACTAATTGAACCGAATTAGAGGAGTTGAAAAGGTTTAATAGTCCCAATTATTTGTATTGTGCATTACATTGAATTGAATGGACCACAAAACTATTTAACCAGTTTTATTTATTTATTGCATTACAGTTCATTTTACATATAAATGGAGTTTAAATGTGAATTAGTCACGATTGGAATTGTGTTCCTGAAATCGATAACCACGTGTTAAAGATGTCTATACATTTGTATTATAATAGAAATCAATTTATACATCAATTGTGGCCAAGTATTTGAAGTTTATATATTGAAGTAGATTAAAATCTTATTTGAGTTTTACTTTTTACTGATTTATACCGTTAGAGAGTTATAGTTTATATATGTATAGATAGGTATAGTTTAAATAATTTTCTTATGCGCTTGTAACGTGAGCGAATCAAATAACTTTGTGTTCCAATTTAATTTTCTTGTAAAAAAGTCATGAATTAAGCTTCATTATTAAAGTAAGATTGAAAATATTTATTAAAAAACGCACACTAAGTAATACCAATAATAATAGATTAGATGGTTTGTAAATGATTTTAATTAAAGTCCTTTAAATTAGCATTTGGAATGACTACTTGTGTAGCTGTTGGCTATGACACTGCCTAATTATTGTTTAGATACAGTTACAATTTCAAAGAGATTTTTTACCGAAAGTTAATTCACGACTTTTACCTGGGGCCATTCGAAACATCTAAATATGTACTTACGATTAGGATTATTTAGTTCAACACACACAAGTAATGCAATAAGATCACGATCACACACATACATTTTGGTCGGATTTAAAAAAAATTCTATCACTTCAATTCAATAAAGGCAATTGCAAGTAGGGTAGAATCGCATTAGAAACCATCCTGGCACGTAATAATAGCAGAACAAGGAACAAAAGTGCATTTATAAAAGTTAGAGTAAATAAATTGTGTGTTGTTGGCCGAATGCCTTTACAAGGCATTTAATTGAGGATCAAGTTTCGTATTGATAAAATTATAGCATTGTCTGGTGCATATATTTAGACCTAATCTGGTAAGGAGTAAGTACGTAAACAAATCAAGGCGAATCGGGTTGTTAATACAGAAGACCGCACAATGCAAATTGTCGCAGAATTTGTCTAGATTATCGAGACCGCTATTTATACATTCACTTTGTCCTCTGATGTATATCTTAGACCTTTCAGACTTATACGATCCAACATTGGGTTTTAAACCAATACACAATCACACTTACACATTTATAACTTCCAAATCCCTTGCGAAGCTATCTTATGACTCTCAATTAGCACAAAAATGTTTATACCTATCGTAAATTGATTGTTTATGTTGTTGCCTCTTATCGTTTGCTCGGATATAATCTCCACTTGAATAAAACTGTCCATATTAACAGTATTTCGATATATTTCACCTTGTATATACCTATCCGTTTAGAGAAGAACTGGTTAAGTGATTCTGCCAATTTTCAACCGAAATTATGTGAGCTTTTCTTTCAATAGCGTTTGTATTCGTATAATACCCACACCAGTCATCATAAATTATAAATTGGGAATTGAATTAGGTACATTACAATGGACGAAATGCATATAATATAATTATAATATTTCATATACAGTTTTCAGCATTTAAAAACAATGGCGTTTCATGTTATGAAAGCAAAAAAATTCAACTATAACAGTAAAAAAGTCCGTTCATTGTTATTTAAATCAAGAAAAATAATATATTTATGCATTATTCATTCCTTCATGGCATGAAAATAAACATGTATATAAATATTGTTGGTATGGAACAATTATTTTACACTATCATATCACTAATTTTTCATTATGTATATACGAGTACCTACACATACATGTAGGGCATTTTTTTTCTTTTAAAAACAAAGCAAAAATGTATCTGCACACAGACGTTTTTCAACACACTAATTGCGAAATACAATTTACGAATTTGCAAACAAATCAAATGCTCGTACAATAAGAATTATTCATTATAAAAGCTATCAGGAAATAATTTGCTTCATGCAATCATCTTCTTCGATTAAATTCTTAGATGGTGGTCTTCTACTGATGAGCATCCAATGCTAAACTATTAAAAATCTGCATCCATTTAGAAATATATACCAAGATAGAATTTTAAATAATTATTTTAATGGATTACTAAACGATTAGTTTTCTCTCTAGTTCCCAACAATTCATTATTGGAAAGGCTGTTGTTTAGGTTTCCAATTTACACGGAATCATTTGAAATGTATGAATTTTGATTAAATGTGGCATATATGGGGTGCGTGCACCACTTTAATTGGGGCCACAAACACACATTCATCCATCAACCTGGCACTGGACATTACCTGATCTTGACAATTCATTGCGTCGGAAGTAAAAGTGGACTGTTTAACGCTAAATTAGATCCAGTCTGGTCGTTATTATATATAATATACTCAATTTTTCAAGCTTTTCTACTCATTGCTTTGACGTAATATAATGAATTATCAAGTTTGAAAAATCTAATTAACGCTATAAGCCATAAGTGTGTGTATGTGTGTACCATAAATACAAATCTATGTGGAACTATTTTCAAAACCCCCAACGTCCATTATCTGATTTGAATAAATAATTCCGCAATTTTCCTCTATGTAGGTATGTGTGTTGTAGCAGCTGGCAGTTTTTCCATTGTGTTTTTCAAGCACTTGATATTGATATGTGCAATAAATTCTAATTGAATTAATAAATGATATGACAACCCCGTCTTTAATAATAGTGCTATAAATCATGCAGTTTAGCACATATTCTCACATAAAGTTGTAACCCTCGCACAGCCATCAAGAAGAGACGATGCCACCTGAAACGACGACTGAAACCTGAACAATGAAGAACCTGCGCACTCATTATTGTCTGTCAGCGGTTATTTGATGAGACATGTTCTGTAAAATAATGTGCTTGCTATAATAGACCGTGTGCTTTACAGAGGAAATTATTAATTCCATTCTATACACACCCATACAGACATCCACCTTACTACCCTTTAATTCTCCAGACACAAATAATCACCACCACATTCTTGCTGCATCACTCCATTCTAGTTACGAGTGTTAATTATTCAAAATTTCCCAGTTAAGCTCCGGGTGCTAAACTATAGTGCCGAGATTCCTTCTCTTTTACAATACACATACGTAATATATGTATAATAATAATAAATATTTCTTAATGTGCGGGCTTTTTGTGTTTTGTACTAATGTCATGTTTGCTTTATTGGATGGATGTAACAGTAGATTAATCAAGCGGGTTGGTTTTACAATGAAATATATTACGGTCCATTTTATGACGACATAAAATGGACAGTTTCCGACTGGTACGAGAGTTAAATTCCGTATAATTCTTTTTTCTGACTAGATACTGGCGTGTTCCTCCTAACGATCTTCAACAATGTAACAATTTGTGTTGGGAGCACAATTGCCGAAAATAATTCCTGTCTCTTTAAGTATGTTGGGGAATTAACATAATAGATACATTTTAAAGATACATTTATATAGAAGATTACAAGAGCAGAAAATCACGTAATATCTCACTCCATTCGGAGAGTGGAGTCTTGAGAGAGTTTTGCATCTAAGATATGATAAACGAAGTTAATAGTAATTCAACACTTGCCATCATCAGAAATGAAATACCATTTTCTTAAAAAAAAAGAAATAATAACCCCATCATCGTATAGTTGGTAAAGATGAAATGCTAAAGAGAGAAAATGTAACCAACCGCCGCAGCATTATCTCTAAATGAACGTGCAGAATTTTAGCGTACCTATAATACAGATTGTTGCAGAGTCAATAAAATAATAGCTGCCTCCATGGATTTATCACGATGTCGCATTGTACGGTAAAAAGAAGAGAAAGAATCGAGAGGGTATTCGATAATTGGTCAAATATATCGTCTGCATCGTGCGATCTCTCTAGAAAAGTTGCGCTAAAAGGCCCTGACCTTTTAAAAATTATATATACGAGCGATCTGAAATATTAGAGACTCGTTTACTTTAAGTACTTGCAGTGGTGGTGGTCGGGAAGGCTTTTAGAAACACAACACTCTCCGAACAGGAGGAAAATTTTTCAAATTCATTTGTAGGTGTACGTTCTCCTATATACGTTCCTCTCTTCTTCACACACACAGATAGAGCATTTGCTGTATCTACCTCGGTACCTTCCTAAAAGCAGTGAAACTTTTAAAACGGGAAAAATAATTCTGTCATTAAAGATTTATTTTAATGTCGATGGAAATAAAAAATGCCGATGCGACTTTTTAAGTGAACATAAATTTTTAATGTTTGCGATTTTTTAAATGCCATACTACTCCTCTAATTGAATACTTTTTATGGAAACTTTGTTTATTCTTGTGTGAAATGTTCCAAGAATAAAGTGCAATTTCAAATCTATAGTCAACATTGTAAATTAAACAGAATTATTAAAATGTCTCGTGTGTTTGACGTTTTTGAGTTTACATCGCTAGTCAACGTAGGTGCACACTTAAAGGCACTATTACTTTGTTTAAAATAATGCATTGGCAGAAGCATGTTCTTGTGTAATACTATATAAAGGGCTTTGCGAAACGAATAGAAAGTCTACCCATGTAAAGTACGCACTTTTAACACCTCTCACAGCTATAAAATAAATTCCTTGGATTGTAAAAGTCCAATTAGTGTTAGGGGCGGTTTAATTGGCCACAGCATACAAAGTCGTCTTTTCTCAACGAAGCCAGAAAACACAATTTGCTTAAAAATTGCTAATGTTGTTAGAACTTCTTACTCTTTGAAAACCTGCCAACGCATCTACATCTAACTATATTAAAGAAAATATTTAAAAATTAATTTTCAAAGTATTATGCAGTGTTCAGCTTTATTTCATAATATAGCTCAGCTTCCCATTTGATGGCTTTACACAGCTAGTAATGCACAAGTAGATGCAGATATTCGCGTTTAGCTTAAATGAAAATAGTTCTTTAAGACGTTCAGTTTGAAAAGTTTACGCTAAAAGAAAATCCACTTTTCCACTAAGTCGCTGCATATACATCTACAAGCTGCATATACAAGCGAAGACTGGCCAACATTATGTAAGGTATTGTATCACATACTTGATTCTTTCAGTAAGTAATTCACCGACAATCCAGAAATTCCCTGAACAACTTTCAGTAAAGTATCCCTATTCCGGGTAGAGTATAAAATTGAGCTCACATGCAACCGCACAGCATCCAGTGGGGGTCTTTTTCGGTTCATACACTCTAAATTAGTTGAATAGTTCCATTTTGAAATCGTATCACGTTCAGTCTCTATATTAGGGTTAGTGAGGACTGAGGACTGAGGATATCCAGTTGCGAAAGATATGTCTCTCATTGAGGGGGTGTTGCATACATCAACATGTTTGGGTCCATTTTCTGTACTCTCCAAGAGCCGTAGAAGGGTTGTTAGATTGCACGTGTTCGAATTCTTTGCATCTCATCATTAGATTACTCATAACTCGCTCCATTTTATAAGAGACGGAAATATACACTCTTGAAAATCCCGGATGCGGAAAATTCGTTACAGCGTTATACATAATTTAACAATTATTTATAGCAGTGGATGGTCATGGGTCTGTAAATATTATTCGGGATGGTGAATCTCTTACGATTATTTTTCAGTTGCGCTTGTTTACGTTTGAGAGATTTTTGTAGTGCGGTTAATACTAAGTGAGAGTTTTAAATTGATTGTTTGACTTTTTTTTCGCTAAAACACTAATAATTTATACTGTACGTATGTGCGGTAAACAAATTTAGTGTTATATATTCGCATTGACTTGTGTGTGTTCCATTTAATCCCTATTATATAGCTTGAGGGTGTAAATGTTGACTGCAAAAATAAATTACATACGGTTAGTGAATTGGGATTAAATAAAAACCTTTTTTTCGGTCAGTTTTCATTTCAGGGGCAGTTTACTTGCTGATGTATTCTTTATCAAAAAATGTATATAATACACAGACAGGTTTGGCTTAATATTGTTTGAATGGAGCACACACATAACATTATTCACTATTCGAAAATATTATGTAACTAAATGTTGTAAATATTATGTAATTAAATTGATTTTTTTTAATATAGTGTTCAAAGTATGCTGAATAATACACTCTTGTGGTTAATTGAATTTTATTACATTTTTATTGACGTTTTCAACTTTTAGCGCTTTGTAAAGTACAAAAGCTGTGTAAAAAATCTCTTGTATAGCATTATTATTATTAGAATGTTGTTGTTTTGTTGGCTGTTAGAAGTTCCATACAAAAAGCAATCAATTATCCTTATTCTATACAAAAATGAAAAAAACCGTTTCAATTTATTGAAACGTAAAAATATATCTACATTATGGTTTCCATCAAACAGTACACAAATCACTGATTCATTTAATTTAAAATAAAGATGTTTTCAGAGTTTTATAATAAAAAAATTAGTCTATTTTGCTTTAGCATTGTTGTTATTTACCGCTTGATTACATCCCAAGTCAAATCAAAATTAATTTAAATAGTCGTGACAAAGCATGGACAAAAACATTAAGCGGAAAAAATCTTTTAAAATTGTTCACAGATTCTTTTCTATATTACCTGAAAGAGTGAATGATGGCATGTAAAAGTCGTCGGGTTCTTGATGTGAGAAAATATACAATTTTTTCCCTGCTTAGTTCGATTTTTTTTCTCAATTTCATTATTAGGAGGTATTCTCTTTCACAGAAAGAGGATACTATATACTATAAGAAGACATGGAGGAATTTCGATTTATTAAAAGCCATTTCCGTCTTTACTTCTTTATTATTTCTTTTCAACTTTAAATGTGAATGGGTTGCGATATTGTCACACTAATAACGTGCATGTAGATCGTTTAAGTGTCATTTCTTTCTACCTACCCACCAAACTAATTGCCCTCATTAATTCTAAATGGAAATTCGTGCCGGCTCTGATACCATATTCCTCCGGTTTTGGGAAGCAACCCCATCACAGCACCCAGACCGCACCGTTTTTGCGGTCTTTGAATTAGTCATTCGTCTAGATTGTATTAATAAGTTTTGCATTTTTATGTGAACGAATATCACATGTCTGTGGAATACATAATGATCCTTATATATCAAAGTCGTGGAATAAAAGAGTTTTTAATCTAAAATATTCGTCGTGTAATGTCTAAGCGGATGTGGAAATTGCTTTTTAGAATACTGACTCACATTTTCTATATGTGTGAATGTGGTGTGTGTGCAAATTAACCACTGGGTTTTTTTCTGCAAAGCAATAAAATTGCAAACGATAAACGGATGATAAATTGTCCTTATTAAACATTGTTTTCCAAATAGCTCGCGTAATTACATAATAACATTAAAAATCGTGAACATTACCGTCCCATCATCCATGGGCTAGAAAACAGAGGCCCATAAAAAATAATTGAAGAAACCGTACTTAATGGTTATGACTCTATAGTAGTGGAGAAGTACATGAGTACCATCAGCAATGGGCCCATTATTTTGTGGAAAATATAAGCATAAACCGTCATTTCTAAACAATACCATTCTCTTGGAGAGATCATACAGTGCAGTCTTTAATGTTTTTCGTCTATAAAATAAATACCAGTGTGTGAGAGTGAAGGCATCAAAGGGCGAGCTTATGCCATATATAATAAAAAAAGAACATATAAATCCAAGTAGAAATTCAGGCACGCGTTATTATGGCACTCCTGCGGAGGCACTGGCGGTTCCCATACTATTGACAACTTTTTTATGTTTTGACGGTTGGAAACAAAAGTATCATTCCATTTCTTTCATTATGTCCGCTTTCCAGCAACGTTCCCAAAGTTATTGCGATAGGGTTATAGATACTATATCTATATTCTTTTCTATCCACAATTTTATTAGCCTCCCTGGTGCACTTACAACTTTTGTTTGTCAACTTTTCTATATATTCCAACTGAATATCATATAATACCGAGACGAAAAGGAATGCGTTTGCTTTATTTATTCTATACTCCCTTTTTTTCTTTCTCCATCGTTATATGTATGTATGTGCGTTTGGTATGTGGAAAAACGGTATCAACGCACTTTGACTTGCCCTAATTGAATCTATTCGGTTTCTAAATGAAATTAAATTAGACCTGTGCATGCACACATCAATAGATCACACGGCTTGTCATTATTGTACGGCCGCAATCATTCAATGAAACTATCATTAGTCTTCATGAAGTTGCCGACTATTAGGACAACGACTGATTTTCGAGGGCGTATTATATTATTGATGTATCTTATGTGCGTTATGCATAAAGTAACATTAACTTGTTCCGCTACAGAGTGTTCCTGTATTGTATATTGCCCTGTCATTGTTTCTGATTGTGGCAACTAAAAAGAGACAAACAGACTCCGGCTTTAATGGAGATTTGTTTAATGCTTGTATAATTTGTTTATGTCAAGGTGTAATTGTTTTTGTTTTAGAAATATATACATTCATACATGAACTTTTTCAGTTTACTTGCATTTTCACTTGATGTTATTCTTCTGCGCAAAAAGGGAGTGGTCTGATCTTCAACAATCATATGTTATCCACCTACTCCACACACATATTTAGCTAATAATAATGAGAGGCATGTATCATCATTTTCCTTTTGCCGAATTGTTGTTTACCGTTAATGGACGTAATTAATTTCATTAAGTTGTTTTTTCAGCAATTTATACATTTGCCATTGTCATTATTATCTCTCTTATTTGAATTGTGGGATGATATTTCGCAGCATCACTAGTACAGTACAACCAAGAATAAAAATTTTTGTCTTGTCTCACAAAATGCCGTAATCTCCATACTTATATGTCCTTTAAAATGCAACATTTTACGAAAAAAATGCAAATAACTATAAACATAATAATGAAACATAATTGATTCATACTATAAATATAAATACCTATATTTGTAATATAATCCAATCCAATATGTAAGCTGGAAATGAAAAATTTGCATGGAAATAAACTATGACGTGGTACAACTGAATAAATCAACACTTTTAATTATGCATATGTATATGTACATTATTCCAGCTGAAATTAAATAAAAGTAAATAATAGCGAAATCAACAAAACACCATTATAGTCGACGTTTTGCCGAGCGTTTTGCTCTCCATGCTCCTAGTTACATGTGAATGGTTTTCCTCATTTACGATTCATATCTCCTGGGAGCATACATACAAAAATGTTTAGAAGGGCAGAAAATTTTAACAATGTCGCCTGTATATCGTGTGTGTATGTCGGTACATACAGGGAGCCCCCATTCATATAAATGTACTATTTTTGCTTGAAAGACTTGATGTCTGATGCTTGTATTATTGATAGCAAGATACGTAAATAGTTAATAAGGTCACCTTGTTTATCCATGACACTTGTGCTCTTAAATGGCTAATAAATTTGTTGCATTACAATAAAACATGAATATTTACACGAGAAAACAATGTAATATTAACTTATTTAGTAAGAATTAAAAAAAATCTCTACAAATGGCAAAGTTGTGCAAAGCGCTTTTATGTTCTTATTGTTTCACACTGAAGTATGTGCAATAAATTATTATAATCTGTCTAAAGTATTTTGCATCAGTTTGCGTTAATAGTATGCAAGTATTTGCTTTCGGAATAAATTACCAACACCTAATTTGAGTTTAAATTGCTTCTTTGTTGAGAATATTATCGGAGTGAAGTTAAATGAAAAGAATTTCAAATAACTTTTGATGTTGTTTGTATTTGATATAGTACAACAAAAGTACGTAAATCAAAAAAAGATTTTTTTCAGGAAGGAATTCTATCGTTTTATGCACGATTGCACGATGACCGTATTGTATTGATTTTCGAATTGTAATAAAGGGTATTTGCTTGAAGATTTTATGAAATATTTCAAATGTTAGGTAGAAAAGTGTATTTGTAAAGAACTTAATGTTTCGCTATTGTACACAAAGAAAAAAATCTACATATAGAATGTTTCATGTTTTTTGGAATGAAAATGATTCGCGAAAAAGGGAAGAAGTTAACGCTGCTTAAGGGAAAATTACATGAATGAAAATTAAATTGTAAACAAATATAATGGTGAATAGAAATTGAAAATGTTGACGAATATTTATTCGTATTTCAATCGAATTTCATGATCGAAAAGGCACATTGAAAATTACTAGAGTCGCTTTGAAAAAATTTATTTGAAAGGTAACAATAGATTTATTATTTTCCTATAAAAAAGCGCCCGGTTAAATGTGATTTAAAAAATGAATACCAATTTAATTTTCACATGCACATACGTTAGATAAAATCAATAAGCTCAGAGTGCACAGCAGTTTTACAGAAAACAAACAGACAAAAGTGCATAAATAAATGATAAAAGTTCGCGGTTTTTGGAATTTTTTTACAATTGTGTGTTTAAAACAAGGTAATGCAAAATTAAACATTGAATTACAGCGTTTTTAGGACAGGCAAAGTTTTGGCACGATAAATTCTTATATATGCGGTGTAACGTTAATATTTTCCAAGAAAATTACAAATAAATATTTAATGGTACACTTTTATCCCGAAAGAAAAAGCCAATAAACGTTTTATTTTGAATTCAACAAGACACAAAATTATGATGCTCCTCCTTTTTGTCTTATGCAAACTTTCCGCATTTCTAATGCACTTTGTCTTTGACGTGACACCGAATGTGTTTTCTTGAGTGCTATTTTGCGAAATATAAAGTGACAAGTTATGCTCTCTATAAACCAAATCCTCTGATTGCCTAATACTTTAATTTTGTATAATGTGAATGTTGTGTTATTTGATCCCTTCTGTGCAATTTACAAACTTTGCACTATAATTACTTCAATTATGTAATCAAAATTAAAACTAGCTACATAATAATCCTTAATATAGAAATTTCCATCGAAACTTTCTGACGATCGTATCAGTAAACGGAAACGGCCGTATTCGAAAAAAAGTTTGGAACTTTAGTTATTTATAATACATATACATACATATATAAAGTTTGTTAATATAATGAATATTTTTAAAAGCATAAAGTGAAATTCGAATTGTTCACCGAGATACACCTTTAATTATAATAAATGATTGTCGAGTGTGAAACGAAATTAAATCCGTTTCGTTGCATATAGAAAAATGTGTTGATAACGTCTTAATGTAGCTTCTTTCACGGGAAGACGTGTGTCGCACGAACATCAAAGCAAGAAACGAATTATGTAGTACATTAGGATGATATGCAACACGGGACAGAAATTTGTTAATGTTACACTACATTTATGTATAACGGGCATGGAATTCCAAAAAGCACCTTGTGTGTCGTTCTCGTCTCTTTTTAACAACATTTTCGTACAATTGAAAAGGAGACCTGTCTCGGTGGGGCCATTAGATGAGAAAAGTTTTGGCCTGATGTCGACAACACTTATGTACTATTAACATCGTGTAGGATTGAGAAATCATTTGGGGCCGTTTTTATCGGTAAAAATTGTGTTAAAAGAGCGATTATATTCGATTAACGTTAAAACACTTTTCACGTTACAGTAATTAGTTTTCTTCACATTGGAGAAGATCTAAATAACGTCAATAGATTTTTCTACGAATTCACATTTCCAATGGTTTATTATTGTTTAATTTCCGCTTGAACAATTTGAATCTATTCCACACAGGGTTCCACAATAAAATTGCAGCTGGCCCTTTTTTCCGATGCGGTTTCGCTTAGAGAGAATTTCTGTGAATTAAATCGATGCGTTCGAGATAAAATTGCAACTTTTCCATACACCAATAGTTTACATGTACATTTTGTGCAACTTGGGAACGTTTATTTTCCACATTGTCGCCTCAAGTAATCGCAATACGAACACGCGGAACTATTTATCGGGGCATTTTAAAAGCCTTATAATAACGCAAAAAGGAATTGTGTCGTATACAGAATGCACACATGCAATTGTGTCACAAGAGATTTATACATCTATCAAAAGTTATCGGTTATTATAACAAACAACAGTTTATTAGCACATTTATGCGTTCCTATATATTCAAACATTTTGCTACTAAACTGTTTTGTAATGTGGCAAAAGGTATTCAAAGAGATAAATTTGAAATATTGTTTTCTATAAGACTGTGCGCCTGTATGTGTTTTCATAAAATTTATTTAATCAACGTAATTGCGCATAACCTGTAGGATACTAACTGTGCAATTTGCCTCAAGTAATACTCTTGTTAATTATATAATGAAACCGTATTTCATAAACATGTTTTAGAAAAAGAAACCAAAGAAACGTATACTAATGTATGGTCGCTTTATTGTGCCTTTTTTTGTGGAAAGGTGCAACACAAATCAAATTGTGATAAATTTATGTGCCAACTTAATTACTGTACAAATTAAAAAAAAACTCAGATTATTTATTGTGGCTGTAGTAGGTACAATTATTTTAGCAAACAAATCATATTCCTGGTTTCGCACAATTAAATTTGTTGTACTTAATTAGGCTCTCTCGTTTTTTTGTTATCCACCATCATATTATATTACCTTATTTACCATTCACATGTAAACGAACGTATGCAAATTATTTTAACACCTTTATTCTAAAGGCGTTGCTCGCAAATACCTCACACATAAAATATTGATAATTTGCAAAATAATTTGCAATAAATATGAATATAGTATGTGTTTTCGTTTATATTCATGTATAACACAGAATAATGAAATAATGTCCGATGTGGTGAAAAGTCTCACGCATTATTCCTATCAACCTCATTAATCTTACTTAATAATATTAAGTAGTTATTTTTACAATGTTTATTATTGCTTTTAATTACACTTAATCCTGCATTCAAGGTAACCCACTAAACACAACAATACCTGGTAAAATATACAATAGAATTACAAGAGCAATTCGCCTTTTACCCATTCGTGGTACATTCTTTTCGAGAGCACCGTTCATGTCGGCAATATCAGAATTTCTTCCGTAATTATACATGATGGGAACGGAGAGAAGAAGACACACCGGAGAGTCGCTAAATATTTATATATAGCAATATTACAATATACATTCAATATACAATTTTAATATGATAAATTTTCCAAGTTCACTATTTACTGCACAGCACACACACAACCCTTCGGCGATTCATTATAAGGTTCAGTTTCAGGATCAGCACGAAGCGAATTAATCGGGTCCGGTTTGAATTTACAATCGATCCTAATCTCAATACTATTATCATCGTGTTTGCGTGAATATCAGAATATCAAATGTATAACATAGTCTCTTGAATTGCTAAGTAGAAATCCCTATATTATTTACTACCGATAAAACAGTTACGGAAGTAAAGTTTGCACTACTTTTTTCCAACTGACATTGATTATAATCCGTTCAATTAATGTGAAAAGTGCAAATTATCCTGTCACTTTGGAGAAGGATTATTTTCCTACTAACGCAGAAAAAAAGCAATAACCTAACCAAATCGATCGAATAAGAAAAAGTGAGGAACGCAATAAATTGTTAATTAACACACAAAGAATAAAATATATGTATATTACGGCCAAGTAGACCATGAATAATCTAGAAATTTTAATGGATTTCGTTATATTGTTGGTACAAACAAATCTAATCTTACTAATGGAGGTAAATTTATTTGTTTTCACTTATCCACGTGTCTCTCATTCTCTTCTCGTAGCTATTATTGTTCTCACACCCAACAAATCAACAAAATAAAGTTTCATTAAAAAAATCCTTACAAACGGTTTTTAATGGCAAAACGCGTGGTTTCTGGCTTGCAATGCAAGAAAATCATTTTTGAAAATTCCTTTGTAATCATAATGAAACGAAACTGACAATTAAATCCACTTCCATCCATAAATAAACGAAGATGGGCTTTTGTACTAATTACAAAATAATTTACACACTTCTTCTACAAATTCTTTCGTCTTGGGCACCTATAGTTTCTTATGTAGGCATAAAAAGAACGCATATATATTTAACACTATATATGTATATGCTAAAGAGCGAAGAAAAACTTAATGAAAAATAGTGTTATGCTCGTGTAATGCAAGTAGAATTTTTTCTCAACTATATTCCACAAGTTCATTTTCTTATAGTTCATGGTAGTAATTACAAATACATGGTAGTATAACATAATTCTTTTGTTGGGTATGCATATAATAACATTTTGCAAGGCAGGGGCCCGCCCTCGCGTGTCTGCCTGCGTGTATAGCCACTATATAGTCTTAGGGGCTTTCTAGCTTTCGCTCCGACAAAGAGCCAAAGGCCCTCCGGTTGGTAAAGAATCGTTTTCACTATACACTGACTTACTGGTCTCTCTAAGACCGCTTTACTTGATGTATTATATACTAAATTTCCAATCGACACTTTTAGCCATAAATAATCGATTTTGCAGTGTGCACTCAGTTACTAGACAGGGTGTTGAATTTTTATTGCTTATTACTTCAATTAATGCCTCACACACTCTTAACAAAAAAAAAAGAAACGTTAGAAGAAATGGATTTATTTAATTATCTCTTCTCTATGCACGTATCCACTTATTTGTTCTGTAATAATCTAAATCGTTGCATACGATCGAGTTCCATGGGATTTTTCTTGTCCAAATGGACAGTTATATGATTGAAACATGAAAGGAGAGGTTTTATTACTATTGTAAAGTAATAAAACTAATTGTAATGTGAACTGGTTTGCAGTTGGTGTGATTGAAATATCAATTACAGTTACACCCAGTTTGGAGCTTTTTTTACTAAATGCCCATTATTACGTTTATGGTTGGGGTGATTTATGTTAAATAAATTGCTGAACGATAGAGAATTGATCGTAAAACTGTGGAATAATGCATGAAGTAGTACGTTTTTTTTTGCTTCTTAAACCGTGATGTTTGTCCTTGTCTCGACAATTACATCTTTCATTAATCCTGTTATTAAATTCACTTTTTTTGCTTTTCGTCTTTTCGAAATTAATTCAGAAGTAGCACCACGAAATTTGCCTGTCTACATTCTTACAAAATAATATTTTAACGTTTGTGACATGTTTAAATTAAAACCGCATTCTTTGCAACTTGAAATGGGCAACTTTTTTCGGTGTATTTAACATTTTAATTCAGTTAGGAAAAAACAAAATTCGTAAGTGGATGATTGAATGTCCACAAATAACACCTATTTGTACAGTAACACACACCAAGAAAGAGACCGATCTACATGACAGCCAGTAATAGAAAGCAATTAAAATAAATTAAATATGGTCTTTCCATCCTATACTCTCTGTTTAACAACAAAGAAAACGTTAAGTTGTCTTAACGTTTCATTGTAATTACTTATAAACATTGCACGCTAGAACAGTTTGTAAACATTTGTAAGTAAACAATTACGTATTTACACCTCCATAATGTGCATTATAAAAACTGGCTCGAATATTATGGGCAGAAATTGTGCCCTCCCATGCAATTGTAAATGCATTTATATTGTTTTCGGTCTGTTTATATGATAATTATGGTAATTGATATATCTATATAATATTTTCTACATCCAATGATACACATTATTGTATGATAATTGAAATTTTCTACGAAATTATTCATTTATGCTGAGAAAAAGGGACGAGAACCATTGCGAATAATATTTACTTAAATTTAACGCTTTATTAACTGTAGGTGTTATTATGTCTTTATTTTTATTGCATTTTATAAGTTATTGCAATTTCTTGTCCCTTTATATGTGTACTGGTCTATTAAAATTTTAAAACGATTCTTTCACAGTTGTTACTTGTGTATACCTACATATACGTATAAAAAAATATTATATAATTGAGGAAATAAAAATGTTAACATGTCTTCAAATAATGCGATTGTCCGGCATTATAATAATTTATGTAAATGTGTAATATTTAATTCAACAAAGAACCCTTTTTTAATAAATAATTACATACCAAGTGAACATATAATGAAATGCTGCACGTATTTTTTGTTATTATAAAAATATGTTCCTATTTATTATGGTTTTAACGGAATTTATCTCATTTGCATATTGCATACATGTTGCAGGTATATAGGTATGTGTTTATGAACACCGGAAACGAATAGGTATGGATTGTCACTAAAATTGCAATTCCTGCAATGTTATTAATAACAATACTTGATAATTGCAAAAATTTTACAAGAGGGTTAACTTGTTTAAATATATAGGTATTCAATTATCTTTTATCCTTGAACGTGTATTTACTTGTTCTACACATGATATCCTTATACCTTTACCTCTCCCTCTCCTCAAGCAAGGAAATCTGATTATAATTACATCTAATTTGCGATACTAATTGCAATATTTCATTATTTCCTCCTGTAACAATGTAATTGTATGGTAATCTATTGTAAACATTCTTACATCAATCTGCTAAGAAAAATTCTTATATGAAATATCTTTAACTTATCGATCATATAGAAACTGAAAGTGAATGGAATTTAGTACAAATGATCAATTAATTATAAATGTCGGAACCGATAAAAAGGTAAAACACATTTTACTAATTTCAAAAATGGTGTAAATTAATGGAAGCGATAAATAAATGACATGCAACAAACTTGGAGACAAAACCGTACACCACCACACCTTCTTAAAGTCCTTGACGAGATTAATCATAATAAGATTTTTTAATTGCTTTAAGCGGATATATCACTAGTTGCCATCTAATTAAATTTATTTTTCTTGCATAAATTTATTCATATTTTGCTCCAAATAGATTCAATTTATGATAAACGTATTACGAACGAATTCCAACTTTTCATCAATAAATTTGTCTAACCTGCTCTTTAATCATAAAATCTATTTAGTTTAAGAGTTTTGATAAAATCTTAAGGATTTCTTATTTCACTTTCTACATTAACTAGTTTTTTGTTTGACTTTCATTCCCCAATTAAAATAATTGCCATAATACAAGAAGCAATTCCAGAGCTACTTACATAATATTTAGATTCATTTATCCAAGCGGTAATTGTAAATTTCACATTTTTCGCTTACAGGTGGTAGTTTTTTACAATAAACGTCTAAATAATCTGATAAAATATTGAGATGCACGAAATTTATAAAATTTATTTATTATTATAATTTATAATATTATATAGTGGATTCGTTAAACTTTCGCTCGTTAGTGAAAATTGCGGAACGAATTTTGATTAATTGGATAATAAATCTATGGACATTTTTTTAACGAAAAATCTTGTTAAAAAATTTCGTGAATACCGATATAATAGTAACAATTTTTCCTATCCAGCCATTATTTATTTAATCTGATAATTGTGCGGCATGGTATTTTTTTATCAAATTTCAAAATAAACTCGCTAAAATATCCAGCGTTTAAACTAAAACTTTGTGTGTGTGTTACATTGTGCAATGAATTTTAACTAACATTTTGGAACAAAGTGTTTGTATTGGGAACGTGTAGGTATTTAAATTGAAAATAGTCGATTGTATTACTACTCGTTCATATGAAGAGACGGGCATTTGTGGTTGGACCGGTTAAAAGTTTGTGGTCGCATTTGCTCGACTTTCACTATTGTTGTTTCATATGCACCAAAGCGCCTCAAAGCCTTTACCATCCCAGAATTTGCCCAGAAAATTGTTACATCTGAACGAGAGGCAATAACTCTTCCCATTTTGTGTGACATTTAATGTGCATTTGATAATCCGTTTGGGTGTATTGCATTGTTGACAGGCGAAATATTTAAATGTAGGTACGGTTTTCAAAAAAGCGCGTTTTATTGTTAAGTATTTGACATTCACATAATAGTCACAATTTATAAAACACAACAAATGGTCGTAAATGTTAAAAGTGAGACCGTTAAGGGAGATTATTTATTACTTTTCATATTAAAAAATGAGTTATTGGCTCTTTAGTGTCATTTTTTATACTTGTACCTTACACCCGATAATTAATTTCACTACATACATATGCGCGATTATTGTACATTTTTACGCCAAGCCACACGCTTTCGTGATTAACTTGACCCAGTGGATTTTTTATTTTGGAAAAATGTATCTTTCAACAATGAAATAATTTCCTGTCTGAAACGATTTCATGTTCTGACTTTGGTTAATACCTCGATTTAAAAGTGTACGTCTAACTGTAACTTCTCTTATCAAATTTTCTGCATAATTTGCATGTACAATTTGGTTCCTAGAAAAGAGTCGTTAAATTGAGGCGCGCAATCATGTAATAGGAAGTTGTAAAGAACCGATTTTCTGGTCGTAAAAAGTCAAATGAAATAATTGGAAATGTATTATATGCGGCCGTATAGATGAGTTCCCTTTCGCTTTTCTATTCAATTTCGTCAATGGCTTATAGAAATCTTTTAGTTTGACATTTCCAAATTGACTTTTGATGTGTTTTGATTTACATTTGGAGCGAGAACAATAGTACAATAAAGGCGCACCTCTATATTCCATTGCTTCGTGACTACAACCTGCTTTATCGGTTTATTTGCGACATCTTAGATGTGTATATAGACCGAGATATTATATGAGAAATTGAAAACTGATTCCTTCTATATCTTGATCAGAAATACAACTACATAAATAGAGCCCAAGTATTAGAAGGTGAAACTTTTCTGTATTACTTATTATCTTTCATCGGTATTTTATTTTATTAGCGTTTATTAACGTTCCATAATTACTTTATTAATAAATCTTTGTGTCTTTTTTCCTGGTAAGTATACTCCTGTGTGTTTCGAAACTCTATATCTCGACATAAAATTCAATACATTGTCAAATGAAATCCTAGTCGGGTGATAATAAATATATTTTATTTATAATATTGTAGGAAAAGGAGGGCGGAAGATATCGTATAAAAATAATTTATTTGCGGTCCAAACTATAATTTTATGTCTTTGGGTGATAAAACCATCTTGACATTAATTAAAGTTGCCTAAAAACCCTATAAAGATTATTATTACGATACATCCAAGTTATAACTTCCGTTTTCAAAAAATGCCTATGCGTTCGATTTTACAATATTTATAATATACATATAGGTAGGTACCGTTCCATCGCTATAAGTTTTATGACCAACACTATTAGTTCCAGTTTTAGTTTGTTCATTTTCCAAATTTATTCAAAAAGCAACACAACCTCCCAAGATAAGCCTTATAATGCTGTAATTATTTTCTCATGAACTACATTTTAATTAGTATAATAAGCGAAAAAATCCTCCACTAATGAAACTATTTGTGATGAAACATGTGAGATAAGGTCCATATTTATTTATCTTTGTTGTTAGAAATGCAAAATGCAGGTGTTACGTATAAATAAACTTTGTTCATATGCATATGAAAATAAAATTGTGTGCCTATTAATTCTTGGTTTTAAGCAAATTAAGAATGCATTGTGTGGATTTAAGAGTGCACTAATTGTTGTTAGTGTATACCAACGGTAATATGCAATCAAAGGTCTATGTGCAAATAAAGCCTTGCATTACATTAACAATAATAATAATCGTGAGGAAGTTGTCCTTTTCTCATTGTTGATAGTTATCGAAATGTTCCATTACAAATTACATTACATTTTCGCGCTCTCTTCCATCCAAGGCACAAATAACATAATAATATTGTTGTAAAGTGATTTTAATTGTCCGACATATTACAATACTTGTAATTAGTACAAAAACATATTTTGTTGGTCGATTTAGATTAAAATCTCACAGTGAATGACAATCGGTGGGCTTTTTATTTATCATAATAATAGTGTCGGTGAATTCAAGGTAAAACCAATAATTAAATTTCCCACGTGAATGATATTACTATTATAACCAGAAAGTATTATATGAATTTGTTGAAAAAAAAACAGTGACACTTTACACCAATCACAATTAACAATATTATTTATTAATCAATGTGGATTAAATATTTTGAGAGGAAAGTACAATAGATTGTTATCAGAATTATGAAAACTGAATACATAATGATTGGAAGAGCATGATTTATTTATTATAACAATTATAAACGTGTAGGTATAATATTATGCAAACGGTTAGATTTGTATGCGGAATAACAATGTAAAGTTGTAGAAACCGAACCAGAAACCAATATATACTTGATTGTAATAAATGTCAACTATACAAATAAGTTATGATTGTGTAGCACAGTTGTTACTAATAAAACTAGGATAGAGAAACAGGTCTGCGTATATAATCAATTTTCTAAACGGTTTTGCGGTTTTTCACCACTAGATAAAAATGATGACAGGAAAATTGATTGTTCTTTTTGCGGAAATTCTAAATCAGTGTTAACAAAAGTGGCCATCCGTTTTTTTCCAACTGATGCTAAAAGCCTGCTTCCGATAAACAGATTTTCTCTTGATTAAAGTTATGATTTAATGCAGTTAATTAACATTAGATGGATTGCAATGCAAGAGTAATATACGGATTATGTGCACTAATCTAAATACATTAAGTAAATATTGTCTGTTGTGTACATACATATATAGTCGCATATTCATATAGATTATGTAATAAATCATAGTTGTACATTAATGATCTGCAGCACATTTTGATGTTATGAATAAATTTATAATATTGAGTCATGTTAAAAAAATTTTGATACCTTATACCTATAAGGTATATCGGCTTTACAAATTCTAATAAAGTTCAATGAATTAAAAAAAAACATTACCGCATTTGCTAGTAATGTTTTTCTGTTCATCATATACCACATAACATTCCTAACTTCCATTTGAACTGTTTTGTAATCCCGCAGGCAAAATAAACGCGTTTCTCCTGTTTACAACTCAAGAATGGCCATTGAATTTTGCGGTTAATCCATAATTTTGCAAATATATAATTACCATCATAGAAGAAGAGAAATGATCAATGCGCAAAATAATCATAAATATCCTTTGTTTAGTAAATGCCATCGAGGGAATTAAGAGCACACACACAATCAAACGAAGATCTCTTCTTAACTATCTTAAGAAACACACTCGATTGACATGGTCTTAAAGATCAAGTCAAAGGATTAATTGAAAACACAATCAACGATTTAAAAGCGACCTTAACAGCTCATCAATAATCATTAGTTCTACAACTGTAATTATCTATTTTGTGTGTGTGTGTGCTGTATTAAAAAGCTTGTATGTTATAATTATGATTCGTTATTGTGTGGAATTATCGATTTGGAAATCAGGTCCCCCATAATAACACTTTTAAATACAAAACGCGGCCTTTTCAATAATAATATCAAATATATCTGTTGGAAATTATTACATCGTCATTATAGACACACATTTTAAACAACAATAGTAGAAAATGCAATTGTATATGTATGTATTTGTGGGTAGAGTGTGTTTGTTGTGTGTGTCTGTATACATAAAAAAGGCATTTCGAAATGTTTCACAATTTTATTATTAATCTGTCATTATTGTTCTGGTATTCATGAGACATAAACACCTCTCATTATCGAAATGTTTTAGAGCCGTTGGCTGTAAAGCAATTTCACCTTCACTTTCAGGCAATATCCACAGAAAGAACGACGACAACAACGACAATAAAAAAAACTTAACCCAATTTCATTTTATTAAAGTATGAGAATTTTTTTCTGCTCTTTTATACAGACAGGTTGATCGAATACATGGTTTCATTGAAAAATAACATGGGTGTCCACTTTGTTTAATAAAGTGTTTATTGCACAAATCATTAGACTTTATTCTCACTACATTAAGTTTCATATTTCATAATAGAAACGCATAGATCAAATGTATAGGTATACGTATTTGAATATAATATAATCACACATTAGGTGGAAAATGGTGCAATGTTTTTTTATTGTCATGTACGAGTGTTATAACTATATGGTTTGATATATGGGTGTTAACAAATCGTAATAATTTATGGAATTTTTGATAATGAACTAAATTTTTATAGAAAAGGCTTGTATTTGTCATAGCCTAAAGCCTTTTCAACCGAAACAATTATACAATAAATGGTTAGTTTTGTTCTAGTTAATGTTTCGCAAAATTCGACATAATTCAGTCAGTGGGCAAATTAATAACAATTAGTATATGTACACTATTAATAATAAATAATCATTACAGAAAATTTGTGACAAGTTAATTATTTTTTCGAAAATTAATTATTCGAGTGTGACAAATTAACGATTTTTTTACTACCTCAATTCACTTTATGCATAAAACTGCGACCTTAAATAACACACTCTAAAGGTTAATTACCTCTAATTCTATCTGCGAATTAATAATTTATTACATAAAATTGAAAGTTGATTTTGTGAGCGATCCAAAGCGAGATCAGATAATAAATTGATTATGAAATGAAAAGTTTTATTGCTTTTTTTACATTTCTAGAAATATTCACTGTAATACTCAATAGAACTGTAATCTGTGATCTGGATTTCAAAATAAACCGGACACTTGAGTGCATTTTAAATGATCGTTTTGTGATTAAAAGTACGAGGCATGCACACATACCTATATGAGGCAACCGTGTACCAAACGAGATGTTTCATCAAGATCCAACGATTTGATTAATTGGTTAGGGTGTGTATGTGGCTGACGGAAACCCGACTTGAAGTTCATTAAATGTCTTACACTTCTTTGCATTTGAATCTCACATGTATACATAAAAAAAAAAATTGAGAGGAAGTATTAATGAAAGTTCCGCGAGCGAAATGATCAACATTAACCAGATTTAATGTTCAACCAGCGGAATTTGTGCTTAATATTATGACACTCTTTATTATTAAACAAATCTTTATAGATATTTTCTGTCGGTTTCCAATAGAAATGTCCTTCCACATAAAGCTATACTTTGAAAATTCAGGTTATTATAAAATATTTAACACACTAACTGGCAAAAATCCAAGTAATAATGTATATAATATTTCTTATATAAATTACCATAATAACTGTATAAATATTACATATCCCGGATCAATATCAGCAAATATCCGAGATATTTATAATAAATGGTTCTTTGTTGGGTATATACTTTCAATTGAATTAAGCAATTTTCTATACATAATTTACAATAAGATAGAAAAGATGTCATTTGACACAGGATATTACTTGGACATGAAAATTCCTCAGATTAACGCACTTTTCGCCTGATTATATGAGTGTGAAGAGTTCACTTTCCATCACAGGATACAAATTAAAATTAATAACATCGAATCCTCTAATTACAAGTTATTGTTACAGTTAAATGAATTGTGGTATAAATATTCCCAACAATAACATTACAAACAAGATAAATGGTAGATTGTAATAGTGTTCCATCGGCCAAGTGCTTAATGAAGTGCATTAATCTTAAATCGTGTGTCAATTAAACTTGTATTGCTATAATAAAATTTCTGTAATTCCACTAATAGTTTTCTCTCTGGAAGAATATTACAAATGCTGTTCTTTTAAAATGTTAAGAAAAGATATGGAAGTGTGACTCGAAATATAGGAAAGTTCTAACAATATGAGCCTAATTAGAAATATTGCAATCTATCGATTTTCCAATCGATGTCATATTGGAAAGTTGCATTTGTTTAATTAAATTACATCGCTTAAGCGAGAGAGAGAGAGTGAAGAGGAAACGGTTCCCAATTAAGTCAATTACGGGTTTTTTTTCTCGTATTCAAGTTATAAAGAGTTCCATTGAAATGAAAAAGTGCAAGTAGATTGGACTGGAAATGTGTTTATTAAGTAAATTAATGGAATAATAGTGGTTGGAAAAAACAAGGCGAACACGACTTACATTACATAAGCCACCATTAACACCTTTAAATGTAATTCAATTACTTGACCTGGCACCTGTAGGTACATCTTTTAAAAGCTGTGTAACGGCCCCACGGGCGTGCAAGCCACTCCGTCAACTGTAAACAATACTTTTCTTATTGTTTCAAATTACATTAACACCGCACTTGATGATATTATTTGCAGTGCATCGATCCACAAAAAATCCACACACAAATTATTCACATTAAACATTTTATACACACTTTTACGTACTGAACGAAATGTTTTTACCTAGAAAAATAATCACCTAAACAAATACGACTATTAAAATAGTATTAACTGTTTTCCAGGATGAAAATTAAAATGTTTCGTGCATCATATTCAATGTGTGTGAGTTCGTTTTTTCTCTTCCCATTTTATTGCTGCAGATTGAAGTTGATTTTAATTTCATGTTTCTAGTTATATGTGTTTTTAAGAGAGAATGTGATTAATGCTTATTTAATTTTATGGTACATGCTAAGAAAAATAAGAAGATAATTATCGTGAATTAATTTAAATGTTGTAAATAAGTACAAATGACATATAGGACCATTAAATCTATGGGCAGGTTACATTAAATAAATTGGCCTTTTTGACTTGGCCACCATTTAAGCTTTGGTAAATTATTCAGTACTCCACTTGTTATACGCGCTTTCCTTCATTGTATTACTTATAATACAGGTGCGTTAAAATGAGAAACAATCCGAAATGAATTACATCGCTGTGTGTTTTTATACATTCCAAGTTTTTCCCTAAACTTTTTCTGAACGAAAAGTTTTGGAAAGAGAACAGAAGAGAAGAAAAAAATACGTTAGCCCACAATTAATTATAAGTTTGTCTCAAGGACTCTTGTTCGACCACACAAACAATTATTTTTTATTCCTCGAATTAATTAAAACAAATTAAATTTAAAATAGTTAAATAGTTTACTGGTGAGTTTGGGTTGAAGATGAATTAGCGAGAGCCTGCAGTGAGAAGGGATCCGGTTTACCTGATCTAACAATTATTTTCATTTACTTTTTTATCCACTGGTCAAGGATTAGTAGGAGATGTTGGAGAGGATTTTGATTTATAAGGAATGCATGGCCTTTCACATTCATACATATGTATAATTTAAGTGAGCAACTTCCAGAGGCGCACACATTTTATTCTGCACTATTTGTTTTTAACATTATATTGTATTTAATTGTGTTTAGTGTTTGCTTGTATGAACATTAAACAAATTGCTTTTATGAAATTAAGCAACAACATACCTACAAGTTTACTTTAAACACACATAATACGATGATGTATTTGAATTACCTTAACGTACATATTGTTTACTCTATACATTTTCGAAATGTTTGTTATAGATTTTTGACGAGTTGCTCATGGGCTGATGGAAATCTGCTTTCTTAGACGGAAACTAAGGCATTATTAATAATTTGCGGTTCGTTTAATGTAATACCCTCTTTAAATTGTTGCAAATATATCATGTGTCGAAAAGTTATGCAAAATTCCTCATGACTAACACAGCAACAATCTGCATTTATGTACCTACACATAATACATATGAGAGCCACTCTGAGATAATTATAAAACTTATATCGAAATCTTACTGACCTTTCGCTCTTCTAAGAACACCGGAATGTTTTGAAAAAAATCGACCATCTCAGTGGATCCCTCGATTTACATTTAAATTAGACTTTTTAATTTTTGTTTGTTTTCTTTCTTAACTAATTTAGAAGAAAAACCAGAAATTAATTTATCAATAAATTCAAGCAACTCTCTGATGTCATTATCAGTCGCTGTTTTTTTCTCTCTTTCCCCTCATACAAATCTGGTCGAATTAAAATGCATAATAAAACAAGAGAATTATAGAAGTAAAATGTGTTTTTGCCTCGTTTTACTCATTGTGTTTTAATCGTGCATTCTTTTTGAATTCAACGAAGCGCAAGAATAATTTCATAGTCTGAGATGACAGCCATGCCTTAAGGACATGCACTGTCCGCTTTAATAAAAGGCATACGTGCTATGACTACATAATTAGACTTCTATTTCAAATGTGTTTTCATTTCGTATTACTTGTATTCCCTTTTTGTTTCACTACTTGACACACTGCTCTCAGTTATTGTTGGACCAAAAACGTGCGAATTTTACCAAAAATGCAAAAAGCATCACGGGCAACTATATATCACATCTTTTCCAACTGCAATGCAACTCTCTGTATTGATAGATTTAGCGTATAATGAGTAACCGATTTTAATTATCCCTTTCGGTACACAAACAATGTCACAAGTGATGCAAAATGAAAACGTTATTCACGGTCCACCGTTTACCATGGTAATATAATGACAATGTCGGATGTCGGTACAATATGTCTACAATATTGCATCCTCTCATTCCTTGAGTACAATACATTCATCTAGTATTGTTTAGCGTACATTCTGCCACTTAACGACTCTCCACTTGCATGTGCTGCCTGTGTTGTTACAAAATGCACAAGTGCCAATATACAAGCGGTGGACACGTGTCGTTATTGTCTGTTAAACGCAACCTCATTGTGACAATTTTGCATATTGCAGACATATATGTGTGTGGAGAGGAGAATTAAACAAAAAATCGAACCCTCTACTAAACTGTCCTCTCCGATAGACAAAATTGGGCCCAGTTAAATATTCCTATAGCATCGAACTGTGCATTAAAGGATCTAATTGTGATTGCACAACACCCTTATCATCCAACTGTTATAAAGCACTAATCTTCACTGTTATGTAATAAAAAGTATTTTTTCTCTTCCATTTAGGTACTAAAATTTTTGCGCAAAAATTCAAATGAGGTAGTCAGATTTGAAAATGTTTTTTCATTTCGGATAATTGTGTGGGTAAAATTAAACACAACACTTTGTATGCACCAGCCAGTAAAACCAACATTATTCTAAAACATTTTAGCTATTCTATTCATTGTTATATTTTAGTTGTTAAATTCTTGTATCTACGGTAAAATACACACAACTGGTGTGTGTATTTAATAATAAAGCAAGTTGAATTATAAAATCAGTTTTTGGGACTCCTCTGTGGAAGGTATAATACATACACCTCGGTATACACACTAGTTTAGTTATTCTCTTGTGAAATGTAAATTTTTGTTGTGTTTAAATGGAACACAATACATACTATAATAATTCGCAGCAATCTTTTGTATATATACAGTTATTTCCAACTGCGTGGAAAAACGTTAATTCTTAATTAAACTTTTAGAAAGTGTCGACGTTGTTGGAATGTTTCAGAAATTGCTTTAAATAACGAAAGTGTAAGCATTTTGTACGGGGTTTTATAGCAGGAGGCATTTAATTTAAAATTATATTAGCATTCATTGGACGAGTGAAAAGTTTATAAGAAAATGGGTCCAAGAAGTATGGCAATGTGCGATAACAATAATTTTACTTTACCAAATTATTTCTATTTAATTAAAACATATCGTTTTTTTGTTGAAAGGATTTAATGAAGCATTTTGTCACTTAACACTGCAGATTGTGCGATTCTTTGACTGAAAATAATCGAAATTGGTAAATTATGATTTTCACTTCATTTCATTTGTAAATTGGATACATAAATTCCTACCCGATTCCATACACACACAGACTCTCATAATCTACATGTCAGAATTTCTTAAAGCTCCCCCATTCAGTAGGTAAATAATTGGATAATTACGTTTTCCATTTAACAGTCAACGTATTAAGTTGATAAATTTAGAAGTTTATGCTCTTTGGCCGGTTTTCTATAACAACAATAGATGTCTTTTAATAAATTGATTCCAACACGATATGACGACATATTTTAAATGTCAGAAAAAATGGCTTTCACCATCGTTGTTTGTGTTCAGCGCATTATGTAAAAAAGAGTCCCTCTACACTTGTGTCAACAATAACTATTAAAGAAGAAAAAATATATTATGAAACTACTTGAAAAACCTTTGCAATATTGTCGGTGGGTTATAGAATAGGTATAAAATAAGCGAACTTTTGCGACCTACTTTAGATAAGGGTGTTTTTGGTGAATTCGATCTTTCACTTCTTATCAAAGCCACAGGCGACAGCTCGGAAATAAAATGGAAAAATTGCTTTGGAAATACTCTTTTTCTACTATATATTTTACGCTATAATCGATCCCACTACACCCCATTGTATATGTACTCACTTCAAGGGGCCATTTACGATCATATAAACAACTACATTATGCAGTCCCTCTTTGACTTTTGTGAATTTAATTGTTGGAATTGTGAGAAATTTATAGAGACATTCAGTGATTCCTGCTCTCCTCTTTCATTATTAATTATCCGATCGGCAAAGAAAACTTGTATAAACGCAAACTTAATGGCCATCCTCCTCTCTTGTTGACTAAGAGATTATTCATATTATACATTCGTGGACTTATTTAATTTTAAATTTTCTAATTTATGACTGAGAAAGAACAATGGTATTGAGTATTTCAACTTTTCTTGTATCTGCAATGTAACCAATAAATACTGTCTGGGACAGGTCCCCATTAACTGGGTTATTAGCATGATTGGACAAAAAGGAACACAGTTAAGAGAAAATACTCGAAACAAACTATCTATATAGTCCCGATTAAATAAGCTAGTTCGATTAACAATCAACTCATGCATCATCATCATCATCCGTCGTACACACGTTTTATGTTTATGGGATGCACTGTCATGACATTTCTGTCGGAATATAGTATTGATATTTGAGTATTTATAATGAAAATCGTAATGATATCTATTGTACTCTAATGTGTATCAAAACTGGCACTGTAATATATGTCAGTCACGGATTTTCGGGTTTCAAGTGATGATTCTCTCTGCTTTCAGGGCCCCCCAGTACCATCGACAAGTTCCTAATTATTGCTCTTTATTATTGGTACAACTGACCTCTATAAAGTTGAAAATGGCTCTTAATTGTCCATAGCGAAAATTGCCATTAATCAAATTATGACCTATTGAATGGGCGTTGAAGAATTTTAAATCAGTAAAATCTTGTCCTATATCTATTTCTCTAGACCAACTAAAACTATGCTTAACACGCTAAACTATTTAAAAGTACATACCTACTTAATATTTCAAATTTTGAATTATTTACAACTTTAATTAGAATTTCTATGTTGGATAATTGTTAGACAAACAATAGAGGTGGATACATAATAATTAAATGTTATTAATTCACACAATAAATTAGCTGGAAATAATAGCTGATATTGTGTTGTTATATACGAGTACACGTTGTCTGTGCTATGGCATGAACGTCCACAACGGAATGGGCAAAATAAAAATTGAAATTAATTTCATTTAACATCAAATTAAACACAAATATTTTGTTCCATTTCCCCCATCCATATAAACACAAATACAATATTCCTAACAAATTAGTTAGATAAATAAATGTATTTAGCTGATGAAAATTGAAACTTCCATAAATGAATATGAAGCTCTGGGGCAGTATTGTGATACGGTTTGTTTTTAGAGTTTGGTATGCAAATTTCTGAGTTTAAATTTAACCCGAAGCAGTTTGGGTTACTTTACATCACATTACTAGCAGATTATGTAACCCAATTCATACAGCTATAAAATAAATATGCTTGTTACAATTTTCTGTCATAATTACCTAAATTGCTAATTTCATAATGTTATGTATACATACACATATTTAATATGTCTATTAAAGGAAAGTGCACAGCCTACAGATATAGTAACAGTGAATTTCTTTAATTATATTAGCCATTTGAATCGTAATATAAATGTACGAGGGTGTGTGGGGCTGCAGGGAAGGATCTTTGTTTTTGGGTGAAAAATTCTCCAAAATACTTTATGCCCATTATCAGATACATTTATATAAAAGCATCGTAAATACAATTTATGCAAAAGAGTGTAGCGAGAGATGCACTTTAATCAAAACAATTTTTCGCAAAGAATAAATCAACCGTAACGGCCAAAACATAACTCAATTGTGGCACCTAAAATTGCAACCGCTGTTCTATTTAATAGTTATTTCAACAGTACACTAAATCAACTTAAGTTCCATGCATATAGGTGGACTTTTTTTGCTTACTTACATCGAGATTATAACAGAGATCTTAATTAACTCGATAATTTATTACGAGAGTTTAATTTGAATTACTTACTTCAAGTAGGAGGATATATTTTGCATTATGTGTACCTACATTCGAATTGTATTTTAATTTTTTGTTTACTTAACAGTAAAGTAAAAAAGAAAGCGTTTTCGTTTATTAAACACGAGACCATAAATCCGTCAACAGTTTGAAACATTTTTGTTCTTATATTAAATTTATTTAAAGAGCTTTAATGCAAAGTACAAGAACACAAGTAAGAGAGGTAAAAGAACAGCAGAAACGTCTTATGCAAAATATTTTATTAAATTTCGAAACGTGAAGATTTCCACAGGAGAAAAAGTAAGAAAAAAATTAAGAGCATCACACAAGACGAGGGAGGCAATGATGTGCGAAAAGTAAATTTAATTAACTGGGATTATAAAAAATAAATCTTCCCTTTAATAATAATAAATTGAATGAATACAAACATCTGTATACAGGTTATAGAGGATGCTTAATGTATCATTGTGTGAATATTATGGAAGTTGAATAGATGCTTCCCAGTTATGGTAATGAATTTCATATTAAACGTAATTATTGTTGATGAAGTTCAACATAAGCCTGTAGTCAACTGATGTAATTATTGGTATGCAACTGCAAATTGCCTTCATGTCAATAGGATATCCCTTCTAATTGCATTCAGAATCTCTCAATAATTCCGACACACAGCACAGAAGAGACATATACCCACATTGCCAATTTAAATTCAACAATAAAAACTTGATTACTCACTTTGAAATGTATTTTCAAAAACAGGATTAAAGAACGCTGCTGCTGTTACTCAAAACTCCCAACAGCAGCATAGCACTCGTATATCTTGCATATAATTGACAAATAAATTTAAAACGTCCACAACATAAAATTAATCACTGATTTACACTGTTTGTATTATTTGCGGTCTGTTGTGTACAATTTGTCAGATTCTTGGCACTAATTTTGTAACTACTAGCGAATTATTAATTCAAACTGTCAGCTATAAAAACAAACATTAGTATTTTGTTCTAAATTCCAGAATGATTTTAACATTATAGTTAACTAAATGATAAAATTTGTTAAAGGTTTTTACGACTTGTTGACTGACAGACAAACGTGCTTGTTTCTTGTATTTTCCAAAAATATTTTATTACCCACAGCACCACATTACATACAAAACAAAAATAGAACTTGAGAAAAATCATTAAAATTTTAAATTCAATAGGATTTAATCGGTTAATTTATTACTGGCTTAAGTAAGCATTAGTTTCGTCAACAAAGTTTCTAATAAATAACCATTATGGGCATCTATAAATAAATTATAAATAAATTACCAAAAGTAAGAATAAATAAAAAAAAACGTTGAATTTGGGTGCGTACGTGGATATTTTTCAAGACAAATTACAAAGTATAGGTGTCAAAGTACAATATAGAGCCAAAATACGTGACACTCTAAGCTGATGATGTATAAAGCTCATATTACACTAAAACTGGATTCTACAACTTCATTTATCAAGCTTGAACAAGCAAATACACACATATAGATAGAGAGTACGGTGTGAAAGTCATGGACCAAGGCCTTGCGAATAATAATTATGACATCGATCTAGTGTCATGCAAATTAATCGTATTTTGGGTAAAGTTACTTTACGATTCGCAGCTCGATGATAATTCATGCAAAATGAATTAAAGGTGGAAAAAAATCCGCACAGCAGGAGTGGAGAGAGATAGGATGGGGCACAGCATCCCAACCAAGCACTATATAGAGTTGGAAAAGTATTATTGGGTACATTTGTGATTAGAATTTTAATGAAATAGAACAAGAGATTTTAATTAGCAAATGTAGTACGCTTGATACGTGATTATTTAGTAATCGCTAAAAGTGCTACGAATACGTGTCGAGGAGTCTCGAGCTTTATGCCCAGTTGGAGAGCTTTTTTCCAGTACAGTGCTTAGGAATCACATTCGAGTCAATTAAACAGCTATCGGAATTTATTACGAACACGTCGAAAGTGAACAATAAACAATAATTCAGATTTTGCACTTAGTTGTCCGAATTAATTACGTACATTAGTCAGAGTGTAATGGGTGAGAGCAGAGTGCGGGTGTACGGTGTGTGCGTTTATTTTACCCAACATGTAACCAAACAAACGCTGATAATATCGGTAGTTGAGGTGATTTAAAACAACAACGTACATGGTCAAGGCATTTTCAACACTGTTATCACTTCAATTATTCAACCGTGCCATACGCAAACGATTTTCTGCATGTAGGTTTATGCACTTGAACGTTTGGTAGCTGAATAAAACAACATTTCGTATTGTGAAACAATACGAGAGTAACACTTAAAGGAAAAGAGATCGGTGTGTGCGATTTTTCACGGATTTTAAAATTACCTACAGATTTATAACCGTTTAAATTATTACACATAATAATGCCACTGGAATAGGTTTGTAAAGTTTATTGGTGCGGTTGAATAATAAAAAAATCCGGAATGCGGAAAATTATTTATACCGTAAATTGTTCACACTTGGTAATTGAAGTATGAATAAAAAATTTCTATTATAGTTAAAAATAGCGTGTACTTTTTATATGTGTATAAATACGATACGTGACTATTAATTGTAATTTATTATTTTGGTAATATAACAACAAATAGTAATAATTTAATTTTCTAGTAAATTAATTTTTCCTGTGCATTTGCGTCCAACTGCTAAAATCTACTGCAATGTTGGGGAATGGGAATGTAAATGAAGCCATTTATTTTGCATAGGAAAAAGTTCCAAATGACAATTTACTATCGGAATACACATTGCACTAAAATTGTGACAGTATTATTGTTTTTATTGATATGTGTACATTTCCGAAATTGAAAGGCTTTTAGAAAAATTGCCCAGACGGGAAGCAATTTATTGAATTAATTAATTATTTCTGTTTTAATTATAGTGAAATAATTGCATAACAGTGAAAATGAAAAGGACTGGAATTTGTATGGAAAGCGATTAATAACAATTTCCACAGGCTACGTTTGCGAAAAACTTACCTAATCTGTTGAATCCAAATATTCCTGTAGCAACTTTTTAAGAAGTGTAAATATGTTTAGAACTTCTTCATAACATGGATTAGGTATTTGGTATTTTGAACTGAAGAAATTGCTGGGATACAAAGTTTAAGGACGACAAACTGGGTCGCTTTAATCGCCAAATGGTTTAACTTTTATTTTATTTTTTCGCCCTTCATTCACCTTTACTTGCTTTTATATAAACACAGAGAAGAGAATAAGTTATGAGTAAGGAGGGAAGAATTCTCAAAATTTCCCTAAAATTCATTAAAGATAAAATATTCTATATATGAGATTTGGATAGCGAGAGATTCATGTTCATGTCGCGCTTTCACCCTGTCATTTCCGATGTTCGTTTAAAATGAAATTCAGGGGGGTGTTATTATAAATGAATGTTGTTACCAACTTTATATAACAATATATAGCTTGAGTCAGTTTCCTGTTGTTGTTGTTGTTGTTACATCTGGCAAAGTTTATATGGCATTTAGTTCAGTAGTTCACCTTTTATACAGCCATCACACAATTCTAATCTAATAACAAAATTATGATTCTGTTTACGTTCATGCTGTGTGTTACAAAACAACAGAAAATGTCTAAATATAAATTGCACATAAAATTCATTTTACTTTACAATGGAAGAGTAAATTCTTAATGAGTTTTTACTTTTTATATAAGCGTCTATAATGCCATGAGTGCACAATCAACGATGCATTTTCTTCTCCAATAAATAAACTCGTGACACTATATCATCATGATTTTAATAATATAATTTTCCCAGATTATGCAAAATGTCAGTGCTTATATAGTAGATATTGGCATTCTTTCACAATTTAATAGACTTTGTACTGCTTCCAATAATATCTTCATCTAGATATTCATAAGAGATATATAGAATCAATAATATAATGAAATATTAACAGTTTCAGTACTCTACATTGGAATTGATTAAAGTAAACTTTATGCTGATACAAGGGGCAGAATGTGTTCTATACCCTTATGACGTTTCGGCCTTTACAAATTTACTGACAAAGTAAAGCTTGCGGCCAATGTTTACTATATATAATACATATAGCATGAGTGAATGAAAACGTCCGTCAGGAGAACACAAAGCCAAATGCAAATATTCGTTATAATTAATAGGTTGTCGGTGTTGGGCGGGTTATAGTGGGGTTGGTTAAATTTACACCGGCGCCACCCCCACGTAACACATCTACATGTCATTTGGATGAGTGCATTTTCTGGTTTAGCTCTTGTAAAACCATTGATCCATAATTTTCCCTATACATTTGTTATTATATGAAAGCATTACCCAAATCGCACTAGAAGTATTACCTATTCTATATTTGTCAGCAATGTAAACACATTATAATAATTACTCGGACTCTTCACATTAAAATTATATGTGATCGATTAAATTTCTTCTGCTTTCTCATCAAAACCATGTAATTGATTATTAATTTAATTGCGAATTTATATGTTTAGGCGATTTTCCAAAGTCAAAAGGACTTTGATACATTAATGACCCACCAAAATCAAATGACGTGTATAGCCGAGTGTATACCTACCAATGTAAATAGTTTAAGAAAAACAGATATTAACATTGAATTAATCGATTTTCGCATTAGGGTACCACAAACGACAAATAATTCAATTAAATAACCTAGTTAACGTTAAACTAAAACAAATTAATGTTTCCTTCAAGTTTTTCTATTTAAATTCGGTTTAATAGCGATGATTGCTACAGATAATTGTTATTAATGAATTTTTAACTTGTTTGTATATACTTAATAATACTATTTCCCTATAGAATATGTTATGCGTATACATATACACCGATGGGTATAATGAAGTAGCCCAGCAGCCGAATGTAAATCTTAAGGTCAGCAGCAGGTGTTGTGATGAAGAGACCACCCGTATTCGATTTTAAAAGACAATTCATTGTGTCATTGCTGTGCTCACACTAATACGACCATACAGGTGGATCTTTCTGTTTGATGGGAGACTCAGGTGTCCCGCACAATCATTTTAAAGAATATATATTGTAGGTATGTAAGTCTGGTGGGCCTAATTACAAGATTTGTCATTTGGTCATGTGTAAAAAATGAATTTCAATTTGAAATGTGCACGGCACTCAATGCCGTTGTATTTGTCGATGTGTTGTGTAAGCATGTCGCTCTTTCTCGAAGACCATCTTAAATTGATAAGAGATGGAAGGAACACTATGTCGACTAAATGCGACAATCTATCATGATGGCACAAGGGAGCACACCACACAGAAAGCAGAAGGCAACAACGAAAATTTCGTTACAAGAATTTGTGGTTGTTTGTGGTCGTGTTTGAGGCGCATTTTCGGTCCATGTCAACTGATTTTAATGATATTATTATAGGTAAGTTGTTTGTGTTGTAAAATGAGAATTTAAAGAAAAGGCTCGTTTCAGTGTTGTGATGGTTGGCCATTTTCGGAGAGAATAAGGGAATTTGGTGCATTAGAATTCAAGTTGGTGACATCCTATACCAATACCGCAAACAAGTTGAAACTGAGAAACAATAAAAGGACATGTGTTACAGGCCCGAAATGCAGAACTCAACTACTTGGAAAACAAGCACGCGGTCTCTCATGCATTAAACACAGAGTTTAGGGGTTCGATGTCTTGACCGCGACCTTTGACCCTTCTGCACTCTCTCATCCCTTCTAATATATTATTCAACAACTAAACTTAAACTATTGCGTATATCTATGTTAAATTTCACTCACTCCTCCAACCATCCTGGTCTGCAGTCGGTACTATATATAGTTACATATACCTAATATTGAGTTACGAAAGGGCGTCTATTTATTTATGCTAATTTGACTGTTACAAGATCTAAATGCACAAATAAATGTGGGTTAGACATTTCCATTGGTCCAATTTGTACATACAATGAAAGCGTCATTTACTGTCACAAATAGATTCCTACCTATATGTATACATATGCCTAGAAATAGGGCGATATTAAATAATATCAATCAAATTACTCCCCAATGCACTTGTTGTAAAACAAACATTTTTGCCATGTCTGGCATGCGATATATCCAATGGTAATTACATATATTTCCCAAAAGAGTTAATCCGATCACAATGAGCATAAATATAATTTAATGTAGAATATGCGCCACGGCGCCTCCGCCAATCATTAAACTAACGCAACTCACCGCCCATAAAATTGCCCATACATAAATTCATCAACCTTTTAACATAATGTTAAAAAATTTCATTGAGTTTTGAAAAATTAAACCAAACACACATATTTCATGTACATAGGTATACCTAAGTGAACAGCATTTTTCATAGTTGAGAAGCATAAATTAATAAGCGCATTGCGCAATCGATTTGCTTCCGCACACTGAAAGTTTTTTATATTTGCATTAACTTCATAGGCAAAAGGTTTGATAAAAAATTCAACTATGCAACGGTGGGACTATATGTATATACATAGTCTCGTATATTATTTTCGGGTTTGCAGTGCGAGTGTGTTGTGCTGTTGTGTGCTGAAAAATGCAAACAAATCTAAATGAATCTGAAACGCTCTATAATACTCCAATTTGCATATGTTGTGTATATGTGGAGCGTAAATTTTAACAAAATCCAATATACGTGTAGTGGCACATAATCTGTCCGAATAGTTTGTTGTACCAAACTAGGATATATTCCGAACAAAAGTTTAAATTATATATAAAGTTTAATTAATGCAATAGGACTATATCGACTGCACGTTCTCATCCCCAAACTAAATCTGCTCTGCTGTTGTAAAGTGTTTAGTCTGGTATAAATCCTATATGTGCCAATTGCAATAACAATTTATATTCACAAACTATTTATCGAGAGATATGTGTCGTATATTTTGCGACTGATTTTAATGATATGAGTAGAAATGACTATTATACCTATTCCATCAATTAAATGTGTTTGGAATATAAACCGTGTGTCGTAATGAATTCTGTTAGTTTCTGGCCACAGGTGTTGTGTTTCTGCATCGACTAGCAGGCATTATTGATTAGGAATTGCACATGTGGAAGGACGACACTCTCTGATGGTACATTACAAAGAGGGAAAAATCACAAATTATTCAATTTCATTAGCAATGTCTTTTCAACATTCCTTTTCCACAGTGGAGAAAGCAATCATTACTGCAATATTTGCTTCAGTGATTTTTTTTAATCAAACGCGGACATAAAGTGTTTATTTTTAAATCTCATTATTTATTAGCGCTGAAGTCAGGAATTTATACGTTTATATATAATAATAAGTTTTGTAATGTAATCATATTAGTCCATAATATTTGTTGACCATGTTGTCGATATCTGCTCCAGGGCGGTCAGTTTCCACATAACATTTTATCGACCCTCCTAATAATGCGTCGTCACGCGCCCGATTCACGAACTGTTAGCAACAATTTACCTTAACGAGCACTGTATAATACTGCTAACAATTATTGCTGTTAAATATACACTGAGAGACAAGATGATGAACATTCCATTTACAGTTTGGCCCAGATTTGTGTGTATGATTTATGTATGTTTAGCTGTCTGGCAAATATTTACGGCCTCCCGTCTTATTTCAACAAAAATGTTGTTTAGGTGGTTTTAGAATATGTTGCGCTTTTTGTGAGAAACAACAACAAGAAGAACAACAACAGACTCTCACTACGCAAATAGAGTATTGTTTATATTTAACGGTAAAATATATACGAGTCCATTAAGTAGGCAAAGAATGTAATAAAGATATTTAATAAATCAACAAGTATACATATATATTCGTTTTTCGAAGTGGCATCACAGAGACTCCGCTGGTCCGGCTATTATTAAAGAGTGATTGTAGAAACCGTAGGTTATGATTTAATTGAGGCAACGTTTGACCTCTGGCCAATTTGATTCCTGATACAATTCTATTGAATATAATTGACGAGCATGTTTTCCCAGCATTCCATGTAATTCAATTATATTTTGATACAATCATCGTACTTAACCTTATGCAAACATTTTAGCAAAACCATCATTCATTCATACATACATGAATATAGAAATATATATCAGTCAGAGTGGCATTTTGTGGTCAAAACCATTTATACGCTGACCTCTAATCGAAAATTTGCATTTTACAGTTCGTTGACTATAAAAAGGAGCAGTTTCTTTGTAAAGTTGCAATGTTTTGTAAACCAATCAACATTCCACTCCGGTATTGGATTAATTGTGGCCATACCAATAAATTAGTAATCTGTCAGTGGGGTCATTATTTAATCCATGTGCACCCCCTACGAAAATCCTCTACTGCTTCCAAATTAAACACTGTTAACGAGCAAAAGGGTTCATTTCTTTGTAATTAATTGCTTTGGCACCATGTATCAAGCGATTGAAGGGTCAAGACCCCTCAATATGCGTCGATTGACGACACATGGGACCGGCGACGGACAAGTTCCTCTTTCCTCTCTTCTACTCTGTCCTTGCTTGGAAATTCTTCAGGAAATGCTAAATATAGCAATTAATTTGAAAATTGCGGTATTGCATGTATTATTCCCCCGTGGGTTCATTCTTAAAGTGGTAATAAATTTGAATGTCTTTCTTTTGCGTTTCAATACGTTATAAAGGTGCTTTTTTTGCATTGTGGTTGGTCAAATAGGTTGCAATTTGTACTGGAGACTGGCTATATTGGAAAACAAAGGGCAAATGAATGAGGGAATTGTTGTTGTATGAAAAGTTTAGACAGCTTCGAGGCAGTCGTGAAGGTATTGTTAATGAACTTGGAATATCTTAACCAAGGTGGTCTTTATATGCGCCAATAATAATTGAGAAACGTAGGAGTTTGGCTGCGGATTAGTATAGTTTAATTACTTGTAATCAATTGCATTAGGCATTTATTAAGAGTGATTGTGACACAGGTGGAATTCCGTCTCTTCTAACCGATTCATACATCTTGTATTTTATTAGAGGACAAGAGTGTCTTGTTTTGTACGCTTGTATGTGTGTCTTTCCGTTGGTTTTAGCATAGACACGTGCAAGACAACAGCTGGAATATATATGTACGAATGGGTAACGATGTGATGGTGTGTGTATTTGAAAACCACTTCACTTTGTCTTGCCATTATTGATTCACATTTTCCACTTCAATTTCAATGTTTCAAATATTTAGTAATTTAGTTTTCAGGCAAACACATGATACACACTTTACCCGATATAGAAGGGTAATGAGAGAAGAATTGTATTGAGAAACTTTGCCAATCTTGTTCAATTGTTCTCTAATATACTATGCACACGTATATCTATAGTTATATACATATACGCTCATAAATTAAACAATTTCCTAAATAATTAATTGCTATGAGGGGTTCTATGAACGGAGTGCGCGGTTTAAAGGTTCGTAAATCGATTCTAACTTCATTAAAGGCATTATAAACAAAATGAAAAGATTTTCATTGCGCTCACAAAAACTCATTAAAATCGTCAAGAATGAAAAAGCGTTTAGAGATCTAACATTGTGTAAAATTAATCTGTTAAAGCAAATATTAATCATAAACGAACACACATTTTATGAGCAATTCGCTGACACGAAAAAAACGCCTAAAAGAAGAAAAGTTGACGAGTGCAAGTAGAACAAGTCATAAAATTCGTCCATTTGGAAGTAATAAAATTTCAAATTACCTATTGGTAATAATCTACTCATTTGCCAATCCTCTCAATTATATTCCACGTCAGTCATGTTAAATTAGTATCACACTCTCGGTTTTTATCTCTCACTGTGAAGCGAATGAAGGGAGAGCTTTTTTTATTCACATCTTTTATATATAGTAAAAAAAGGAAAATAGGAATAGAATGTAATTTCCTCATGATATTAGGGTGGTGGGATTGTAAATTTTCCAAAGAAATCTTTTAGTGTGGAGCCCAAAAAGAGACTGTCAAATGTCTCCATTGTTCTGGATGCAATTTATCAAATTACAAACACCGTAAGCTCTAAATATAGAAAAGCACAGCTTTACGTTATGTTTCAAGACTGAAAACATCCCCCCAGCGAATAACACACAGTCGTTTCTTATGCACACACGTGCACTTACATATATATCTGACACCCGTATTATTGAATCCCTTGAGTTTCCTTATTTAATAAACTACACTTCAATACAATACAAATTCAATCCCTCTTAATTAATATTAATATGTCACTCTACTTGACGCTTTATAACAGAGAAGATGTGCATTTTAACTTAAATTCGTCTTTTAGAGAATTTTACAAACACTACAGAATTATTTATATGACAAAATAAAATCGTCTAAACAGATAAATTTCAGCCAATTTGTCCGGAAATTTATTGTAATGTTCGAGTTGTGGAGCTGAAAAGTGCACTTATTGAAACAAATACATAAATTTCTTATGTACGAAAATAGGTGCCCATAAAGCTTTGAAAGCATCTTCAACAGATTTTAGAACCTCTCCAGTATCCCTGTAGTACAGTTGTTTCTGTCAAATGTCTCATATTTACAGCAGTCTTTTGATGCTGCAGTTAAAGGGAAAGACAAGAAAACCACACACATAAACACGATACTTTGAATAGGCACAAACTGAATTTATTTTCAGATTTAATGACAAATAACAGCTGTGCGGAAAGGCTTACACAATAAATTTTTCTTTGGGTGATATTGAAATGTTTTCCATTCTGTGCAATCTGGTTAATAATACAATTGAGTAAATTTAAACAATTAAACAAGCGTTTTCATTTAACAAATGGAAATATTGTGCTATAAAAAATTTAATAAAACCACCCTCTATAATAAAGATTAAATTTTATCGAAAATATTTACAAAAAAAAAATCATTATGCACAAAGTTTGTCTAGTTATGGAATTCTGAGGTAGCACACTGGTGAATTACAATAAATTGTACGTTACGATCGACTCTAACTAATAACAATGTTGTTAAAGAAGGTTAAAGCTAACTATAGGTTGTATAATATACGAGTCATTGCTTTTATTAAGAAAAAAAATTTAAACCAATTTACTAGGTGGAATTACAGAAATACGGTTTGTATAAAGAAAACGAGTGTGTGGGAACCTAACACTTATCATAACGAAATGATTTATGATTTTGTAAAAAAAATCGCCCAAAGTAAATATTTCGAATCGGATTTAATATAGCAATTTTTGGATTTGTTTTTTACATTCCCAACTTGAAAATGGTTCAGACAGACACAAAAATACATAGCAATTTATTTCAATCGACGTAATCACCTGGGTATCACAAATCTTTGTTGTTGCAGTCTCTTCTTTCCTTTATATTTCGAAATTCGTATTTCTATTGTTAGGTAAAACTGCTCTTTAAAAATGATTGAAATTTTAATTACATGATAAATATTTATTGCTATAGATTGTCGAGTATCTTTATTGAAAGGGTGCGTTTTAATTAATTGACGCTGAAACGTAGAGCTTTGTGTTAGCGTACTGAATATTTGCAATCTATTGTTGTTATTAGATAAAATGATAATTAAAAGTCCTTTTTGGAAACAACGGCAAATTAATACTCAAATAATAATATTTTTTCTCTCGCTATACTTCTATTATCAACAAAAGAGAATTATTCAAAAATGTTATTTTTATTATAATATAACGGAATTGTAAAATTGAATTTTCAACTTTATATAATAATAAATAGAGAATAAAATATAATACTTAAATAAATTTGGCGTATACCTAATATTTGGTTGCGACATGCAATTTCCTTGCAGTTTCCACAATATGCGGAATACATTTATGGAATTCTTCTAAAATCACTATAAACGACAATTTTACGCAAGTTATTATCCCATTTGCAACAAAAACACTATTTTCCAAGTTGGAATTTGTGTTAATACAATGGGCAATACACCAGCAACTAATTAAAGTAGCATCTTGTATTATAAGCAAACGTGACATTACAGTATATAAATGCAATTTAATCCTTGAAAATGCTTCTTATTGTGGATGCAAAGTTGACATTAAACTGGTCATTGCAATCCCTGATTACCATGCACATGTAAATACGTTTTATTGATGTTACAAGTTTAATTTGAAAACGGAATGAGAGCTGACTTTAATAACCGTCGCCCCCTTTTCGAATTACAGTTTTTTTAACATTATATGAGGAATTAATGGTGAATGTTTATGAAAAAATCCTTCTCTCTCGTTGTAAGTGAATGTTGATTGTCATGCGTTTTTAAGCAAATAGCCGCGAGATAATCATAATGCGTGCTTTACTTTTTTCATACTTTTTTCTATATAATCATTTTTAAGGTAAAATTTTGGGCCTTTTAGTATTATTATACAAGTCATTTGTCAAAGTTAATTAGAGTACATATTTGCCTGTATTCAATGATGATAATAAAAACATGTAATTTTCATTTCAGATTTTCATTATTTTTCAGACAGAACATACATGTATGCATCAGTTCCCTGCTTATTACATTGGACTGTGTAATTTAAATGAAATAATCACAAATTAAAATCGTATCAAGTCGTTCACATACAGCATATTCAATATCCCTATAAACTTTATATACAACACAGATGAAGTTTGAGGATGCGACCCAGAAATTGGATAAATTGGGAATTATTTCCTAAAAATAGTTTAAGTTGTATGACCAAATTATCGTTTTTCTACATACATAATCTATACTATACCTACCTACCCATGCACCTTTTAGTGGTCATTCGATCGAAAATATTAGTGCCCATTATTGAATCATAAGCTTTTTCTATAAATGTTTTAAATGTAGATTATAGTATAGAACATAAACTAGTAATGAGAAATAAAATTGGGCTATAAAAATGACATAAAACCACAACCGAAAGCAAATAATTATATTTACACAGTTTTATAGTCATTTTAATGAGAAATAGAATTAGATAGAGTTTAATTACTCAATATTTCTTAATAAGAGAGACATTTTTCAAATAGTTTTCTGTCTCCACTTAATATACCAAGGTACGATTAAATTATTTACTTGTATATATAATTTAAATCCTTAAGTAATAAAAATGAAAGGTTGCGTATGTATATTTATTAAAGCCAGTAAAAAATGTATTATAAATAAAGGACTTTGTGTCTTGTGTAGAAGAGTGGTCCACCATTTGGATCATTGAACCCACAAAATCTTATTATTTATATCGCTTTGTAGGTGTTTGGTTGCTTTCGTGGCTTTGACACCAACGACAAACTGTCCTATATATAATGATCTTTAAGTGACCATCAGGTCGAATTAATTCGGTGAACGAGAGCGGATTCTTATAATTTTAATATTAACAGCTATCAATCAAAATGCCCAAAGGACATGGGCGCTGTTTCATTTCGATACGAATATCGTTAATAATTTACAGGTGTTATGCATACATTTATAAAACATTGCATGGACATGTACGCCTCTTTCTTCTGTGTCCCCTTCAATATAAAAAATTATGTTCTTGGGTGATGAAACAAATTATCTTTAAACGAATGCATGACAGGGAAAAATCTAAATTGTAAATTTAAAATTCCAAGAGAAAAATTCGCGTAAAAAGTGTCAATAAAACGATTTCTACCCTGAAGCCAT